>CM039591.1:46144665-46744665 GCA_022457205.1 Saccharum spontaneum
ATCTAACTATTTACAAACCTGCTTAGGACCATCTAACTATTTACAAACCCGGCTCCAAAAATTACTGCACCTCTTAATTAGGGGGTCTGTTACTTAAAATCCTTTTTAGTTAGATCTCATGAAAATATATCTAGAAGCTTCAAAATAATATATTTAACTCTAGGAAAATGAGAGAATATCTAAAAATCTAAATATTATAATCAATGTCTAAACTTGTTCCAAAACTTTGCACTACAAAAATATGAGATGCAACCCACATGAATGCACCATACATCAATGCTAAATGTATTCATGTTGATTGTGTCTTTTTTTTGTTGTGAAAAGTTTTCAAAACATGTTTAGTCATCAATTAAAATGTTTTGGGATTTTTTGTATTTTTAGTATTTTTTATTTTACTAGAGCTAAATCTAAATTTTAGAAGCTTCTAAAGATATTTTTACGAGCTCTAAATATTTTATTTAGGTTCTTTGCATCACAATGATCTATCTCTATAATATTTTTTAGATTTTTAGAAGCGTAGAGACATTTTTTGTGGTTTAATAGCCTTGTTTATCAGAATTTTTAACTAAAAAGATAAAATTGCCTTCAAAACCACTTTTAGTAGGACATGCAGGTAATTTGAATGCTTTTGAGATTTTATGGTGTAAAATACCTTATTTTAAAGTTTGGGGAAGAAAATCCGTCTACAACAAATAGTTCAAGTGGTAAAATAAAATTTTACCCCTTTTGTGTTCAACAAACGATGGACCCTGCTTCAAAAGTGATCCAACTCAGACCTTATGTGCCAGGCCCAAACACAGCCCAGCGCATCGTGTGGGACCCAAACCCAACTTTACATGTCTCGAACATCATTTTATTTCCCTTTTATTTCTTCCCTTTGAGATTTTTTTGCGATGAAAGAAGAATTATATTATATGATAGCTGGGTACATCAACACGTCACAAGCACTCTGGATTACAAAATGTTACCCACGCTGTGAATAGCACAACTCAAAACCTAACCTGTTAGATGCCTTGCAGTATGGATGACCGTACAGGCAAACACTCGGTAAATGGCCTGAGAACAAATGCCCAACGAACGATGACCAACATCCCTGTAGGCGGAATTGAGGAACTTCTTCTTTCTGGTGTCCTCCTTCTTCTTGTTTCTGCCACCGAAGAGTGAGGAAGACTGATCTGAAAATTATTCTCCCTAGTCCTTCATCGTGGCCAGATCTAACCACAACAAAACGGAGAAGAGACTGGAGAAAATTATTCCATGGCAGCGACATCATCTCCGCCTTGATATCACCGTCCGGAAATAAAAGTCTCCATGTCGTCATGTTGATGAAGATGCTGACGCCGAAATTGTCGCCCTCATCTTCAACGGAGCCGCCATGGAGAAGACAATTTCACCCTTCCCCTTCACCGTCGCCGGAGAGGATGAGAAGGAGGAGATAAAACTCCAACACAAAGAATTTGGCATGGAGAAACACTAACCCTAATGACTCGATCTACTAGAAAAAACTTATTAAAAACAATGGATCTCCACTCCCTTCAGCCCCCGGCAAGATGCCGGAGGGGAAGGGAGGGTGACCAGCGGTGGTAGACGGCGGGGGGCGGGGTCAGCGGCAGCGGCGCTAGGGAAAGGGTTGATTGATGGACGGGTTTCTTCCCTTTGAGATTGGAAAACATGATTGGTCTGCTTCAATTGGTGTGATGGGAGCTGCGCGTGATCGTGCAACGATCATTGGTGACGTTATTATGCAATACAGCGTCAAGGACTTGACTTGAGGTAACAAAGTAAATTCCATCAGCCTCTCATCATGTTCACTTGGAATTCAAGACTCGCAACTTCCAAGCCGGCCGCTCTGTCAATCAGCAGATTCTTGAGCTAGGGTAATGCTGGGAATTAGATGCCCGTCCACGCTGGACACCTATGTTGGTGGACCCGATGTTCAGAAGCAGTCGTTTCTATCCGCTCCCTCCGCTAAAAAAATTCACACATCCACTCCGCGACCGGCTCCGTTGTGGCTCCCGCACGCCTCCCTCTCTACTGCACCTCCCGCCGGCCTTCCTCTCTACGTTCGCGGCGTGCTCCACCACGACCGCACCGTCGCAGCAGGCTCACCGCGCGAGGCTGCACCACATGACTACTGCTGTCGCCTCCACTGCGGGCACCACGTGCGCCCTATCGCCGTGGGCCGCACAACCGCCTCCCCTGCTGCCATCCTCCTTCTCCACCACGACCGCACAGCCGGAATCTTGTTGTGCCGTGCTCCGCCCGTCTGACTGCTATGTTTTGTTGAAAACGCATGTTGCAAGCGTATGTTTCGAGTGATTCAAACGTTTCAGAGATATGTTGCAAGTGTTTTAGATGGATGTTGCAAAAGTAGATCGAGATGTTGCATATGTTTCAATGGTTGTACACGTACGTTGCAAAGGTCTGCTACCAATGTTTCATCTTTGTTTCCTGGACGCATGTTGCAAGTATGTTTATCTAGATGTTGCATATGTTTCACACATACGTTGCATGTGTTTTATCTGGATGTTGCATATGGTTGCAATGGTTTTTAAGTGTTTCCCGGTGTTTTTTCAAGTGTTTCAGAAGCATGTTTCAAGTGTGTCATCTGTCTTCAGATGTATGTTGCAACTGTTGTATTTGAATGTTTCAAAAGTAGATCGGGTGTTACATCTCTCCTCCTTGCCTTCTGCTGCATCGTCTCGGTGTGTCCTCCTCTCGGGGTCGGCAGGACATCCATACGATGCTGCGGCCAGGTCTTTTCGAATCGGAGGCGTTGCCCCCTTCCCCTCTTGTCGCTCGGGTGACGCAGGCCCCGCGTGGAGTGCGGGAAACGAAGTGGAGCGCACGGGCGTCCAGACTCAGCGTCCGTCCGAACGTGCGGACGCTAGCACTGCCGCTTAAGCTAAGCTAGGAGCATCGCTAAGATCTGACGTTGTTCCTCTCTGTTTTCTCTTTCCTATATATCTGCGATGCTAGAATTCTATTCTTCTATAGATAGAAGGGAGCAGCCACCAATTAGCCTCCCAATGCAAACTTAGGGCATGCTTGGTGCAGGATCCGGAGGTGCACCAAACGGCCGAGAAAAATAGCGCATCTTGGAGCTTAGAGCAGTTTTTATATATGGTACAACGGCCTACAAATGCGGAGTCACAGTTTTGATGCTTTTGTTCTGGTTCGGATTTATGTGGTGTCGGAACAAGAGCTGGAGTGGCACCGAAGACGACCTTATTTTCCTACCCTGAACAAAATTAACAGCAGCCAGGGTCTTTTAAAACAAATAAACAGAACAGCAGCCGGTCAATAAAAACACGCACAAACGAACGCAGGAAATGATAAATCTAATAAGGCAGCTGCGGTATCAGCCGCGGCGACCATCAGCCAAGATATTGACGAGGCATCCGCCAAATATTTACCAGTCGTTTATAATGAGCAAACGGTAACATCACAACCAACTATGGGCCTGATTGGTTTGGGTGTTAAAGTTTAACAAACACTGTCGTACTTTCATCTTATTTGATAAAAAGTTTTCAATCTTGGATTAATTAGGCTTAATAGATTCGTCTCATAAATTACTCCTAATCTGTGCCGACATGCATGCAATTAGTATACATTTAGTACTCTGTGCATTTGCTGCAACACTGATGTGATGGGAGTTAAACTTTAACATGTGCAAACCAAACAGGGCCTAAGAACCAACACTTCACATCAGATCAGGGTGTATTCAGTTGGTGAAAAGTGGGTGAAAAGTTACTGTAGCATCTTTCGTTGTTATTTGGCAAAATTTATCCAACTATGTACTAACTAGGCTCAAAAGATTTGTCTCGACATTTACAGACAAACTATGCAATTAGTTATCTTTTTTATCTACATTTAATGTTTCATGCATGCGTTCAAAGATTCGATGTGATGGATGGAAGAGGAAATATTTTGGATTTGCATGTGAAGTGAACGCACCCTCAATTAATTTTCCGGAAACTTTATTCTACTTTTATGTCACAGGCGTAAGATTCTGACCGGACAATGATTGGACGAGGAATAGTTAAGAGGGAAAAAAAAGAGAGAAAAGGCATTCCAGCTGATAGTGCAGGTCCATCATTCCGTGTTCGTACTACCCAAATATTTTGATGTGTCATCGGTCACTGCCATGCGTGGTTTGTTAGGGTTTTATCTTGAAAAGAAGAGCAGATCTTGTCTCGTCCTACCGTTGCTCAGATCATCATCAACTTGCTTGTTTATTTACAGGGGCCTCGAACAAAGAAAAATACAGAAGGATTAGGTCAATCATATCATGGATGACGATATGTATAGTTTTTGATGATGCCTGGCGCTCTTTCCCTTGAGCCTATCAATGTCTTCTTTTACAATTAAAAAAAAATCACCCTTGAGCATTGCTATTAGATTAAACCACTTTTAGGATGGTCCTCTGTTCTCACCTTTAAACTATATTACTCTACTTTATTTACTCTATTCATAACATGCACTTTAGTTTATCACCCTAAGCGAGCTGGCCACAGAGCAAAACTAGAAGGGGTCCATTTGTCAGATGTTGATGAGCAATTGCTCAGTCAGTAAGAACTAGTAGGAGTATGTTAATTTGATACTGTGCTCCTGATAGAGACTGCCATATCGTCTAGCAGTGGATCTAGTGGGAACTAGTCTTTGCATTTGAGATAAAACCAATAGAATGATAGAACACTCACTGGAGAAAGGGAGAGAGAGGAATAGAGAGAGACAGAGAGGATGGGAACGGGGAGGCATTACCGACCGTCGGCCTGAGAGTAGGAGTCCGTCATGGAGTCGCCGTAGTGGAGTCCGGCCGCGGTGAAGTAGTGGGACGCAGTGGAATGGCGGCGCTTTCCGCCGCTGGCTGCGCTTCCTCAGATCGGCTTAGGGTTCTGTAGGTGGGGTACTGTAGCCGCGATGAACCTCGTGACTTGTGCCCCAGACCCCACCTCCTCTTTATACTGCGCAGTGCGACGAGGGCCCCACCAACCTTAAAAGGCTGGACGCCCCCGATCAGGGCGTTGGATCAAGGCCCAGCTCGGCCGTTGGGCCGGGCTGGAGGAGATCAACTCTAACAGCTCCAAGTCAGATCTGTGATGTGTCTAGCTAGTACTTGGCATGCCCAATTTTGGGTGACTCCTAGGTGGAAGGCAGCCATCAGATTTGTCCCCTTCCTTCCTAAGTTTTTTTAACAGCCCTCTTTAGTTTAATCTATGCAATTTTGTGTCTGAATTACACTGTCTGACCTTAGATTAGATAAGTCATGTTTTCGACATCTAAGCACAACTTTAATGTCAATTTTTATTATACTGTACTAGCTCATCAAGCCAGGCCTAAATCTTATGTTACATAAGTACTAAAGTTTCATGGATAAATTTAATATGCAGACCTAAAAGAATTTTTAACTTTACTCTCTCCCTCCCCCTTTCGTAACATGATACCCATATAGATACTCTAGAATCTCCATACGGCTGTGTTAAATTTGCTGTTTATTCTATACATTTGCATTCAACCTCTTTGGGTTTCTAATAGTATTTAGTTAAAACTCATCTTAAGTTATATCAGCTCTTGTTTATACTTTAGATTTCAATTTTTGATTTTATAGTTGTTGTATTTTCTTATAATCCACATATGGAATTTCAACTCTAGTGCTTATGTATCTTTTACTCAAAATTTGTTTTTATATTTAATTATTTATTAGAAACCAGATTCTAGATTCTAGACTTAACTTTCAGGGCCCCTTTGGAACACAGGAAAGGAAAACATGGGAATAGGAAAAACATAGGAATATTGTAGGATTGCAGATGCAAAACAGGGGATTGAAAACTATAGGAATTTTGATGGAATGACATTTGGATAGCTCATGGGAAAATCATAGGAATCCTAAAGGATTTTTAGCCATAATGAAGTTGTTTTATTTTCAGTAGCTGATCAGACATGGCTAAAACATTTCTTCTACATACAAGAACCGCCATTATGTAGCGGCAACACCTCTTGGTTTCTCGTTCTTCATGCACAGGAATTTTACCGAGAGGTATGACTGGATGCTACGAATCCTTAGGAATTGGCATGCAAAGGAGTTAATTCCTACAGAACACTATTCATGTTTCCAGCAAACCAAACTATAGGATAGGAAAAATTCATTTGTGAACAGTATTCCTATAAAAATCCTACATAAAACTTGCAACCCAAAGGAGCTTTTAGTTAGTACAATGGCATAAACAATTGCACCATAGCATTTAAGGGCCTGTTTAGAACGCCGAAATTTCGTAGGAGCTCTTAGTTAGTACAATGTTGAGTTTACTCTATCCACTATTTTTCTACACGATCTTTTAGCCGCTTAACATGTGTAAACGCTACACATTGGCTTGTCATGTCCATTTAATCAGCCATTTATCCCATCTAATCACCGTTTAGTATGATTACATGGTCATTTAGCCCTAATAAATAGCTAAACGATAGGTGACCGTTTAGTCCATTTAAACGTTTAGGCTAACACCAACTCTATCAAGGAATTATGTGTCAAATATTATTGTTTCAAAAAAAGACTCACTAGAATTAAACAACTAATATTGCTATGTCATAATATTTTAGTCAAAATTTATAAATGTATCTAAAATAATAACTTCTAACTTTTATATCATAAAGTTTAAATATAATTTAAAAGTAATGGTTAATGTCATAGGTATGCAACTTGTTAAGGAATTTTTTCATAATCGATAAATAAAAAATAATTTAAAGTATACATGCTGACACATAGGATTTATGTAATACTTTGAACTTAGCAGAGAAAGCAATATATAGTGTACTTTATGGATATTTATTTCTTTTGCATAATAGTTTATATTAATAATTTAGGCATAGATTCGAGACATATTTTAGGTTATGTTTTATAATGGTAAACACAAATAATTTTTATGCATATCTTTCACAATGGAACATATTGGTATTTTAGATTGAGGGGATTTTTTTTGTTTATATGCATATTTGATAGATATTTATATGGCAAACATAGGTAATTTATATGCCTATTCAAGAGATACTTTAGTTTATGTAGATTGAGGGGATTATTTTTGTTTTTTTCATAATGTCACTTTTTCTAGAAAGCATAACACATTCAATGGATAGTTCTCTGTGAAGATTTGACTAAAATAATGGTGAGATGTTTCTAGTTATTTTAATTTTGAGTATTTTGGACATGTTTGGTTGATGTCCACATAGGCTTGACACAATTTCTTAGGCATGTGTTTGGTTCACGCACAATTACGGCGCACTAAACTTTCTTATTCATCCCACATGTCATAGATTGATTTTAATGCCAAACTTTACCATAACTGTGGTGCTCGATTTATAGGCCACACTTTTATTGCCTGCCTCGTTACCTAATCTTAGTTGTGGCAAAGCTAGACATCAACCAAACATGACCTTACTTTTTTTTAACTAACACATCTGGTTAGGATTATTGTTGAGGATCCATTGAAGATAAGATTAAGATATGTGGTATACCCTTTGCATTGCACCTACGTGGGTCTTTGGTATGTATTTGGTTTGACCTAAGTTTAATTGCAGCAAACCTAAAATTCACCCCTATTAAAACTTTTCAAAATACCTTGTTAATCTTAAAGTTGCTCACAATCCGATATTGTGCCTACTGCTGGAAACCCTCCCTAGACCCTCACTAGCCATTTTGGAGTATCAAAATACATGCCTGAAGAGTTGCCCTAGCAACTCTTTCCCATATCTCACAACCAACTGGGACTTGATCTCTAGCATGGCCCTATATTCTCTCTTTGTCTACAATAATCTCCTTATGTTAGGCTCCCTTCTTTTTGCCTAGCCTTGGCTTGCTCAAAGGAAAGCCTATTGCCCCTTAACCCCCGTGATCTCGATGTACATACCATGCGTAGATGCTTAGCTGGCCATGGAGCCCACATTATCCATGATGTAAAATCCCCATCATGAGATATCATGATCTTGGAGCAAAAGGTATTTATGGGGTTATTTTAAAATATCTTTCATAATAATAAATATGGGAATTTAGATGGAAATAATTTAGGGGTTATTTTAAAGTATTTTCATAATGACAGAAGTGGATAATTAGATATAAATTTAGGGGTTACTTCATGTGTATCTTTTTATAATAGCAGAGGCGTTTTAAAAAATGATTTGATTCATTAGCTACTATTGGTGATGATAATCATAGTTTATCAAATTAAAAGCTAGATGTTTATGATTTTTGTGAAATTTTTTAGAATTCATCTTTTTCAAATGTCTCATGAGGATTAATGTGAAAGCATAACTGGAGGCCTATAATTAGTAATATTAGTTTTCCAATATCCAAAATCCACACATATAAGATTAACGCGTAATTTAGGTTCCAAATGATTGACTTGGGATTGGGCAAAAGGAAAGAAAACACTCATACCCACCAACTTGTGAAAAAACTCATTATTTGAACAAATTCAGATTTGTTTTTTCAAACGAAACCATAAAAGCTAAGCTACTGCACATGAATTGTTTGGGGTTTTGCTTTTTTCCAGCTGTTGCCCCCGCTATGAAAAACTGGAAACGATCCAATTAGACTGATCGCACTGCTATCCGGTATTACGGACGCTACCGGCCACGTACGCGGGATGCCGGAAGAAATCAGCTGCAGCGGGTACCGGAAAGATCCCGGTAAAGTAGCACCGTCCGCTATCTGTGGAGGAATACAGGAGCTACGCTAAACCCCGCTATCTGTGGAGGAATACAGGAGCTACGCTAAACCAGAGGCAGCAGCGACGCGCGCATGCAGGCGCATGCGGGAGGTTCCAGTGGCGGGCCCCACTGCTTCAACCAATAAAAAAATGTTATTTCTCACAAATCAAAGAACCAAATTAAATTCCGATTGTACCATTAAATTCGTTTCAATAAATACTTCAAAACAAGATGTCATATGGATATATTTAGATAAAGTGACAAGTGGACCCTACAATGGATAGAGGATGATATAGAGGATGGATGGATGCGGGAAAACTATATATTTTGTCGTGACTAAGATGAAATATTTCTTTTAGATGATGAATATAGAAGTCCATGAGTGCGGATAGCCTTATACAAGTATAGTACTCAATGATGAGAGAGAGAGCATGAATAACCGTATCCATGTGACTCCTGGCACAAGAGAAACGATTAATCGTATGCCATAGACAGTTCGACACACACCTGTCCTCATGGCAGAATGAGATGTCTGGTCAGTTGAGATGCCACTTATATTCCCAATGATTCAAGCTTGTTTATTGCTATTTGGCCCAGTCCATTGTCCACTGATTCTCCCAACGGCAGATCATCAGAGGCACGCTGTGCGCCCAGACCCATAATTATGGTTTAAAATCTGATCTGCTGCCGAGCGCAATCATCCCTGTTCGTCTCAAAGTGGATGCAGACGAGAGCAAAAGGCGAGGCCTTTCTCGGACGCCAGTTTTGTTTCCATGTGCACCGATGAGAGATGGCAAGTCCCACAGCGACAGTGGAACACTGATAAGTATGGGATCGTCTCACGCGGTAAAATGTTTACTGTCACGCTAACGCAGTAATTAGGACTCTTTTGATCAGCTAGTGGGCTAATGGATAGAATATTGTGTGGGTAAAAATTTAATCTACTTTAGTCACAAATGTTTGGATAGGCTAATGGGTAATTTTAACCAACACCTCAATTAGCATATTATCTCTTCTATTAGTTCTTCCAAACAGATCTTTAGGTTCAATTTGCCCAGTAGATTTGAAATTTTATAGATCTCCACTCAATCAGAAATACTCCTACTGTTCCAAAATAAGTCCCAAAATAAATCAACTTTTAAACTTGTCCTAAATCAAACTATCCAAATTCAGTTAAAAGAATACACCGATCAAATATTTGATGATAGATTGAATTTCGTGTCATGAGTATTTCTATTATTTTTTATAGAGTCTAGTTAAATCTAAGATAATTTAGCGTTTGTTGGACACGTGTGGTAAGGTGTTGGATACGTCACGGCATTTATGGCTATGGATAGCACGGACGGACGCGCTTCTGCGTTGTTAATCAGCTGGGATGGCAAATCAACCAATAATGCTGGAATGAACAGTCATGTATCCCTGGCAGCTAGCGTACACGGAATATCTATTATTACAGTAGCAATAATTAGGCAAATCATTCAGGCTTTCGGCAATGCAAACGAGGGACCGTTTGGATGAAATAGAAATAGGTGTTAGTTTAAACTAAAAATTAGTTGGTTAAAACTTAGCGGGCTAAATAATAGATACAGTGTATTTAGATCCCCAACTATAATTAGTTGTGGGCTCCCAACTAAAAGTTTGTCCAATTAATGGACTAGAACTATTCCGTTAGGTACTACTCCTTCTGTGAGAAAAAGAATGCAACTTTAGCGTTGTACTGAGTTAAATTATCTTGATTTTGACTACATTTACAAAAAAAACATATTTATAATAAACATATTTATAATATCATATAAGTATTGTCATCATCGTAGAATATGTCACCTATGGTATCATAAGTATCGATACCCTTCTGTATGAATTGAACTCGATTAAAGTTTAGATAGTTTGACTAGAGACAAATAGGATTGCATCGTTTCTCCTTCTCTCTCTGATCGCATTGCTTCATTTCTCCTACTCTCTCTCTCTCTGCTTCATAACTGCAAGTCTGCAACAGCGTGGCATGTCTAGGTACCTATAAACAAGGTATGTTTGGATATATAAGATTAGTAATTGTTAGCGAACTTTTTAGCCTTAGCCCATCCAAACAGGATGCTAATAGGTGGGTTAATCAATTTTTAGTCAACTCTTTAAATTGTTAATTTAAGTTAATTTTAAGCCCTAACTGATAACTAGCACCAACTTATCCAAACAGGTCCATAGTTGCACGTGGAAAAAAAAAAGTAGTACTGCCAGGGTTCTAAGGCTGTCCGCACTCGTCGTCCTCTATATTCATCCTCTAAAAGAAAATATTCTAGCCTGGTCATCAAGATTCTCTCCTCTATACTGCTTTCTCCCGCACCCGTCCATACTCTATATCCTTCTCTATCCACTGTGGGACCCACCTGTCAGCTTTTTTATTAAAAACCCACCGCCGCCTCCCTCCCTCCCATTCTCCCTCTTTCTCCCACCTCTCTGCTCTCCTCCCCACCTCACCTCTCTCCGCCGCCTCCACGGGTGGGCGGACCAGCACGCGACGGGCCTCGGCGACTGGACCAGCGGCGGGCGAGCGAGCGCGGCTCCGGTGCGGGGTGACCTCCGGGCGGCTGCGGTGCGGGTTGACCTCCGGGCGGACGCGGCAGCGAGCTCCGACTCCGAGCACGAGCGCCTCCGGGCGAGCACGAGCGGATCCCGACGGCGGGGCTCTGTAACACCCCTGGGTGTTAAGCATGCATTAGCATCCAAAGCATAAAGCATTAACATCACTTACATGGTTATCATTGCATGCAATATAAGCCCTTTAAATTTAAAGTTGAAAAACAATTACTTAAAACCCAAATTGTGAATTTAAGTGCTAAAAAGTGGTGAAATTTTATGTAGCTACAATTTTAGATAATCTAGAATAAATTAACATGATTTTTGGAGCAACTCTTGAATTCAAATTACCTCAAATTTTGCTTTTAAAAATATTCTAGACAAATGAATTTCTACTTAAAAATTTAGTTTTAAATCCCAAATTCAAAATCTATTTAGAATTTTGAAAAGTGCCCTACATGAAAGTTGTAGAGAATTAAATTGTGAACAACTTTTATTTTGGGCAAAAGTTCTGAAAACCTCTTTTTCATCTTCAAATTCAAATTTGAAACAAATAGAAAAAATCTAAAAATTTCTTTTATAAAAGAAAAATGGTTTCTCACCTTGGTGGGCCGCGGCCACCCTTTCGGCCCGCGAGCCGACGCCGGCCTGGCCCGCGAGCCCCCGCTCCCCTCCCCGCGCGCGCGCCCGCGCCAGCGCGACGCCCGCGTCAGGGCACGCTCGCCGCGTGGCCGCCGCTCGCCGTCTCCGACGTACGGGTGGCGAGCCGTGGGCTCCACCGAGCCGCGACATACCTCCTGAAGTCGCACCCGCTCCTCCCCCAATCTCGCTCCCACACTTTGCCCCTCTCGGCCTCGCGCGAGCAGCAGCGACCGCCGCTCCCGCCTCCTCGCGCCCGCCACAGCTCCGCCCTTGGCGAACGCCGCCGTTCCCGCTCAACAACCGCACCTCCCTCCGATTCGCCTCGCCACCGGCTCCGCCACCTCCTCCTCTCCTCCGAACGGGGCACTGTGTGTCTTGCTCGACGACGGTGAGGCTCAATCGCGCTTTTTCCCGCACGCGCCACCGTGGCCGGGCCGCCGAGCTTAAGCTCCGCCACCGGCACCCTCGCTCCCTCTTTCTTCCCTTGCCTGGCACTGTCGTGCTCGCCATCCCTTCGTGGAAGCCATGCACGCTCTAGGTAGCCGCTCGGAGCCGGGGGTCGGCCATTGGCCGACAGCGACCGCCGCTCTCCCGCGACGTCGGGGACGCCGGCACCCGTGGCCGCGCCCCGCCTTTCTCCCCCCTCGGTTCGTTGGGCCAGGCGGCCTTGGGCCGAACCACCGAACCGGGCCGCCTTGTTTTTCTCCCCCGCTCGGTGCTCCGACTGAAAGAGGCCGTGGGCCGATGATTTCCAGTGGGTTGGCCCGTTAAGCAATTTCAGAAATAGTTTTTGATTTTCTATTATGTTTTGGGAAAAGAAAAGACTTTAGAAAATTGTTGCGTACCCTTTTTAGCTCCAAAAATTATGAAACAAACTTTGTAGTGTTTCTCTTGAGTAGATCTACAGTTTAAAAATATTTCATGTTAATTTTGTGACACTTTTCTGTGTAGATTTATTTAATTGCTATAAATGCTGATATCTTAGAAAATATGTAGTAAATAAAATAATAATGGGAAAAATGTGATTTTTGTTGCATTAATCTTTCTTAGTGATGTACTTTCTAAGAAAAATACTTGTGAAGTATGTTCTGTGAAAAATTATTGAGGTGTAGTTCAAATGCCTTTAATTGATAATCTTTGTTATTTTTAGTAGAGAGCTAAAGTTGTATAAAACATACATGTGATAATTTTTGTAATATGTTAGTTTACTGTAAGTAACATAGGAAAAATGTGAAATCTGTTGTTTGATATTTTTTCTAGTACAAAATAATTTCATGCTCATTATTATGCTATAACTTGTTTATTTTGTATAGATAGTTTTACTTATTTAATTCTCATGAAATTTTTGTAGTAGGTTAGTTAGGGTAAGGGTAAGCTACTGTAATTTTTGTAGATTTTTATCTGCAACAGAAATAGGTGTTTATGTGTAACCCTAGTTAAATAGGAAATAAAAGGTTATTCCTTATGAGAAATTAAAAGTAATAAAATATGTTTGGTGTATCTTTGAAGCATCAACATGTATTGCTGATGTTGTTTGATGGGTTAGGTTAGTAAGATTTGACAACTTAGGATCACTTGTATGTGTAAATTATGTGCTAACTAGTAGAATAATAAGGTGCATGTTTTAGGGTACATATTCTTGGATGACGTGGACTACCTTGTAGAAGATGTGGTTATAATCCAAACTGCCCATTCCATGTGCTCATCTGCATATCATGTCATCAAAGCATTCCACCGTAATCCGATGCATCATTCGCATGTTTGCTTATGCACTTGCATCATACAGGATCGCAGGAGGAGTCGCAGGTAGCAGTACCGGAGGAGCAAGTTTGGACCGATCAGCAGGAGCCCCAGGCACAGGAGGTGCCCGAGGAAGAAGAGCCAGACGAGGAGCTGCCCGAGTGCGTAGACCACCAACCTAGTTCGTTCGAAAGAGGCAAGCCCCGAAGCATTTTAAATCTCCTACTTTATAAAAGCAATTCCTTATTACATGAGTTATAGTTATATATATTGTTGCATTAAGTTATAGGAGTTGAGTGAAACCGTTATTGCATTTATTATCCTTGTTCACCTGGTTACCTTTTACCCTGTTAGGTCAGGATCGAGTAAATTGCTTAGCCATGCTTAGACCGGTAGAAGTCGGGTGATTTCCTGTCACCTGCGAGATATATGTGGATACCTGGTTATGGTTAGCTATAATTGTTATCATGGAAAGTAACCAAGTGTTGATGGATAAACTGAGACCGGGCGGAGTCTTATAGGGTTTTGGACTATAGTGATTCCGTCTGTGTCGATTAAGGACCGATCGTTGCTCGTTCCTCTTGTCATGTTGAACGCATGCCTCACATTTAGCTGGCCGAATAAACTACCTTTCGACCGCGAAGCTAGTGACACTATTCGAGCCGGGATAAACTCGGATTGGCAGACTGGTGCTGAAGGGGGTATGACAGGGACGCGAAGAGTGAGCCCAAGGTGCGTCCTGGCAGTCGGGCGGTCCCTGGGTAGTGCGGTCCATGACTGTTATCCCGCGGCTACTTGAAAAGTGTCATTGGTGATCTAAGCGACACTAACGGAGGAAGCGTGGTTTGTGTAAGGAATAAATCACCAGCTGGTTAGGAATCGATTCGAATCGCCATCGCTCCTGGATAGTGAGCACTTGACTCGAGCTACGACATCGTAGTAACAATAATGGAACACTGATGGTTAAGTGAATGATGTTGAGAATGCTAAACCTGATATGGTAATTTAGATGTTAATGATGAATCAAGTGATTGCTTTAGCAATAGGTGCTTACCTAGCTTGAATAGGTCATAATAAAAATGATGCAAAAAGTACTAAATTTTGTTATTCATATTAACTTATGCCTTTCGCAAATGAGTCAAGCCAGTCCACTATTTAAAAGCCTTGCATGTTCCTTGGTGTCCTTTATTTCTAGTTTATGACGGGTAAGTCTAGCTGAGTACATTCCCGTACTCAGGGTGTTGTTCCCATTGTTGTTGCAGATGGTCAGATGTACTATGGGTACTGCTCCAACTGTCTGTATCCGGCGATGGGCGACAACTAGGACCTTGGGCAATGGTCACTCTGTTCGACTTATCTAATGCTTTTGTGGACCGTGACTATCTTCTAGCACTGTATTTGAACTAAGTGTGTGTGGTTTAAAACTACTTGCTTCCGCTATGTTATTTTGAACTATGTTGTATTAACTTTTGTTCCGAACTCCGATGTATTCAACTCTTGTTGCGAACTCTATGTAGCATGTGAATTGTGGCTGCTAAATTAGTACGATCTTGGTTGTATGTTGGTCGGTTTGAAATCCCTCGTGATTTCACGGAATCTCGGGTTATACGGGTTTAAGTTTGGTAAATTATCTGCCTCGGTGGGAAATTTTCTTACTTAATCTCGTATAATCATGTTGATCCGTTACAGCTGGCATCGGAGCATGGTTTAGCATGTTACTGTTCACATGGGTATTTAAAAACAAAACGGTGTTTTCAACTAAGCTTTTAAACTTAAGAGTGTGCCAGTGGTCATATCCTTTATGCCCAGTAAGGACTCTAGGTGGCTTATTTAAGTACTAACTTGGGGGTTTGCATCATATTTTAAATTTCGTCGCTCATACGGCGTGCTATTGTATGAGTGCCATTCACTTGAGTGGTAATGTATGGATCAATTACCTCTATGCCTTGGTAAATGAAAGTTGTGAGAGCATGGTCAGATACACTGCTGATCTAGGGAAGTGCTTATGTGATGCCGAAACACTTACGTGCTATGCGCATGTTCGTATAAAGGTATCCAAATTGTGGGAATTCCGTCATGTAGTGACGATGCCGTCAATAGGACGACGATTCGGGTAGTTGTTACCGTTATACTCGTATCTGGGGATGCGTGTAGAGCGAGTAGCTTACTTTACTGCTTTCTTGCATAATTTCATACTGTGAGGTTTGAGCTGAAGTGACTTTCTGTAGGTACATAACAGCGCTATCGAGTAGTACGTATTAGTTACGTTTACAAGAGATCGTTGTATGCCACAGTTTATTCCGTTAGTAGTTGTTAATTTTCTAAGTTTGTGAGGACGTACGGAACGTGCATGCATCATGTTGTACATTTCATTCATGGCATTGTTCCTCCCCTTATAAGTTGATTATCTCATTTCGATAAAAATGCCAACTTAAAATCTGTTCTCACCGCGGTAATAAAATTTTGCTACAGATGGCACGTACCAAGCAGACAACCCGCAAGTCCACCGGCAGAGCTCCCCGTCATCAGCTTGCTCCACGCACTCGTCAGTGCCACACTTTTCTTAGAGAGTTTGGGATGCCTACGCTCTTGTGGAGAGTGCTCAGCTATGTAGGCTATCCTGATGGAATGGAGCCCCGCTACTTTTGGTCGAATGAGCGGTTGGGGGAAGGACTTTTGGTGACTGTGGAAGCAGTAGTTCGTCCCCGAGGTGATGGTTCTGAGTGGACTGATTGGCATTTTGAGTCAACTGGCAGGACCGCTGAAGAAGCCGCTGAGAGGGCAGCCTTTGGGATACTGAGGGATATCATGGATCGCTTTCCTCAGGAGTTGGCAGCAGCTATAGTTGGAGTCTTTCCGAGGGGCAACCCCTCCACTGACTCGTGGCAGCAGGCAAGAGGGAGATCCCTGGAGATTAGCGCAGCAGAAGCACAGAATAGTGACAACCCCGCTATGAGTGCCATGTTCGTAGTGATGAAGGCCTTCGATGGAGTGGAAGGTAGCCTGAGACGTGTGTCTGGTGCTCTTGGTCAGGCTCGTGATGACCGACGTCAGCTTCAGAGAGATCACGACACTGAGATTGAGAGGCTCACCGCAGAGATGGCTCAGTTGACCCGTCAGAGGGATCAGGCTACCCAGAGGACTATAGTTTTCGAGGGAGATGTACGTGCCTTGAGAGAGCAGGTTGGGTGACTGACCACCGCCAACAGGAACGCTGAGCGCATGTTGACCCATGTGCTCCACCAGAGGAATGAAGTCTGGTCTGCAGAGAATGTGTTGAGGGCTAGACAGTTTGAGCTAGAGCAGCAGCTGGCCAATGCAGAGGAATATAATGACAACCTGCATGAGAAGGTTCATCGGCTGAACAATCAGCTCAACCCCTATGTTCCTCCTGGTGTGGCAGAGATGGGTTTGGATGAAGATGAAGATCCCGAAGAGCCCAAGGCACCAGCTGAGGAGGACGACGACGCTGTAGATGGCGACGACGCCAACGTCTCTGACATAGATAGCAACCACGATGAGTAGGCTAGTAGTTGTTGCGCTAGCTACTAGGTTCCGTCTGCACGATCTTTTGCTTTGTTGGCACGTTGTGTATGTAATAATGAGTAGAAGAACTAAGGCTTTGATGTAATATTGGAAAACTTGGATGTGGTTGTGGCGGTATCCGAACGTCAAAAGTCCAGTGTATGTATGCTGGCAACTTGGTTGTAATGGACACGATGTGTGCGCTTTAAGTAATCTAATTAGTGATGTTGTGTTAATTGGAATGAACTATTGTGCCCCTGTTTTATTGTATGAATTTATTCTCTCCAGTGAATTCAGTTCAGCATAATTTTTCATTCGCTCGCAATTTCTACAACATCACCTAATAATTACTGTTGCTGAAACATGCAGATGCCGAACACTCGTCGTACCGTGTATAGTGCCGCTGAGGCTGGTGGCAGTGCAGCTGGTAATGATGACCGTGATCCACCACCGCCTCCTCCACCCTACACTGCGGAATAGTTTTCATACAATTTCTTGGAAGCCAACGCAACATGGAGAGCATGCAACAGAATATGGAAGCTGCGTTGCGCAGTACTGCAGATAACACCCGTCGGGGGATAAACCCGAGTGGGCACGAAGCAAACCAGTACAGCAGTTTCAAGGATTTCATGGACACCCGTCCACCGATCTTCAAGGAAGCCGCAGAACCCTTGGATGCAGAAGAGTGGATTAACACTATGGAAGACAAGTTTCGTGTCTTGAGGATGACTGAAGTGTTGAAAAGTGAGTATGCAGCTCATCAGCTTCAAGGTCCGGTAGGAATGTGGTGGAAGCACCACCGTACCACTTTTCCTCCACATACCCATATCACTTGGAGGGGGTTCACTGAAGCCTTCCGTGGAACATTCATTCCACCTGGTCTGACAGAGATGAAGCTTGGGGAATTCCTGGCACTGAATCAAGGCACGAAGACTGTAACTCAATATCTGCATGCATTCAATAACCTGAGCCGTTATGCCCCTGATATGGTGAATACTGATGCCAAGAAGATCGCTAGCTTCAAGAGAGGATTGAATCCCAAAATGATGAAACATGTGGGTACCAATATGAGGACTGGTTTCAACGACTTTGTTAGTGACTGCTTGAAGCAAGAGAAGAACAACAATGTTTATGCTGCCTCCAAGATCCGTAAGAGAGCTTTCGAGTCGGGTCCGTCCCAGCCCAGAGCCCCGGTGGCCAACCGTCCAGCTTATCGTTCGCCTGCCCCTGGTGCAAGGTTCAGGCCACCGCAAAGGAAGAGTCAGAATGCTCAACAACCTCAGAGGAACCAAAAACCATTCAAAATGGCACTGCCCCAAGCAAAGACAGGACAAGGCAGTTCATCTGGAGCTGTGGCACAAGTGAAGAGACCGTGCTTCAACTGCAACCAACCCAGACACTTTGCAAAGTTTTACCCCTACCCTAAGAAACAGCAGACGCAGTATCAGGCTCGTGTGCACCACACCACTGTGGATGACATCCCGGAAGGAGAACCGGTGACAGCTGGTATGTTTTCTATCAACAATCATCCTGCAGTAGTCTTGTTTGATTCCGGATCATCCCATTCATTTGTAAGTCAAGCATTTGTTAAGAGGCATGAGCAAAAGATAGTTGAACTGGAATGTGCATATAGAATCAGTTCAGCCGGGGCTGATCTGTTGACTAATCAGATAGTTCAGGGAGTAACCCTAAACATATCAAACCGACGATATAAACTTAATTTGATAGTCATGTCAGGGCTAGTTTTGGATGTGATTATGGGTATGAACTGGATGAATAAGATGGGAGTAGTAATTGATATTGGAGGAAGAAGTATCTCTCTTAAGGAACCAAGTGGGGAAGGCACCTTTCAGGTGGTCCTACCTCGGAAAGTAGACCTAGCTAGCACGACTTGTGCCATCCAAACTACTCTGCTAGCCAAGATTTCAGTAGTCTGTGAATTTCCAGATGTGTTTCTAGATGAGTTACCTGGACTTCCACCAGACCGAGATGTTGAGTTTGCCATTGAGTTAATTCCTGGAACCGCACCGATCTCGAGAAGGCCCTATCGGATGCCTCCAAATGAGTTAGCAGAATTGAAGAAGCAACTCCAGGATCTGCTAAAGAAAGGTTTGATTCGTCCCAGCTCGTCTGAATGGGGATGCCCCGCACTGTTTGTGAAAAAGAAAAAGGATAACTCCTTACGCATGTGCGTGGATTATCGGTCACTGAATGCTGTGACAATTAAAAACAAGTATCCTCTTCCTCGGATTGATATCTTGTTTGACCAATTGTCTAAAGCCAAAGTGTTCTCTAAGATAGATTTGAGATCAGGGTATCATCAGATCAAGATTAGGCCGCAAGATGTGCCTAAGACTGCGTTCTCTACCAGATATGGGTTGTACGAGTATCTTGTCATGTCCTTCAAACTGACAAATGCTCCTGCATACTTTATGTATCTAATGAATTCCGTTTTCATGCCAGAGTTGGACAAATTTGTGATTGTGTTCATTGATGACATTTTAATATACTCAGAGAATGAAGAAGATCACGCAGAACACCTCAGGATTGTCTTGACTAGACTCAGAGAACATCGACTGTATGCTAAGTTTAGTAAGTGTGAGTTCTGGCTTAAGACAGTTCCTTTTCTTGGTCACGTGTTGTCTGAAAATGGAATTTCAGTAGACCCCAGTAAGGTGCAAGAGGTTATGGACTGGAAGTCACCCACCACGGTTCATGAAGTTCGAAGTTTTCTTGGTTTAGCCGGATACTATCGTCGCTTCATACCAGATTTCTCGAAGATTGCCAAACCAATGACAAGTCTATTACAGAAGGATCATAAGTTTGTCTGGACAGAGGAGTGTGAGGCAGCTTTCTGCACCTTACGAAAGTTGTTGACCACTGCTCCTGTTCTGGCCCAACCGGATATAGAAAAGCCGTTTGATGTGTTTTGTGATGCATCTAAGAATGGGTTAGGATGTGTGCTAATGCAAAACGGAAGGGTCATTGCTTATGCCTCACGACAATTGAGGAAGCATGAAGGTAACTATCCTACCCATGACTTGGAGCTTGCAGCAGTTGTGCATGCTCTAAAGATTTGGAGACACTACCTGCTAGGGAATGTGTGTAATATCTTTACAGATCATAAGAGTCTTAAATACATTTTTACCCAGTCTGAGTTGAACATGCGACAGAGAAGGTGGTTAGAACTGATAAAGGATTATAACCTGAACGTGCACTATCATCCCAGGAAGGCTAATGTAGTAGCAGATGCACTAAGCAGAAAATCACATGCTATTGGTGTGCAACCGTTGTTTGAAGAAGGGTTCAATTTGTTACATCCTGCTGTGTTGCATAATATTCAGATCAGTTGTACTTTGGAGAGCCAGATCATTGAAGGCCAAAAAACAGATAAGGGAATATTTCATATCAAGGAGAAAATGAAAAGAGAACCCACCAAACACTTTTGATTGGATGACCAAGGAGTGTTATGGTTTAAGGATCGCCTGGTAGTACCCAAGGATAGAGAGCTCAAGAACAAGTTGATGGATGAGGCTCATCATTCTAAGCTATCTATTCACCCCGGAAGTAGTAAAATGTACCAGGAGCTGAGACCCCGTTATTGGTGGACTAAGATGAAAAAAGAGATTGCAGCGTATGTTGCTCGTTGCGACATGTGTTGTAGAGTTAAAGCTCTTCACATGAGACCCGCAGGACTTCTGCAACCCTTGTCTGTACCCGATTGGAAATGGGATGATATAAGTATGGATTTTATCACTAGTCTTCCCACCACACAAAAAGGACATGATTCTATTTGGGTAATAGTAGATCACATTACCAAATCGGCTCACTTTCTGCCGGTTAAGACAACTTTTCGACCACCTCAATATGCGGAAAAGTATATTGCTGAGATTGTCCGATTACATGGTATACCAAAAACGATCATGTCTGATCGTGGTTCATAGTTTACCTCTCATTTTTGGGAACATCTTCATAAAGGTTTGGGCACTAGTTTGATTCGTAGTACAGCGTACCATCCACAGACAGACGGGCAGACAGAACGAGTTAATGTTGTACTTGAAGATATGCTTAGAGCTTGTGTGCTATCATCCAGAGGCTCATGGGAATCCTGGTTACCGTTGGCAGAATTCGCCTACAACAACAGTTACCAAAAGAGTATCAAAATGGCACCTTTTGAAGCCTTGTATGGTAGGAAGTGCAGAACACCGTTAAATTGGGTGGAGCCTGGAGAAAGAAGGTTTTACGGAATTGATTTTGTAGATGAGGCAGAGAAAAAGGTCCGTATTATCCAACAAAACATGCAAGCTGCACAGTCCCGTCAGAAGAGTTATGCAGATAAGAGAAGGAGACCATTGGATTTTCAAGTGGGTGACTACGTCTATTTGAAAGTTACCCCAATGAAGAAGAAACGGTTTGGAATCAAGAAGAAACTGTCTGCTAGATATATAGGACCATACCAGATCATAGAGAAAAAGGGGCCCGTGGCGTACAAGCTGCAGTTACCAGAAGAGATGAGTTCGATCTTCTCCGTCATTCACGTATCACAGTTGAAGAAGTGTCTGCGTGTTCCGGAAGAGAGAATAGAACCACAGGGTATTCGGATCAAGGCAGACTTGGAATATCGTGAACAACCGGTTCGAGTTCTAGATACTAAGGACCGAGTCACTCGAAATAAAGTGGTAACAACCTACAAGATTCAGTGGAACCATCATGATGAGAGTGATGCTTCATAGGAAACGGGAGAATATCTTCAAACTGCGTATAAAGATTTTTACAATAAATGGTTCGTAACTCAAAATCTCGGGACGAGATTCTTATAAGGGAGAAGGGCTGTAACACCCCTGAGTGTTAAGCATGCATTAGCATCCAAAGCATAAAGCATTAACATCACTTACATGGTTATCATTGCATGCAATATAAGCCCTTTAAATTTAAAGTTGAAAAACAATTACTTAAAACCCAAATTGTGCATTTAAGTGCTAAAGAGTGGTGAAATTTTATGTAGCTACAATTTTAGATAATCTAGAATAAATTAACATGATTTTTGGAGCAACTCTTGAATTCAAATTACCTCAAACTTTGCTTTTAAAAATATTCTAGACAAATGAATTTCAACTTAAAAATTTAGCTTTAAATCCCAAATTCAAAATCTGTTTAGAATTTTGAAAAGTGCCCTACATGAAAGTTGTAGAGAATTAAATTGTGAACAACTTTTATTTTGGGCAAAAGTTCTGAAAACCTCTTTTTCATCTTCAAATTCAAATATGAAACAAATAGAAAAAAATCTGAAAATTTCTTTTATAAAAGAAAAATGGTTTCTCACCTTGGTGGGCCGCGGCCACCCTTTCGGCCCACGAGCCGACGCCGGCCTGGCCCGCGAGCCCCCGCTCCCCTCCCCGCGCGCGCGCACCCGCGCCAGCGCGACGCCCGCGTCAGGGCACGCTCGCCGCGTGGCCGCCGCTCGCCGTCTCCGACGTACGGGTGGCGAGCCGTGGGCTCCCCCGGGCCGCGCCATACCTCCTGAAGCCGCACCCGCTCCTCCCTTAGTCTCGCTCCCACCACTTTGCCCCTCTCGGCCTCGCGCGAGCAGCAGCGACCGCCGCTCCCGCCTCCTCGCGCCCGCCACAGCTCCGCCCTTGGCGAACGCCGCCGTTCCCGCTCAACGGCCGCACCTCCCTCCGATTCGCCTCGCCACCGGCTCCGCCACCTCCTCCTCTCCTCCGAACGGGGCACTGTGTGTCTTGCTCGACGACGGTGAGGCTCAATCGCGCTTTTTCCCGCACGTGCCACCGTGGCCGGGCCGCCGAGCTTGAGCTCCGCCACCGGCACCCTCGCTCCCACTTTCTTCCCTTGCCTGGCATTGTCGTGCTCGCCATCCCTTCGCGGAAGCCATGCGCGCTCTAGGTAGCCGCTCGGAGCCGGGGGTCAGCCATTGGCCGACGGCGACCGCCGCTCTCCCGCGACGTCGGGGACGCCGGCACCCGTGGCCGCGCCCCGCCTTTCTCCCCACCTCGGTTCGTTGGGCCAGGCGGCCTTGGGCCGAACCACCGAACCGGGCCGCCTTGTTTTTCTCCCCCGCTCGGTGCTCCGACTGAAAGAGGCCGTGGGCCGATGATTTCCAGTGGGCTGGCCCGTTAAGCAATTTCAGAAATAGTTTTTATTTTCTATTATGTTTTGGGAAAAGAAAAGGCTTTAGAAAATTGTTGTGTACCCTTTTTAGCTCCAAAAATTATGAAACAAACTTTGTAGTGTTTCTCTTGAGTAGATCTACAGTTTAAAAATATTTCATGTTAATTTTGTGACACTTTTCTGTGTAGATTTATTTAATTGCTATAAATGCTGATATCTTAGAAAATATGTAGTAAATAAAATAATAATGGGAAAAATGTGATTCTTGTTGCATTAATCTTTCTTAGTGATGTACTTTCTAGGAAAAATACTTGTGAAGTATGTTCTGTGAAAAATTAGTGATGTACTTTCTAGGAAAAATTGCTTAGCCATGCTTAGACCGGTAGAAGTCGCGTGATTTCCTGTCACCTGCGAGATATAGGTGGATACCTGGTTATTGTTAGCTATAATTGTTATCATGGAAAGTAACCAAGTGTTGATGGATAAACTGAGACCGGGCGGAGTCTTATAGGGTTTTGGACTATAGTGATTCCGTCTGTGTCGATTAAGGACCGATCGTTGCTCGTCCCTCTTGTCATGTTGAACGCATGTCTCACATTTAGCTGGCCGAATAAAGTACCTTTCGACCGCGAAGCTAGTGAGACTATTCGAGCCGGGATAAACTCGGATTGGCAGACTGGTGCTGAAGGGGGTATGACAGGGACGCGAAGAGTGAGCCCAAGGTGCGTCCTGGCAGTCGGGCGGTCCCTGGGTAGTGCGGTCCATGACTGTTATCCCGCGGCTACTTGAAAAGTGTCATTGGTGATCTAAGCGACACTAACGGAGGAAGCGTGGTTTGTGTGAGGAATAAATCACCAGCTGGTTAGGATTCGATTCGAATCGCCATCGCTCCTGGATAGTGAGCACTTGACTCGAGCTACGACATCGTAGTAACAATAATGGAACACTGATGGTTAAGTGAATGATGTTGAGAATGCTAAACCTGATATGGTAATTTAGATGTTAATGATGAATCAAGTGATTGCTTTAGCAATAGGTGCTTACCTAGCTTGAATAGGTCATAATAAAAATGATGCAAAAAGTACTAAATTTTGTTATTCATATTAACTTATGCCTTTCGCAAATGAGTCAAGCCAGTCCACTATTTAAAAGCCTTGCATGTTCCTTGGTGTCCTTTATTTCTGGTTTATGACGGGTAAGTCTAGCTGAGTACATTCCCGTACTCAGGGTGTTGTTCCCATTGTTGTTGCAGATGGTCAGATGTACTATGGGTACTGCTCCAACTGTCTGTATCCGACGATGGGCGACAACTAGGACCTTGGGCAATGGTCACTCTGTTCGACTTATCTAATGTTTTTGTGGTCCGTGACTATCTTCTGGCACTGTATTTGAACTAAATGTGTGTGGTTTAAAACTACTTGCTTTCGCTATGTTATTTTGAACTATGTTGTAATAACTTTTATTCCGAACTCCGATGTATTCAACTCTTGTTGCAAACTCTATGTAGCATGTGAATTGTGGCTGCTAAATCAGTACAATCTTGGTTGTATGTTGGTTGGTTTGAAATCCCTCGTGATTTCACAGAATCTCGGGTTATACGGGTTTAAGTTTGGTAAATTATCTGCCTCGGTGGAAGATTTTCTTACTTAATCTCGTATAATCATGTTGATCCGTTACAGGCTCACCGGCGCGCGGGCGGATCCCGACGGCGGCGAGGCGGATCCCGACGGCGGTGGCTCGGCTGTGGCTCCTTTGAGTAGGCGCGGGGAGCAGCGCCACCTCCGGCCGCGGGCGAGCCGCGCGCGGGCGCGGGGACGGCCGCCTCCTCTGGCTCCGGGCGTGAGGCAAGGGCGACGATGCAGCTCCTCCGCCGCCGCCGCGGGGCGCGGCTCCTCCTCCGCCGGCCATCCCCTTCTCTCTCCCCTTCCTGCTCATGGCGCGGACGAACGGGCGCGCGGGCCCCATGCCACGCTGGCCGATAGCGGACGTCCGGGAAGCGCGCTATTCCTGGCGGACGCGAGCTCATCCGCTTGGGTAGCGGACGCTTCCCAGTACCGCGCTGCGGTACTTCGGTCCGCTATCCGATCCTCCAGGACAAGGATAGCGTACCCGGTGCGGACAGCCTAAGACCGTTCGCACTTGGTACGGTACTTGTGTCCGGTAAACGTGATAGAGTGCCAGGTAGGCCAAAAAACAGCTGTAGCAGGGAACGCTAAAGGATACTCTATCGGTCTACCCACGCCAAATATGCCGGATGAGCGGCCTGTGGCGGACGGTCCGAACGAGCCCTGTGGCGGGACCCAAGCACTGGCAGAGAATGCACGGCAGAGAGAGAGGAGAGGACAGACGCGGGCCCCGCTGCTGCTACTAACAAAAAATGTTATAACTCACAAACCAAAAAGCCAAATTAAATTCCGATTGCACCATTAAATTCGTTTCAATAAATTCTTCAAAAGTAGATCTCACATGAATATATTTAGATAAAGTGACAAGTGGACCCCACAGTGGATGGAGGATGATATAGAGGAGGGATGAGTGTGGAGAAACTGTATATTTTGTGGTGACTAGGATGTAATATTTTTTTAGATGATGAATATAGAGGTTTATGAGTACGGGTAGTGTAAAGGCGGGCAAGGAAATTGTGCCGAAGGAGAGGAATGAATGCTTTGTTTGGACTAATAAGCCACGGAGCAACTACTTGGATGGGCAACGGGGTCTGCCTGTAGTGGACAGCAGGTTTGAGCGGACGGAAGAAATGGACAAGCATTGTACACGTGTTAAGAATTTTCTCCAGTACGTACTTATATTAGGTCGATTTTGTGTGATAGGTCTTGTTGTCAACATCATTTAGCAGCGGATGAGGCCATTTTGCAGATCTAATTTAAGGCCTTGTTTAGTTCACTCTAAAATGCAAAAAGTTTTTAAGATTCTCCGTCACATTGCATATGCCGGCACATATATGAAGCATTAAATGTAGGTAAAAAAATAACTAATTGCATAGTTTATCTGTAAATATCAAGACAAATCTTTTGAGCTTAATTAATCCATTACAAATTTTGTCAAATACAAATGAAAAGTACTACAGTGCTTTTAAAAAAAATTTGGAAACTAAACGAGACGCTGCTGACACCGTAGCAGTGCCAAGTGCCCATAGCTAATCCTACAGTAAGTTGGGGGTGTTTAGTTCCCACCTAAAAACGTTACACTTCATCCCATCGAATATTTGAAGATATGCATGAAGTATTAAATATACATAAAAATAACTAATTATATAGTTTGCATATATTTTGTAAGACGAATCTTTTAAGTCTAATTATTCTATAATTAGACACTAATTATTATAATTACATATGTGCTACATTACTCGAAAACTTTACAGCCCCTGAACTAAATACGCCCGTAGTACACCTTTTCTGGATATATAGATGACGAATTGACTGACAATGCGCATGTAAATTAATGCTCTGTTTGGTTCATGAATGTTAAAGTTTAACTCCCATCACATCAATGTTGCGACAAATGTATGAAGTACTTAATGTAGACTAATTGTATGTATATCAGCATAGATTATAAGTAATTTACGAGACGAATCTATTAAGCCTAATTAGTCTAAAATTGAAAACTTTTTGTTAAATAAGACGAAAGTGCTACAGTATTCGTTAAACTTTAACACCTCCAACCAAAGCTGCATCGTGAGTAGGAAGGAGTACAGACAGGCCGAAAACATGCAGGTACGTACGACGGAGCAGCAGGGAAGCACGTAAAAAGTTTTAAAAAAAAATTTACAATATAAACGAGGCCTCAGTCGTAGTCCGATCATATTTCTCTTTCTGCTACAGTCGCATTGACACCGTGTGCTACTATAGCTCTCGTTCGTGTACATACCGTCGTCTCTTAATTGTGGCTGGGACCATATACACACCCATCACGAGCGGTTGGCGTTACGTTGTGTCGATTGATTGTCGTCAACATTATACCGTCGTATAAAATGTCACGTAACCGGTAACCCTCTTTTACATCGTTTGAGGGAAAAAAGTCAAAATATAAATAAAATTTAATATTTAAAATTTTTCATACTAATACTAATAATAATTGTGCCCCCGCTCCCCGGCCTCCCTCCCTGAAGAAAAAATTGAGGCTATTTCGGTTTATGTCTCTGGTGGTCCTTCACTCATTTTAATTTTTGTTTAAAACAACAATAACGAGTATACTAGCACGTACTGGCGCATGACATCTAGGATACACCGTATACTAGCTAGTTTAAAAGAATTGCTAAGAAAAGCTGAAAAGGTGCAAAAGAAGAAGAAAAAACGAAGAACCCACACAGGTCACAACACATGCATGTTTGAAGCACGGACAAGGCATGTCATGGTTTTTCGAGTCCACCCACAGCTAGCGAGAACGACACTCTTTACACGGACCACGGTGCTACACACACAGAGCGCATGCACCACGCCCTCCCGCCCATGCGTACGCTTGCAGCTACGTACGAGTACGAGTACGACGACGACCACGCATGGACGTTACGTACTAGGCGCTTGGGTTGGCAGCTCTTGGCTGGAATTGAATTGCCCCGGCCGCACGAAATGCTAAACTCTTGCAGCAGGCGATCGACACGCACAGGGAGGCACCAATGCAATTTTAAGATGTAGCCAAGGTGAAGAAGCATCGGAATCGGAGGAGGATTACGCGCGCTGCAATCAACCCGGCCAAGGCAGCCAGCTACAGCGATGAAGAGGCCAAGGCTAGCGTTTTTTTTTTTTTTTGAAAAGTGGCTAGTGTGAAACGCTAACTCGGCAACCAGAAATATTCGTATTTGAAGTTGAATTAAAATAACGTAATAAATTCGATTCGATACCCGGAAAGATACGAGAATTTTCAAGCAAACGGCGAGGCCGGGCATGGCGTCCTTTTCTCGCCCTCTTTATTTATCCGCGCGTTCCTTCCTTTCTTGTTAAACAGGTCAGCAAATATACTAAACAAACATAAACAAGCATGCAGGAATGTTGTTCGTCACAACTGCTCTCCTAACCTGACGACTGGCGTGCATGCATGTGCTCCCAGATGTTATATATGTCGCCACAATGTAAGGCCTTCTTTAGTTCCCTCAATTCTTTTCTAAATTTCACTATAAAAAAAGAAGATTCCCCGTCACATCAAAATGTAGGTAAATGTATGAAGTACTAAATGTTGATGAAATAAAAAAACTAATTACACAGTTTTGTTGTACTTTGCGAGACGAACATTTTAAGCCTAGTTAGTCAAAATTTAGATAATTTTTATCAAATACAAACGAAATGCTACAGGAATTCTGATATAGTGTTTTTCTCCCCTATTCTGTGAACTAAACGAGGCCTAATGTTTACTTGGACATGTCAAAGATGGGTGATGCCTGGTTGCCAAACTCACGGACAGAGTCAGCAACAGATAGCAGCTGTCGCCGCCTCCTGTTTTTTCAGATAAAGGGAGTTTATTGCATTAAGCAAATGAAAAAGTCCCGGCCTCTACGTTAGACGAGGTACGTGGGCAAAAATTATTACAAAAGTACTCTGGGGTAGATTCCGTCGCATCCCGCAAAGTAAGCATGCCCAAACGCCAGACAAAATGACAGAGATAAAGCAAAAAGTTTCTCATAGGCTTAAACCTCCAACCATGCTTGGCGAAGATTTTCATTGTTAAGGTTTCCAAAAGACGACATGCATTTCGCAGGGAGTTCTGCTTCTGCCCCTCTTCCTTTCAGAACATCGACCCTAGCCTGGTCCACTGTATTGTATCCCTGTAAATGATCTTCATTAAAGAACAAATCGGTGTTTTTCAAAGACAACATCGTTCCGGCTTAACCATATGACCCAACACATGGCACCTACTCCCACGGGGACTAGATAAATATTGTGTGTTGTTAAATTCTGTAGCCAGGTGCTAAACATACACTACTAGAGAACATGCATTTGGTCGATGTCCAAAATTTGCAATAGTCTCGGCGAAATCTGCGTCCGGGACAAAAAGATATTTAGTCTCGGTTGGTAACCCAGACCTGGACTAAAAAGATGACTGGACCTTTAGTCCCGGTTTACCAAGGCATGTCAGTGCGAGAAACTTTTAGTCCCGGTTTTAGACACGAACCTGGACTAAAGGTACCTTTAGTCCCGATTTGTGTCTCAAACCGGGATTAAAGGTGTTCCCAGAGTGAATTTAAAAGGAGAGCGTATCTTATCTAAGTCAGATGTGTGGTGGGAGTTAAGATGGCAATGCGTGCAAGGGCTGAAGTGGGAGGTCTTGGGTTCGAATCTCCACAGATGCATCTTTTTTTACCCAATAAACACCTTTGTCCCGGTTGTAGGAACCGGGACTAAAAATCGAGACCTTTAGTCCCGATTCCGTAGTCCTGGTTCCAAAACCAGGAGTAAAGGAGGTTAGGAACCAGGACTAAAGGTAGGTTCTCTACTAGTGATATGAGCACTTGAGTAATTGATTTTTGACATTCATTAGTCCTCTCCAGAATTGAGAGTCACCTGGCTTTTTATCCACCTGAGTAATTGATTTAGTACTAACATATTTATTTCTAAGCAACTATTGCCAAGCTCCATCCTCATTTACTAACTTGTATAGCCACTTACTGAGCAAACATTTATTCTGGATTTCCATATCAAGAATACCCAGCCCCCCTTGTTCCTCAGGTCTACAAATGATACTCCATTTTGTTGGCTTGTACTTCTTTTTATGATCATCCCCTTGCTAAAAAAATCTTGATCTATAGAAGTTCAGCTTGTAAAGAATGCCCTTAGGTATTTCAAAAAAGGATAACATAAAAAGAGCCAGGCTAGATAGAACAGAGTTTATTAAAACTAAACGCCCGCCATACGATAAAAGCTTGCCTTTCTAATAGCTAAGCTTTTTTTCAAACTTATCCTCTATTATCTTCCAGTCAACATTGGTAATCTTAATATGATGCATTGGAATACCAAGCTAACGAAATGGATACTACCCCCGTTTCACAACCAAAAAGTTGTGTGTACTGATCCTCCCAATCTTTTACTTCCCAATAGCAGAATAACTCACTCTTATGGAAATTAATTTTCAAACCCTCTAAATTTTCAAAAGTACAGAGTAAAAGCCTCATGTTTTTTGCCTGTTTGAAATCATGTTCCATAAAAAGTATGGTGTCATCTGCATATTGCAAAATAGAGAGGCCTCCATCAACTAGGTGTGGTACTAAACCAATTATCTGCCCATCTTCTTTCACTCTTGATATTAGTACAACCAACATATCAGCTACAAGATTAAAAAGCAGTGGAGACAGGGGATCTCGATCCCTGCCGCAGACCTTTGTTAGTTTGGAAGTACCTACCCACATCATCATTCACTTTTATACCAACGCTTCCCTTACTTACGAAATGGTTTATCCATTGGCACCACTTTTCAAAGAAACCTTTCATCCTTAGTGTTTGCTGGAGAAAGGAACAATTTACTTTGTCATAAGTTGTCGCCGCCTTCTAGCCCCTTCGAGCCTCTCTCTCTCTCTCTGGCAAATCCACCAGCAATAAAAAACAGAGAGTAAACTCATCTCTTGTTTGCAATAGTTTTTAATCTTGTTTGCTTTTGTTTAATATAAATAGAGCTATCATCAAAATCAAATGATTTTTGGCCGGTCATCAAAATCCAATGACTTTTGGTGGTGGTGGGGGGGGGGGTATTACCAATGATGACTTCAGTACGTGATGGCTACAATGAAGTGACCTTTGTAAGCGTCGGTTTCATCAGCAGAAGGTCAATTTGTGATCATTATCTATAAGGGAAGATGTGCCCTTGGGCTCCCAGGAGGATTGTAATCCCATGTCATTGCCAATCTCATCGCTGATGGTTGTCGTGGAGAGGAAATTAGACATCTAACATGGTGAAACAAGGGTTAGAGGTAATGAATATGTAGCCTACATTCTACCCGATGCTTTAACTGTTAGTATTCTTTCATCGCTTTGGATGCATTTTGGACTTCTTCCGGGACTTTGGTTTTGCGACATATCCAATGCTTTTGGATGGATCATTAAATTCGGCATAAAGATTGCACTATGGTTCTATGTTTAACAAGGCTATGTTCATCTAGAGTATGGTCTGCATCAAGTAAAGGTACTAGGGGAGAAGGCAATGAAGGAATCTAGATAAAATATCATTACCACAAAAATAATTTTAGGAGACAGCCTGTTTGATTAACAGAGGTGTTTTCCTTTTGTATTTAAATTTTAATCCCAACCGGAAATGTCTTTCTTCACATCGCGGGCCTAGGAGCAAATCATAGCGAAAGGCAGTACTAGTAATAATAATATACTACTGCTCGTAATCAAAACAAAGGTTTGTTTGTGTGCTCCGTTGGTTAGGCTCGATCTGATCGACACTGGACATCTGGACATGTTTCTGTGGTAACAGACGTCGAGCGAAGCTGTATGCCACGATTTCGTGAGCATCTATGATAGTGTGTGCTTGCAAGTGCACATGGGCGTCTCCGTCTGTACGGTGTTTAGCGAAAATTAAGGTCACCTCTGCTGTCAGTTTACTCTTTTTTGTCGACTAAGGTCCCGTTCATTCGGTTTATAATCTGTACTTTTCAGCTTATTTTTTCAGTTAAAATAGTATTTTTCTCTCATAACAAATCAGTCAATGATGTTTTTTAGCTGGCTTATCAGCACAGCCCAATAGGGCTAAAAGTACAAATATCGTTGACAGCTAGTACTACTAGCTCCGGATGAAATTCTTTGCCCTACTAGTAGGAGAAGGGAAACATCTGTGGGATCAACTTGTTGGTCCAACGCAAAGAGTCTGTCCAAGTAGGATGGTTGGAAATGGAAGATGACAATCAAACGTGATGGATGGATAGGGATAATGCTAGAAAATCCGGACGATTTAGTGACTGTGTGGGATACCAACAACGAGGCAGCCGTGGATAGCAGCAGCATCTTCCGCTTTGTTCGTTTGAGCTTATTAATGGAATCAGCAGTTATCTAGCAGTGTTTTTCTCTCACAATAAACCAGCAAACAATACTTTCAGCCACAATAAACCAGCGAAACGAACAGCCTGTTCGATCCTGTTCGCTTGTAAGTTATACCTTTTCAGCCAACAAATGGTGTTTTTCTTTCACAACAAATCAACAAATAATATTTTCAGCCATACCTTTTCAGCCAAACGAATGTGTTATTCTGATAGGTTCGCGCGGGGCCACCCCTGCTGCCCCATGCTGATTCGGTGATTCCTCATGCACAGGCACAGCAGTGATGCTGTTTTTTTTTGAAACTACAGCAGTGATGATGCTTTGATGGAGAGAGAGAGAGTGAGAAAAATACTACCGTACGCACAGTTTCGTTTCATCAGAAAGAGACATACGGTGTCCTTTCTCTGGGCTCCACACTGCGGCCGTGTTCAGTTCGGCTGAATTGGGAGGCGCCGTACAGTGCAAGATTATGTACCGTAGCATTTCGTTTGTATTTGTAAATTTTTATCATTGATTAATTAGATTTAAAATGTTCATCTCGTAAAGTACAATAAAACTGTATAATTAGTTTTTTATTTCATCTATATTTAGTACTCTATATATGTGCCGGCATTTTGATATGATAAGAAATCTTCTTTTTGCATAGTAGAATTTGGGGTGAAATTTAGTAGGCCTGCAATGTGCAAATTTGGCGGCGAAATTATGATGCAACCTGACATACTGTAACTTCACGCTGCAGCTCCAAACAGATTCCTCTTTTTTTATATACTATTACTATTACTATACCAGTACAAAACTAGTACTACAACATACTCCTACAGTTATATACGGAGTACACCTATATTTCTCTCTTTGAGCCTGTTTAGTTCATAAAAAGTGAACCTAAAAAGTGCTATAGTATCTGCCACATCAAATCTTGTGGCACATGCATGGAGTACTAAATGTAGACGAAAGAAAAAAAAACTATTTACACAATTTAGTTGTAAATCACGAGACAAATCTTTTAAATCTAATTAGTGTATATTTGTTGAGGGGCAGGCAGGGCAGGGCTGGCCGCGGCTTGCAACAGAAGAAATGAGGCGCCAATGGCAATTTCTCTGTTGGACGCCTGCAACCTGGTCCCCCAATGGCCTAGCATGACATGACATCCCTTCTCACTCACCATGACACAAGAGAAAAAGGTTGCGTGCTTTCTTAGGCCTTATTTAGATGGCAAACTTTGGAGGCAAAGTTTACATAGTAAGTGTCCCATTACACTGTAACAATTTTGTTTTTATTTGGTAATAATTGTCCAAATATTGATTAATTAGACTTAAAATGTTCGTCTAGTAAAGTACAACAAAACTGTGTAATTAGTTTTTGATTTCATCTATATTTAGTACTCTATATATATGCCGGCATTTTGATGTGACGGGGAATAGGAATTTTGTATAGTAAATTTGGGAGGCAAACTTTGGAATCTAAACAAGGTCTTAAAGCAAATCGAACGCAAAAAAAAAATTGTTTCAGGCTGCACAAACTGGACGGGTCCGAAGGCCATGGATCTGCGGTGGCAGCAAGTGAGTAGCATTAACACTGTAACAGTGATCGCCTCGCCCAGCTAGCATTTAGCAGAATCATAATTGTAATGCGGCTGGCTGGGTGATTGGGGGAGTAGTTGAGCTGATGCTATGGTTCACTTCACTGCTCATGGCAAGAGCACATCAGTTGGTTGTTGGTTTAGCATCAGGGGAGATGGGAGTGGGATGCTCCTCCATTGAATTTGAACCTGTTTGGTTGTGACCTCACCACCTGCACCACGGAAAAAAGTTCAGGCTAGGTAGCACGGAGAGCCATCAACAAGCCATGTTGAGCCATAACTACAAACTCTACTACTGACCACTTCGATTGGTCAATTTGGTGCTTGTGACATTGGCACACTTGACGTACTGTCGTTTTCGTTTCTCGAGAAATAACTTTGACTAAATATATATTAAAAAAATTAATATTTATCATATATAATTAGAATTATTGAAAAGATCTTTGAATCTAGTTTTTTAATAAACTTATTTGAAGATACAAATATTGTATGCATTTTTTTTACAAATCAAGTTAAACTTGTGGCACACATCAATTGTGACAGTTATTTAGGGACGAATGGAGTACTACTCAACGAGTATACATTACGGACTCTTTTTTTTAAAAAAAAACCCACGGAAATCAGATTATAATACAGAAAGAAACAGAGAGAGGTGTTGACATTAGCAAATCGGATTTTATTGTAACCGCCTAGCTAGCTACCCTGGGGGTAGTCTGGTAGAAGCCAGTCCAGGCAGCCGTTAGCTGGTACGTACTGTGCCCTGTGCGGCAGCTCTACGTGGACTGAACCAAAATACTACTCACAACATTTCAATAATGTTGGTAAAAAAAGGACGAATAAAAGTGTGTACCACCGTACGCGACGATGGTGTAATCGTTACGGTTTTTTTTTCTTTTTTTCAGGTACCTTCACTAGCTTGTGACCATAGAAGAAATGGATTGTTGATATTCTAGTACCCGTCGGCCATCCCTTCACAAGCTAATAAGTTCATCTCAGGAGCCGGTGAATCCATCCAGTTAAGTATTGACTACAGTATGTTATCCAGGAGGAACCGGATGATAGCTAATTGTTAGCTTGGTGGTAAGTACAAATATTAGCTGGCTTATTAGCCGAGGATCCAAACAGGTCCTCAGCTAATTTTTAACAGCAAACTATTAGTTATACGCATCAAACAAGCCCTAAGTCAAAATATTCTTAGTACCCATTTGGTGCGGGCGTGCGGCTTATGCCAGCTCTGATGTGGTATCTAGCACGATAGAGCTACAACTGGTAAACCAAATTGGTGGTTTTTTATTGGCCTTTTCTCTTTGTAGTTTATTTATTTATCAAATTTGTGAAATGGCTTCTCGGAGGTTCATCTGAATTGAATCTTTAGCCACTACTTTTAGATGTGAGAATAATAAAAAGTAGAATAGACAATGGCTATTTTTTTTATAAATTCTACCTATGAGTTAGGGTGCTAGGATGGCGGTCGTAGTTGCCCCGCCACTACGTGGGAGATTCGCCAGAATTGGATCTCGAGCCACTAATTTCAGACCTAAGGCCTTGTTTGGATTTACCCAGCTAACTATTAGCAGTGTTAGCTAGGAAAAACCACTGGCTTGTTTGGATTTACCAGCTAACTATTAGTTGTGTTAGCTAGGAGAAGCCATCTAAGTGTTAGGTAAGACATTAGCTAAGGATCAAACAGGTCCTCAACTAACCTTTAGCAGCTAACTATTAGTTGTAGGGATCAAACAAGCCCTAGGAATACTAGGAGGTAGAGCCATCAATGGAGTTTCCACTTTAGAGGTTTCGGGTGTGTGTTAGGTGCCAAGTTGATTTGTTGTGGCTTTTGTGAGGTGATTGTTGGCAATGGTGATTGTGTCAGAGTCGGTATGACATTAGGCGGTCAAAAAAAAATCTTAGAAGTGGGTCTTGGAGTAAATTATTAGAAACTATTAGTGACTAAGTTATTTTTTCTTTCTAATATTTATTATAAACATTATAAAACTAGATTCTTAGATTATTTTTTGGTACCGTTGGAGGTACACTCCAATAAGTGTAGAGTAATGGATGAACAAAACGTAAACGTTATAGTTATAGTAATACATGAACGGAAGGCGTGCATCAGAGCAAGACTAATAACACGACCCATTGTTGGCTGCATGTAAATTTATAGTCCACCTATTAGCTCACTCATATAATTAATGAGTTCATCTATGACCCATTTGTATGTCTTACAAAATTTATTATTTCTTGTGACGTAAGTTGACTATAAGCTTACAACTCACTTCTCTTCACTTGCTCCCCTCTCTTTTTCACCACACCATAAAGTTCACCTACTCCCTCCATTTCTAAATAATTATCGCTTTCGCTTCCCGAGAAAAACAACTTTGACTAAATATATATTAAAAAATATTAATATTTATGGTACAAAATTAATATCATTAGATAGATCGTTAAATATATTTTTATAATAAATTCATTTGGAGATACAAATGTTGTACATATTTTCTATAAATTCAGTTAACGGCACAGAAACCGAATGAGTAGACTATAAACTTGCTCCCATGACGTCATCCGCGTGCCTACCTTTACCTAGCAAGTGCCCACTTCACAGGATCCGTTTTTTATGTGTTGTTATATTATTAGGTTTGTCTTAAACCCAACATTCCTAACTTAACTACCAATTTCAAAAAGTTTATATAGTTTGACAACATATTAACTATATATTATAAAATTTTATATTTATAGTAAAACTAAAAATCGAAATATTATGACGTTAGCTAGTAATTAAATTGATGATTAAAGCAGAATCCAGAATAAACGTTTTTTTATAAATGAATAAACGTTAAAAAGGGAAAGTAGTACTACAGCGTGGTGGTTGCGTACGGTTGCATACCAACGCCGTCTCGACTTCCCATTCTCGTCCAAATTCCACTGTGCAAAAAGAAGATTCCCCGTCACATCAAAATGTCAGCAAATGCATAGAATATTAAATGTTGATGAAATCAAAAACTAATTACACAGTTTTTGTTGTACTTTACGAGACGAACATTTTAAGCCTAGTTAATCAAAATTTAGATAATTTTTACCAAATACAAATAAAATATACAGGAATTCTGATACAGTGTTTTTCTATCGGGCTTGTTTAGATTGCAAAAAAAGTGAACCTGATGAATAGTACCAGTTTCGTCTTATTTGACAAATATTATCCAATCGTGGACCAACTAGACTCAAGAGATTCATCTCGTGATTTCCAACTAAACTGTGTAATTAATTATTTTTTTACCTACATTTAATACTCCATGCAAGCGGTTAAAAATTGATGTAATGGAGAGAGAGTGAAAAAACTTGGAATTTGGATGGCATCTAAACAAGCCCCACTTCTCTGAACTAAACGAGGCCTCGCAGGCATATACGCTAGGGGTACTCTAGGTGGTAGGGTGCAGGCTACTACTCGTACTAGGCGTCTAGTAGGAGTACTACTATCGTGCTCGTGCCCTTGGTGCAGAAAAACACGCATCCCGCGCACGGCGCACGCAGCCGCCCGCCCGCCGGGCTGCAGGACACGAGACGAGAGGCGGGTGTGAAATCCGGTGACCCAAGGATTTCCCGCCGCTGCACCGCACCCAGGCTTTTTGATCCCTCCGAATCTTCCGTGCGAGCCCTCCTCTCCTTTCTCCACGCGCGGCATCCCTATCCGCTTCACTGCGCGGCCGGGCCCGTAGAGGCGGGGCCAGTACGGACAGGAGAGGCGCTCGGACGACGATCGGGTACTCACAACAGCTGCGACCTGCGGGGACGGGTCTTATCCTCGGACGGAGGCGGGGCCCACGGCGAGGGACAGGTCCGGGTCCGCGGGCCCCCCCGGCCGTTCGAACTGAGGCGCGGTGAATTGTCGGGTCCCGCCGGGGATCGTCTACGCCCAATTGATTTCTGTGTCCTCCGGTGTTGCTTCGTGCTAGGGAACTGTAGCACTAGTAGTATACTACGTATTCCTAATATTGGCTCGTCTCTTATGCACTACACGTCTCCGTTTCATGGGTTAAACAGCTACATTCGCTGTCTGCATGCTTAACACTTGGCTCTAACATCTATGGTACTTGTAGATATCATATGCTATATAGCATCTCTAGATATAGTGCTTATCTGTTTCTATAAATCATTATTAGAGCAAGAGAATACAAAGAAAACACTTTAGCTAGTTTTCTCTTGTATTCACGGCATATATATGTGAACCAACACATATTAGAGAAGGTAACTAGTACCAATTATAGCAAAGTGTGCAGAAGAAACTACCAGAGGATAAGATGGGGTATACAGTAATGCCTAAATTTTGCAAAGTATAGCAATTATAGGACCCTAGTTCAATCTTGGAAATACTTGTCATGCAAAGCTTCCACACCCAGTTACCAATTTCATTTGGTATTCAAGGCCATTATAGCTAGATATTTCCATGTCGAGTCACAACAATAGGCAAAGACGCAAGCAAATCTATCAATTCTAGGACATCTATCAATTCTCAAGTTAATTTACCTAGACGCACCTAATTATTTTAGTGATTCCTCTAATCAATGAGAAAGGATGCAACCTTCCCTAGATAACCGCAAGCACGCACGATAATTTTGGATTGCATGCATGAGGGATGTAACTAATGCTAGTAGCTATCTATTTCATGAGCAATTTTAGCTGCTGCCACCAAAGGCCAAGATTTGAAATGCAAGGCGTCTTCTTTTGGCGCCCGTGGCTGATGCCACTAGATCCACATTTGTTAGGTATTATACGTGAAATATAATCACCTCATGACTGCTAAATGGAATAAAATATGTTAATGTTCAACCATTCCAAGCGTGATAGATAGCATGTTGGTAGATCACTTGTGTGTTTGACATCGAGTCGATGGAAGAACGTCGACTGATGTTAATTAGTATTTTTTTAAATAACATGAGGCAAGAGACCGCAATTAACACATGAAAAACTAAGGCGTGGAAAACAAGTTGCCATAAGACAAGGGATAATTATTCTAAAAAAAGATAAGGGATAATTACTCCAGTGATTTGGTAATAACAACCGAGAAGACAGGGTCGTCGTCCATTTTAGGCAACATGCTTGTTATGCAATAATTTAGGAGAGCTCATTAAACTTATGCACAACGAAACTTACCCCGCATTCTAGGCAAGTTTTAGATGAAAGAAGTTTTAGCTCACGAAGATGGTAAATAAACACAGGTGTGCATTTCTATTTTTATCCACAACAACAATGAGTGCTCCACAAGGCTAGCAGTTGAGATGAGTAGTCTGCATTTCCTTTTACATACGAGGGGAGGGAGGGGGAGGGATCAGTTCCAGAAAAAAATACTAGTCCTGCCACTACCAATGGCCAAAAAAGAAGGTGCTCTGAATATCGACTTTTAATACTCCAATTTTTTTGCAATAAAAACCGAATCGACCCTGAACTGCTAGAGGAACATACGAATCTTCCATACTGGTGCACAGAGACTGAGGAAAGCATGGGTTGAATATCGACTTTTAATACTCGGCCATACGAATCTTCCCTGTCAGCCAAAGACAGCAATTAAAATGAAATGAGAAGAAAAGCATCCTAATGCAAGCAGTGAGTGAGAGAGAAGGGAACCATCCTCCATCCTCCATCCGTCTATAGCTGCAGCTATATCTCCGGCGCAAGCAAGGCACGCCCGAGGCCGCCGCTGGATCGATGCCTTGTCCTAACCAACTCTCTCCCAAAGCCGTCGCCTCCCCCAACTCTCACCACCCAAATTTAAACCCACCTCCCACCAGTGCACCGCTCTCTCTTCTGGATCCCACTGCAGCTCTGGCCCCACCCGTGTCTTCAGTTACTGACAGGGAAGCCCGCCTAGACGTGGGCCACATCTCGTCAGTTTCAGGTGGTAGCGCATGCCCCGGTGCCGCCGCACGCGCCGCGGTCCCGTGCTCCGCGGTTGCGGTCACCGGGCGTCACCGCGGGGTACGGTATAAAGGGCGTTCCCCCCGTGTCTCGCCGCCCGCGTCTGGGTAGGTAGTTGCTGTTCTCCCCCTGTCTCCGCTTCGTCTCACCACCCACCACCTCCTCCTCGCCGGGGACTTCTCGCCGGAGCCAGCAAAGCTTCCGGCGAAGAAATCCGGCGGGCACACCACAAGGGGGCGAAGCAGGGGGACGGGGGCGAGCGCCGGAATGGGGGCCAGCGGCCGGGGGCTCGCCGTCGCCGTCGCTGGTGTCGCGTCGCTCTAGGGTTAGGTAGGTGTCCGTAGCTTTCTCCTTCGCTCCCGCGGCCAGGGCTGCGCGGCCCCGGCGTCGCATTGGGGTCCCCGGCTGACCGTCAGGCCGCGTGATCCACCCGTGCTCGAGCTCCGAGAGGGTCCCGGTTGCGTGGCATGGGGGCATCTCTTCCGCCTGCTGCCGCTGCCTGCGAATTCGACACCATTTTGGAGCTCTGAGGAGGAGGGGGTGGCAGCAGGCGCCGATCTGGTGAGCCCCCACTCGCTTCACGTTGCTGTGTTTTCTCGGGGATGTTCCAATTTTGGGAAGCTATCCTCGTATCCTTGCTTGCTTTGTTTTGTGGGTGCCCTTGCTTGCTGTATGTGATCTGAGCTTGAATTCGGGGGCTGACAATTAATTTCGGCCGTGCTCCGCGGAATTCCTCGTTTTGTTTTGATGGTTACTCCTTTGATCACAAGGGACTTGCCTGTTTGGAGCTCGTAGAGCCCGAGGCGCATTAAATTCCACATCTTCTGTGCTGTTTTATTGGGGGAATTAAACATTTCTCTCACAAGTTTTGTGGGATTCGCACTCGGTTTGTCAAATCTACTGGTTCTGATTCAGAAATGTTGACTTTGGAAGCTCACACGAACTAAATTCCGCTTTTTTCTCTGCCGCCCCTTGGCTTGGTTGTCATGGATGCACAGATTTCTGCGCGGAAAATTGCTCTGATTCGTCATGTTTACCCCCTCGACGCTTCATCTTTTCCGCAAAATTCTCAATTTTGCCTTGATCCCGGGCAGTTGAGGTACGGTGCTGTTGTCAAGGTTTGTGCCTAACACGTTATTTGGTCTGGACGCCTGCAGGATGCCATCTCGAGTCATGGATCCGAGGCGCCACCTCTCCCAGTTCAACAATCCAACCGTGGCTGCGTCCTCCTTCTCTGAGGAGCAGCTTTGCCTTCCCACAGAGGTAATAATCTGCAATAGCAGAATTGTTGCCCCAGTTATTGTTTTTCTGTTTTTGTTAGTTTATATGCTATAAGCCCAGTGATGTCTTTATTGTTTTCGTTTATTTTTTACACCTATCATTTTGTCACTTGATCATCTTTCTTGAGTCTTGACTCTGGCATGCACTAATTTTTTTGTCTATCTTTGCAGAGGCAGGTCGGATTTTGGAAGCAGGAGTCGTGGCATCACATTGGTGAGTAGTAGTGAATTTGATTCTTCAATCTCCCTTAGCTTTTTGCTCATTTCCATGCAAACGATGCCTTTTGGCTGCAAAAATTCACGTGTTATCGGGGGGTGATTTGTGTATTTAACGAGTCACAACATTTTATGCATGACTAAGTACCATAAATAATTCGTTTGCATGGGATGAATATGATTTTAGCTTACCCTAACTTCACCGGGAATAAAAGGCTTTGTTTTTGTTGTCGTCGTGGTGGACATGATTTATTGCACTTCATTTGTTGTTTCTGTAGTTAGGTGAAGCCATTGTTTTGTGTTCACCTTGGTTTGCAAAGGATTTTTGACATATTTGATGTCCAGGTTATCCTTTGATAGACAATCGGTTGCTGCTAGTTTCTACCTTATTATTCCTTTTTATTTCTTTGGTGCTCGTGCATTTTGTTGTTCATTATCAAGATGTCCTCTCAAAACAAGATGTTTCTATTGTTGTCAGGAAGCAAGTCAGTTGCATCTTCTCCAATTGAAAAGCCCCAACCCATTGGGACAAAAACTGTGGCTCGGATAGATCCACAACCATACAAGCTGAGAGACCAGAAGACTGCATTTAGCCTTGAGCACAAGACTTTTGGTCAAGAGAGACATGTTAACCTGCCACCATCTCTGTGGAGAGCTGATCAAGACCCTAACCTCCAATCTGATTCATCTTTATTTCCTGACGGAAGGAGGACTAATCCAAATGAGGCCTACAATGAGAATGGGCTTTTCTCAAGCTCCCTGTCAGAAATTTTTGACAGAAAATGTGAGACAGTTTACTCTGGCACTTTCATCATCTTAATTAGAGCGATTGATTGTACTGTGCAGTGAGCCTGAACCATGAGAACCATTCTCTTCATCATAGAAAATGCATTGAACTGTATCACATATTCCATAGCATGTATTGTGTATGGGTGCACCTTGAAATCAATATAAAGGAATAAAAAGTACAACAAAGGATATCAGTGAGTTTGAAAGGAAGAACAAATAAAAAAACTTTCATCTTTTTTTTTAGCATTTTTGCATCTTATTTTCGAAGGAATCTACCTGCTTTATTTTATCTTTGGCCTAAGAATCCTTTCACTTTAGTTTGGTATCGTTATCCTTTTATTTTCAGTCACATCTTTTGCAAGATTTGTGCAGTCAGACACTCCGATTAAATCATTGCTATTGTAGTAAGCAATATATTGTTCCTTATTATTGCTTCCTAACCAGTTTTATGCTTCAATCTGTAGTGGGACTGAGATCCAAGGATGTGCTTCTACGTCAGCCAGTTGAAAAGGTTGATCCAACTCATGTAGATGATGAACCCTTTGAGTTAACGGAGGAAATTGAAGCGCAAATAATAGGAAACATACTTCCTGATGATGATGACCTACTATCAGGTATTCTTGATGTTGGGTACAGAGCCCATGCTAACAATGGTGATGATGTCGATGATGATATATTCTACACTGGAGGTGGGATGGAACTGGAAACCGATGAAAATAAAAAAAATACAGAAACTAATGGTGGAGCTAATGATGGTCTTGGGTCGCTCAATGGCACAATGAATGGTGAACATCCATATGGGGAACACCCTTCAAGAACTCTTTTTGTCCGAAACATTAATAGCAATGTTGAGGATTCTGAATTAAGGCTCCTATTTGAGGCATGTTGCTTTTTACCGTTTTCTGCTCAAACCTATTGTTTTTGTACAGAAAATTTGTTTCTGAAAATCATTTACTCTTTACCCACAGCATTATGGAGAAATCAGCAACCTTTACACTGCCTGCAAGCATCGTGGTTTTGTGATGATATCTTACTATGACATAAGATCAGCATGGAATGCCATGAGGGCACTTCAAAACAAGCCACTCAGACGTAGAAAACTTGACATACATTACTCCATTCCGAAGGTATTCACAACTCTATGTCTTACTGGCTTGATTTGTAGACATATTTTGCCCAAGGATGCCAGTGTGTATGTAGTTTGCAGTTTTTAATCTTGTGTAGTGCTTGTGCTAATTGTCACCTTTTTTCCCTTTTAGGACAATCCTTCGGAGAAGGATATTAACCAGGGGATGCTTGTTGTATTTAATGTTGACCCGTCTGTAACAAATAATGATATCCATCAGATATTTAGCGACTATGGTGAAATAAAAGAGGTATGCTATGCTCTTACATTAACTACCTACTACTCCATTATAAATAGGACTATAATGTCTTAAATTAATTGCAGATTCGTGATGCACCGCAAAAGGGCCATCACAAAATTATAGAATTTTACGATGTCAGAGCAGCCGAAGGTGCAGTTCGTGCTTTAAACAGGAGTGATCTTGCTGGCAAGAAAATAAAATTGGAGACTGGCCGTCTGAGTGCTGCTAGACGGTATGTATTTGAAATGTTAATCTTGCTGTCCATTCTCGAATTTCATCAGCAATACTTCCCTTATTACTTTTGGACACTCCGTCTTTAATTGTTGATCATTTGATCACAGCTTTAGTGAACCTTAGGTTATTTTTTAGCAAGCTGAATGATTCTTGCTTAGGCATCACTGGTATATAGTGGCATCACTTATTCTATATGACGGTACCTGTGGATAGTATGCACATTAGTTATATGCTCTGGATTTTTATTTTCTTTTCTCAAGTGGAAAATCTCTTCCTGGAGCTGTAAACATTGCACTGTTTTTATTTGTCATGTATAGATAGTTACTTAATCTTTGTTTGTTTATTTCTGTGTATGGGCTCTCATGTCCTAAACAAAACATATTTTTTTTTATTCTTTCATATTGTATTCCTAATTCTTTGTATCGTATTTTGGTGTATTGCTATATACTTAGTATGTTAGTTATTTAATTTATCCAGAAAAAAGAGCAATTGTTATGTGATGCAGCATTCTAATTTTGATTCTATCGTACAAACTTTTGAACATGGTGGTGTAAACACATACGTAGGTTTTAATCACTGCTCTAACATTGATTTTAATGTTGTTTTATAACAGTTTAACACAGCACATGTCCAAAGAGTTGGGGCAGGAAGAATTTGGTGTATGCAAACTGGGCAGTCCAAGCACAAATAGCCCTCCATTGGCTTCATTGGGTATGATGTTTATTTTTTCATCTTTATTGTATGTCATGTCAATAGCTGCATTTCCTGACATGGAGGATTATTCTTCAAGGTTCATCTAATATGGCAGCAATGACATCTTCTAGCCGTGAAAATGGGAGTATTCATGGTTTGCATTCTGGACTTCTCACATCAATGAGCCCGTTCAGAGAGGCTTCTTTTCCGGGTCTATCGTCTACCATACCACAGAGCCTGTCCTCTCCCATTGGAATTGCATCTGCTGCAACTCATAGTAATCAGGCTTCCCTTGGTGAGCTCAGCCACTCACTTAGTCGGATGAATGGGCATATGAATTATGGTTTTCAAGGCATGGGTGCTCTTCATCCCCATTCCCTTCCTGAAGTTCACAATGGAGCAAATAACGGCACCCCTTACAATCTAAACACGATGGCACCAGTTGGTGTCAATAGCAACTTGAGAACAGCTGAAGCAGTTGACAGCAGACATCTTCATAAAGTGGGTTCTGGTAACCTCAGTGGGCACTCATTTGATCATGCCGGTGAAGGAGGTAAGTTTGTAAATTTGGACATCCTAATCTCCATTTTTATTTTTGACCCATTCTCTCTCATTTCCATTCCTTAAGCATGTGTTTTGTAATAAAGCTGTTCGGTTTATCAGGATTGTGACAGCTAACTGTCAAAAGTTGATCAATTAATGTATGTTATTTGACTGTTCCCTGCATGACTGCATGTGTACCTATTTTTGCAGCTATGGGATTTTCAAGAAGTGGAAGCGGTCCTGTCCGTGGTCACCAGTTAATGTGGAATAATTCAAATAACTTCCACCGTCCTCCCAATTCCCCTGTGCTGTGGCAAAATCCGGGATCATTTATTAACAATGTACCGTCTCGCCCCCCAGCACAAATGCATGGAGTTCCAAGAGCACCATCACACATGATTGAGAGTGTTCTTCCAATGCATCATCATCACGTGGGCTCTGCGCCAGCAATCAATCCATCACTTTGGGACAGGCGGCATGGCTATGCAGGGGAATTGACAGAAGCATCAAGTTTTCATCCTGGCAGTGTTGGGAGCATGGGATTTCCTGGTAGCCCTCAGCTTCATGGTTTGGAGCTAAATAGCATATTTTCTCACACTGGTGGTAATCGCATGGATCCAACCGTGTCTTCAGCTCAGATCAGCGCACCATCTCCTCAACAAAGAGGTCCTATGTTCCATGGAAGGAATCCTATGGTTCCCCTTCCATCATTTGATTCACCTGGTGAGCGGATGAGAAGCCGGAGAAATGACTCAGGTGCTAACCAATCTGATAATAAACGGCAGTACGAGCTTGATGTTGACCGCATAATGCGGGGGGAAGACTCACGAACTACACTGATGATAAAGAATATCCCAAATAAGTATGTTTTGAGATCACCCAATTTTATGCTACATTTATGTTCTGTCTCAATAATATATAATTTTTTGTTCTGGTTGTCTCTTTCGGGTTCCAGGTATACCTCCAAGATGCTCTTGGCTGCTATTGATGAAAGTCATAAGGGCACTTATGATTTTATTTACTTGCCAATTGATTTTAAGGTAGTTTGAATTTAACTCATAAGCGACCGGTGCCTTGTATTTGTTGGGACTGTACTTGTCTGTTCATGTTACTAAATGAAATCAATCTCCTTTTCAGAATAAATGTAATGTTGGCTATGCTTTCATCAACATGACCAATCCTCAGCATATCATCCCGTTTTATCAGGTGAGAAAATTATTCAGTTGACGAAGTGCAACTGCATTGATGCAATTATGGCTATTTTGGCCTTTGATCAACTTGTATGGCTTGCCAAATTCGTACTTTGATAAAATATCCAGCTTGAACATCAATGTGCTATCCTGAGCCATTTTGTCATCCTTTTCAGACTTTTAATGGTAAAAAGTGGGAGAAGTTTAACAGTGAGAAGGTGGCATCACTTGCTTATGCTAGAATCCAAGGGAAAACAGCCCTGATTGCTCATTTCCAGAACTCTAGTTTGATGAATGAGGACAAACGCTGCCGCCCCATACTCTTCCACTCAGAAGGTCCTAATGCAGGAGATCAGGTATGCTTATGCCTTTTTTTTTCCTGGGCAGTTTCCCTGCTATCTTGTTCTCCAGTAGTCCAGTTACATTATGTATCGCTGCCCTGTGACAAGTCTTCTCTGTATCATCTAAGTCTTTGTGCAAAAAAAAAGGTGTGAGGTAAATTTACACCTGCCATTTTTGCTGCATTAACTGCCCTGTGACAAGTCTTCCTATAGTCATCCATATATTCCTTGAATCCTTGGTGGGCTGATGGCAGCTAAAAACATAGGTTTTGTGCAAATAAAAAGGTGGGGGTTTATTTTTGCTGCATTAACTGCTTAACTAGTAATGAGTCCACAATTATAGAAAATGTAACGTCTCTGGATACCTTTTTCATCTGCACTTTCATACTGTGCACCAATGAACTAAGATACATACATTTCACAAGTGGGGTAACATTCTTTGAACACTGATCATTCTCACTGTTTCCAAAGCAAGTTTGGTACATAGTTTGCAATCGTACCATACTTATATGGTCCCAGTGTCTGCTTAATAATTTCAGAACTTGCTCTATTATTGTGCCTGCAGTGCTTTTAAGCATATGGTTGCAATTTTGACATTTTGTTGTGATCTTTCTCAGGAACCTTTCCCTATGGGTACAAACATCCGAGCCAGGTCTGGGAGATCCCGGACTTCCTCCGGCGAAGAAAATCACCATGATATCCAGACAGTCTTGACCAACGGTGACACTTCTTCCAATGGTGCTGACGCTTCAGGTCCCACCAAGGACACTGAGTAGCTGAGCTGCAGCTTGCTGCATCGCTAACCACAAAGGCCCAAGCTATAACTTTTTGCAAACCCATTTTCAGTCCTAGTTTTCCCCCCTTTCCCATTTTGGTTTTGTTTGGTAAGTCTCCCGTTCTGTATTTATTAACTTCCATGATGCGGGTCACCGAAGACTTAGGTTGCTGCAAAAATTTTGTCTCTGGTGGGAAGCTATATGCAAGAGGGTGCTACCGGGTTCCCCAGAATCTATGTGCTTGTTAACCTGAAGGCCGAGAAAGGTGAAAGGCGCAGGGAGAGCCTCCAGATTTTGGTCGCTGTAAGAATTAACCCCATGTTGTACAGCAGGTCCCAGTAACTTGTGCTGAGGGGAGAGTGAAGGAGTCATTGTCATCAGTTTTTAGTGGGTGTGTGTGTGGAGAAGAAGAGTCTTGCCTGCATTTTCTTTTGGAACCTTCTCTTGTGCCTTCACCTGTGTTGCATTTTGAGTCGAGGGCTCCTCTTAAATTGTGTGCAGAGGGGCTCGATTTTGTTAACCAGAACAAGGCGCATTTGCGTCTGGATCAACCCCGGTCTTGTCTTCAGGGCACTGTCGCCGTATTTATCAACCTTCTTATGTACATCTCCATCTATATATAGTATGAGTTTTGATGTCATCTATTTTGTGGCTGTCGTCTCACAAGGTTATTTATCTCCACTACTTTATAAGACACCAGTTATGAACTTAGCTAAACTCATCCATAAACAGACCATCATAGTCATAACCTCCACTAAGTGCATCCAAAAAAATTACACTCAGCAGCTAATCTTTCAAATCAAAGGATGAGATTAGCTCTAACCTCTCCTTTCTCTCACTCTCACTCAGGCCCTGTTTAGTTCGTGAAAATTTTTGGGAAATAGTACTATAGCACTTTCGTTGTTATTTGATAATTAGTGTCTAATCATGGTCTAATTAGACTTAAAAGATTTGTCCCGTGAATTTCGTCTAAACTGTGTAATTAGTTTTATTTTTTATCTATATTTAATGCTTTATGCATGCGTCTAAAGATTTGATGTGACGAAGAATTTTGAAAAATTTTGCAAAATTTTAGGAGCTAAACAGGCCCTCATATCCGACGGACAGAAACGTTGGGATCAAACTCATCACTAAACAGGTCATCATAAACAGATCATCATATCCGACGGACAGAAACGCTGCTCATCTCCTCCGGTCCCGCGCCCACCGCGAGTCACGCGCGAGACCGTACGACTCCTTGAGACGCCGCTATTGCTTCCCTCCCCGATACGTTCCTCTCCCCGATACGTTCCTCATTTGTCTCCGATTTTTGTTCCCGTGGGCTGTGGAAGTGAAGGAAGTTCCGTGGAGAGGACGAATCCATGGAGGTGCGGACGGATGTGCGGACTCTGCAGACCCATCTCAATATGCTCCACTCCAACCACCCTCTTTGTGTGCCGCACTTGGCTGGCCTCTGCCGTCGCCATCTCCCTCGCAGTTCTGTTCAGTTCACGTGCTGCTGCTAGGCCTCAGCGAGGAGTGCCGCGTCGCGCTCCACCATTGTCGTGCTCGGCGGTGACAGCGATCTGGATCCTTGCCTGCTCGCTGCTGAATATGCACCGGCTCTCCGCTCTGATATAGGTAAATTTTTGTTAATTATTTTTGCTTGGGTCATTGCTGATTCGATTCGATTGTTTCGGTGCACATTCTGGCAGATCGCTGATGGGATCCCATCGGGGGTAACCAAAGATTGGGATTCCATCTGTATTTTTCACTCTTTTGCAACAACGTGAGCTGCTCAATCTGCTTCATTAAATGGAGCTCTGGCACTTATGAGTATTGAGTAGCTCTTAAAAATTAGGAAAATAAGAGATTTGGACAAATTCGGTGGTTCAAACAAAAGCAACAATGGGATACTATGATCAGTGCAAAACAAATTTTGTTGTGAAGGGTTAGTAACAAGGGATTTGATTTTCTTTTTTTCTTAGCAGGCAAGCAATTTGTTTTCCTTTTTTCTGAGCAGGAGCAAGCAATGTTTGCTTAGTGAATGCAATGTTTGTTTTCAGGTTCGTCTCGAATTTTCTTTGGCCATGTAGATTTCTTTTCCAGTGAGCTTTTGTCAGAACAACAAATTTTGTCTGATCACTCTGCCAGTTGTATTGTGCTTGTCACTATTCAGTGTAGAGTTTCTATAACAGTGAGCTTTTTACTCGGAAATGGATTAGCAAATACTACAGGATTCTAATGCACAGATCCTTGTTTTCCTCTGCCATGTAGGACGTTTCAACTACATTCACTGGTCTACAAAGTATGCTATTACAGATAAATTCAGTTGTGTGTCAGTATGAGACCTGTTGGTTGAAAATTCTTTGGCATCAAAGCCAATGTTTCTGAATTGTTTCGCTGTGTGCCTGCAGCTACGGCCGGTACTTCACGTTTGTGCAGGGGTTTTCGTGAAGCAAATGGTGAACCCATGGTGGACCTACGTGCGGCTCTCAGCCATGCTCATGGGCTCCAATGGCCTTCACCAAGGCCTCACTCGCCTTCCTCAATTACCTTGTGCAAATCATGTTTAAGTCGACCAAGGTAAAATTGCCCCCCTTCTTTTTTTCACAGTTCCCCGTACGCTGGAAAATGTAATACTCTAAAAAATGTTGGAAGAATGTAGCTGACTTTAGCACATCAGTGATAATAGTTTCAGAATGTGAATACCCCAATTAGTTCATTTTCTTTATTTTGCCACAGCTCAGTGACGATGTTCTAGATAGCTGTTTTAAGGTGCACAGAAAACTTGAATTCATATGATTTTTTTATTGTGTAGCTTGATCGGTGGTGCATGCACGCACGCCATGTGCTCGAGCTTGTGGAATGCGTTGATCAACTCGAGGTGGTTTAGGTGAAGAAGGACCAAGGACGTGGAGACGTACAGGACTGATACAAGTCAATTCCTTCTAATTTATGATCTTACAAGTACAATTCGTGCGTCGAGTGATGGTAAATGATAATTAGCTAATCGAGCGGCCAGCTTGGTAGCGTCTGTGATGTTATCCATCCTCTTGTTTGAATTAGTTCCGTGCCATTAGTGGTTTCATCGATCTGAGGGGAAATAATGCAGTTTGTTTGCTCAGTGTGGGATTTGGGGGAACAAGCAGTGCTAATCAGGTTGATGCAGTGCTAATCAGTTGATGCAGTGGCTAATCAAGATGAGTTTGCACTGCATCTATGCAAATTTATTTATGTTACTGGGTGGTACTACTATTGGATGGCTCTTTGCTTTTAAAAGTGAAAAGCAGGTGGCACCATTAGGAGGTGGGCTATGCAACAACTTTGGTGCTAGGCGGGAGCATGGCGTTCTAAAAAATATATTGGGTTTAGAATTTGTTTGTAAGTTTAACTGGTGCTTGTTTCTGAAGATCCATGCTATATATATTTAGCCCTGTAATATTCATAGGAGTTACCTCCTAAAGGAAAAAAAGGAAGTAGTGCATTCTCATGTATATACAGAACATAAGTTTCTGTGGGAAGCAACAGTACAATCTGTCATGCTACTGATTTTTAGCCTGCAAAATACTTGTAAATTTATCCAGTAGCTAGAATTGAGAATTTACTTGTAAATTACCTGAAAATAATTTATCAGGTAGTTTATTCGGTTCGACATAAGGTGGCACTCTTCAGTTAGGAAATTCATGCATTCCGAGGAGTTTTGATATATTGATTTTCTCAAACTCATCAAAAGTACATAGAACTGTGGTAGTAGGTAGCTTGTTTATTTCGAGTTCAGATCCTTGCTTTTCTATTTCCCTTCTCTGAACTACAATTTCTGTGATTTGCATCTCTTTTAGTTCAGCAGCTCAAAGCTCCTTGTTTTGGTTTTCAGATCAACATGCAAATTTTCATTATTAGTGGATCTGAACTTGGTTAGTCTTGCTTCTGTTTGCCAACTTAGGAGTGCTAGAGCTTGCTTGGGACTTTTCGAGCTAATTTACCTCTGTATGAATTTCAGTAGCTCTGCTCTTTTAGTAGCAGGCCTCAATGGCTAACTCTGCTCAAGTGGCCTAATAGTAGTTCTTTTGCAGGAGGACCTCACTCCGAAACGAGTTGTTGAGATTGTTGAGATGCTGAGAAGAGGCAAAACACCCCATGTGACAAACGCTTTGTATTTTGCTAGCCGGTGAAGAAGCTGAACCTGTGACAATGAAAGGAATTGACCACCGTGCTACGCAATTATTTTGTTGTATTAAGTCTTGTTATTGACCATTTAGTGATGAGATCATATTACTTGATATATCTTGAACTTAATGATGAGCTCAACAGCATCGATTATTTTGTCACAAGGAGCATTTTTTCTTACTGCAATTTTTTTAGTAAGAATTAATTACGGAATTATCTTTTCTTGGTAGAGATCAAGAGATCGATGGTTCACATTTGTTGCCTGTATATGGTAGGTATAAGTATATATTCAGAACTTATTTGTAGTATGCAACTATGCGAGACATGTCTTTATTATGCCTTGTTATGCATGAATGCATTCCGGATTATATTTATGGTTATACAGTTGCATGAGACAAAAACTATGGAAAAATCTTATCATCTTGTTATTTTTAAGTGCATCCCTTAAATGAAACCGTGGGAACGCACGAGCACTATACTTAGTCTATATCAACGCATCTGTTATGCTTGCGGTGTGTATAAAACCTTTATGAACCTTGTGCTTGGTTGCTTACTATGTAAGCATGAATGCAAGCTCTGTGAGCGCGTAATCCTTGTTCAAATCCTTTCAAGAGTATACCAACTTATAGGAGACGATTTTACAATTCACAAAGTCTTTGGCTCTCTATATCACTCGGCTACGTCGCCACGTCCCAAGAGGAAGAATGCCAAAGTGGACACATGACTCGCATATCGGACGCTCCTTGGTTAGAAAAGCCGAAAGCGTGTCATTTAAGGTTGAGTGCAGTCAATACCCTTAAATTTGTCAATTAACATTTCTTTGAATATTTTGCTTCAACTTTTGAAAACATATATATTTGTCCTGGAAAATAGAGTTGGTGATATAAGATACGGCCCCGTCAGGAAAGCTGAAAAGACCTACTCCCTCTATCCCTTATTTATTGTCGCTGTGGCATTGAAGCTGATACATACAAGATGTTTCGGACCTGGCCCTGCTTCCGTCTAGGTGCAAGTAGGAGACGATGAATGTAGACTATATACGGCCATGCCAAAACGACCGACAAAACGGGACAGAGGGAGTAGCATACAGGAGCTGCCGAAAGTTACCCGGCGTCCTTCACCGACGCTCCAGGTTGGCTTGTAGATCGGATTCCAGGTGGAGGAGAGAAAGTGTAAAGCAGTAGCCTCAACTTGTGTCAGAGGTGCTTCTGCAAGCTATAGTGGCTTGGACAGAAATGTGACAACACAGGATAGAAAAAACAGTTTTATGTGGACCCATGAAACTGCAGTTGGGTTGGGAACTTGTTGGCTTCAGCTCATCCATGCCAAGCTGGTACACTGCTTTTTCTGAAGCCAACGATCGATGTCTCCCTGCGTTGGCCTTGCCCTGTCAGCACCACTCGCAAGCATAAAAAAATGCCAAAAAGGCTGAGGCTGTGACATCATAGGAACTGACTGCAACTACAGTTTACCAACCAAACATCTGAGGTTGTCATACAAATTCACCAGAACACAATGATAGGCTGATAGCTAGAGAAGATAGATAAATAATTACAAAGTGAATAAAAAAAAGAACTAACAAATGCAAGCTCGTCAGAACTCAGAACAGAACTAATCACAAAAAGGAAAATGCACAAGAAAGATTTAGTCTGTACACATACCAAATGATTATGAGGCAAAGTTACCACAGGAACCTTAGTTAAGAAAACGTGATCACAATTCACAAAAAGAATCAAAATCAATGTACCAAGTCGAGACTTTAACCGAGCTACAGAACAAAGTTTTCAGCCCTGTCAGAGACAAAGGAGGAGCAACTACTGATCATCCACAATCCTACTGGCACCAGCAGTTTGTGCCAACAGGATAAAGAATCCAGAAGTATATGCCTATCTATCTCGTCAGTGTATGCATAATTCTCGATCTATAGCTTCTCTCAACAAATGCTCATCATACTCATGGTCAGAGACGAACTTAACTTTCCCGCTCCGCAGTGTGTTTATCTGATTCTGATTTCTCACCAGTGGAGGTATGGTCAGAGACGAACTTAACTTTCCCGCTCTGCAGTGTGTTTATCTGATTCTGATTTCTCACCAGTGGAGGTGGAGCCCTCTACCCGGTCAATCTGTTGATTTGATGTCTCACCACTGCAGCTACCCGTCTGGTGTTGACTTGGACTCTTAGCGGCCTGGCTCTCTGTCTTGTCAGACCGCTGACCAGAGCTCTCACCAGAAGTCACAGGACCATCAGGATGGTATGGGTATATGATGTCATAGTGCTCCTGCGTGTGTAGCACGGTCACACGGGGAACTTCATGATCAGGGGGTACTTGATGATGATGACGTGGCCAACACGTGCTTCTTGGCATATCATCTTGGGGATCTTGGCCAATGTAGAGGTCTTGACCAGCTTCTTGAAAGAGGTACTCCACTCGCAGAGGCACCCGAAGCGCCCTGACTAGTGCTGTTATCTGAATATGATCTGTAAAGACCCTACGCTGGATAACTTCTTGAAAGCACCACTGTTTTAAATAAAGAAAGGTGTGAGGATAGAATGAGTGTCATGTTTTCTGGAAAAAGATGCACTGGGTGGTTCAGAACTAAGTAATCCAAGAACCCAAGGTAAACTGGCGGTGATACTTACTTCGGTGAGAGTGCGACCTTCATTGAGCTCAGGTATAAGTGGTACAAACTCTTCACTGTGCGAGCATATCCAGATAGCTGCTACCAATCTGAGGAAAGCAAAAACTGACCAACAAAATGTGTTGGAACAATGAACTAGGAATTAGGATACAAGTGGAGGAAGGGTAGCTTGGTTCAGGGGGGTGTATTACTCACTGTCGTCTGTCCCCTTATAATCGTTGAAGAACTCAAGAAGTTTCCCTATGCGGTAGCTGAAAAATGGCACATATTCAATACATCATGTGAAATGCATTGGCAGCAACACTATGATGGAATTGCTGGGAAGAAACATATCAGAAACCTGTTAATTGTTGGTACATGCTTCCACCGTCTGTGTGTCTTCCATCTCATTACTTTCTTTATCAGCTTTTTAAATGCCTAAATGAATCAGATAATCACTATATTTTCTTGCAATAAGGCTTACACACTGACTATTATAACAAGGTACGAAAAGATATAAGCAATATAAGATTTGCCTGCGCAGCTTCTACCAGTAAACAACAACTATAAGATAGTAGTTGAGAAAGAAAATATTTTATAAGCAAGTAGGAGAAACAAAACATTAGTGATTTGATCAGATGACCACACAAAGCAGCATGGGCGCATTATCTTGGTGTAAGGAAGAAGCATGATCTCTTTTATCTCTCTACAATGATATCTCATTATTGCAGTTCTGTGAAAGTGAACTTATGTGAACAGGTATTTTTTATTAGTATTAGATTGTTACGTTTCAAATAAAATCAAATTTGAACCCATGTCAACAGGTTGTAATGTTGTGATGGCATGCCCCTATGCCACTACAGTGAAACAATGGTGCATATCCTGCAAACGATAAAAGAAAAAAAAGGAAAGTGAGATGCCAGATCCAGCTTGCACCTTGATGTTAGTTGAAGAAATGATCTATTAATTAAACATGTTTATCTCAGAAATGGTAAACTTGGAGGTGAGCTTACTTTGTGGCTCCTGGAAAATTCGGAGGCCCACCCAAGGCGTGCATGTTGCCTAGCCACTCCTTTAACAGCAGCAAGAAGACGGTGTTCCTCATGTGTATCCTGCCTATGAAGGACTTGCTCCTGTTTTAGAGTGGCGCATACTAGGGTGTTAACCACAAAACGTAAATCTTATTCAAAGGAAAAGGGAGGACACTTACGAGGTAGGAAAATATGAAGCTCCTGTAGAAACACTCTCCATCTCCATGCACTGGCCTAAATTCAGAATAGGCATTGCGAAGGTTCAGAGCATGTGAATGAAATAACACTCCTTGTCCAGCAACCATTTCAAGGAGATTGTAATGCCTAATGAGCTCGGTTATGTGGAGTTTCTGCACAAAAACAAGAGCAAAGGAATTCAAATCAAAATGATCTGAACCAGGAAGCAGCAGTTCTAATATGGGATTATAATTTGTTAAGTTTTCAGGTTTCCATATTATAAGAAAACCTTAAGCCACTAATAAATGCAATGTTTTTGCTGATATTGATTTGTTCGATGAATAAAGAAAGAAAGAGCATATACTGCATTTCTTGAATTCAATACAAACTCAAAGCCAATTAAGGTCCCATCACATACCAATAATATCAATTAGAAGAGGGACGTAAACAGTGTATGGAGTCAAACCTGGTAGCTCACATGAGGTATTGTGTAATTTTGTTTGGAGATTCCTATCCTGTCCAAAAACTATTCCACATAAAATGGGTTACAAATTCCACAAATTTTGCCGGTGTAAGAAGCAATTGTAAATAATTAATGCCAAGATCCATCCAATAGTTCACAGAAGGAAACAATGAAGAAGGCAATGGAACTTTTTAAAATATTACTACAGAAATATCCAAGATCTTATGTATCTGACAATTGTCTCTTTTGCTAATCATATAATAACTCCAACTATTAGACCATCCATCAACATCAGATACCTGTATGTTTGTCTTCAGAATTCTTTGGAAACACGTCAACAAGGACAATTTGTGGTACAATGAAGAGTAAGACATAAATACTGACCGTTAATAATATCAGTGTAAGCAATAACACTTTTTACAGTTTTTAAAATTATGAAAACATCACAACAGCATTGTTTTTTCCCCTTGAAATTCCATATCAGATCACAATAGTAATCAAGAATCATCTAATCTTGGCAGAACAGAAACTATAACATTTGCCATTGCTTTCATCTCTATGCTACACCCATTTGAACATGATCTCCTGCCAGAATAAAATTTATGACCTCAATATTTCATATAAGCATGGAGAGAACAAAGACTGAACAATCCTGATCCAACATCTCAAACACAAAAATTGGCACAAGAGTGCTCACACCAGTTACCAATCACAACCAAAGATGTAAGAAATATTCAGGTCATATTGTACCTTTCTCCAGAGCGGTTTCTTGCCTTTTTTGGGCCAAAGTGCTGGTGAGTACACCTGTTCCAAAATTAATGTCGAAAGTCAAATATTCAAACAAGGGAGAAGTGATAACAAAATCGACACTTATCGAGTCTCTTCTCAGCTATTCAAAATATGATTATGCTTTAGGCAAGAAATCAGCCAGGCAAGGGCTAAAACCAGCAATGCATGTAATCCGCCAATGATCCAAAGAAACTACATTGGTTTATGCTATCTCAAATAAACATAGAGATTGGCCCTGACATTTGACGGTGAAATGAAAGCATGACATCAAACTAAACAGAAATATCGATCATAACAGCGCAAGAACATGCACCTACAAAAGTCTCTGCAAGATCGTTGGCTTGCCACTCTAAGCAACCAAGAAAGAGAAATTGGCCCAACATCTGCCGAAGGATTCCACCCCTACTCTAGGATGCCGTACAATTTCTTAGGTCCAGACTGCAGTATCCAAAATCCTCCCCCAAGATTCCCAACGGCAGGATTCGATATCCCAAAGGCCAAATCATAAGCAAACAGGAATCTCTCAAGAACGTAGTCGAAATATCCAGGAAACAACACCTGCTCATTCTGTTGCCTCGGCGTTCCCTCAGCCTCGGCTTTCTGGTCCGTTTCCCCGCTCCTCTCCCTCTGGCACTCCAGCATCAGTTCATCGAACACGTTCTTCAAATCGAACGCGGCGCTCGGACCTCCGGCTCTCGAGAAGGAGGGAGGGCCCGCTCTCGAGAAGGAGGGAGGGCGTGGAGGAAGAGGGGGCTTGCCGCCAGCGGAGCCCCAGGACGCCCAGAAAAGTGACACGGTCTCCTCGCCCTTCTGCTCGGCCGCCGCAGCTGTGGCGGTGGCGGCGGGGGGGTTCTGGCCTCCGGCTTCCGGTGGCCCATGGACCTCTTCCTCTTCTTCGATGATCTCTAACCGCGGAGCGGAGGGCGGCGGCTCTGTAGCGGCGCCGGCGTTGGACTCCTCGCGCTGGCGCAGCGAATCGACCGGTTCTTTGGTTTCGGTGTCGTGTTGGTTCTTTCCTGAACCGGAGGCCATCGTGGCGGGAAGAAAAGCCTGACGGGAAGAGGGTGCGGAGGGTCTGCTTCGCGAAATCTGGGAGAGCGAGGGGGCGGAGGGGAAATACGTGGAGGGCGTCGTTGTTAATTGTAGAGATGATGGGGGGATATTTATAAAGGCCGTAATGGGTCGGTGCCCTGGAGGAGATACGGAAACGGGGGAGGACGAGGGATTTGGGCAGTTTGGTTTTAGGTTGATTTTCTTGCTGTTATATCAGAGGAGAAACTAGATTTAAGTTTTGTACATACTCTGTGTTCTTGCATATATGTTAGTGTTTCTATTGATTTTTCACCAAGTTTTCCTTGAGCACTTTAAACCTCGTACTTTGACCAATGTTGCACCCCCTCTTAATAGTAATACTGATACATACATACACATGCTCAATCAAAGATATATACAATAAGTCGCCTCTTGAGCTTCTATATGTTCAATCGATGCCACCATAATCAAAGATATACAATAAGTCCGCCTCTTGAGCTTTTATATGTTCAATAGATGCCACCACTTGGTCAATCTAAACCTGAGGGCTTTCAACATCGCATGTGAGTGAATCTCCCTTGAACTAATGACTTGCACACCATGTGATCAAGACTTCGCTTTCATCCATATAAGTCACCACAACATATGATTCAACAATTACTTGCTACTTCACACTACATGGCTTATCATGGATTGATTAATTCCTCGGAGTTAACACATGTACTTGCTTCTGCACCTAGCCTTGGTTCCTTGGCCCTCAAGTCATTGCTTGCCCTTTACCTTCGCTTTGTACCTTAAAGACATAGCTTGATTTAATCATTCACCCTATTTTGTATCATTAACAATATTCAACTTGAAATCCATTTTCCTATATCCAATTTATGCAAATCATCAATAATGATGATTATGCAGCATAAGCTGCAATCTTCATTCATTTACTCGGTGATATAATCTTCATTATCCAACCATCTTGTAAATGAGCTTCCAACTAATGAGGCCAGGGATATACATATGGTGTCTCTTCTCTCTTTTCAACTCTATATAGTGGTAGAGGACAGATATAAATTGAGGTGTGGCACAACTATACCAATAAAGCTCCATGGCTCAATTTATAGTAAAGACATAGGAAAAAACACCAGAAAAAACTAAGATATAAAAGAGAGAAGATGATGAAAAAAAAGGTATGGCGGAGGTCCTACCTAGCCATATTGAATCCTCTGCCACTGACTCTATACTTGTCATTTGATTATTTATAACACATCTTGTTAGGACCAATCATTTGGCCAAATTTGAAACGCAAATACCAATGCTCCTTATTTGATGGAGAAGCCATTCATGTGAGACAAACTTACCTTGATTCATGTCTTCTTTTAATTAATTTTAAACTTTGCTTGTCACCTAATCATTGAATCTTTTGGACTTATCTCATTTGAATGACATTTTCTTCTTGCAAGTCCATATGCATATATCATCATGGGAGTAAACATATGATCATATATCATCAAAACATGTTAGTCTCTTAATTGTATTGTCATTTAATATACCAAAACCGGAACTTTCACCTGTCCAGTTGTTTATCTGCAAAGTTTTCTCTTGTTATTTTTAACATCACATATGTGGTGGATATGGTTAGAGTTGCCTTGTTCTATGGTGATAAGGGCAAAGGAGGCACAAGTGGTGACCTGGTTCCTGCTACCCAAACATCTAATTTGTTATGTAGAATCTACGAAGGATGGCAACAGCTTGCACTATTCAGAAACACATGTAACTCCACAGGTTCAGCTAGTGCATATTCGGCATGGCAATGGTTTTCTTTGCTGAAGCTACAAGTTCTTGACCCCCACAACATTAATTTACCAAGCAATGAATGGCCTGGAATAGAGAAAAGTTAATAAGGTATAGTATGGAATTAGAGTGCTCAGCAGTCGTCCTGAAGATTGACACATAGGATCTGGTGCCACCAAACAATGAAATGAAGGGACAATGATACATAAACCTCATCAACAGCTGGTGGGTATTCTATCTTGACATCTACAGACTACAGCCCAACAATGAAGCCTACTAGTAACCGTATCTGTTATACTATCAGTTGCGATCTCCAAAGGCTAGTCATGAACCAAATTGGTTTTTAGAATGGTTAACTGCATGGAGTACTCTGAAGCAAGTTCCACACATGAAACCCATATGGTATACAGCACAACAAAATTTTCACCTAGCAACCATAAAAGTTCATCTTCTATTTGTATCCCAATACATACATCAAGGCTAGACCAATCCGCTGCAAAAATGGCTTGGAAATTGGTTTGTATGCTACTGCCCCATGCTCATGTTCGGCCACTCGCCATTTCATCGAGCGCAGCTAGTGCAAGCTGCATAAACTGAATAACTGAGCATAGCCTGAGGTTGAGGCCAAGGAAGAGCCAGAAACACAATTTTTTCCTTTATTAGGGGGGACAACACCAGCAGTACAAATTTATCAAGAGTTTGATTGAATTTTAAAAATTTCAGTGAAAGTTTTATCAATTTAATGATCCCTCTCCCTCTGCCCCTAGTTGAGGCTGCGATGGCCTGGATGCAGAGCAACATGGGCAGGACATGCTAGCTATTTTGTTTCGCACCGATTATATATGAATGAATACTGCACTAATAAGTTCATGCAAGGCAAGTATCTTTCATCAGAACCATATAAGTTCATCTAATATTTGTGTTCTGTTATCATCTCACCAGGCCAAACAACATCTGAGATTTTGAGGTTGCCATACAAGTTCAGGCAGACGACATCATAAGCTGATAGCTAGAGAATACAGAAAAATGATTTACAAATGAGATAGAAAATGCGAGCTTGTTAGAAAGAATAACCGTAAGAGAATGCACAAGAATGATTTTCCTTCTATATACACCAAAATATTATGAGGATATTTCAGAGATATGATAACAATTGGCAAATGAATAGCATATATCAGATTAACTGACCGACCGATCATCCAATTTGCACCAGCAGCTTGAACCAACGTAAGAAAAAAAAGTCCAGAATATTATCTATCTCATCAGTGTATGCCTAATTCTCTACCCATTGCTTCACTCAGCAATGCTCTTATGCTCATCATACTCATGGGCACCAGTAGAAGTTAACTTTAGCCCTGCATGTTGATCTGGATTCTCACCAGTGGAGATCCCCTGGGCAATATGTTGACTTGAACTCTCACCACTGCAGCTATCTCTCTGGGCAATTTGTTGACTTGAACTCTCACCACTACAGCTATCTCTCTAGGCAATTTGTTGACCTGAACTCTCAGCAGTTGGCCAATGTACCTGTGCAGTCTGCTGACTACAGCTCTCACCAATAGAAGGAATAGGACCATCGTGACGGTGGGGGTAGATGATGTCATAGTGAATGTTTGTGTAGAGCACGGTCACATGGGGGACTACATGAGCATGGGGTAGTTGACGATGATGACTAGGCCAACATGTACTTCTTGGCGTATCGTCTTGGGAATCCTCCTGGCGAGTGTAGAGGTCTTGACCATCTCCTTGTAAGAGGTACTCCACTCGCAGCGGCACCCCAACCGCGGTGACTAATGCTGTCATCTGAATATGATCTGTGAAAACCTTATACCTGATAACTTCGTGAAGGCACCACTGTTTTCAAAGAGAGAAGAGCATGTGGAATGAGTGTCAGATTTTCTAGAACGGATGCATTATTGGCAGTTCAGAACTAAATAATGCAAGGGTCCAAGGGAAAGTGACAAAGATACTTACTTCTTTGAGGGTACCATATTCATTAAGCTCAGGTATACGTGGTTCAAACTCTTCACTATGTGAACATATCCAGATAGCTGTTACCAATCTGAGGAAAGCCAAAACTGACCAACAAAATGTATTGGAACAATGTATTAGGATGAAGTGGAGGAAGGAATGCTTGGTTCAAGAGGGGTGTTTCACTCACTGTTGTCTGTCCTGCCATAACCGCTGAAGACTTGAGAAGTTTCTATTTGTGGTAGCTGGAAAATGACACATGTTCAATAAAATACTGAAAATGCATTGCCAGCAACACATCGATGGAATCACAGAAAATCAAATATATTAGAAACCTATCGGTTGTTGGTACATTATTCCATCTGTTGTGCCTTTTCCATCTCATTACTTTCTTTATCAGTGTCTTAAATGCCTGAAAGAATCAGATTATTACTATATACTGCAATAATGCTTACATAATACTAACCATTTATAACAAAGGTATGAACAAGTATGATCATGATAACACTTGTCAGAGTACACCGATTACAAGATAAGTAATTAAGAAAGAAAATGATTTTGATAGAGAAGCGCCAAAGAAAACACCGATTACAACATGTATTGATCTGTTATATTTTCAATAAATTCAAATTTGAATCCATGTCAAGAGGTAAAATTGTGATGGCATGCCAATATGCCACTAATGTGAAACAATGTGCATATCCTACAAATGATAAAAGAAAAAGGACAGTGAGATGCCAGATCCAGATTGCAACTTGATGTAACTTGAAGAAAATCATCCCTCAAGCATGTTTATCTCAGAAATCCCAAATGTGGATAAGGTGTGAGCTTACTTTGTATCTCGAGGAAAATTCAGAGGTCCAACCAAGGTGTGCATGATGCCTAGCCACTCCTCTAACAACAGCAAGAAGACGGTGTTCCTCATGTGTATCCTGCCTATCAAGAACTTGCTCCTATTTTACAATTGCACAAACTAGGGTGTTAACCCCCTAAACATGAAGCTTGTTGTAAGGAAAAGGGAGGACACTTACGGGGTAGGAAAATATGAAGCTCCTGTAGAAACACTCTCCATCTCCATGCACCGGTCTAAATTTAGAATAGGCATGAGAAGGTTCAGTGCGTTTGAATGAAATATTTCTCCTCGTCCAGCACCTATTTCGATGAGGTTGTAATGCTCAATGATCCTAGTCATAGGAATTGTCTGCATGAAACACAAGCGCAAAGGAATTCAAACCATAATGATCTGAACCAGAGAGCAGCAGAACTAAAAATGGATTGGTACGTTAGTTATGCTTTTCATGTTTCCACATTTTAAGAAAATGACTATACCACTTGTTTCTTAGCTAATATTTAGTGGTTGTTATTCAATGAAATAAGAAATTAAGGCTGATAAGGTCCCATCACAATCTGACTGTATCAATTAGAAAAGGCACATAAATAGTATATGGAGTCAAACCTGATGATTCACATGGGGTATGATTACTGTAGATTCTGGATTGTAGTTGTACATTTGCCTTCCTATCCTCTCCAAAAACTATTTCCATAGAAAAAGGGTTAAAATTTCACATTTTTTTGCAAGAATTAGCACCAATGAATTAACACCAAGGTCAAATATACAAGGAAATAATGGAAAAGATAACAGAACTTGTTAAAACAATAGTACAAAAATATCAAAGGACCTATGTATTGTCTTTGCTTCCAATAATATAGTAACATCTCCTATTAGGCCATCCATCAATGCTAAACCCCTGCACATTTGGCTTCAGGATTTCTTACTAGCACTAAAGCCTTCATTATATCAGTATTTTACAATATAGTGAAGAATAAACCATCACAGTGAAAACCAAATAATAAAATCAATGGAAACATCTACATCCCACATTTAAAAAATTCAACGCATGACGACGATGGCATTACTTTTCACAGAATACCATACATCTTATCACAATTGGACTTATAAGTGATCTGGAACCATCTAATCTAGGCAAAAATAGAAACTGAGTTTCCATCACAATTGCTAATAACTAAGTTTTCGTAACATTTTCCAATACCTTCATCTCTAGTCTTGGATGCCATGCTACACCATTTTTAACAAGATTTGTTGCCATACTTACACTTAGTCATATCAAGATCTCATATGAGCAAACAAAAGCACAAAGATCCCAATACAACATGTTAAACACAAAAGTTGGCACAAGAATGCCCACACTAGCCACCAATCACAAGTAAGAAACAAAGGAATATTCAGGACATACCATGTTTGCCATGCCACCTTTGAATTTGCTCCAGAGAGATTTCCTTTACTCCGCCTACACAGAATTAACATCAAAGCCAAATATTCAAACAAGGGAGCAGCAACCACCAACATACAAAAATGCAAAAGGAATCGCTCATCAAAATATGATCCCAATATTTATATGAATTCAACAATAAATTGTAAATCATGCAATCACAATCAAGATAAAATGCAAGCACCTAAACTGCAGCAAGATCATTGAAAAACACAAAGACAAATTTCCCCACGGATTCTGCACCCGCAATAGGATGCCGCACAATTTCTTACTTCCAGTACCCTAGATCATCCCCAATAACCCACAAGAACGACAGGATTCCAGCTCCCAAATCACAAGAAAGCAGTTTCAACTCAAGAATGCGCTCCAAAGATCCAAGAAACCTTACCAGTTGCCACTGTTGCATTTCCATCTCCTCCGCCAGGGCTCATTGCTACTCCAGCGACAAGTTGTCGAACGCCTACTTCACATCCATAGGCCTCGTTACCTTTGGCACCTCCATCGTCGACTCCACCAGCGGGTCCTTCCACGACACCCCAACCTCCTGTCGCCGTCCGCTAGCATGTTGGCGGAGCTCAACTCTCCAGCTCCCTTATCGAAGACGATGTCAAATGATACTGGGGAGCTGGTGCCCTCGGACTCGGAGTGCATCGGGGAAGGTAGCGGGGATGGAGCCAAGACCCCCTTCCCTTTTTGTGCGGCGGTGGCCGCAGAGGGGCTCCCGCCTTCGGCTCCCGATGGACCATGGGGCTATTCTTGGGGACCGCCAGAGGGCAGAGCGGGTGGAGGCGGCTCTACAGCTACGGCGGTGGCAGCGGCGTTGGACTCATCACAGTGGCTATCACTTAGTTCTTGGATTCGGATGTCGCCTCGAGCCCTTCCTGGACCGGAGGCCATCCTAGCGGGAAAAGCCTGACGGGAAGGGGATCGGCGGGGATTGATTCGTGAATTCTAAGAGAACACGAGGGGCGGAGGAGAAAAGCACCAAGGGTGTCGTTGTTAGATTTGGAAGGATGGGAGAGGTTATTTATAAAATGTTGGGGCCTTGGAGGAGGAGGAGACAGGGTGATCTGGTTTTGAATTGCGATTGTTGTTTTTTTAGATAAACGATGGTTTGGTAATTGGTCATCGGATAGTTTTGTGCTTGTTGCGATACGAGACATTTGGGTTGAATTGTAGTGTACGTGACCTTGTCATACAAATGTTCCATTTTTTCTTTGCTTTACAAAGGAGTTTTGATGATGCAATGGTTTTTGGCTGAATAATCATAACCTTGGTTTCCAAACTAGACAATTTTATCATGATCTTGAACATGTAAGTGTAGCTTAGAAGAAAAATCGCCAAACCACTACTCCACAACACCAATATAGCTGCTAGGCATAGCCTAGTAGAGGCAAAACTAGGCTCCCCCCTCCTTGATCCGTGCAGTTCCATTGAGCTCAGTTGCTGTGTATGTGTGATGGTTGTGCTATTGGACTATTGGAGAAGATGAGCAGGCATCAGAGTCTGTGGATGTAACATTGAAGAGATATTGCTAAATAGTCTATGCCTTATGTGGCCTAGTAGCATTCTCAGGGCCCCAGATAGTAATTGAAAATGCCCCCTCAAATTTTGGTGCCACGCTCTACCCCTATCTACAAGTACTAATTTTGGTATGAATGAAATAAAAAACTATGTCATCTGAGTCATGACTATATATGAGCAAAGCTATGATAACTTACATGTTCCTACCATTCATTCTATCGCTCGCCTCCCCCTCCTGCATTTTTTCAACAAACAATTTGTACCCACTGATGATACCCTTACACGTTGTTTCCTTGCAACTTGCATGTTATAACTTATGTGATCCGATATTCTTTCAAACAAGTCCGTACACTAGTTCACGAGGCACCAAGTCTCTTTCCATCTTTATTCTCATCGCAATAAGGAAACAAGCAAGACGACCTGGATTACACTAGGTCACATGGCACGAAAATCTCCTTCCATATTCATCCTCATAACAAGAAGGAAACAAGCAATATGTCCAGCGTACAACAAGGAAGCAAGCAAACAAGCAATCGATTGCATTTAGCTAACTATTGTTTCCATATTTTTTGTGATGTCTTCTTTTGTCAATGGAATGCACCAATCACTAGGCAAATGGGCGTCTAATCTCTCGCCATGGACATCTTCATCAATTGCATTGCCCACATATAACAACCATGAACCCCCAAATGGGTTTTACTACACATAATCCATCGTGGACAACTTCATCTACTACATCGCCCACAAGTAGCCACCAGGCGTCATCATTTGCTGCCAAAGTCCGTGTCATAATCTACCACCAGAGTACTTTGCTCACTTGATCATCAAGGCAACAGACATCTCCATGACCTCTTCCTTGTACAATAGACAGACATGTTAATGATGCAAGAATAGAAATAACACCAAAGACCAGCAATGAAACAGAGTAAAAAAGGACTTATTACGCAAAAGATGCACTCACCGGATGATCCAACAGCTAATGAAACAAACACACAATACAAATGTGTGTGAGGTCCGATGAGACCCAGTGCAAAGGCATTGTTCAAGTACATATGATGGATAGTATAGCCAGAAGAAAAATGAAGCGTCTGAAATTGAAGAACAGAAGCGTCCAAGGGAATATTCCACACTGAAATGTGCATCGAAGCACTCACCAAGGTGAAGAAAGAAGGCTAGCGGTGTCTAGAGTCTTGGACACTGTGTGACATTGTGAAATGGTGTGTGCCAGACGATCCAGCGAAAGCATGTACACAACAGTAGAACACCCAGTGCATATTAGAGAAGGTGGCTAGAAAAAATTGCATGCACTAGACGGTCCGACTAAAGAAAAAAGACTATCTGTCAGTTGAAAAGTTGTGGCAAGTTTAATGACTAGTAGCACTGCATGATTTGACGATGAATATTTTGAAGGCAGTGGATTGTCTAGTGTTTATATTTTCTAGCAAACTTTTTTCAACTGGCTATACATATGAGGTTGCTTCACTCGTTGGAGTGCCCTAAGACGGTTACAAGTTAGAGCAAATGTTTCTACAATCCATTTACCTTCTCAAGTGTTCTAAATCTCATAGAAGGTTAGCATAGACACTATAGTGCATCCTTATGAGCTTTACACTTTAGAACTTGAGAGCTTTGAGTGATTGGGTTGTGTTGCCTTGTAATTTGGAGATCTAGAGCGCTTGAGGTTGTTGTGAGCTTCCAATGAAGGTGTGGTGAGCTTTGAGGTCGCTACAAGAAATATGTGGTTTTTTGACGTATTTAGCATGACAACATGTCATAAATGTCATTATATCATCCGGTTTATGACATTATATTTTAGGCACTTCGACTCAGTGACAATAAAAGTTGTATGTCACAAAAAACGTCATACAACTAGTCCAATTCCATCTAGTGATGAAATTTGCTATGTCACAGAGGCATTTTCTGTGTTACATAGGCTAATTTACAAATGCCATCAACATATGACAGAGTTTGTGCATCACAAAATAATTTATTGATTTTTTAAAACTTGTTCTCCACGTTGGTATGTTCAACAATTGTGTGGTCGGGTTGGTCCATATACCTTTTTATTTGCATTGTTTTGCCAACATATTTCATCCCATGTTGTCTATGATTCACAGCCCACGTTGTTAAATGTGGCGTTTTGTTTTATATATACAATGTCAAAAAACATAAACAAAATATGCTATAGTGATGTGAAGAGGGTCGCTAAAATACCAAAGCACTGGTGGACGGTTGGTCGTTTAAGACTTATAGTCAATCATAATAGAAAAATGTATGCATCCATTTGTTTAATAAAATAATAAATAAAGAAACATTGAGTGGTTTCTAATCATGTGTGTAATTATTAATTTCTAAACTCAAACTAGTAGGTCTGTGATATGAAAAGGATATGTAGAAAAGCAAAGTGGAGAGATAAAAATTAATAGAGATATACATTTAAAAGATATAAATATTTAAAAGGGGAAAATAAAAAAGAAAACAAATTTAAAAACACACACGCCACCCCGGATGCTTGACGCTCACTCTGTGTCATCCCTGCATTTGACTCTCACCTATGCGACTCCTTGCCCGGTCTAGCACACACAACTGCATGGCGTGAGCATGAAACTTACAAAAAAAATTACCAAAAAAATGGTGTGAGCACAACACAACTGCCTGACTCTCTCTTGTGCGTCCGTGAAAGATCTAACAATGCCTAGAGGGGGTGAATAGGTGTACCTAAAAAATTTCTACACAAACTTAAAGTACAAAGTCAGCAACTATCAGAAATCCCTACAGTTTCGACCAGAACTTCCGGCGGCCGGAAGTTCCGACACAAACAGCTGGGAGTTCCAACTCCTGTGAGAACTATCGAATCAAGCCTAAAATTGACTTTGTGAAAGAGATAGCTTACAACCCCACTTCCAAGTGGTAAGGTAGAGGTGTGAGGTTACTCCCTTGACACCGAAAAGCCTCCTTTCCGTAGATCGATTCCAAACCCTAGGAAATTGCTTGAGGGAGAAAGTGACAACCAAAGACAAGTGACTTCAAGTAATTCAACAACAATAATAAGCACGCGGGAGACAATGATTTATCCCGAGGTTCGACAACCCCATTAAGGAGCTTCTACATCCTCGTTGTTGAGGTGACCACAAAGGTCGGAGTCTCTTTCACCTCCTTGCCTCTCTCAAGAAAACCACAAAGATCACTTCAGTTTTTCACTAGAAATCAAGGGTAATACAAACTTTCCAAGGCTCTTCCACAAGATGAAAGCTCTTAGGTGACGCCTAGCCAACTAGGGGCAAAGCTCCAAGAGTAACAAATGCAAATCCAACCGTCTTGATGAAGAAATCAAGTGCTCAAGCTTGCTTTGATGATTTTCTCACCCAATCCACTCTCTTTACTCAAATCCTTGGAGGAATCAAAGTTGGGAGCAAAGGGGAGAGGAGAGGGGAGTTTTGATTGCTTGGGAGCTGTTTTGGACGAAGTTAGGTTGCAATGAATGAGTGGATAACGGTTAGAAGAGAGGCGAGAACTATTTATACTCTTAGACAAAATTCAACCATTCAGATATGCATTGGAAGTTCCGACACAGATCGTCGAAACTTCCGACGCCTATAAAAACTTCGATCAAACGCGTGGTCAAAGGAATGAACACGATCAACATTGGAACTCCCGACGGCTGCCAGGACTTCCAACAGCCAGGACTTCTAACTCCCATCAGGACTTCTGATGGGCACTCGAGAAACTGGCAGCCAAGCCACTAAGTCCCTAGGCGTCGGGACTTCCAACAGGAGTTGGGACTTTTGACTGCCGAAACTCTTGGGTCACGTCGAGACTTCCGACGACTAAAGTCACAAACACTATATCTATGTGTTCGTGATGTGCTTGAGTGTCTCTCTTTTGATTTTATTTTTTATACTTGAGCACTCTATCTTCCTTAGTCCACCTACATTTACATCCCTCTTAATAGTGCGACAATTCAAAAATATAAAAGATATGCATGAAGATCGATTGAGTTGACTCGCCTTTTAAACCTGAAGGATTGAGGGACACTATTTCATCTAAAACAACACTTTAAAACTTTTATGGGACTAAAGCTGCAAAATATCTCAATAAGATTTCATTAGTCCCTAATTTGGATGTCATCAATACACCAAAACCCACAACAGGGGCAAATACACTTTCAGTCCGAGAGGAAAGAGTGAGAACGGTTACTGATGGCCAAACTGAAGCAATTGGGTACTTGCTTATCACTAGAATACCATTATGCCCTCATGCATCTAAGGGGTTTTACCCCTCATTCATGTCTTCTGATGATCATCCTGTTCACTTTAACTCATCAGCTGAAAGGTCCTTGTTTGGTTTTGGTAATTGAGTGACAACTTAGGTGGACTAATATGTGGTTATGTGTGATACACACTAGATTAGTCCACATGTGATGGTGTCATGAAGGAGCTCATTGCATATGAGACATGACATGGAGTCATGTGACCAAGGTGGAGAAGATCAAGATGAGGCTTGGCTCGACGGACCGGTTGCGAGGGTGAAGGGCAAGTTGTGATGGCTTGGCGCTGAAGGACCAAGGTAACAGTGAAGAGCAAGGGAGGTCAAGATCGATGAACCAATAACGGTCACGTGATGATATGAAGTGGATCATATCATTTGGTGATTGGTTGGTGCATGTGTTGCATCAACGTCGGAGGAGATGGAATGGAATGCGCAAGGCAAAGGTATAACCATAGGGTATTTCCATTTCACCGGTCATAGGTATGTAGAGAAGTTGATGACCAGGTTTAGGATAGATGGCCGTACTATCAAGAGGGGCAAACTTGTTTGCATATCGGTCATCTAGTGCCACTCAAGTGATCTAACTATGCATCGTTGCTAGGATCGAGTGGCGTGGCAAGTTGAGTGGTTAACTCCTTTGGTAAAATGATTGTGAAAATGCTAACACATGTGCACAAGGTGGTGAACACTTGTTGGTGTTGGCACATTTGCGAAGGTGGTGGAGTTTGAGCGGTAGAGAGGGGTTTAGGTTCCTCTCTCCCTCCCGCCGAGCTTGCTAGGCGGGATTCGACGCTTTTGTGGAAGTAAAACGCCTATTTTCCACTGTGCCGGAAGTCGGAGAAGAAACGGAGGCGAACGGTGGTCACCATGGTGACCGAACGCTGGACCGGACGTGGTCACGGTTTGATCGGACGCGTTCGGTCAGTTCAACGTAGCAGTATGGCGCGCGGGTGTTAGGGTTTTCAACTGGCGCATCCAGTCCCTCGCGGAACCGAAGCGTCCGGTCGAGCACCCAGAGGAGTAGAGCATGGCGAAGAGCTGATCGGACGCACGGCGCGTCTGGTCACACACGATCGGACGTGTCCGGTCACAATGGGAGCTCTCTGGACTACGACCAGACACTGACACTGTCGCATCTGGTCGTTGCGTGGAGCGCGTCCAGACGGTGCGTCGCGTGCGCAGGCGCTGTGCGATCGGCGCGTCCGATCGATTGAGCGGTGCGTCCGGTCGTCGCGTTTGACCATTGGCACGCAGTGACCGTTGAGATCGAGCGTTCGGTGTTGAACGCGGAGGGACACGTGGACGGTGCATGGCGACCGGACGCGGTGCAGCGTGTCCGGTCAGTTCGACCGACGCGTCCGGTCGTCCTGAATTTTGCCCAGTGAAGGGGTAACGGCTCTATTTGACCATGGGGTTATAAATAGATGCCTTGGCCGGCCCTTGGCCGGCAGCTGAGCACACTTTAGCCTTAGTGGCTTATGTTGTGGTGCTTGGGAGCCCTCTAACTCACTCATGCTTGATAGTGTTCATCGGATCGAGTGAGAGAGCGATTCTAGTGCGTTGCTTTGAGAGATTGCATCGTGTGGTACTAGGTGATCGTGTTGCAAGCCGGTGGTGCTTGTTACTCTTGGAGGTTGCCACCTCCTAGATGGCTTGGTGGCTTGTGGCTCCGTCGAAGCTCGCAAGAAGATTATGCGAGGCTCTGGAGAAGCTTTGTGAGGGGGATTGTGCTCACCCCACGGGGATCGCGAAGAGCAACTCTAGTTGAGCGTGTCATTGAGCTACCACACTTGATGGTTGGTTCTTGCGATGCCTTTTGAGAGGCTTGGTGTGTGACCGATTAGCCGCCGAACCACGAAGTGTTGGTCGACACAACGGGGACGTAGCTTGGTGGCAACCAAGTGAACCTCGGGAGAAAATCACCGTGTCAACATTGTCTACTCTTCTAGGTGGTTTGCCTTCGTACAACACAAGCTTGTATTTACTTTCTTATATACTTATACTTGTGTAGTTGCTCTCGTGACTAGTTTACTTGTGTAGCTTGCTAGTTGTCTTCTTGCTTGTGTAGCTAGAAGTTTCCCCTTGCGTGGCTAATTTGGTTTGTGTAATCTTGTTAGTCACATTGCTTAGTTTGTGTAAGCTAAGTAATTTGCGCTCTCTAATTTGGCATTGGTTGCCTTGTTATTGAGCATTGCTAGTGAGCTTAGGAGCTTTGTGCTTTTGCTTCACTAGTTGTGTAGGAGCTTCCTTGGTTGGCAAAGTACTAGTGCATATGTTTGTGTGACCTTGCTCTAGAATTGATTAGGTGAGCTCTTGGTAAGCTTAGCACCTTAGTTGCTTAATTAGGATCTTTGCAAGGTGTTACAAAACTTAGATAGAGGGGTGTAGTCTTGGCTAGACCGATAAGTTTAATTCTGCATTTGTTTCGGTTAGCCAACGTGTTTAAGTTTTAGAAAGGACTATTCACCCCCCTCTAGTCCGCCATCTCGACCCTTCATTAGCCATGGCATAGTGTTTTTCTCTTACAACAAAATAGCATCAACAGACTTATTAGCCGCAGAAACCATTAGTTGAACAGCTCCGATGTTGATGTTGCTTTGAATGTAACATGTGACCAACGACTTTCAATATGAATTAGGTGAATGTACGATCATGTGAATGTAATAAATGTGTTGCGGGCTTTTTTGATTTGTAATCTGGATTGTCAATTTGGGCTGGCCTAATCTAGTTTGGGCTGTCTATAAATATGGTAGATTAGGATGAAGAAATGTGATCCACATGATGGGCCAACAACAATATGAATGGTTGAGCCTTATTGAATCTGGGATGTAAAAAATCAATTAAAATTTTGAAATGGGCCATGAGAAAGTCAGCCCAAACAATTTTCATGGTCCATTATAATCCTACTATTTGTCACATGGGCCTGAACAGGCTGTATTCCAATTTTATGACATTTTTTGTCCTGCCACGTCAACGCCATGTTAGCTGCCTAGATGGCATGGTGCAAGGACTTGTGACAATAAACCAATGTCATAAGCCTATATGACACTAAAATCTATTGTCATAAACTTGTGACAATAAGTATATAAACGTCACATAATCAAATTGTGACGCTGGTTTTTTGACGTTCAAATTTTTGTCAACTAGATGTCACAAATCTTAAGTTGTGACAATAATTTCACATATTTTGACATAAATAGAATGTCAAGAAACTATGCATTTCTTGTAGTGGGTGAGAACCCTATGTTCTTCATGTGGAACAAAGCCGTATTAGTGTGGGGGACAAGGAGACCCCACCCCTCGTGTGGAGAAGCTCCATAGAGAACACAACTCAAGGGGAATGGAAGAGTCATGTGGTTAGGTATGGCAATGGGGATGTTCTTGACATTTGAACCTGTACACTAGCTATATACATGGTGCCTTACGGGGAATAAAGATGGGGGATGGTTTCCCATCCCCATCCCCGCCATCCTTGACAGGGGGCAATTTCTCCTCATTAAGATCCATGTGGAGGTAAAAATTGTCCCATCCTCATCCCCTAAAGAGGAATTCTCCATGGCAAAAAGGTGCCAATTGACATCTCTATGTGTGGTAGCAGTGAAACTGCATGACTCACATACTAGCCTTTGGTTGGTAGAGGCCGTGTATGGCGAAAATTTAATATCAGGACCAGAACGTACCTCGGTGGAACTCGGACGTGCAGTAGGGGTTGCGATTTGGCAACCGATACCATGAGATATATCATCATGTGTACAGGGTGTTTGCCCTCTCTATCCTTATCTCTTTACTTCTCATGTTTATAGCTTTCGTTTGTACTTTGCTTGTGTGACATTTACCTTCCTAGATTAGATTTAGGCGTTAATAGGATTGACTCTAGGTTGCAAAACTCTGTGGGTTAAGAATAAGTAGAGCACACTAGAAGAGCCTTAAGTGCACATTTTGCTAGGATAGTTTATAGTTTTCTAGTGGTAGTTTAAATTGAGCCATATGGTTTAAGCTTAGGATTATACACCCAACTTTTCAATTGTCGGGTGTGTTCCTTTTTCTCACGGTGTCTAGTTTCATTTCCAATTTCTCCATATGAACTCCATCGAAGTGAAACTTGATTTTTTGGATTCCTTACTACATACCCAAGCTTCCTAAACCATTTGTTTACCAAGAATGCACCGTCATGCACATTGAATATTTGGTCGAGCTTCTCACATTCATATCCTTATTTACGATGCCTAACCCTTGAAAGGTCTTGAATCCTAAGTCCCCACTTGCAATACTTGACTCTTCTGAGATCTATGCCCTTGTCCTCTACTATTTTTTCTTGACTCTTGATTGATATTCATCTTCAATCTTGAGTTCTTGATTGTCTTGTCATCAACTCTTAAGGTTGTCTTCACCTTCATGTACTGTGGCCTAATGTTACACTTAATGCTCCAAACCATAAGTTACACTACTACGATAAACTTAACAGAGGTGGGCAAAATGGATTTCTCGAGGCGGGCAACTCGTTCGCCTCGATCAAAAGGTCACAATAAATAAAACTTTACCGAGGCGGTTGAAAGCTCTAGTTTGGTTTTGGTGAATTGATGAAACCCTAGCTACTAACCTATGTGCTCTAAGTGTATGTGAGATAGGTTGGTAGATATTTCAAGTGGTGGAGCAAATGGATGAGGATCATGGTGGTGATGGCCATGATGATCAAGTGCTCGGGTTGGAAAAGAAGAAAGAGAAAAACAAAAAGCTCAAGGCAAAGGTATAAGTGGTTAGAAGCTTTTTGGTTTGGTGATCGAGACACTTAGTGAGTGTGATCACATTTAGGATTGATAGTTGTACTATTAAGAGGGGTGAAACTCATATTGAAATGTGGTTATCAAAGTGCCACTAGATGCTCTAACTCATTGCATATGCATTTAGGATCTAGTGGAGTGCTAACACCCTTGAAAATATTTGTGAATATATGCTAACACACGTGAACAAGGTGATACACTTGATGGTTGGCATATTTTATCAAGGTGGTGAAGTTTGGAGTTGAGGAGGCACTGTTTCCTATGACCGGACGCTGGACCTGCGCGTCCGGTCACATTGAAACGCGAGCGGACTCTGTGGAGGTGAGTGACTGGATGCTGGCGGTTCACTATTCATCATCTGGTCATTTTACACATGGCGACACTGGTGTTTGAACTTTGGCACACAGTGAGGAGAAGAAGGAGTGAACGTAGCCGTGCGTCCGATCGTGGAGGACCTGCCTCATCTGGTCACGAGAAGAGGGCTCGGGGAGCTCTCTAGAAATGACTAGACGCCACGTGATGGGGCTTCTAGTCATTCCCGTCGGCGTGTCAGGTCACAGCGTGTTGGAGCACGAGCAGACCATGCACTGGCACGTCCGGTCCTACAGGGCGGCGCGTCCGATCGACTTTTAAATGCGCGGGAAATCGATCGTTGAGATCCAACGTACGCGGTTAAACCTTGGTGACACATGACAACGATCAGCGACCGGATGCTAAAGGTGGTGTGTCTGGTCACATCGACCGGCGTGTTCGGTCGCCATGAGCTGGGCTACTCTATGAGCCCAACGACTCTATTTCATGGGGGCTTCTATTTAAGCCCTATGGCCGGCTCTAGCTCACTTTCTTAGCCATTTGCATTGACATAGCAACCTTATGAGATAAGCCAAAGCCCTCCCGCTCATCTCTATCATTGATTCATCATCTTTTTGAGATTGGGAGAGAATCCAAGTGCATTGCTTGAGTGTTTGCATCTAGAGGCACTTGGTGTTCGTGTTTTGCTATGATTTTTGCTTGTTACTCTTGGTGGTTGCTGCCACCTAGATGGCTTGGAGCAGCGAGGATCATCGAGCGGAGGTTGGTGATTGTCTCCGGCTCCGATCATGGTGATTGTGAGGGGTTCTTGACCTTTTTCTGGTGGAGAGCCAAAAGGTACTCTAGTGGATTGCTCGTGGCTTATGTGATCCTCATCTTGTGTTGGTTGTGTGACACCCTATTAAGGGTTTAGCGTGTGATGCCAATTAGCACGTGAACCTCCAAGTGAGTGATCGCCACAATGAGGACTAGCTTGCCGGCAAGCAAGTGAACCTCGGTAAAAAATTATTATGTCATCATTTGATTTTAAGGTGATTAGTCTTCATTGGTATTCACTCTTATGATTGATTGGTTCATTCCTCGACTCGGTGGTATAACCATCTTGCTCTCTCTCTTTACATTATCGCAAACTAGTTATCAACCTCTTTAGTGTAGCTAGTCGTGAGAGCTTGTTAGTTTGGTTAGTGTGGCTCTTTAGTTAGCCTTTAAGAGCACACTAACTTAGTGTAGTGACATTGCCATTGTGTGAGTAGAGACAATAATAACTAAAATTGTGGTAGGTAGCTTGCATTTGTAGTAGGCTAGCGCAACATTTGCTTCACCTCATATTTGTCTAATCACTTTGTTTAGTGTTGTTGTAGAATTTTTTATAGGCTATTCACCCCCCTCTAGCCATTAGGACCTTTCAGCAGTTCAAATGCCCGCCTCAGTTAATGAAATAAAAAACAAAAAATATATGAAAACCCATGGACAAGCCCAGCGAGCCCATCCACGGGCCCGCTGAGCGCACCCACGTCGCTGGATCTTGCCTGCCGGGATCTGTCGCCGCTAGATCCACGCCGCTCACCTCCTCAACCAGATCTGGGCACCGGAAGCAACGTCGGGGAGGAGAGTGTCGGATCCACCGCCGATGAAGAGGTAGGGGCCAGATTCACCGCTGAGGAGGAGGTAGGGCCGGATCCGCCATCAGGGATGAGGAGGGGCTAGATCCGCCACGGGGATGAGGAGGGGGCCAAATCCACTGTCGGGGGTGAGGTGGGGGGCCGAATCCACCATCGGGGATGAGCTGGGAGTCGAATCCGCCGTAGGGGAGGAGGTGGTGGTCTGATCCACTATGGGAAAGGAGGTGGGGGCCAGATCCACCGTCGGGGAGGAGGTGGGGGCCGGATCCACCGCCGGGGAGGAGGAGGGGACCAGATCCGCGCCCCCACGCGAACTGCCAGGCGAGACCGGCTGCACTTGCCACCGTGGTGGGAGGGAGAGGGAGGAGGGGCGCCGCTGTGGTTGGAGGAAGGAGGGGCGCCGCCATGGTGGGAGCGAGGAGGGGCGCCGGCGTGGTGGGAGGGAGAGGGAGGAGGGGCCGGTGTTTGAGGGAGAGAGGAGGGGCTCGGTCGGTTGGTGAGAGAGAGAGGAGGGGCGTGACTGACGGGTTGAGGGAGAGGGAGGAGAGGATGAGAGTGAGAATGAGTGACTAAAAACCTAGAGTCCCATATATATACTCCGAGCGATAAAGCGGGCCAAGATGGGCTTTTCTAAATTGGAGTGGGCTTGGCCATATTAACCGAGATGGGCCTTATAAGAGGCCCGTCTCCGAAAATGAGGGTATTTTTATAAGGCCTGCCTCGATTAATGGATTTTACGCCTCTGTAAATCGATTTTACAAGACGGTTGATTATGACCGCCTCAGTTAATAAAAATGCCTGTCTCGGTTAATCCTAGACATTAACGGATGTGGTTCAAATGCCTACCCACCTTCGAGCAACTTTGCCAAATGCCTCATTTAAGTTTTTCTATAGTAGTGTTAACCACACATGCTAGCTTGTCCTATTCATTTGAGAATATTTCTGTCGGGTACCAAAACAAGGGGTACCCACAATCAACGATCAAGAAAAACAAACCCCTAAGAAAACCATGCCAAAAACTCTACCCACCGAGATGGGACGCGCCAAAACGACGAACGAAACGCCTCGACCACGTTCCGACTCGCACGAGACTCGCTCGACAGGACGTCTCGACCACGTTCCGACTCGCACGAGGCTCCTCGATGGAACACCTCGACCACCGAGAAATCTCTGACTCGCACGACCCTGGGTCGAGCCGGTCGACCCACCGCACTCACCAACTCTGAGACAAAAGTCAGAGCATTTAATGCAACCACCAACCACTTCCTACCCTCATGGCTACAGCAACAACCGGCATGGAAGCAGTACCAGTGTCAAATCTCACTTTTTACTGCCCATCCCGGGATGGGCGGTGAAAACCTATCACTGTGCGCGCCATACCGAGATCTATTCCACCACTGATCACCCACGAGGAAGAATACGACGAGTGTCATACCCTGAAATTCTCGGGACTCGGCCTTATCCGTTCACCGTCGACCCACCTCGACCCAGCCTCGACCAACCGTCGGTCAAACAAGGAAGCAAGGCTCGCATGACACAGGATCCGAAGTCTTTTCACCGTCTCATCCTCTACGTCACCATGGTGTCCGGGGATGGCCGACCATTCTTGGGGCACGTCGCTATAGCGGTCTCTACAGTGCTCGACAAAACTTCACTCCTAAGGCACCCTCGGCATCCCTGCCTCCTCTTGACCCTATAAAAGGGCAGGCAAGGGACTCTAAGAAGGGGATGGACAATAGACAACGAAAAGCCAGTCACCATCCCACCGTAGAAGATCAACATCTCAAGCAATCTCTTTTGTACTCTCACTTTTTCTCTCTGAGACCTGGGATCGGCTCCCTCTCTCACAGCTTGTAACCCCTACGCAAGCACTTAGGTGCAAGGAAATACAATACTCCCCCTCCCCGCTGGATGTAGGGCCTTCTTTTACCCGAACCAGGATAAATCCCCGTGTGCTCTCCTTGCATCACCATCTAGATTAGGGACACGTAGCACTGATTCACTCATTGGCTTAGGACCCTCGCGGGACCAGACGCTGACTGTTGGTGCACCAGGTAGGGGACTGCTGCGTGCCTACATCGTTTTCCCACCATTTTTCTAGATGGCTGACCCCGAACGTCCACTCCCGTTGGCCGCGGTGATCTGGTTTGGGAGCTTAGAGTTCATGTCTCTTGGCCACGGCTACGATATGGTCCTCCTCCCGCCCAGGCACCCGACCAACAGTGACCACGAGCTCTCCCAACCTAGGGGAGCGCTGCGCCAGTATCGTCGCTCTCATCAGGCACGCGCCGCCAGGCGACGGTGAGCCCAGCGCAACTGCCGTCATCGCCTCACGGAGGGCGATGGTATTCCCCGATCCAGCGCCTCTCAGCCAGACGCCGACACGGATTTCCTCACTAAGGATCTGTGTAGGATGAGCTTGGCTGAGGGTAAGATGCTGACAGGGAGTCCCGTCACTCCACCGCCTGGTGCGGCACCGCCACCAGCCAATTCGACTACTCCGGTACCAGGAACTACGTCTTCATCAGCATTCCCGTTTGGACTAGACTCGGTTGCCCGGGCGTATGCTTCTTCTTTAAGCACTAGCATCAGTGCTTACGAGGAACTCCTCGGACACCACCTACGTTCTGCCCTCGACCTCGTCGCATTCACGCCAGCTTCCGAGTACCTGGACTCCACGAAGACCCCGGATACGGAGCTCCGTGCGACTGCCTTTCGACATCACGACCCCAGAGATGCACGACCTGACATGCACCCGTTGTACTACTATTTCGGCGCTCCAGACTCCGACTCTGTCGATGACACCTATGACCCGACTCGCGAGTGCTTCAATATCGATGGAGCTATCGCGTTGGATTTAGAGGATGAGGCAGCCGTTGGAGGAAGGAACATGCCGCCTCATGTCGAGCTCCCTGCTGCACGGGATGAAGCTCAATTCCTTGCGGACCAAGGAATGCAACTCGAGCGAATCCATGAATTGCAGGACAGGCTCGACGAGGAACGAGAAAATCTACGCCTACTTCAACAAACCCTCGAGCATGAGCGCATGGCACGCACACACGGCGGAGGAGCTCGAGAGAGAGCTCGTGATGTCAATCGTTGCATCGTCGAGGATCGGGCAGGCGAGCCCCCGGTTTTTGGCCAAGCCAGCCAGAATGTTGTCGCAGCCGCCATGATCCTTCGTAACATGCCCGAGCCGTCGAACCCCTAGGCCCGTTGGGCCTGTGATGAAATCCGAGGACTCCTCGAGACCGTTGCCATGCAGCAAGCCGAGAGTTCTGACTCAAGGCGACGCGGGCTTGCCTCGGAGCAGCCTGCGGAGCCCTCCCGACAGGAGAGAGAGAGGCCTCGGCTCATCCCGAGCACGCCCCCCAGCAAAACAAGGCAGCATCTGTCCATGAACGCATCGTCGACAACCATGAACCTCGAGACACCCGTGACAACATCACCGAGCGCCGAAGGCGCAAGTGTGGTGATGGAGCAGCTCAAGGCTACCACGAGCATAGGGGCGGGCGCTACGACAGCTCAGAGGATCGAAGCCCTTCACCCGAGCCACCAGGCCCTTGGGTCTTTAGCAAAGCCATCCACGAAAGATTACTTTCGGCTCGGTTCCGCCCCCCATGACTCTTACCAAGTATAACGGCAAAACCAAACCCGAACTTTGGCTTGCTGATTTTCGCTTGGCTTGTCAGTTGGGTGGGGCCACCGACGACCGGGTCATCATTTGACAACTCCCCCTGTTCCTGTCAGACGCCGCTCGAGCCTGGCTCGAGGACCTTCCACCTCGACAAATCCACGACCGGAACGACCTAGTGAGAGTGTTCGAGGGGAACTTCAAAGGGGCCTACATGCGCCCTGGTAACTCATGGGATCTTCAAAGCTACAAACAGAAGCCGGATGAGTCCCTCTGGGACTACATCCGACGTTTCTCCAAACAGCGCACCGAGCTTCCCAACATCACCGACTCCGACGTCATCATGGCCTTCCTCTCTGGTACCACCTGCAAAGAGTTGGTCCGAGAGCTGGGCCGTAGCACTTCCATCACTGCCAACAGTTTGATGGACATTATCACCAACTTCGCCGCCGGTGAGGAGGCGGTTGGTGCCACCTTTGGCAGCGACCAGGACAAAGGGAAGCGCAAGGAAGAGGATCCCGTGAGCTCCAGGCGAGGCTCGAAGAGGAACAACAACAACAATAAGAAAAATTAGCAGGGCAAACAAGAGGCCCCGGCCGATGACCTTGTTGCTGCTGTTGATCGTAAGAAACCTCGAGGACCCCCGGCGGGGGCATTTTCGACAAAATGCTCAAAGAACCATGTCCCTACCAAAAAGGGCCCACGAACCACAACCTCGAGGACTGCCACTTGCTCCAGAGGTACTTTGAAAGCCTAGGCAACAAGAAAGACGACAAGAAGGAGGATCCCAAGGGAGACGACAAGGATGAGGGATTTCCCGAGATTTATGACTGATTCATGATATACGGAGGGCCCTCGACGCGCCTCTCAGCATGACAGCGCAAACAGGAATGTCGAGAGGTCTTCTCCGTGCAACTCGCAACCCCCCTCTTCCTTGACTGGTCCAAGGTGGCGATCACTTTTGACCGTGATGACCACCCCGACTATGTCCCCAATCTTGGGGTCTACCCACTTGTCGTCGATCCCATCATCGCCAACACACGCCTCACCAAGGTGCTCATGGACAGGGGCAGTAGTCTTAACATCATCTATGCCCAGATCCTCGACCTTCTGGGAATCACAAGGACACACCTCTGACCCAGCATCAGGGGCTTCCATGGAGTCGTACCGGGGAAGCGAGCAGAGCCCGTCGGGCGAGTCGACCTGCCCATCTATTTCGGCACTCCCGCTAACTTCAGGAAGGAAACTCTCACTTTCGAGGTGATTGGATTCCATGGGACATACCACGCCATTCTTGGGCGCCCTTGCTATGCCCGGTTCATGGCGGTCCCCAACTACACCTACCTCAAGCTCAAAATGCCGGGCCCCAACGGTGTCATCACTGTCGGGCCCTCCTATGAGCACGCCTACGAGTGCAACGTGGAATGCGTCGAGCACGGGGAAGCCATCTTGGAGTCGGTGACCTTGGCGGTGAACCTCGACGGTTTGGCCAATGAGATCCCCGACCCCAAGCGCCACGCCGACAACTTCGAGCCCACGGAAGACGTCAAGCTCGTACCCCTCGATCCCACCGACCCAAAAGGAAAGGCGTTGAGCATCAGCACCACCCTCGATCCCAAATAAGAAGCAGTGCTCGATGACTTTCTCCGCGCAAACATCGACATCTTTGCATGGAGTCCCTCGGATATGTCGGGCATACCCAGGGAAGTCGCTGAGCACGCCATGTTATTCTTCACCGACATCGTCCACCGCTTTGGGATTCCTAACTGCATCATCACAGACAACGGCACCCAATTTACCGGTAAAAAGTTTCTGGATTTCTGCGACAACCATCACATCCGTGTGCTCTGGTCGGCCGTGGCTCATCTAAAAACAAATGGCCAAGTAGAACATGCCAACGGCATGGTTCTACAAGGCCTAAAGCCGAGAATTTTTGACAAGCTAAACAAACACGGCAAAAAATGGGCCGTTGAGCTCTCCTCGGTCCTGTGGAGCCTAAGAATGACGCCGAGTCGAGCCACGGGGTTCACTCTGTTCTTCTTAGTCTACGGATATGAGGCTGTGCTCCCAACTGATGTAGAATATGGATCCCCAAGGCTGATGTGGCTCTGTTACACTTGACCAGCTCTTGACCAGCTCGAGGAAGCTCGCGATGTGGCTCTATTACACTCGGCAGGGTATCAGCAAAGTCTCCGACGCTACCACGACAAACACGTCCGCAGACGGGACCTCAATGTCAGTGACCTAGTGCTCCGGTGAAGCCAGAACAACAAGGGACGACACAAGCTTACTCCGCCATGGGAAGGGCCGTACATCGTCGCGGAAGTATTGAAGCCCGGTACCTACAAGCTATCGAACAAGAAAGGCGAAATCTTCACCAATGCATGGAACATTGAACAACTATGTCACTTTTTTCCTTAAAGCCTCGAGGCTCTGTAAATTGTTTCGCAATCCCATGATAGAATAAAGAATACATTGGTGTTCAAAACATTTTTTCATAAAAACCAGGAAGGATCGACCCTGTTTTCTCAGAGTTGACCCTCCCTCGGGGGCTGCAAGGAGGGAACCCCCTACGTATCCCCCAAAAAACTCGCATTTTTTTAAAAAACAAGAGAACTGTTACATAAGTCGACGAGGCCGCAAGCGCACCCTAAGGCTCGAGGGTCGCCGAGTCGTGAGATCGCCTACGCCTCCAAGCTATGGTACCTCCACCCACCCCCCATGCCAAGGGGTGCAACTGCGCGCTAAGTAGACCTAGTAATAGTTCACGATTTTGAAAAGCTCACGTCTAACATTCCCGTTCGCTTTGAATCAAGTTCTTACACGATCCACGAGGCCGCAAACGCGCCCTAAGGCTCGAGGGCAGTCGAGCCATGAGATCACTTACGCCTCCGAGGCTACGGTACCTCCACTCGCTCCCTCACGCCAAGGGGTGCAACCGCGCGCTAAGAAAATCATGCAAGAATACGATTCAAGCAAGAAAGGGAAGAAAAAACTCAAACGAAAATGGACATTTAGTATAAATTTACATCTAAATGTTTCAAGGCCCCTGAGGCCATCACGACGCAAATTACAAATATTAACTTATTTACATGGGCCTTCATGCCCAGGTTTGGCTCACAGGCCCTCATCGTTAGCAGGCGGGACCACCTCGACCTCGAAAAGCTTTGCAAGGCGACCTCCGGGCTCCTCCGCGGCCTCGATCAGGTTCAGGCAGGCTACTTCATTCTCCTCGTTAGTCCGGTCTGGATCCGTGATGAAGCCATCAGCAATGAGGCCCATGTCATACTCAAACCCAGACCGAACGACCACCATGGCCCTCTTCACGCCGTGATGCAGCCCGCCTCGTATCTTCTCGCGGACGAGGCGACCCAGCGCTGCCATCCGGTGAACAAACGAGTTCCCCGGCGCGTCCTCCTCGGTATCGGCATCGGGCTCGACCCCTAGGCCGTTGCACACCGAGGTGATCGCACCCTGGAGCAGCTGAGTCCACCCGGCCTCGGCCTCGAAGAGGTTCTAGAACGAGGTAGCCGTCGCCTAGGCCGCGTGCTGCTGCTTCTCTAGCTCTGAAACACAAACACCAAGTTAGCATAAGCCTAGGACCTCGAGGCCAAGGTCAAGACACGACAAGAGGTTTACCCTCAGCGTGGGTCTGCCAACCCACGACCTCATCGCGCAACTCCTCACGCGCCTTCTCCGCCGCCTGAAGAGCCTCGTCCTTGTCACGGACCGCTGCCCTCAACGTCTCAATCTCCCGACCTATGCCCGAGAGAGCCTCGTCCCTCTCTCGGACTATCCCCTTCAACGTTGCAACCTTGTCCTCCAAGGTTCCGATGTGAGCGGACGCCATCCCGATCTGGGTGTTGAGGGCGTCGCACTGACCGTTGACTGAAGCGACGTCCTCCTCAAGCTCCTTCACGCGCGCCAGCAGCGGCGCGAGGTCCTCACGGGCCTTGGCCGTCTCCTCCCGAGCCTTGGCTACATCCTCACGCACCTTGGCTTCGGCTTCCCGAGCCTGCGCCACCTCCTCCCTGACCGCTGCGTGGACGACGCGGAGCTCGTCCACCTCACCGCTCTTCTGGGATAGCCGCTTATTGGCTTCCTCGACTAGAGCCCGTTGATGAGCAAGCGTCGCCCATACGCCACTCTCATGACGAATGAATAGTGACTTGCGGCGAGAACGCTCCTTGAGCTCCTGACCACGGTTAAAACCTAAAGATCAGAACCAAGGAGAAAGGAAGGATAAAACGCAAGAAAAAACAAACGAACCCGGCTCACCTCAAAAGCCTCCGACATACCCCGCACCAAGGTATCTGTGACCATGCGCAGAGACTGCATGGAGTGCTTACGGAGTCCCTCGATGAACTCCTAGTGTTGCACTTCGTCTTTGTCGTCGAGGGCAAAGAAGGGCTCGGCGCTGGGGTTAGACGCGTCCCTGAACTTGAGGGTCGACCGACCCCAGCGTGGGAGCTCCTCCTCCGCCCGTACAAGCGCCAGCCCTGCGTAGTCGGGCCACCTGGCAGACACCTCAGCCAGGTCATCCCCCAATGTCGCAGAAGTACCGGGCCGATCAGGGGCACCGACCATCTCGACGTCCGCCTTCTGCTTCCCCTTGTCAGAAGGAGGGTTGTCGATAGTAAGGTCGATTACAGCCGGAATCGACCCTTGGGGCGGGGCTGACGTCTCGACTGTTGGCGCCACCGCCTGCACGTTGGACGGTGGCGCGACCACCCCCGTTCTGCCTCGACCGCCTGCTCCGTTGGCTAGTCCTGCTGTGGCTGCGGCTCCTCCCGCGCCGGTTGCGACTCCAGCTGCGCCGCCTCTTTCCCCGCATCTGGTGGGGCCTCCGCCACCTCTCTTGACTCTTCGACATCCGCCCGCCCCGTGTCACAGATAGATGTTTCGGCCTTAGTGGCCTTGACGGTCGCCTAGGTCATCACGGTCGACCCAGGCTCCGACCCACCAATGCCGGGCACCTCGAGCCTGCACCGCCCGGGACTGCCTCGACTGACTCTGGCTCCTGCGTGGCATCGCCAGGACCGGCGACCTCCTGGGCACTTGCTCCTGCCTTAGCGGCGGCCTCCTTCGTCCTAAGCCGCTCCGTGGCAGCCTGGTACCTCGCGACCCAGGTGGCATCATCGGCATGCGTCCGCATCATCAAGGTGGCGCCCGACTTGAGCGCCTTGACGGGAGTCAGAGCCGCGAGCTCCACCTTACGCTTGTGGCTGAGCAGCGAACAGACGCATCAGAATAAAGAGCGAGATGACCATTGACGGAAAAGGCAAGGTGAGGTACTTACCCGGATATGGGAATCAGGGGCCTAGACTCTAGCTTCACCGAGCAACCCGACAGCTTCTGAGACGGCCCCTCCATTGAGCCTCCTGTTGGCCGGGTGCTCCTCAGAGCCCGGGCTGACGGGGCGCCTGAGGACCTCTGCACTGATGAGGCTATCTGGCCTCGAGTCCTTACGCCCATCGACGGCGCCCTAGCCTCAGACGCCGACGTCGTTGCTCCGTCCATCGGCAGAGTCCGAGGGGATTGGACTCGCGGGCATGGCGCCACCAATCTCCCCTGTGGGACTCCAGGCGAGGTAGATCCCCTCTTTGAAGGCCCCGCTCGGGCCCTTTCTTCTACTGGCTCTCCTTCCCCCTCGATGGGCGCCGAGACTTCCCTCGATGCCTGGGAGGTCGACCCCCCAACGGGCTCCAGTAGGGGCCACACGTCAGGGAGGTGCGCCAGAAAAGTCGCGGTATCATACCGCGACCCGGCGTCGTCGTCGCCACTGTCTTCATCCTCCCCCGAGACCGTCTCGGAGGGGGATTGCTCGATCGGGAGACCCTCAAGGCTCTGCTGGCGGCGGCGCTTTTTCAACGTCTCACGCTTGAGGGCCTTCTTGACTTGATGCTTCTTCGTAGCGTCCTTCTCTTCCTTCTTCTGGGCCGCCGAGAGGCATCTCGCCTCTCGTGCAGCCCGATCCTCTGGAACCAGCGGCCACGACTCCTTGACCGCTGACAGATCCTGCATAGAAGCCTCGACCAACTTAGTCGAGGGAACTAGGAAGCAAAAGGACCCAAGGCTGTCAAGAACGACACTTACCAGAGGCTTAAAGCCTTGAGTGGGGCGCATCGGGACCCTGTCGATGTCCTCCTGCTTGAAGCTCCCCACCATCCACCGTGCACGCCGGGCGGCTTCATCGAGGGGGAGGGACTCATGCGACATCTGACTCCCCTCCAGCGAAGCCTCCGGCGTCATCTCATCGATCCGGAGTTGGCGCTGCATCAGCGGCAGCACCCTCCGATGGTGGAACGCGGCGGCCACCATTCCTGCCGTCAACCCGCGCTGCCGAAGCCTCCTCAACGCGTCGAGGAGCGGCTGCAGTTTTGGCTTGTCCTCCTCGATGACGCCATACGTCCAGTTGTCCTCACGCGACATCAGGACCCGGCTGGAGAACCTCGGCAGCCGGTCGTCGTCGTTGCGCAGGTAGAACCACCAGTCGTGCCAGCCGTTGTTCGACGAGATGAGCTGCACCGGGATGTACTGCTCACCTCGACCCACCCGGACTTAGAGAGTGCAGCTCCCTACATGCACCACGTGCCGCACTCCTCGCTTGCCCGCCTTCTTGGCAAAATGCTCTGCCTTGAAGAGGTGGAGCCACAGATTCCAGTGTGGCTCCATCCCTAGGTACCCCTCGCAGACCGCCGCAAAAATGGCAGCCTATGAGATGGAGTTGGGGGCGAGATGATGCAGCTCCACCTTGTAGTAATGGAGGAGCACCCGCATGAAGCGGCTCGACGGCATCCCGAGCCCCCTCTCATGGAAAGCTACGAAGCTCACCACGTATCCCTCCGGGGGCGCCGGCTCCCGGTGGTCGGACGGCGGCACCCTCCATTCCGGCTGGTTTCGGCTTGCCCTCGGTCGCAGAAGATCGTCGCGAACCAACTCCTCTAGCTTCCTATCTGTCACCGAGGAACGAGCCCACGCGTCCGCAGGAAGGATCTGGCTCTTTCCCGTCATGGTCGTCGGAAACAGCGTGCGGCGGCGGCAGAGGAAGAAGTGACGGCGGCGGTGAAGGGCGGATGAAGGGCGCACAAGGAGAAAGAGGGCAGAAATGCAAATGGCCTGTAGTGGGCACACGGGACCCCGGACCTCACACTTATACCCCGATGGAAGGCCAACGGGCAGATCCAGCGAAAAAGGTAGGAACAGTTACCGCATTCAATATCCTTACCTAACCGCTCCCTCGAAACCCGCAGGTAGGGCACGTGTCCGCCATTCACTCCGAAACCGTCGCACCACGCTGCCCACTACCGCACCGTTCTCGCTTCCCCTCCTAAAAAGTCACGCCTCAAAACGGGCCAGAAGGGGATCCGCAGACAGATATTCCTAGACGAATGGGTAACGGGCTCCGAGCCCGATATAAACCTCGAGGGATCGAAAGCTGGCCCTCGACCAGGGTTCGACAGCTGCCCTCGAGTAACGGAGTCAGGGACAACTAGGGACGCACCCATACAAGGCCAGGGCTCGAGCCACTCTCTCAAGGCGCCCCCAGACGTATTCGAGGCTAGAAGAGAGGCATCGAGCCCTCGGATCCTATCGCATGGAACCGAGATCCATGCGACTACTCTTTGGCATTTTTTGAGAGCGCCTCCATGGCCGCTAGCCGACTCCTAGCCAATGGAGCACGGGCTCCCACTCGAATTCCCCGCTAACAGCTCACCGGAGACCGTCGGAACTCGCCCGACGAGGGTAGTACGACGTTCCCCACCCCTCCTCCTTTTTTCTAAAGGAGCGTGAGGGTCAAACGATAAAAGACGGGTAAGACTCTGATCGACCTCGTGCGCGCGAGGCTTGGGGGCTCGACCGCAAAAGGCTAAACCTCAAACAAAAGAGGACAAAACACATCACGATGCAAGAGCATTCCTCGATATAACGCACTAAAGACGTCGGAGGAGTCAAAACACTCCACCGAGGCCTCGGGGGCAACACCCGGCGGGTGCGCTCGCACGCACCCATCGAAAAAGCTACAACGCTATGACTCTAGTTCATGAATCACTAAGCCTCTGTGAGAGTGACCCACACTCACCCAAAGGCTCGGGGGCTACTGTCGGGTAGCAAAACAAGGGGTACCCACAATCAACGATCAAGAAAAAACCCCCTGAGAAAACCACACCAAAAACTCTACCCACCGAGACGGGATGAGCCAAAACGACGAACGAAACGCCTCGACCACGTTCCGACTCGCACGAGACTCGCTCGACGGGACGTCTCGACCACGTTCCGACTCGCATGAGGCTCGCTCGATGGAACACCTCGATCACCGAGAAATCTCCGACTCGCACGACCCTGGGTCGAGCCGGTCGACCCACCGCACTCACCAACTCTGAGACAAAAGTTAGAGCATTTAATGCAACCGCCAACCACTTCCTACCCTCATGGCTACAGCAACAATCGGCATGGAAGCAGTACCTGTGTCAAATATCACTTTTTACTGCCCATCCCGAGATGGACGGTGAAAACCTATCACTGTGCGCGCCATACTGAGCACTATTCCGCCACTGATCACCTTCGAGGAAGAATATGACGAGTGTCGTACCCCAAAATTCCCGGGACTCGGCCTTATCCGTTCACCATCGACCCACCTCGACCCGATCTCGACCAACCGCCGGTCAAACAAGGAAGCAAGGCTCGCATGACACAGGATCCGGAGTCTTTTCACTGTCTCATCCTCTACGTCACCATGGTGTCTGGGGATGGCCGGCCATTCTCGGGGCACGTCGCTACAGCGGTCTCTACAGCGCTCGACAAAACTTCACTCCTAAGGCACCCCGGCATCCCTGCCTCCTCTTGACCCTATAAAAGGGCAGGTAGGGGACTCTACGAAGGGGGATAGACAATGGACAACGAAAAGTTAGTCACCATCCCACCGTAGAAGATCAACATCTCAAACAATCTCCTTTGTACTCTCACTTTTTCTCTCCGATACCTGGGATCAGCTCCCTCTCTCACAGCTTGTAACCCCCTACGCAAGCACTTAGGTGCAAGGAAATACAATACTCCCCCCTCCCCGCTGGACGTAGGACCTTCTTTTGCCCGAACCAGGATAAATCCCCGTGTACTCTCCTTACATCACCATCCAGATTAGGGACACGCAACACTAATTCACTCGTTGGCTTAGGACCCTCGCGGGACCCGACGCCGACAATTTCCATCTTCATTCATGTTTTGTGACCTAACATAAAACATGTTTCTCCCAAACACACATGTTAGTCACACAAACAAAGTTGTCATAACCACCAAAATCACTTACCTGAGAGGCCTATAAGCTCACAATCAGAACAACAAACATGCTTCGTATCGCCACAGAGATTGGTACAACATGAGATGAATCTCACACCAGCACAATTCTGACTAATGGTCAATTCTAGGTGTTTTCCGACTCCATCGATATCGGTACCACCACCCCAATGGTTGTAGAATTCCTTGTACCACATACCCTTAGTCTTAGCGCAGTTGTTGATGCGGGAAAGGTATTTTTAGAACCACTAACACCTATGACTGCATGGTGTGTGTGGAGCCACATGCAATGGGTAAGGCCACAATAGGAAGCTTTCTAAATCTTTCCCTGAGTTTACCGCCTTGAATGAAAAAAGAAGCTAGTGTCTTTAGCTTATTGCCTTCCATCCATCGATATCACACATCCCTCGAGTACATGTATGTCCTTTTTTGCTCACTAATATCGTCATATAGTCGGCGTTACCGGCTTATTAAAGTTTTGATGTATAAATGCTACTTCATATTAGGTACTGTTTATGTTATTGTTAACTATAATTATTCTATTTATCAATATTATGATGGCACATCGATATCGTTGGTACCAAAATGTTTCATTCCAATGGGCAAACTAGAATAGCAATCGAAATGGTATTGACAAGTTTGACAGTAGGTTCAAATTAACGTTATTCTCGATAAACCGTCTACATGGCTGCAAACGATGCACCTGACATGTAAAGCCCACATGCCCTCTCCCTCCCGTCTCCTTGCTAGGGCCACGAGATTCTCCATTCTCAAGGTCGCGAGAGGTCAAGTGCCTCCAAGTAACAACCACCGTCTATTAACAAGGACACTAGAACTAACAGTAGATGGAGAGCCTAACAACAACTCGAGTGGCATAAGTACCAAGAAGATGGAGAAAGGGACATGTGGGCTCGACATTGGAGATGTACTTTACTGTAAATAACAATAATTTTAGGTACTAATGTGACTTAGTAACTTTATAGATCTAAATATACAATTTTAAAAATTAGAGATTAGGGCTTGTTTGGTTGGTGCCGCAGTTTGCCATGACAAACCTTCGTCAAATTGTGGCTGCCAGAGAAAGTTCGACGAGGAAAATTGATGCCACACTTATGACAAAGTTTGGTAAGAAAATGAGTCTATGACGTGTGGGACAGGGTGCTAAGAAAGTGTAGCACGCCGTAGCTGTGGCAGCGAACCAAACAGCTGCCAGGAAAACTATAGCATGACTAACCTAAGGCATAGCACGTTCTGGTCAGGTCATAAACCAAATAGGCCCGCCTTATCCCTTCGTCTTAAAGTTTCGTTTTTAAGGTGTCTATTAGCTTTCAAATTTTACTAAATATATATAAATAAAATACTAATATTCATGATACTAATTGTACATTTATATTGAAATGAAAGCAAGAGAGCGAACTAAGGGGGTGTTTAAATCTAGGGGCTAAAGTTTAGGGGTATCATATCGAATGTCACGTAGGGAGTGTTCGGATAATAATAATAAAACAAATTACACAAGTCCTCAATAATCCGTGAGACGAATTTATTTAGTCTAATTAATCCGTCATTAGGACAATCTCAATGGAGTTTCATAGAGTTTTATAGATATTAAATACGCTGATATGACACTGCATTGATTAAAAGAGATAAAAGTTTTATGAGAGTAGAGATAGTTTATTGGGAATGAAACTCTTATGCACTATTTTTAAAATATGAGTGTGTTGGAAACTGGGCCTTAGCATATGTTTACTGTAACATAACATTGTCAAATTATGGACTAATTAGGCTTAAAAAATTCATCTCGCAAATTAATCTCAATCTATATATTTAATTTTATAATTAGTCTATATTTAATCATGTTAAACCGTTGTGACAGGGACTACGGAGGGGAAAAAAACAACGCAACAAAAGACAAGGGCAACGGGCACGGGCCCGAGTCAAACCTCACTCCAGCCGTTCCCCTGTTCCAGGGACAAAGCCGTAAATTCCGCCATGTTTCCCTGTGCCGGCCCCACCCTGTTTCTGCCTTTCTGCGCGCACTGTGCTCCTGCGTGGGTTGGGTCCAAGTCTCCGTGTCGTCTCTACTACTCCACTTGCTGCTCTTTGCTGGCTCTGGCTACTTGCGGCAACTCCCATCCCCACGCGCTCGCTCCCATCCGATATCTGAGATCTCACCCGCCTCGCCGTCGAGCGGCTGACGGACGGGCGGACGGTCCCTCCGGTATGGGGAACTGCTGCTCCGACGAGGTGAGCCACGCCGGCGCTCACCACGTCGGCGCCGCCGCCGCCGCCAAAGCCGCCTCCGCAGCCTCCGCCGCGGCCGACCGCTTCCTCCGCTCCCGTGGCGCCGGCGCGTCCACGCAGATCGAGGTACGGAGCCCCCCAGCATCCTCAAGGTTCTACCTATCTCCAGCGTTGGGTCAGTGGTACGCGGCGCGGGCGCCAGCAGCCAGCAGCTCGGGCATTGTGCCTGGCGTGGCGACGGCTCGGTCCCGCCGCGTGTTGTTTCTTTGCCTGGTTGCGGATCGGTGCTGTGGTTTTGTGGCGTTCGCGGTGGACACACCGGGGTAGCGGGGACTACTTGGTTTGTGATTGGAGCGATGGCAATTCTCAGTATCTTCGGTTGATACTACTAGCTATCTGGTCCCCCGTCACGCCTTTTAGGCTGCGGATTACCCTTTCTGTGAGGATTCGATGTGTTACCATTTGGTTCACGCGATCTAAAAGTGGCAGCGCGGGAAAATGACCCGTGGGCTTAGGCTGGGATAGGACACCGTCATGTACTCATGTTACTACGTTATTCCCTCCGTCCTGCTATAAATGTGCTTCTAAGATTAGTGTTTTTACGAAATGACAATAGTTGTACTTGTGAAGTAGAGAAAGTAGCCAAGCCTTCTAGTGCTAGGTGGTTAAGTCCATCTATTGTGGGGCAAAATTTAAATGCTAGAACTAGACTAGAAGTGCACTTATTATGGGAGGGAGGACATATATGCTGTGATGATTGGGCACTAGGCTGATTTGACTATGATGGCCACTGGTTTTGGTGCTTTTCCAACAATTCTGCTGATTGTGGTCAGTGGCTTTTGTGTTGCCATTGAGCTGTGATTGAAGATGGTTATGATGCTTGAGTCATATGTTTTATGATATCTCTATTGATCTGTTTACAACCTGTTTTGGGTATCTAGTCTTTGGCTCTTCGCTGATTTTGTGAGTAGCATGCTTTAAGCTGTAATTAAGCAGTATGGCCATAGCAACTTCTTCATTAATGCTATGTTCTGAGGTACAGTTACGTGAAATTATTTGATTTGGGTACCTGGGCATTTCATATTGCTGTTTTAGTGTTATGTGGTACTGATTCCTAAGGGTTTGGTACTCCAATTTTGCTCCATGTGAGGGCTGTGGTCATATATGTGATTTTATGTCATGTGTTACTTTGATTCTATTGCGTTATCTGTCATTTGTAGTAGTAGAATTTTAGTTAATGAATTGATCAGGCTTGTTTAGTTGTGTAGTGTTTTGATTCTGCCAGTATAACATGTTGCAGTTATCTCTCTCAGCATCAAGTTTGGGTGATCAAGAATATTTTCCCAAGGTATGCTCCTTGTTGCACCTCTTGCATTTGTGACTTGCTATTGTACATTTCCTTGCATCTCCTTCAAAAAGACAAGCAAAAGGGCTACATATTGTGTTAAATTCTGCTTCGTATCTTCACTGGAATCTATATATACTGCTCTGTCATGTCACTATTGAATGGACTTGTTAGTGCATGTTGAATCATCTTCTTTGTTTAAAAGCCTAAAGTGTTTAATTGAGCAGTTGTCATTAATTTCTAAGAATGCAAAGTATAAAAAGGAAGTAGCAGGCTAATTATAACAGAAACAATAGACTTCCTTATCTTAGTGCACAGTGTTAATCCGCTACTGTAACATAGCCCCATTTGAATAGGCTATTGGGATTCTGATAAAAAAATCTGTACATCATCCAAATGGGGGAGATAGTAAGGCAAATTCTCAAAGTCTTATCACACAAATTTTCAAAATCTCAGAATCACCTTCATGCTAGATAATCCAGATTTTTGGAATCCCGGATCATCCAAACGGCACCTTAATATGCTACATAAATATAGGTTGGTACTGGCAAGAACATTCTTATGGTGAAGTCATTTATTTTTAAGGACTCTATGCACGATTTAATTCTGTTTGGTTAGCATTTGATTATGTCCCAGTAAACTTGTAATAGAAACTTGAGAAGCTAACTCGTGTTTCAGATGATACTTTACCATTTACCATTTTACCTATATCACCAAATTTTGTGGCATATTCTTATGCCCCCAATGTTAAAGCAAGACAATAAAAACTAGAAGAAATCCACTTTAGTTCCCCTGGGATTACTATCATTTAATTTGCATCCCACGAATCTTAAAGCCAGTGCATATTAATTCTGTGCCTGAATCACCTGGTTTTGTCCTATGTGCTGCCCAGTCATATTCTCACTGCAGTATACACTGAGTCAGCTGTCAGCTCTACCTTTTACCCTTCCTTTTTTTTTATCAAACATACAGGAGAGTTGGGGGAGAACCTTTACAAACCCGCAGACTCTAAACACACTCTAGAGAGAAGTTAAACCCTTCCTTTTTCTCCTTTTCCTCCCCTCTCTTTCTTCTCACCACTAAGCTAGACACACTTGTAGTCACAGGCGGGTGCCATGTCCTATACACCCATGTCCTCACTTGTTCTACTATACACACAACTAGTTACTACCAAAGTCTTCCCTTTTTCTGCTCCCACCTTCTATAGCTTCCTCCTCACATGTACCCACCCCTTCTCGAACTCCAATTTCATCATTGTTTCCAAGGCCTTTATTGAAAGTGAATTTCGAAATACGTAATAGAACTGGCACTTTGAGTTGATAGATTTTGTGTCCTTTCTAGCACCTTTCCTTGCTCACTGCTTCAAGGAAAATAGCTGCAGCTACCTTTCTCTCTGCAGTCGACCTAAACTAACTTGGGACGAGTCCGTTAAGAGAGACCTTAAGGAGTGGAATATCTCTAAGGATTTAGCTATGGACAGGAGCGCTTGGAGACTGGCAATCAACGTGCCTGAACCGTGACCTCTTTTCTGTCTTTTGCCATTTATGTCCCTTTTTGTGTCTCCCTGTTTATCGTCTCTTTTGGGTTTCATCTCTAGCCTACCCCAACTTGCTTGGGACAAAAGGCTATGTTGTTGTTGTTGTTGTTGTTGTTGTTGTACCTTTCTCTCTGCATCCATGTTACCTCTGAATATTCGTCGTGTCCTTATGTTGCCTCCCTTTGTTAATTGCTTTCTCTTTTCCCTCAGAGTAATCCCATGGTGGTTGTGTATTCCAAAAGGAGAGATGGGACACTTGAAGAAATTGGGCGTAGTGAAGTAATTTTAAATTCATTGAACCCATTTTGGACGACCAAAATCAGTGCGCAGTACCAGTTTGAGGTTCTTCAGCCATTGGTGTAAGATTCTGTCAATGTATACTTTAAACTTCTCCAATGTTGTATCTTATATAATCGTCAAGAGTGGGTGTTGCCTCTTAATTATCTTATTGCTTTAACTGATAATTTTATTTGCAGGTTTCAGGTCTTTGACATCCACCAGCAGTTCCATGATGTCAGTGAAAAGGTGACTACTGTTGCAATACTGTATTACTTCTTCTGTTGTACTCCCGCTATCCCAAAATACATGGCATTTACACATTTTAAGATTCAAACTAAGTGATATTTGACCCACAATTAGTCTAACATTATGAAAAGTTTGTGATATAAAAGTGGTTACATTGGATCAGTGCCGTCTTGGCATAAATCGGGGCTCAGTGCTGAACTCTAAAATGGAGCCTAGCAGGCTAGCAAAAGAGAACGATAAAAGAATTTATGGATGATAATGTATTACATTGCAAATTGCAATGGGATATATCAAGAATTGTACCTATTCAACTCTTGGTTGCATAATCTTTACTTGAACAACATTCTTTTGGTGTTCTTTGAAATGAAATTCTCTTCAATCATATACTCATAATCAATCTTCTCCAGTATGTCACTCTCAAGCGCTATTGTGCAAATCATTAATCCTTTGTTGATTCATTTTAGAATGCAAGTATGACTTCAATAACTTCAATTTAGAAAAGCTTTTGGTAACCTGATTCATAAATTCTAGACCGATTTGCAAAAGACATGGCTTGGATCTTGGAACACTAGACGCCTTGACCAATCGATGCACATGTATACAAAAGATGAAAAGAACAAAATTTAGGGATATACATCATATATTGAACAATAAACAAGCTTGTACTTATTCTGTGGTTCACTAGTCCTATCATATGCACGGTTGGGCTTGCATGTTGCAGCGCTAGGAATTGGGTCAAGGAGTAGAGGGTAAGCCTGATGTGCTATTGGGTCGTAGCAAAGAAGATTGGGGGGCCTGTGCGGTCAATTCACGCATGCTGCACACCTGTATGTCACACATGCCTCACACACACCTACAGGGATGGGCCTGCATTGGATTTGTATTTATAATACTTTCTAATCATCAAACTTTGTTTCCATGAATAATATGTTATAAGAGAAATTAGTGGCCAAATTGTGATCTTAAAGACTCTTTAAGTCAAACCATATCTTATATTTTGGGGTGAAGTATTTGCTTCGGCCACTGAGGCTGCTAATTGCTAATGGTCAAGTACGCTTGATACTATTAATTGGCATGTTCCAAGCTGAAAAAAGCTGGCATGTTTTCAATCTTCAGGACCTTGTGATCTATTTACTGTTTTACTTGGGTTCAAAATGGAATTATGTAGAATCAGATTCAGATATTTCTATTTTTATTTTTCACTGATACTTTTATACCTTATGCCACATTTAGATTTGGTTTGTTTCGTGCTTAAAAAGTATTTAGTTGTTTCAAATACATATAGAATAATATACACCTATTTTTATCTTAAAATGTCAATAGTATTTTTTTATTGCACAGATTTCCGGAACACCTCCAGATATATTAAAAGTGACTGTACGTAGAATTCCCAAACATAAAAGAATCAAATGCATATTCTTGGTCTTGACGCTTGAGAACTGGGAGTTCCTGCCTATTTGAAGCATGATTTGATCCATTAAGCATACATCCGCATTGATTTTTGCAGCTGCTATGCAATTCATATGCTAATCTGCTCTGCAATGCAGATGCTTAAGCTGGAGGAGCAAGAGTTTCTTGGAGAGGCTACCTGTCTTTTGTCAGAGGTATTGGCTAATGGAATTTTTTTTCTGGTTATATTGACTTTGGTGAAGACTTTAAAATACTTTATTTTCTAGTGAGAACAATTTTTCTGTCCTAATATGAACAGAAATTCAAATAGTTTAACAACAAAGGAAAGGGGAAAGAACAATGTAAAGAGACTAGAAGGCACCATGACAGTGCATGATGCATGTGCATTCTAATATTTGTCATGTTTGCCTGCTGTGCAACTTGGCTAGTGTGGAGTCATGTGGTGATTTTTAGTGATCAATAAATAGCAGGTAAGCTCTGAAGCTGAACCTGTGAAGTCAAACTTCCATCCATTTTTATTTGTTTGCTTGCACAATTCAAATCTATGATGCCCGAGTACGTGGATACGGATACTGGTACGCTATACAGTGATACTCTGATACTTCGGGTGTGTTTGGTTACCAGATTGGGATTGCATCGTATATCCTGCATGAGCGGATGCAGGCTGGGTGGAACTGTATTTCAGAAAAGAATGTGTTTGGTGAAGTTGCATGAGCAGATGCAAGAAAGCTGAGATGATGTTTGGTTGACTGCATGAGCGGATGCAGCCTGTCTGTCCTGTGAGACTGACGTGTGTGTCCGCAATCTTCATCCTGCATCGTGCATCCGCCCATGAAATTGCATCCACTTGTGCAGGCTAGATAGCGCATACAAGCAACCAAACAAACTGCTCAGGCATCTTTATACGGCTCCGGTCATGCAGGCTGGGGCAGCAGGGCAACCAAATACGCCCTTCATTTCTCCCAAAACATGGATACAGGGATATGCTGATATTAAAAAAAAATAAAAATAGCTATCAGTTCATCAAGTAAGCTATGGACTTCTAAATTGAAGCTAGATTTAATAGCTGAAACATCCTCCTCTTCCTCAACTTCTCATTGCTCTCTTTCGGAAGTGAAATATCTCTAGGAACTGACCTGCCAGCAGCAATTTCAGCTTGCAGTTGTTCAAGAACATGAATAGTCCCTTGTACAACTTCTTTTCTTTTTAAAAATAAAATCTTATAGTGGGGGCTTTCCTTGCTGTACTATATTTTTTTAAAGAACATGAACAGTCACCACTTTACAAAACTTCGCCCACAAAATAGTAACTTTTAACAAAGGAGAATTAGAGGACTTTTAACCAAGGAGAATAAGAGGAGCGTATGAATCAGCACATGAGGAGACTGAGAAAGTGAGAAGGACAAGGGAAAGACCAAACTGAGGAGAGAAGGCGGACTCACCACACAAAAGGGGAAGGAGCAGCAATCGCCGGTAGACGGAATGGGCGATGTGGTCCAGAGGGAAGAGGGACGAGGCACAAGCAGGTAACGGGAGGTGGCTGGGCGGAGACGGAGAGGCATCCGTGGCGGGCGGCGCTCCACAGAGGGAAGTTCAGGCGGGGAATGGGAGCTGTCGGGTCGAGGTGACGGCGGTGCACAGCTCCATAGAGGGAACTGGCATAGGCGGGGAATGGGAGGTGGCTGGGCGGAGGTGAAAGTGGTAGCGGCATGTGCAGCGCGCCAGCTCCGCAGATCTATGGCGAGCAACATCAAGGGAACATGTCTGCCACGTGTGAGGCATTGGCAGCTGTCTACATCTGTGCTGATGGCGATGAGAGGGGGCCAACGGAGGACTTCTATACGAAGTGAACAAGTGGTAATAGGGTTTTAAGGTATCCCCTAAAGTATCGGTGGGGTGTCCCAGGCATATTGGGTCTTTTTTTTTGGAATCGAACTAATTTCTGATACATCTTGGATACGTATCTGGCTGTATCTGCCGAGTATCTGTATTGGATACGGTATCTGATACCGGTATGTGAGTTTTGCGAAGTATACGTGCTTCATAGATTCAGATTTGGTGGCTAACATGAATGTATCATAGGAATTTGATTGCATTTCACTGAACTGCTCGTGCAGGTTCAATTAAGTCACTGAAATCGTAAATTGCACATTTAAGCCATTGAAGGTGTTAAGTTACTTAGTCGCTAATGTCATTAGCAGGCCAGCTAGGCATTGACTGATGATTCGTACCTGCGAACATGCTTGTTGTTTTTATTGCAAAATAGGCCCACAGTTAATATATTGCTAGATGAGGTACTTAATCTCCTATTTTGGCATTTTGCTGTCTCAAGCCCTATCTCCTTACTCCACTATTTCAATCCCTTGCACCCACTGGTGGAGCCAGAAAAGCTGGACAGGGGTTGCTGGACTAGAAAAGATGTGCTAAGTAAGATTGATTAAAAATGGGTTGGATTTTAATTTTTAGGCTTATTTTCCCCCTAGGAATGGTTTTTTCATTTATATTTCCCTGGTGAATTATACAGACAAAGCCGGTGCTGCACCCCTGGCAGCACCGGCCTTACTCTGCTCCTGCTTGCACTGCCAGCCCAAAACCCATCACATTGTTGACTCCCACTCTCCTGCCAGTTGACCCCACTGATTGGACTTCAAAATTGAAGTTGTCATTAAAAGTAACTGTCCCTGGGGGAAGACAGTCCACAAACACCAAGGCATTGTAAGTAAGGCTGAGATAAGGCACCAAAGGCCTTGGCTTTGCTGAAAGCGGCCATGGTTTCAAAGGTGACAAGGTGAACCAAGGCAAGCTGGGTACGCCTTATTACCTAGGTGACAAGACGTAACTAGACCCCCAAGGCGACCTCGGTCCACATGGACACCTAGGCGATGCCTTTGAAACAGAGAAAGCGACTCACGTGGAGATGTGATAACAGCAGATATGATGAATTAGGTAGTAGCTTTAACCAAGGCTGTTTGTTCTTGGTCCTTTTGGGTGCTGCATCATGCTGTTTCTCCTGTAGTCCTTTTACAAGATACAGACAATAGAGTTGTGCTGCTAGTGGATGATAGCACAAGACACTGGACATGAAATATGTTGCTCTTGGCAGCAGCTTCTCTGTTGCACTACATGGTTGATAGATGTGTTTCTCAACTTCTGATTCATGACCATCTAGAGGCCATTATACCATGAAGGGTGTGTGGTTAGCTTGAGACTTCGGTACAGAGAGGGAACATAGCTAGACAGTATTTCAATTTGTTTAGTGGCCTAGATGTGCAAGTTTGGAGTGCATGTACCCAATTGAACCTAATATGACAATTCACAAGTCTCATGACCCTTAATGCAATTTACTTGCATTTACAGCTTTAACATGATTGGTAGCTTGTGCTCAAGTGGCCTAAGGTAACATGCATACGCAACTTAGATGTGAACATCATATTTCACAACTGCAAGGCAGTACTTGCATGTTGCATCACCTGAAAGATTGTTGTGATTCCAGAATTTCTTAATGTTAAAATGTTTGAAGACCATCCTAATTTTAGATTAATACTATTTTTACTTCATTGAAGACAAAAACTGTTTTTGCAGGTTATCACCAAACGGGACAGACTGCTGACTCTGAAGCTTGGTGTCTCTGAACATAACTTGCCAAATCCTAATAAATTTGGTGAGCTAACTGTTCACGCTGAGGAAAGTTCAGGTTCAAAAGCAATAATGGAGATGATATTCCGCTGTTCGGATCTTGAAATCAAGGATCTTCTAACAAAGAGTGTAAGCTTATGGTCTTATGTTTTTAATACTTAGGTCTTCCGTTCCTTTTTCCTTGGTACATATTTGCGATTGCTGTTTGGCTATGTCTACTTTTTCTCGTGTCATATTTCACCATTGTGACAGCCTTCCTTCTTGTTCGCTTGTGTTGCATACCATTCTGATTTCTAAACATTCTCTGTGACAGGATACTTTCTTGCTAATATCTGGAATATCAGATAGTGGAATGCCTGTTCCAATTTGCAAGACAGAAGTAAGAAAGAATGATCTCAATCCTAGGTGGAGGCCAGTGATTTTGAATCTGCAACAGATTGGAAGTAAGGCATGAGACTATCTTCCTTTTTACATTTGTACTTTTGTTGATATTTGCAATTAAAACTGTCTATTATCTGACTATATTTAACCCTGACACTCCTGGGCAACACCATGCCTTTGATTGTGTAAGCGCCAACTATTGTGTCATGTGATATCCAAATCGGATGACTTTTGTTGGCTACTGATGATTTTTTTAATCTAGTCGTCACGGTTATGTTGTGTTGCAGGAGAACCCTCTAATTATAGAGTGCTTTAACTTCAGTAGCAATGGCAAACATGACCTAGTCGGGTAATTGTCCTATGTTTAACTCATTTCACTGCGTGCACTTGATATATCTGTTTTCTATTTGCTTCTTTTCCACTTTAGTCTGTTCATAAGTATGTTCCATGGTGCCTTAGAGCCTGGGCCATTAATACTTGAATTCCAATTTGTTTTCTGATTAGATACCCTTTGTAATTCGACAGCAAGATAGTCAAGTCAGTCGCAGAATTGGAAAATATGTACCATAAGAAGAATGGTGAAAATTTCTTTGTTCCTGCCAGCAATGCACATGAATGTCACAGTAAGGAGGTAAATTTTTTTACTTTGGAATGTCTTCAACTGTTGCATTGTGTATATCGTTTTTCATTCTGATATGCAGGTATTGAAGAGTCAGCTATATGTAGAGAAATATGTTGAGAGCAACAGGCATACTTTCCTAGATTATATTTCTGTTGGGTGCCAGTTGAATTTTATGGTAGGCGTAGATTTCACAGGTATGCAACAGACATGGTAGTGCAAATTGTCCTTTCCTCATTACTGTTTCTAGTCATGATTCATGAACTCATGCTTAATATGTTATTGTTGATGTTTATCCTTTCTAGCTTCAAATGGAAATCCACGGCTTCCAGATTCTTTGCATTATATTGACCCCTCAGGTCGGCCAAATGTATATCAGAAGGTGAGCCGCTGATTGATTACCCATTTATTCTTTTGTTCTGATGAGTGATGGCCTTCTGAGGATCTGAGCATATACTGATTTTGAATTCTTCTGTTGCTGTTTTGTGGAAGGTAATACTGGAAGTTGGTGATGTTCTACAATATTATGACCCAGTGAAGCGTTTCCCCGCTTGGGGCTTTGGAGCAAGACCTATTGACGGTCCTTGTTCTCATTGTTTCAACTTGAATGGCAGCACTTATCAACCTGAGGTATTATAATTTTTTGCTACATTCAAATGCTTGTTTTCTTCAGAATAATTTCAAATGTTGCTTCTCGAAAGCTGACTTCGACAGTAGATTGGCTGCTATATTTATTTCGTAAAAGTAAAAGACATTTCTCGAACACAAAGTAAAGCACATTTCATGTTCTGGAGGATTTTTATTCTTATTGGAGCTATTTACTCATAAGCTGATCATCACACTTCCTCAGGTTGATGGAATACAAGGAATTATGTCAGCTTATATCAGTGCTCTTCGTAATGTGTCATTGGCTGGTCCTACCCTCTTTGGTCAGTTGATAAGCACCGCCATGGCGATAGCTAGCCAATCTCTTGCTGACAATCAACAGAAATACTTCATTTTGTTAATAGTCACTGTATGTATAACTGAACACATCATCAAAAAATAATGTTCATGTTTTTCTTCTTAGACATCAAACTATTTTCCAGGATGGCGTGGTGACTGATTTTCAAGAGACTATTGATGCGATCATAAAGGCATCAGATTTTCCTATATCCATCATTATTGTTGGAGTTGGAGGGGCTGATTTCAAGGAAATGGAGGTAATGTAAGGACCAGATAAGTTGTTACAGTTTTATAATTGTTATTAGTATTTTCTTTGGGATATAAAATTGAAATGTTTAGAAATAGTTATTGGCTGCGTAGATGCAGCGCTTTAGGAACATGGGATATAAAAATTTCCTTCCCAGCAACTATTGGAGCTCCAGGAACAGAAGTTAATGATTCAATGTTTCATTTTTTTTTTCCAGTTCTAGTTCGCTCTAGCTGTGACTTCCTCAGTTTCATAGAATTAGCACCCATGTACTTTATATATCGAGTGATAGTAACAAGATTTTGTTTCTGATGTTTAAGCATAAGATACATGGTGTCAACATAGTTTGATATTAAATTTTGTGTTGTGTAGTTTCTAGATCCAAATAAAGGAGAGAAACTGGAAAGCTCAACTGGAAGGGTTGCATCAAGGGATATGATACAGTTTGCCCCGATGAAGGATATGCACGGTATGCATATGGCACAGAATTCAATCTCTCTTTTCTTTTTCAGTTTCCTCCCTGAAAAGATGAAAAATAGATGATTCTTGTGTAATAGAAAGTACTCCCTCTGATTCCAAATGTAAGTGGAGTATTGAATTGATATTTGATAGTCTCCAATATGGTACTTTGACTAATAATATATAGTTTCAAATAGTATTTTTTGATGATGAATCTAGTCACATCAACTTGTGTTGTTGATCTATATGATTTTTAGGTTTTTGATGGCTGAAGCTAAAGATATTTCACTTAGGACAAGCATAATCAATGGACTTAATTTTGGTTCAGAGGCAATAGATTATTCTTTTTACTCAGTATAAAACAACATGAACTGTTTGCATATATAGCCACATGTATTATTTTCATATAATCCCACATTCTGCATCTTTACTGGAACAAGCGGTCTTATAATTGGTGCATCCTTATTCGCAGGCACTGGGATATCTACACTTCAGTCACTTCTTGCTGAGATACCAGGGCAATTCATGACGTACATGAGGACAAGAGAAACACAATTAGTTAGTACATGATGCCTTCAATCAGTACAAGATTTTAAGTCATGGATGTGAGATAGATAATATGGGCGTGTCAAGTGTAGGTGAAAGATTGACCTCCTGGAGATGCCAACATCAAATTGGTGAGTTGAGCTTGTTTAAAAAGGCTGGCATAAAAAAAAAATGCTGCCTGTGAAGAGAAATGAGGACCTCCACCTTAATTCCATGCTATTTTTTTTACCGAGGTTTATTCTGGTTCGAATCGGATACCTAGGCTGAACTCTCTGTACCTGTTTGTAAGATATGATTTTAGGGTTTGGGCCTTTATTATCCTTATTAGGTACACTAGAATAGGAACTATTTTGGCATTGCACATTCAATTCTTCAAGTATTGACGATATTCTGCATGGCTGTTTAGTTCATAATATGGTGGTGACTTGTGACCTGTATAATTTAGACACTGGAATATAGAGCATTTGTGGTAAGCCATGAATCTCGGGTTTCAATACGTTTTTGTACTCTCTCTCTCTCTCTCTCTCTCTCTCTCTCTCTCTCTCTCTCTGTGATCATTGTATTGATTCTCTTTTAACTATGTATGACCCGCACGTTGGTTAAGATGTCAGTTGGACTGTTTAAGTTGTGTATATGTAGGGTTACCCGTGCAGCGACGGAGGCTGGAGGAGGCTGCAGTGGTCTGAACTCGAAATTCGCAGTGTCTGTTCCCGGACAGTTTCCAGAAGAGAAAATGTTAGATATAATTTCTACTCCTAGCCTCCTGGTAAAATCCCCTAAAGTTTGCTCCATGAAATCCCCTGAAACAGGGACGATCTTGGTCGCGATAGTGCTGGATCTCTCGCCATCCTGGTCCCCTGGAGAAATCTTAAGGTGCAGGAGGGGACAAGGAACAAGCATAAACAACTCGACCATGAAGCGCTGCATGGTCACCCCCGAATGATGACATGGAGATGGAGTGCATGTCTATGCGTGATCAGTCCCATTGGAGGGCGGAGGGAGATCGATCGATGTTCCACGAGTAATCTGGGTGAAAGCCCCAGCAGAGTAATTAATTTGGTTCAGACGTTCAGTGCACAATCTAATCGGGCAGTGGAAGGAAATCTCGTATCTCCATTTCGATACGCTCGATCTGGAGATAACAGACTATTCCCAGAATCGCAGTGCTAACACGATAGGAGTATCTACTAGCAACTTTCAGAAGATCTAATGGCAACAAGCCAATAGGGCTCCGAGTACGGTCTCACTCGCACATTTTTGGTGTCCACCCAGTAGCACCTTTACTTCTATGTACCGCACTTTGGTGTGTATGGGCTTTGGCTTCATTAGCTGTAATAGGATCACCGATGGCACGATAAATCATATCGTTGCCACTTGTACAAATATAAATAAATGGTATGGTACAATATTGCATGAATAAGAAATCCAAAGCTAATGTATCCTCAATTAAGTTTGATTCCTTCTATATACTTACTAAGGGTACAAATGGTGTTCATGCTAAGTTCATTGGTGCACTATAGATGGGCTCAAAGAAGAAAGTCATTTGGGTACCAAAGAGCTTGTCACTAACCTAGGAGGACCCAAACAAGTTTGGGTACCTAAAAAGAATTGATCTTGTCTTGTAGGTCAATTACAAAGCCGGAGGAAGGCATTTGGTGCTTGATAGTGGGTGCACTCAACATATGACCGGGGATTCTTGTATGTTCAAATCAATTGATACAAGTCAAAATGGTGGTTTTGATGCTATCACTTTCGGCAATAACAAGAAAGGCAAGGTCAAGGGGCTTGGTAAAATTGTTATTTCAAATGACATGAGCATATCTAATGTGTTGCTAGTTGAGAGCTTGGATTTCAATCTTTTGTCGGTGGCACAACTTTGTGATCTTGGCTTCAAGTGCATATTTGGTAGTGATGATGTTGAAGTCATAAGTGTTGATGGATCAAATTTGATATTCAAAGGATTTAGACATGGTAGCTTGTACTTGGTTGACTTCAATGATAGTGAGACACAATTGACATCATGCTTGTTTAGCAAATCTAGTATGAGATGGTTGTGGCATAGAAGGCTTGGTCATGTTGAAATGAAACAATTGAATAAACTTTTGAGGCATGACTTAGTTAGAGGCTTAAAAGATGTGACTTTTGAAAAGGATAAACCATGTAATGCTTGTCAAGCTGGCAAACAAGTTGAAAATACACATCTAGTAAGAGTGAAATGAGCACATCAAAGGCATTTGAGCTATTGCACATGGACTTGTTTGGGCCAACAACATACACTAGCATTGGTGGCAACAAGTATGGTTTTGTGATTGTTGATGACTACACTAGATACACTTGGGTGTTCTTTCTTTATGACAAGAGTGATGTACATGATCTATTCAAATCTTTTGTCAAGAGAGTGCAAAATGAGTTTGAGACTACCATCAAGAAGATTAGAAGTGACAATGGTGGTGAGTTCAAGAACACAAGAATTGAGGAATTGTGTGATGATCTTGGTATTAGACATCAATTCTCTCCAACATACACTCCTCAATCCAATGGTGTAGTTGAAAAGAAAAATAGAACTTTGATTGACATGGCTAGATCAATGCTTAGTGAATACAATGTGAGTCATTCATTTTAGAGTGAAGCTATCAACACGGCTTGCTATTGTAGCAACCGTCTTTATTGCCGTGGGAAGCTTGGGAAGACACCATATGAGCTATTGAATGGAAGAAAGCCCAACATTGCATACTTTAGAGTGTTTGGTTGCAAATGCTATATTCTCAAGAAAGGCACTAGATTGAGCAAGTTTGAAAAGAAATATGATGAAGGATTCTTACTTAGTTATTCTACCACAAGCAAAGCATATAGAGTTTGGAATCTCACAAATGGCACCTTGGAAGAAGTTCATGATGTTGAGTTTGATGAAACCCAAGGGTCTCAAAATGAAGCTCAAAATCTTGATGATGTGAGAGGAGATCAATTGTCAAATGCAATGAAGAACATGGACATTGGTGATGTTAGGCCAAGGCAAGTTGATGATGATGATTTTCATATGATCAACCAAAGTGTGCAAATTGATACAAATCAAGCAAGCTCTAGTGGTTCTCATGATGAAGTGCAAAATCAAGGTCAAGCAAGTGGAAGCAATCAACTCTTAATACTCCAACCTACTAGCATTGCAAGAGATCATCCATTGGATCAAATCATTGGTGGAATTCAAAGTGGTATTCAAACTAGATCAAGGCTAGCATCCTTTTGTGAGCATTACTCATTTGTCTCATTAGAAGAACCAAAGAAGATAGAAGATGCTTTGAAGAATTCCGATTGGGTAAATGCCATGCATGAAGAGCTAAACAACTTCACTAGAAATCAAGTTTGGGAACTTGTTGAAAGGCCAAAGAACTACAATGTGATTGGTACTAAGTGGGTCTTTAGAAACAAGCAAGATCAAGATGGCATGGTTGTGAGGAACAAAGCAAGATTAGTGGCACAAGGATACACTCAAGTTGAGGGTCTTGACTTTGGAGAGACATATGCACCGGTTGCAAGATTGGAAGCAATTAGAATCTTATTAGCATATGCTTGTGCACACAACATCAAGCTCTATCAAATGGATGTCAAGAGTGTATTTCTCAATGGCTACATCAATGAGGAAGTTTATGTTGAGTAACCTCCCGGTTTTGAAAATGACAAGAAGCCCGACCATGTTTTCAAGCTAAAGAAGGCATTGTATGGTTTGAAGCAAGCACCTAGAGCATGGTATGAGAGATTGAGGGACTTTCTTCTCTCTAAAGGGTTCAAGATGGGAAAGGTTGACACCACTCTCTTCACCAAGAAGCTTGGAAATGACTTGTTTGTGTTGCAAATCTATGTGGATGACATTATCTTTGGATCAACTAACCAAGACTTTTGTGAAGAGTTTGAAAATATGATGGCAAAAGAGTTTGAGATGTCTATGATTGGAGAGCTTAGTTACTTCTTTGGACTTCAAATCAAGCAAATGAAGAATGGTACTTTTGTAAGTCAAGGTAAGTACATCAAGGACATGATCAAGAAGTTTGGATTACAAGATGCTAAGCCAATGAGTACACCAATGGGCACAAATGATTAATTGGGTGTTGATGCTAGTGGCAACATGGTAGATCAAAAGCAATATCGGTCTATGATTGGAAGTTTGCTCTATGTCACCGCTTCTAGGTCGGATGTGATGTTTAGTGTGTGCAAGTGTGAAAGATATCAAGCTTCACCTAGAGAAAGTCACTTTAAAGCAACCAAGAGGATATTGAGATATCTTAAGGGCACTCATGATGTTGGATTATGGTTTTCAAAGGGGTCTAATTTTGAGTTAATTGGATATTCAGACTCCGACTATGGTGGATGTAAGATTGATAGAATGAGCACAAGTGGCACTTGTCAATTGCTTGGAAGGTCTCTTGTTTTATGGTCATCAAAGAAACAAAATAGTGTTGCACTATTGTTGGGCATTCTTAACGTCATTACCAAAAGTAGACTTAGTTTTCTAATTCTGATAACGGCGCCAAAAATGCCGAACCTATCCCTCATGCCACTTAAGCCAAGTTGTCATCCCCAGCATGACATGAGAGACGCGGTATTGAAATATGCAACTGCTCTTCTAAATAAATAATAAATAAGATCTGCAAGCGCACAGATTAATACCGATGTAGCATTTTAACCGGGAAGTATTCCAGGTATCGTTATTTATATTTTTACCACTGGAAAGGGATTACTAACATCAATGTTGATTATGGAATGGAATATAGGAATGAGTATCAATCATTGCATGTATAAGTGAGAGCATTCATCTATCTCTTGCATACAGGGGTAAGTGTCACATAAAATATGGATAAAGTATGAATGGTGACAAAGATAATTAATCTGATCAGCTAGCCACATATAATAATGATAAGCACCTCAACAGATATTCTAGCAAGTCATTAGCATGGTATTAGGACGAACTACAAGGATATTTCCTAAGTTATTCTTAACTATAAAGTCTAGCATATCATAGTTAGTGCAAGTACACTTGGCAATCATTGCGAGAAAGGACTACGCCCATGCATAGTGATATTATCAAGGAAGATAAGAAACATAGCAATCACTCCCCCGTAATAATGTTGCTCTGCCTGCCTTACACACGGGAGGGGGGCTATATAAGAACCAACGAAGCTGTCACCATCGCGGACCACCCCACGATCCGGCATATAAGGTGCAATCGCAGATAAATATGGTCTAAGCACCACGCCTACACAATATTTATCATTTACCCATGGATCCGATGGATAAACGCTATACGATCCTAAACATGTATATAATTCCAATCTAACTAAGCCAAGCGTATAACTACGATAAACTAAGAACAATATAATCGCAAATATAAACAAGTAGAGCATAGTCATAATCAATATATTGAAATAGAACAAAGTTGTATTCATAATATTGAAGAACAAAGATGAACAATGAAGAACAGTAAAGGAATTACCAAGAATCCTCTTGACAGATCCGGAAACCAATCGAAGATTGACTCCTTCTAGTTCTAATCCTATGTAGCTATGCTATACTAGAGATCTAGTTGATGTGGTGGCTCTAGGGCTTGATCAGAGACTCTCCTCCTGAGATTAGGGTTTGAGGAATTGAGAATGAGGGAGTGCCTCCTCCAGGGGCCAGGGGTCCTGCTTATATAGCCTCCTCAAGTGAACGTGGGCCGTCGGATCAAACCGACATTAATCGCACGGTTTTCCTTGATCCCTTAGGTCGGTGGAGCATAATCCGCGAGACGGAGCCTGATTGGCTCTCAGGCGAGGGCGGGCGCCCTAGGGAGCAGGGCGGGCGCCCTGCCTCCGGGCCCGTTGTAAGGTCCTAGATGGCTAGAGGGGGGGTGAATAGCCTATTAAAAATTCTACAAGTACCACTAAGCAAACTTGTTAGAATAACAAACGGCGTAAAGCGAGTTTTGCTTAGCCAAAGATTGTGATGCAAGCCTCCTATCCATAAGTCTAGTAGATTATGATCTCTAATTCACTCAAGAGCTATGTCACTAAAGAAACACCAGTGAACAAGCTAATAACACTACTAGCAAAGCTACTACTAGAGCTACATAAGATAATCTAGTGAAAGTAAATGCAAGAGAGAGGATTGTGATTATTATACCGACGGTGAAGTGAAGATGTTGCCAATTACCAAGATGATATACAATCAATCAATATTGACAACAACACAAAATGAAGACCAATCACCGGGAGACAAGAGACACAATATTTGTTCACCCGGTGTTCACTTGTGCACCGACAAGCTACGTCACCGGTTGTGTCGACCAACACCTAGATGGTTCCCCGGTGTGACCCTCAAGTCACTTGCCCCTCAAGGCACGCCCCGCAAGGCACCGTAAGACACCACTCTCAAGTGAGGTAACTCAATGACACGCGGATTCCACTAGAGTTGCTTTTGGCGTCCCACCGAGGAAAGCACAAGAACCTCTCACAATCAACCGGAGGTGGCCAACAACAATCACCTTCTCTTGCCAACGCCTCCAACAATCTCCAAGCCGGCTAGGAGCGGTACTCTCCAAGAGTAACAAGAAACCCACCGGCTAAACCACCCACAAGTGCCACTAGATGCCCTCAAGCTATGCAATGCACTTTGGGATCACTCAATCTCACTTTTGATTTGCAATCAAGCAAGAGAGATGAGTGGGAGGAGTTGCTTTAGCTCAAAGGATGCACAAGAGTGTTAGAAATGCCAAGGGACCTCCCCAAGGGCCGGCCAACAAGTATTTATAAGCATCCCAAACAAATAGAGCCGTTACAACTCCACTGACCGTTTTTCGTGGGACGACCGGACGCGCCGGTCGTAACTGACCGGACGCGCTCAACCGCGTCCGGTCGCCCTGCGACGACCACGTGTCCTCCGAATTCAAACGCGACCGTTAGATCCTCCAACGGTCACTGCGCGCCAACGGTCAAACGAGCGACCGGACGCGCTGCTGCAAACGACCGGACGCGCCGATGCGCACAGCACCCGCGCCCGCGAAGCAACGACCGGATGCGCTCCTTGCAACGACCGGACGCGACAGTGACCGCGTTCGGTCGGAGTCCAGTAAGCTCCCTTGACGACCGGACGCGTCCGATCGTGTGTGACCGGACGCGCACCGCGTCCGATCGTCCTTGTGAAACGCTGTTCGTCTGACCGGACGCGCCGGTCCCGCGAGTCACCGGACGCGCCGGTGACAAACCCTAGCTCGCGCGCCTGACCCCGACGCTGTACTGACCGGACGCGCCGGTCGCACAGTGACCGCGTCCGGTGCAGCGTCTGGTGCAGCGTCCGGTGCAGCGTCCGGTCACCTCTGTGACCGCGTTCGCCTCCGTTTCTTTTCCGACTTCTGGCGTAGTGGAAAATAGGCATTTCATTTCCTCGAAATCGCCTGAATCCCGCGCTCGCACGCTCGGCGGGAGGGAGAGAGGAACCCAAACCCCTCTCTTCCCGCAAACCACAGCGCGACCAACACCACCTTTGCAAATGTGCCAACACCAACAAGTGTACATCTCCATGTGCTTGTGTGTTAGCTTTTACTCAATCATTTTCAAAGGTTTTCCCGTTAGCTCACTAGGCCCTACATGCAATGCACTTCATGAATTCACCTAGTGGCACCCGTGCATCGAATAACCGATAAGACTTCCCCTCTTAATAGTTCGGCTATCGATCCTAAGCCACTCACACCCTCTATGGTGTCTTGAGTGTAAAACAAAATGGCCCTATGGTTATACCTTTGCCTTGAGCCCATTTTGTTTCTCCAAAAGATATGATCCACTTTATATCATCACATGACCGTCTCGATCCATCGACCTTGATTTCACTTGCTCTTCACCGTTGTATTGGTCCGTCGGCGCCAAGTCTTGCTCAAGCTTCACCATCGCATGGTCCTTCGCTTCGAAGCCTCGACTTGCCCTTCACCTTCACAACCGGTCCATCGAGCCAAGCCTCATCTTGGTCTTCATCATCTTGGTCACATGAGTCAATGTCATGTCTCATATTCAACGACCACCTTTATCTAAATCATCCACTTAGATACAAAGGTTAGTCCTAGGTTTCATCAATTAGCCAAAACCAAACTAGGGACTTTCAATCTCCCCCTTTTTGGTAATTGATGACAACCCTCACAAAGATGATTTTGATAATAAAAGTTTTGAACTTGTCATACTTGTCCAATCATTTTGCTCATAAGTAAAGTTTGGACAATTATCACAAGCTCGGTTTTGGTAGCATTAGCTCCCCCTACATATGTGCATAGAGTTTGGATTGAAAGCTTTGCACATATGCATGGATAGAGGTGTTGGGAGAGTAATTCTACCAAAAGGATGCTAAGGTGTAAGAAATGGACCTTTGAAGCGTGATACCAATCGGAGTTGCCTTTACACCATCCTTAGCATCATGAAGTAACTAGACAACCATCAAAACTCAAGAACCCCGTGAGATCAACATTATATGTAAAGGTTCTTGGACCACTTGTAAAAACTTTAGGCAAGTCTAGATACCATATGTAAAACTATTCCTATGCATGCTAGTAGATCATTTCATCATCCAAGTTCTATACTAGCATTGCACCACACAAGCATGTATATTGAATCTAAATACATGTGCAATGAGCAAGTCATATGAAAATGCACAAACAAATGCAACAACTTTGTTTATGAGCTTGCTCCCCCTACTTGTGTGCATCAAAAATTTTATTTTCATGTTGAATCATCTTTTTCTCTCCCCCTTTGTCAACAACTTACCCAAAAATGGGATCAAATTGTGGAGAGAAGAACAATGTTTGATGGAGTAGGTTAAAAATTCATCAATTTTGGTTCAACCTAGAACACTTGTCAAAGATATTTAATTCGATTTGAACCAAAGACAAGCTTCTTCACACCTCCTAATAAGGGTTATCTTGCCTATGTTGAATTAAACACTTATAGCAAGTCTTCTAGATTTAACACTAGGTTTGCAAGCTCACAAACATGTCATATGCCACCACTAGATCAAAACAAACATAGAGGCAATAGTGGTAACATATATCCATCAAATTCATTTGATTTATCATGAATGCTCATGCATACCACTTATTATGTCTACATGCTCTAGCAAGTCCTTAGCATAGGATGAATGACATGTCAATCAACTTTACCTTGCAATATCGAAGGAGAGGCATGTCAATAAGTAAGTGGGGTGCATTCAACTCATGTTTGAGAAATCAAGAATGTTCAATTCATTCCTTAGCTTGCAAAACCTCTTTTCATCAAGTGGCTTAGTGAGAATATCGGCAAGTTGATCATCGGTGCCAACACTTTCAATGGCAATATCTCCCTTTTGTTGATGATCTCTAATGAAATGATGTCTTATGTCAATATGCTTTGTTCTTCCATGTTGAACCGGGTTTTGTATCATCTTGATTGCACTCTCATTATCACATAGCAATGGCACATTCTTGAAGTTGAGGCCATAATCCTTCAAAGTTGATTTCATCCATAGCAATTGTGCACAACAACTCCCCGCACTCACATATTCGGCTTCGGCGGTAGAGATTGCCACACTATTTTGTTTCTTTGAGGACCATGACACAAGTGATCTTCCAAGTAATTGACATGTGCCACTTGTGCTCTTTCTATTGATCTTGCAACCCCCATAGTCGGAGTCCGAATATCCAATCAATTCAAACTTTGACCCCTTGGGATACCATAGTCCAACATCTCTTGTTTGCTTCAAGTACCTTAATATTCTCTTTGCGGCCGTGAGATGACTCTCTCTAGGTGAGGCTTGATATCTAGCACACATGCAAACACTAAACATGACATCCGGCCTTGATGCGGTGACATAGAGTAGACTTCCAATCAAAGACCGATATTCCTTTTGATTCACCATATTGCCATCAAGATCACTATCCAAATTGCCATTTGTACCCATTGGAGTTGAAATTTGCTTTGCATCTTGCATTCCAAACTTCTTCAACATGTCCCTTATGTATTTCCCTTGACTCACAAATGTCCCATTCTTCAATTGCTTGACTTGGAGACCAAGGAAGTAGCTAAGTTCACCAATCATAGACATTTCAAACTCTTTGGCCATCATAGCACCAAATTCTTCACAATAAGCTTGATTGGTTGATCCAAAGATAATGTCATCAACATATATTTGTACTATGAATAGATCATTCCCAATCTTCTTGGTGAATAGAGTTGTATCAACCTTGCCCATCTTGAATCCCTTGGAGAGAAGAAAATCCCTTAGCCTCTCATACCATGCTCTAGGTGCTTGCTTTAAGCCATATAAAGCCTTCTTTAACTTGTACACATGGTTGGGTTTCTTGTCATCTTCAAATCCGGGCGGTTGCTCAACGAAGACTAACTCATTGATAATCCCATTGAGAAATGCACTTTTGACATCCATTTGATATAGTTTGATGTTGTGTGCACAAGCATAAGCCAATAGAATCCTTATTGCCTCCAATCTTGCCACGGGAGCATATGTCTCATCATAGTCAAGACCTTCAACTTGAGTGTAACCTTGAGCAACTAGTCTTGCTTTGTTTCTCACTACAATGCCATCTTGATCTTGCTTGTTTTTGAACACCCACTTGGTTCCAATCACATTGTAGTCATTTGGCCTTTCTACCAATTCCCAAACATCATTTCTTGTGAAATTATTAAGCTCTTCTTGCATAGCCATGATCCAATCGGCATCCCTCAAAGCTTCTTCTATCTTCTTTGGTTCTATGGTTGACACAAATGATGCATGCTCACAAAACATTGCCAATCTTGATCTTGTTTGCACACCACTTCTAATATCACCAATAACACTATCAATGGGGTGATCTCTTGCAACATGTTGTGGTTGGAGTACTTGCACTTGATTGCTTGAGCTTGGTTGATCACTTGATGTATCTTGAGAAGAACTAGCACCATGATCTTGCACTTGAGAGTCACTAACTTGCTTGAATGGTGAATTGAGCACTTGATCTTTATCATCATCTTGAATATCAATTACTTGCTTTGCTCTAATGTCCCCAATGTCCATGTTCTTCATTGCTTCCACTAATAGAGTTCCACCAATATCATCTAGATTTTCTTCTTCATCTTGTGACCCATTGGTTTCATCAAATTGCACATCATGGACTTCTTCTAGAATGCCATTTGAATTGTTCCAAACTCTATAAGCTTTGCTTGTAGTTGAATAACCAAGTAGGAATCCCTCATCACATCTCTTGTCAAACTTTCCCAATCTAGTGCCTTTCTTCAAGATATAGCATTTGCAACCAAATACCCTAAAGTAAGAAATATTGGGCTTTCTTCCATGAAGTAGCTCATATGGGGTCTTCTCTAGCAATGGATGACAATATAGTCTATTGATGTAGTAGCAGGCGGTATTGATTGCTTCATCCCAAAATGATTGACTCACATTGTACTCATGAAGCATTGATCTAGCCATATCAAGCAATGTTCTATTCTTCCTCTCAACTAGACCATTTGATTGTGGAGTGTATTTGGCCGAGAATTGATGTCCAATACCATAATGATCACAAAGTTCTTCAATTCTTGTATTCTTGAACTCACTTCCATTGTCACTTCTTACTTTCTTGATTCTAATCTCAAACTCATTGTGAACTCTAGTGAGAAATGTCTTGAAGGTGTCAAACACTTCACTTTTGTCACTAAGAAAGAATACCCATGTGAATCTTGTGAAGTCATCCACTATGACAAAGCCATACTTGTTGCCGCCTATGCTTGTATATGTTGTTGGTCCAAATAGATCCATGTGCATCAACTCAAATGCTTTGCATGTGCTCATTGTACTCTTCTTTGGATGTGAGCTTCCAACTTGCTTCCCGGCTTGACATGCACTACAAAGCTTATTCTTCTCAAATTCAACATCTTTCAAACCATTGACAAGATTGTGAGTTGTAAGCTTCTTCAATTGTTTCATGCCAACATGACCAAGCCTTCTATGCCAAAGCCAACCCATGCTTGATTTAGAGACTAAGCAAGTTGTCAAAGAAGTTTCTCTAGCATTGAAGTCAACTAGGTAGAGATTCTCATATCTAAAGCCCTTGAATGCCACATTTGAACCATCCACACTAATAACTTCCACATCATCAACCCCAAAGATGCATTTGTAGCCTAGATCACATATTTGTGCCACGGATAGAAGATTGAAATCCAAGCTTTCAACTAGTAACACATTGGAGATACTCATGTCGTTTGATATTGCAATCTTGCCCAAACCAATAACCTTGCCTTTCTTATTATTGCCAAATGTGATAGAATCAACACCACTATCATTGTCATTTATTGAGTCAAACATTCTTGATGTACCGGTCATGTGTTGAGTGCACCCACTATCAATAATCCAATGCCTTCCTCCGGCTTTGTAATTGACCTACAAGCAAATCAATGAAGTTTAGGTACCCATTTTTGCTTGGGTCCTTGTAGGTTAGTAACTAAGCTCTTTGGTACCCAAATAGCCTTCTTCTTTGGGCCCACAATTGGTGTACCAACAAACTTAGCTTGCACACCCTTCACACCCTTAGTAAGCACATAGCAAGAATCAAAAGGTATAGCATTAACAAGGTTCTTGCTTTGGTTCTTTTTATTGCAATTATGCTCTAGGTGCCCAACTTGCTTGCATCTATTGCAAAACCGACCATTGCCCTTCACAAAGCTAGGCTTTGGAGTTGCAAAGGCCGACTTGCCTTTCTTGGGGTGTAGCCCAATCCCTCTTTGTTAAGAGAGAACCTTTGGCTACCCAAGCACTTAAGCAAGCGGGCCTCACCACCATAGGCTTTGCCTAGGGCGTGAGTGAGCTCATCCACCTCTCTCTTGAGAGTCTCATTCTCAACCATTAGTGAGGCATCACAAGTGAAACCATCACTAGTAGTGGAGGTAGAGTTAGTGGTGGTGGATGAAGAGCTATAAGAAGGGTTAGTATTTGACATGATGATAGGTTCATTAAAGGATTCATCAATTATATCACATGTAACACCTATATCACATGATACAACAACCTCCTTCTTTGCTTGTTGCTCAAGTAGCAATGAGTGAGCTTTTTCAAGCTTGGAATGAGCCTTATCAAGATCCTCATGGTCTTCCACTAGACTCTCATGAGTGGTCTTAAGCTCACTAAGGACTTTCTCAAGTATTGCTACTTTCATTGAAAGCTTCTTACACTCTTTGTCTTTGGCAATAGCTATGTCTCTAGTTTGTTGCATCAAGTCATATAGTTGTTCTTTAGTTGGTTCATCATCATCATTTTCATTATCATTATCATTATCACTATCATGAGCATATTCCATTTCACTTTCATCATCACTCTCATCATATAATACCTTAGCTTCTTTAGCCATGAAGCATGACGAGGATGAATCAAATAGTGATGGCTTCTTGTTGATGGCAATGGAAGCAAAAGCCTTGTTGGATGATTCTTCTTCTTCTTCTTCATTATCTTCACTTTCCCAAGTGATCACATAGGCACCATTTTTGCCTTTCTTGAATGTCATCTTGGCTTCTCTCTTCTTCTTCTCAAATTTGTCCTTTTTATTCTTCTTTTTATCATAAGGACATTCCGCTTGAAGGTGCTCGGTGCTATCACAATTGAAGCACTTTCTTTGTTGCTCATTTCTTTTGAAATTGTCATTTCTCTTCTTAAAGCCTTTTCTCTTGATGAACATGTGACCCATCTTCTTGACTACAAGAGCAAGTGCCTCATCATCAATTTCAAATTCCCCATCTTCATTGTTGTCTTCTTCTTCTTCTTCAATGATGGTAGCTTTGCCCTTGGAGGAGGTGGCTTTGAATGCCACGGTCTTCTTCTTCTTCTCATCTTCCACCTTCTCTTTGTCATCAACATCTTGATCATATTTGTCATAGGTCAATACTTCACCAAGCAAATCATTAGGCTTCATTGCTTCAAGCCCATCTCTTTGCAACATCATGATCAACATCTTGAATCTTCTAGGTAAGCTCAATAAGAACTTGTGACAAAAATCTTGATCTTGAGTCTTGTGCCCTAAGCTCTTGAGATCATTGACTATCACTTGCAATCTATGAAACATTTCAATGATTGTTTCATCATCCTTTTTCTTGAAGTTCTCAAACTCACTCTTGAGCCCATATAGCTTGGCACTCTTCACAACCTTAGTGCCCTCATATGTTTCACTCAACCTTGTCCATACTTCATTTGCCAAATCTAAATCCTTGATGCCCTCAAATACTTTTGTGTCAATACCATTGTAAAGTGTATTGAGAGCCATTCTATTGCATGTTCTATTTGCTCTATCTTCATCGGTGAGATGATCGGGATCAATGATAGCAAAATCATTCTCGGTGACTTGCAATACTCTCTCATGAATAGAACCAAGGTACATTGTCATTTTTCTCTTCCAATGAGCAAAAGAACTAACACCATCAAAGAACGGTGGCTTGCCCCCAACATGATTGAACACAATTTGAGCCATTTTTCACACCGAAGGATGTTAAGCCTTGATTAAAATGGTGACCACGGCTCCGATACCACTTGTAAGGTCCTAGATGGCTAGAGGGGGGGTGAATAGCCTATTAAAAATTCTACAAGTACCACTAAGCAAACTTGTTAGAATAACAAACGGCGTAAAGCGAGTTTTGCTTAGCCAAAGATTGTGATGCAAGCCTCCTATCCACAAGTCTAGTAGATTATGATCTCTAGTTCACTCAAGAGCTATGTCACTAAAGAAACACTAGTGAACAAGCTAATAACACTACTAGCAAAGCTACTACTAGAGCTACACAAGATAATCTAGTGAAAGTAAATGCAAGAGAGAGGATTGTGATTATTATACCGACGGTGAAGTGAAGATGTTGCCAATTACCAAGATGATATACAATCAATCAATATTGACAACAACACAAAATGAAGACCAATCACCGGGAGACAAGAGACACAATATTTGTTCACCCGGTGTTCACTTGTGCACCGACAAGCTACGTCACCGGTTGTGTCGACCAACACCTAGATGGTTCCCCGGTGTGACCCTCAAGTCACTTGCCCCTCAAGGCACGCCCCGCAAGGCACCGTAAGACACCACTCTCAAGTGAGGTAACTCAATGACACGCGGATTCCACTAGAGTTGCTTTTGGCGTCCCGCCGAGGAAAGCACAAGAACCTCTCACAATCAACCGGAGGTGGCCAAGAACAATCACCTTCTCTTGCCAACGCCTCCAACAATCTCCAAGCCGGCTAGGAGCGGTACTCTCCAAGAGTAACAAGAAACCCACCGGCTAAACCACCCACAAGTGCCACTAGATGCCCTCAAGCTATGCAATGCACTTTGGGATCACTCAATCTCACTTTTGATTTGCAATCAAGCAAGAGAGATGAGTGGGAGGAGTTGCTTTAGCTCAAAGGATGCACAAGAGTGTTAGAAATGCCAAGGGACCTCCCCAAGGGCCGGCCAACAAGTATTTATAAGCATCCCAAACAAATAGAGCCGTTACAACTCCACTGACCGTTTTTCGCGGGACGACCGGACGCGCCGGTCGTAACTGACCGGACGCGCTCAACCACGTCCGGTCGCCCTGCGACGACCACGTGTCCTCTGAATTCAAACGCGACCGTTAGATCCTCCAACGGTCACTGCACGCCAACGGTCAAACGAGCGACCGGACGCGCTGCTGCAAACGACCGGACGCGCCGATGCGCACAGCACCCGCGCCCGCGAAGCAACGACCGGATGCGCTCCTCGCAACGACCGGACGCGACAGTGACCGCGTTCGGTCGGAGTCCAGTAAGCTCCCTTGACGACCGGACGCGTCCGATCGTGTGTGACCGGACGCGCACCGCGTCCGATCGTCCTTGTGAAACGCTGTTCGTCTGACCGGACGCGCCGGTCCCGCGAGTCACCGGACGCGCCGGTGACAAACCCTAGCTCGCGCGCCTGACCCCGACGCTGTACTGACCGGACGCGCCGGTCGCACAGTGACCGCGTCTGGTGCAGCGTCCGGTGCAGCGTCCGGTGCAGCGTCCGGTCACCTCTGTGACCGCGTTCGCCTCCGTTTCTTTTCTGACTTCTGGCGTAGTGGAAAATAGGCATTTCATTTCCTCGAAATCGCCTGAATCCCGCGCTCGCACGCTCGGCGGGAGGGAGAGAGGAACCCAAACCCCTCTCTTCCCGCAAACCACAGCGCGACCAACACCACCTTTGCAAATGTGCCAACACCAACAAGTGTACATCTCCATGTGCTTGTGTGTTAGCTTTTACTCAATCATTTTCAAAGGTTTTCCCGTTAGCTCACTAGGCCCTACATGCAATGCACTTCATGAATTCACCTAGTGGCACCCGTGCATCGAATAACCGATAAGACTTCCCCTCTTAATAGTTCGGCTATCGATCCTAAGCCACTCACACCCTCTATGGTGTCTTGAGTGTAAAACAAAATGGCCCTATGGTTATACCTTTGCCTTGAGCCCATTTTGTTTCTCCAAAAGATATGATCCACTTTATATCATCACATGACCGTCTCGATCCATCGACCTTGATTTCACTTGCTCTTCACCGTTGTATTGGTCCGTCGGCGCCAAGTCTTGCTCAAGCTTCACCATCGCATGGTCCTTCGCTTCGAAGCCTCGACTTGCCCTTCACCTTCACAACCGGTCCATCGAGCCAAGCCTCATCTTGGTCTTCACCATCTTGGTCACATGAGTCAATGTTATGTCTCATATTCAACGACCACCTTTATCTAAATCATCCACTTAGATACAAAGGTTAGTCCTAGGTTTCATCAATTAGCCAAAACCAAACTAGGGACTTTCACCCGTTCGGCCTCCCGTTCGATCTCGTGGCTTCTGGAGTCTTCTAGATGATAGAAAATCGGTGAACACGTTATTATCTCTATGTAAACCCGACGTGTGGGCCTTTCCTCCGTATTTTCTGATAACCCCCTGCAGAAACAGACAAACACCAAAACTCGTGGAATTCTGTCAGATAAAACCCTAAGTCTAGGTGTTGGTTGCATTTGGATCCTTTTCTTTATTTATTTGATAACTATATTTGGTACTTAAGGACCGTCAACAAACCCCCCAGGCTTACCTCTTGCTCGTCCCTGAGCAAGGATAGACTCATTATGGATCAGAAGTTGCTGCAACGCCTTTGAACGTTGACGGTACATATGCTTTCAAATAAGGTCTCATCCCTGAATTAGAGTAAACTGTTAAGACTTAAAACTTACTCATTTTACCTTTCACCATGGGGCTTGCAACCGTCACCTACATCTTGAGTGGTTAAAAGATAGAACGGTCTAGTCAAACACCATGTCTCTTATTCTTGATCAGCTATAGCTCTGGAGTTTTTGCAAATTTTTCAAATAAAACTCAGAGATTCCTTGTATGACTTTCTTGGGTCTCTCTTTTGTGGTATTTCTAGATCCTTACCAAGGCAGTAATGGTATATGCCTTCTCTCTCAAAGTATGTGGTATTTATGGTATAAGGCGTAGTGACATTGCCTTCTCTCTCACCCTACTCTAATAAGGCTTTGATATCTGGAGCTTATAGGTGGGAGATACAATATACATACTCATAGAACATTTATTGCATAGTCAAACCATGGATCCAGAGAAACAAGTCAATAAGTCAAATCAAGACGTGCATGTGTGGTGAATGAGTGGTGTATGGTGATAACAAAAGTCTAATGCTCTTTTTTTTGAGGGAATACATACCTTTCTTGCTTTTTAAAACTTTTGAGGGGAATGAGATGCTCTATTTTTTTTTTCTCTCAGGTGGGTATCTTGTACCCCTAATTCTACTGTCGGACACTTGTCTATTTTTACCTCTCGTCTCACTTTTTCTTTCTTCGAGGTTCCGAGCACTTGCTCCTTTTTATTTCCTCGTTTTTTAGAGCAAATCTCCCTCTTGAAAATATAGCAAGTGGTAGTAGATAAAATAACTCGAGCATTAACTTCACAGGGAATAACAGGAATGGGATAATGTTTTTGGCTATTCTCTCCCGGGTCAGGAGTAGAATAATTTTGGGTGAATCTGGAGATGGAAATGAGTGGATATATGTGGATGCGTACTTCCGGAGTAGAAGCAGCATGTATGAGTGAACGTGCAAGTGAATCTTGATTTTAACCACATGACAAGTTCCTAAGGGTCTACACAGCTTGACCACACTCAATGCCCATAAGCAGTAAGTAGTAAAAGTGCGGCTCTTAATCTAACAAGCATGTATATATGGCTGTGGTAGGAATTTAAACTCTCATCATACAGGAACTCATCATGCAACATTTTAAAGATTTTCAAAGATAAAATTCTCCAGAATTCTAGCATCTCTAGGAACAGATAAACAGCAGCTCAACCTTCCCATATCATATCCGTTAACAACTTAGACTTCAGATCAAGTTCTCTTCCCACTAGTTCAGGTTTAGAGCCAGTTTTAAATTATAACAGTTATGTCTAAACTAGAGAGAGAACAAATTTGAAAATTAGGTAGAGCAACTATTCATCATATGCATGCTAGAGTTTTATTTTTAAGATTCAGTTTAGCATAGCTACTTTATTTATTTATTAAACTAAGCAAATATATATAAACACAAAATATTTATTTGGGTTTTCATGATTATGCATCTTTTTATTTTAATAAAGCATAGGTATAAATGTAGATAAAAATACTTATCGGGATAAACGGGGGTGCTCTCCCCCAAGCTGGATCTTGACGTAATTTCTTCTGATGTAGCTAGCAGGTGCAGAGGTGTATTTGAATGTCGGCAGCACCCTGACAGCGATTAGGATGTCCTCCATCTGCTAGTCTTCCTGAATTCTGTGGAGCTCAAATAGACAACAAAGCTTCGTGGAACTTGATTAAGCATTAGCATAAATATCTAGCCTTTATCATGTTTGAGCTTCCTTGATAAATGTCACTCTCTATTTTTATTTTCATTTTTATAGAACAGAAAAATATATATTATTATTATTTTATGCCACCACAGTGAATGTACTTATGCGTTTTATGCCACTCGCATACTCACATGGGGCTTACTGTTTTTAACTTTTTTTAGACAGAATGAACATGATTAACTGAGCAATAATTAAAGGGAAAATGATAACTACCAAGTTTACCTCTTGGCACGGCGTTCGGTGTTTTTAAGTCCTCCGAACAGGACTTCTTTTCTTCTTAGTTGTCCTGGGATTTGGGTGGCGTAGACGGTGGTTCCGGCAGCGCCTCCTCTTCTTGTGTAACTGTCTTCGCTTTCCATACCCGACTTGGTGCTTCGGTCTCCTGTTGTGTATCCTCGGGCCTTATGACCTCTCCTTCATAGTCTGCCCATACGTCCTTGATGGTTTGCCTCCTTTGGTTATGGTTACGTCGCCTTCTTCTTGTCCCGACCTGCTTAGAATCTTCAACTATATAGTTAGGGTCATTAAAGTAGCGGCATACCTTCTCAGAGGGGAAATGCATATGGACTTCTCCGGTTCCAATGTAGATGATTGCTTTGACGGTGCCTAGGAACGGTCTTCCTAGGATGATGGGTGGATCGTACTCGTTGTCTCCCATGTCAATGACCTGAAAGTCTGTATGGACAAAATGATCGTTAATTTTAACATGGACATCGGTTACTATACCTTCGACCTTTCGGGATGTCTGATCTGCCATCTGGAGCTGAGTGTATGTTGGTTTTAAGGGCATGGTCCCGTACAAGAGCTGATAGGTGACTGTGGCCATTATGTTGACGCCTGATCCAGTGTCGCAGAGCGCCTTCTGAAAGGAGTATCCATTGATTGAGCACTCAATGCTTGGCATACCTGGGTCGACCATCTTGACCTCCTTGAACTGCAGTGACCATCTTAGCTGATTCGGTCCATCCTTGGTTGTTCTTGTTCTGCTTGATCCTCCTGTTGGTCCTCTTCCTTGGTTCATGTTGGGGTTGCTCTGGGATTTGTGTAATCTTGTTCTTGAAGGAAAACGTCTCCTTCCTCCCCTTGATGTTGAAGTTGATCTTCGCAGCGCTGGCGTAGATGACAGCTCCCGAGGTGTTCAGGAATGGCCTTCCCAGAATAACAGGTGACCTCTCATCGGACCCGGTCTCTATCACCACGAAGTCAGCTGGAGCATACGAGGTTCCAACTCGGACACACATGTTCTTTAATATTCCTTTAGGAAAGCTTAGTGTCCGATCTGCAAGCTGCAAACACATAGTTGTTTCTGATAAAGGATATGTAAAGAATTTTTCATAGAGTACCCTGGGCATAATGTTGACGCTGGAGCCAAAGTCGCAGAGTGCTTCTGGGAAGTCCACCATGCCGATGGAGATCGGGATGACGGGGCGTCCTGGATCGCCTCTCTTGACTGGCAGAAGGTCATTATGTACTCCGACAGCGGGATTACTCCAATAGTTACCTGCATCAAACATGTCTACAAGATTTGCAGATTCTAATCCTTCCGGTTGTGATGGTATACCGGGGTTAGTAGCAGAAACAGCAGCAGCTATTTGATTTAACTGAGATTCAATCATTTTATTAAAGCTAATTTGGTTTTTGATGGCAGTAGAGAAATTATCCATTCTATTATTTATGTTTTCTAGTATTTTATCATTGGATGCCAATTTCTTAGACAAGTTATCCATTAGCTTTCCTTGATTAGACACTAACTCTCTCAGGGGTGGAAAATTATTATTGTTATTGTAAGAGTTATTACCTTGATAATTACCTGAGTAGTTACCTGAGTAGTTAGGCCTCTGTTGATTCCAACCTTGATTTTATTGAGGACGGTTGTAGTAGTAGTTGTTGTTGATGTACCTTGCATCCTCAAGCATCTCAGGGCAGTGATTGCCTGAGTGTCCAGTATCTCCACATTCCTCACAAGTCATGTAAGAGTCATAGACGTTCATGACTTCTCTTTTGTCTCCAGCTTTGTCATCGAGCTTTTTCATGAGTAGGTCTAGCTTTGCAGACAGCATGTCTACCTCCTTGAGCTGGTGCATACCTCCACCCTTCTTACGTGTTTGAGTCCTCTCTTCGTTCCAACCTTGGTTGGATGCCATCTTCTCCACAAGGGCTGTAGCTTGTGGTATGGTGAGTGATAGAAATGCACCTCCAGCTGCAGCATCCATGGTCTCACGAGCACTAGTGATGAGCCCATGATAGAAAGTCTGCATAAGTAGCCAGCTTTCCATTCCATGATGGGGACATTCTAGGATGTAATCTTGAAAGCGCTCCCATGCTTCTGGAACGGATTCATCATGTTGTTGCTGAAAACTTGTAATCTTCCCACGGAGAGCATTGGTCTTGCTCATGGAAAAGAACTTAGCCAGAAAGTTCGTAGAGCAGAGTGCCCACGTAGTGTTCTTATCCTTCGTCGCGTAGAACCACTGCTTCGCTCTCCCCAATAGTGAGAATGGGAAAAGGCGAAGTAGTATGGCGTCTCTGGGAACATCTAATAAAGTGAATGTGCTGCAAATCTCCAGGAAGTGTTGGAGATGAGCACTTGCATCTTCGTGTGGCTTCCCACAAAACTGGTTGGCTTGTACCATGTTGATGAGCCCTGGCTTGAGCTCAAAGTTCTTGTCGATGGCCGCGGCAGGTCCAGTGCAGATGTTGTCCGTAGTGGGAGCTGAGAACTCACGGATCGTCTTGTTCGCCATGGCTGCGAACTCTGTTGACAAATTCCGGATGAAACTTCGGCGGTCTTCTGAATTGGATGAAGTGTTGCGTCGAAGTGTTGACTTCTTGAGCTTGGCTCTTGCCCCTCTGATTAATGCTTCGAGGTTGTCAACAAAATTTTCTGGAAGATGTCCTCTATTCATACATCACCCTGCAAAACAATAAGAATGGAAAAATACAGGGGTAAATCTGTATGGGAGAATTGATGATCTCAATCACTTAATGATGCGAATGATGACTCAAATTCCGTATTCATTCCTTGTTAGTAAATCAACTTCCCCGGCAACGGCGCCAAAAATGCTTGTTGGGCATTCTTAACGTCATTACCAAAAGTAGACTTAGTTTTCTAATTCTGATAACGGCGCCAAAAATGCCGAACCTATCCCTCATGCCACTTAAGCCAAGTTGTCATCCCCAGCATGACATGAGAGACGCGGTATTGAAATATGCAACTGCTCTTCTAAATAAATAATAAATAAGATCTGCAAGCGCACAGATTAATACTGATGTAGCATTTTAACCGGGAAGTATTCCAGGTATCGTTATTTATATTTTTACCACTGGGAAGGGATTACTAACATCAATGTTGATTATGGAATGGAATATAGGAATGAGTATCAATCATTGCATGTATAAGTGAGAGCATTCATCTATCTCTTGCATACAGGGGTAAGTGTCACATAAAATATAGATAAAGTATGAATGGTGACAAAGATAATTAATCTGATCAGCTAGCCACATATAATAATGATAAGCACCTCAACAGATATTCTAGCAAGTCATTAGCATGGTATTAGGACGAACTACAAGGATATTTCCTAAGTTATTCTTAACTATAAAGTCTAGCATATCATAGTTAGTGCAAGTACACTTGGCAATCATTGCGAGAAAGGACTACGCCCATGCATAGTGATATTATCAAGGAAGATGAGAAACATAGCAATCACTCCCCCGTAATAATGTTGCTCTGCCTGCCTTACACACGGGAGGGGGACTATATAAGAACCAACGAAGCTGTCACCATCGTGGACCACCCCACGATCCGGCATATAAGGTGCAATCGTAGATAAATATGGTCTAAGCACCACGCCTACACAATATTTATCATTTACCCATGGATCCGATGGATAAATGCTATACGATCCTAAACATGTATATAATTCCAATCTAACTAAGCCAAGCGTATAACTACGATAAACTAAGAACAATATAATCGCAAATATAAACAAGTAGAGCATAGTCATAATCAATATATTGAAATAGAACAAAGTTGTATTCATAATATTGAAGAACAAGGATGAATAATGAAGAACAGTAAAGGAATTACCAAGAATCCTCTTGACAGATCCGAAAACCAATCGAAGATTGACTCCTTCTAGTTCTAATCCTATGTAGCTATGCTATACTAGAGATCTAGTTGATGTGGTGGCTCTAGGGCTTGATCAGAGACTCTCCTCCTGAGATTAGGGTTTAAGGAATTGAGAATGAGGGAGTGCCTCCTCCAGGGGCCAGGGGTCCTGCTTATATAGCCCCCTCAAGTGAACGTGGGCCGTCGGATCAAACCGACATTAATCGCACGGTTTTCCTTGATCCCTTAGGTCGGTGGAGCATAATCCGCGAGACGGAGCCTGATTGGCTCTCAGGCGAGGGCGGGCGCCCTAGGGAGCAGGGCGGGCGCCCTGCCTCCGGGCCCATTCGGCCTCCCATTCGATCTCGTGGCTTCTAGAGTCTTCTAGATGATAGAAAATCGGTGAACACGTTATTATCTCTATGTAAACCCGACGTGTGGGCCTTTCCTTCGTATTTTCTGATAACCCCCTGCAGAAACAGACAAACACCAAAACTCGTGGAATTCTGTCAGATAAAACCCTAAGTCTAGGTGTTGCTTGCATTTGGATCCTTTTCTTTATTTATTTGATAACTATATTTGGTACTTAAGGACCGTCAACAACTATCTACCACTGAGGCCGAATACATAAGTGCCGGTAGTTGTTGTGCACAATTGCTTTGGATGAAAGCTACCTTGAATGACTTTGGAATCAAATTCAAGAATGTGCCTTTGTTTTGTGATAATGAGAGTGCTATCAAGATGACACAAAATCTGGTTTAACATTCAAGAACAAAGCACATTGACATAAGGCATCACTTCATAAGAGACCATCAACAAAAGGGTGATATTAGCATTGAAAGCATTGGCACTGAAGATCAATTAGCCGACATATTCACAAAGCCACTTGATGAGAAAAGGTTTTACAAGTTGAAGAATGAATTGAACATACTTGATTTCTCCAACTTGAAATGAGTGCACCCCCACATTCTTATATGACATGCCTCCCCTTCGACAATGCAAGGTAAAGTTGTTTGGCATATCATTCATTCTTTGCTAAGGACATGTTTAGTACATATAGACATGTTTGCATGACAAATAGGCTCATTCATGAAAATCAAATGATTTTGATGTATATATGGTACCACTATTGCTTCTATGTTTGTTTGATCTAGTGGTAGCATATGACATGTTTGTGGGCTTGCAAACCTAGTGTTGAATCTAGTAAACGAGCTCATGATGTGTAATTTAACATGGTCAAGATAACCCTTATACTTTATGAGGTGTGAAGAAGCTTGTCCTTGGATCAAACCAAATTACATATTCTAGGCAAGTGATCTAGATTGAACCATAATTTGGACTCCCTCATATTGATTGACTTGACTCTCACTAAAATTGGCACTTTTTTGGTGATTGTTGACAAAGGGGGAGAGAAAAGTCACAAAGATAGAAAAGTCACAAAGATAAAAAGTTAAGTTGCAAAGAGGGAGAAAGATATAGTAAGGGGGAGAGAAATTAAAATTGAGCACACAAGTAGAGGGAGCAAGCTCATGAATGATTTGTTGCATTTGTATGTGCATTAACATGATGTATTGTTGCATTGCAAAGCTTAAATTCATATTCATGATTGCATGGTGTATGCTAGAAATAGAACTTGAATGATGATTTGTTGAGAGTAGCTTTACAAGTGGTATCTAGACACCTTTGCTTATAATGTTGATCTCACGGGGTACTTTAGTGTTTGTGATCTTTACAAGTGATGAATTACAAATGGTGTCTAGCTACATCGATGCTAAGGATAGTATATAAAGGCAACTCCGATTGGTATCACGCTTCAAAGGTCCATTCTATATACCTTAGCATCTATTTGATAGTAGTAACTCTCCCAAAATTCAAATCCATGCATATGTGCACAGTTGAACCAAACTCATGGTAGCACATATGTAGGGGGAGCTAATACTATCGAAATTGAAAATTGATTTTATTTCATATCTTTGTGATGGTTGTCATCAATTACCAAAAAGGGGGAGATTGAAAGACCAAGTTTGGTTTTGGTAATTAATGACACCAAGTTGCTAATGCCATGTGTTAAGTGTTTTGAGTTAAGGCATAAGCAACATGTGTTGGAGGTGTATGTGGCAAGGAGTGGTGGCCACAAGATCACAAAGAAATGGTGCATGGACATGAAATGACGATCATGGTGGAGATGCACACAATATGATGGACATGATGATCAAGTGGAGGAGAAGGATCTAAGAGCGCAAGGTAAAGGTATAACCATAGGGTTTTCCTTTTGCCGGTCTAAGATGAGTAGAGAAGTGATTGACCGGATTTAGGATACATAGCCGACTATCAAGAGGGGCAATCACGGTTAGCTCGGGAATCAAGTGCCACTAGATCAATGTCTTGAGCATATGCATTAGGATCTAGTTGAGAGCTAACATAACACCTTGGAAAATGTTTGTGAAATGCTAACACACATGCACATTGTGGTGTACACTTGGTGGTGTTAGCACATTTGCGAAGGCGGTGGTGTTTGAGCGGTAGTAAGGGGTTTGGGGTTCGCTCTCCCTCCCGCCGAGCTTGCGAGCGCGGGATTCAGGCGTTTTCGAGGAAATAAAATGCCTATTTTCTATTGCGCCGGAGGCGAGAAAAGGTGGCGAAAGTCCGAAATGATTATCACTGAAAATACAGTGACCGGACGCTGTGGTCGAATTGACCGGACGCGCCACCTGCGTCCGGTTAGTTCAAACCACAGACAGACGCGCGTGTGAAAAGGGTCGCGGACCGGCGCGTCCGGTCCCTCGTGGAACCGGCGCGTCCGGTCACGCACCCAGGAGTTCAGCACGAAGGGCAGATGCGATTGGATGCGGTGGCGCGTCCGGTCACGTTCGACCGGACGCGTCCGGTCATAAGTGGACAGTTACTGGACTCCGATCGGACGCGACTGGTGCGTCCGGTCACGTGCGATCGGACGCGTCCGGTCTCGACGGGAGCTTACTAGACCGCGACCGGACGCTGACACTGTCGTGTCCGGTCAAACGCTAGAGCGCGTCCGGTCACGGCAACGGCTAGTTCTGATGCGCACTGTTCATGCTTGTCCTGTAGTGACCGGACGCGTCCGGTCACCCTGACCGGTGCGTCCGGTCAGCGTGATTTTTATTGTGTCATCCGGTAACGGCTAGCTGCGTACCCCTTCGCTATAAATAGAAGATGTCTGGGGTTTGAGGGTAACTCTTGCACATTTTGAGACCTAGAGACATCCTTTGAGCTAGAGAACAACCCCTCCACTCATCTCTTTGCTTGGTTGCACATCTTGAGTGAGATTGAGTGAGATTCAAGTGCATTGCTTGAGAGTTGCTGTTGATGCAAAAGTGAATCTGCAAACACAAAGGGCTAATACCCGAAATCGATATCCAAAGTGTGCCAGTCGATTTGACCTGTTAATCGACAAGGATGAAGATACGAGCACTTTGGTCCTGACAACAGCGATACGCCCGGAAGTCACGGCCAAGAGGTACTCACGCGGAACTCGAGGATCGACAAAGATTGCACTTAGAGCAATGCAACTCGCCGAATCGATGAGAACTCGTAAAAAGGAAAAATATGCAAATTGACGAAGTCGCCGAAAAGTAGATGTAAATAAGAGTAAAAGCTGGTTTTTGATGTATTGATTGATCCTCTATTACATTGCCCTTCACTCTATATTTATACCCTGATCTATAGAAACATAACCAAATACGACTAGGACACTAAATCCAAGTCTAAGGAAAAGCACATGACTTTGACACAACTCAGACTCTACTAATCGTAAACAAGGAAATCAACTCCTATTTTATTCCATAGTCCGCCTTAATCACGATGGTATTCTTATCGACCTCCTTTTCACCAGCACAGCCCCTGTTCCATCGGCAACAACCTTCGATCTCCTTTCCATCGGTACATTCCCTGTTTCATCGGCTGCAGTCTTCATACCTTCCTTCATCGGTACATTCCCTTATCTTATCGGCAACAGTCTCCAAACCCTCTTCAATCGGCATCGGCAATAACACCCTTGACCTCATCGGCAGCATTCCAAATTAAATTCATACACTGTCACCGCTTAAAAAACAAAGTTATTCTCCTTGGCTATCAATTTACACGGCAATCTTTCCCTTGCTGATTAGCCTTTCCTGATCATCTTGACACGTGCTAAAAACGGTGTCAACACATGCCCCCCAATTTCGGAGTATAAGATACTGATGCTTCCGAAATTTACTCCAACTGATGCTTGCTATTATCTATTTCTTTAACCCATTCTCCAAGCATAACATGATTTGTTACCAAATTCAATCAAATCTAGATCCAATCCATGTATCTCAATATATATCGCATTTTTTCCAACCTTCTTTGCCTTAACTACGGTTGAGATACCAAAATAACAACCCATCAATAATATCTCACCGCAACGCATCATTTTTAGAACTGAAAAATCTTGTATCAAGATATCCTTTAAGTTATGATCACTTGCCGTCAAATCTCCTGTACCATCCCTTGATTGTCGTGCGAACAGTTACCATATCCAACTGAACCACCTCAATCCATCCGCATACGGCATAGAGATAAGTCAAGAATACCCCTACTCCAAATAACCTATAAATAGATTCCTCCAGGCTGTTCATCTTCTACCTTCAAACTCCACCTTTTGGCATTCTCAGCCCAGCGGCAACCCTAACCAACAACCGCGCGTCTTCAACTCATCAGAATCATCATCATCTTCAAGTTCCTAGCTCGTGCCCTCATCCCTCTGAAGCAATGGCTGTTAACTTCGACGTCCCTGCGGTTTGTTCTTCTTCTCATTACTTTTACTTTAATCCTTTCGGTCTCCTGCGAATTCTTACAGTCGACATTCTTCTTTCTCTTTCATTTTCTTGGTCCTTCAAACCTAGGAACTTCGCAACACATTGGTGATTCCAACCCATCAACCTCCCCTTCACTGCTTAGGTCCGATGGGCAACCCAGACCCAACTGATTTGATTAATGCAGAAGCCAATCGTATTCCCTTCAAATCTCAGAATTTCTCTTTGAATCTGTGGAAAGATACATTCCGTTCTTGGCCTAAACCCACCAAAGGGTGGAAAAATTGGTTTCTGAGGGTCAACAGGTCAATGCAAGTGTTCTGGGCAGAGCGAAAAATAGATCAATGTATCAGGCTGTCCATTGCCGATATGCAGAAAAATGAATCCATGATGATAGCTGCTGCTCAATTTTGGTCTGACACCACCAACACCTTCATGTTTGGTCATGGCCCATGTGCCCCTACCCTTGCCGATGTGTACATGCTCACGGGCCTAGACATTTCAACTGTCGATGAAGGCCATATTTTCGGCAGAAAAGCTGAATACAGAATAACCACACGCAACATCGGCGGCTGGACAGGATATATCCAGGAATACCAGAAGACTGGCACTGTCAATCAAAGGGAGCATGCCACATTCCTGAACATGTGGCTAGAAAAGTTTATTTTCTGCGGACGATCGGTAGGACCAACTAATGCTTTCCTCCCAGCAGCAGAACTCTTGGCCAACGGTGTCAGATTCCCACTTGGCCGATATCATCTGAGCTCAACCTACCATCTCCTCCACCAAGTATCCCAGAAGCTTATACTTGGCGAACCCATCGGCAATCTGGGAGGCCCATGGTGGTTTGTTAATATGTGGTTAAACGCTCACATGCACAAGCGTTTACAGTGGGATCTCTTTGCTCAGGAATTCCCACGAGAGATTCCCGAAGAATACGTCCTTAGGGATGATGAATCGGCAACACGCCCCCCTCTCAACTTCGGTGAAGCAATCATCGTCCTTCCCGGAACAGAAGCCAATGAGGATCAAATCGGCAGATTTTTCCATACTTTCTACCATGGCCTCCCTCGTGACCTCAGGGCTTGGGTGCCTTATATTGATGAGGATAACAAGTTCCCCCTCCTCTTCAATTTTGCCGATAGTGATCTGAACCAAGATAATGATCTCATGATGGCCATCATCACCCCCAGAGCAATTCCAGTCAACACATTTGGCAGCGGGAAAGCCTCCCACATTACTTATGAATTTTACAATCCATCGGCAGTATCTCGCCAGCTGGCCTTTGGGCAACTGCCCATCAAACTGTGCTATGCCGATGTGATTAAACCCAGGGAAATCATCACCTCCGGAACTGAATGGAGCAGGATAGTAAGACTTGCTCCTGATGCCGATATTTCAAATGTCGATCTCTCCGCCTGGTCACCAGCTTCTTTCATAACAGAATCATATAAGCAATGGTGGCAGGAGTGGAAAGAACAGCTATTTTCAACGTCTGTTCACACATATCGGCACCAGATCGACCCCGATTATGCTATTCCTGATAATGCAGTAAGTTCCTTTCAACTTTTGTCCCTTTTCTTTCTTTTATTATGTGTATCGGTAACTAACCTTCCTTGAAACAGGCTGACGATCCAGTTCCACCGATAAGCAAAAGCGGAAAACCCTTCAATCTCCATCCAGCCTCTCCGATTTCAGCAATCGGTTACAACGCCCCCACCCTGGAAGCCTTGACCTTCCAAAGGGCTCGCACCAAAATTGGCACTTCTAGACCAAGATTGGGAACATCCAGGGCTTCTCCAAAGGCTGCTGCTTCAAGCTTGATCAAGGCTTTTAAGGTAACAATCTTGTTTACTCTCTTTTCTGCCGATACACTTTATATTAACATACAACTATCAGGGTGTACAAGCTGCAGCTGGATCATCATCGGCAACTTTACCGAGCACCACAACTTCTACTCCTCCTTCAGAGGTATTCTCTCATTTTTTTTATTTTTTTATTTTTCTCCATTAAACATCCAATCTTATACCTATTTTTGCAGCAACAAATGGATACATCGGTAAGCACACTGATCATACAAGCTCCCCAACCAACAGATGTTGATGCCCCCCAGCCAGTTGTTGTTGAAGCACAACAAAAACGTAAAGCTTTGACCGATGCTGAGGCTCAACAGAAACGATAAAAACCTACACCAGCCCCTACGTCTGCTCCAACACCCGTCGATCAGCCCTCTGAACAAACTGCTCCTGCTCAAGATACATCATCGGCAATTATACCTCAAGGGCCGACTACCGATGTGGTCATAGAAGACATTCCATCGGCATCTTCTGCCGATCCTTCACAGGACCCTTTACAGGCAGCTCCTTCAAGCCAAGCTCAAGAAATCGCCTTGAAGCAGGTAAACCAGTCAATTACCTGGTTTATTATATTCTCAAAATATTATAAACAGGATTTCTAATTCTCTTTATCCCATAGGAACAAGACTCTCCCGATAGCTTATTTTCTTTTGCTATCGATGTTTCTGATGACGACGGAGAAGAAGCGAGCTCCTCCCTGGCGTTGGGAACAATATCATCAGACACATATAGTAAGCTGGAAACCCTTCTAAACCTGCTACAGCAAGACACTGCCCAATTGGTAATCGACTCGGATCCTGCGAGATCTATCTTCAAAGCGATCCGCGGCCAAGTCCCCTCCAATATTGAAGAAATCATCTTTCCAGCAGTCCATCTGGAGAGCAGACAGCTTCAATATCAAAGGGCCGTTCATCGTATTGCTGACAGAGCAACCCAGTCTCAACTTAAAGAAGAAATGCTACAGCTGAAGCAAACTGCCGATGAGAAGCACAAGAACATTAACAATTTGTAAGCCTCCAGTGCCGATATTAGACAGAAAATCTCAGATCTATCGGCAAAGAAAGCAGCCCTGCTAGCTGAACTGGAAAAGGTTGAGACAGCTCTGACTCAGGCCAAACAAGAAGAAGACCAGCTTCCCAACGCCATTAAAGCCCTTGAACAGGAACGAGATGCTCAAGCTCGCAAGGCCTTGGCCTTGAAAAAGAAAATCAAACCTGTGGAGGGAAATGCCGATGAAGACGCCAAGGAGCTAAAAGAAGCCGATGAAATTCGCCTGCGTGCGATATCAGCCATCCAGGCTTTGTTAAATTCGGCATAATTGATACTTTGTTTTAACTCCAGCCGATAGGATTGTTATCGGCAACTATACTTTTTATGCATCTATCCAAATACTAGGGTAATATTTCTTTAAATATTTTCCATTTAACGCTCTGGGAAATACTACTCCTTCGAGAGTTTCAAGAATATACGCATTACCAGGAACAGACTGATTTATCCGATATGGACCTTCCCAATTAGGAGACCATTTGCCAAACTTAGAATTTTTAGTCCCAATCGGTAAAATCAATTTCCAGACTAATTCACCATCGGCAAATTCCTTTACCTTGACTTTCTTGTCATACCACCTAGCCACTCTCTTCTTGTTTTCCTCGATGTTAACCAAAGCTTTTAACCGATGACCTGCTACGTCTTCCAATTTATCTTTCATAAGGATATCATAATCATCGGCTGTCAGTTGATCCTGAAAACGCATCCGCCTAGATCCAATCTTAATCTCCCAAGGTAATACTGCATCGTGTCCATACACCAATTGATAAGGCGACACCTTGGTTGCACCATGACATGCCATCCGATATGACCACAAAGCTTCATTTAATATGGTATGCCACTTTTTAGGATATTCTTTGATCTTGCGCTTAATAAGTTTGATAATCCCCTTATTAGATGCTTCAGCCTGGCCATTTGCTTGGGCATAATATGGTGAAGAATTCAAAACTTTAATTCCCATACTCAAAGCAAACTCATCAAATTCACCTGATGTAAACATAGTGCCCTGATCGGTAGTGATGGTTTGAGGGATGCCAAATCGGTAAACAATATGCTCCTTCACAAAATCAACCATGTTAGCCGATGTCACCTTTTTCAAAGGAATTGCTTCAACCCACTTTGTGAAATAATCGGTAGCAACCAGAATAAATTTATGCCCTTTACTCGATGGTGGATAAATTTGACCGATGAGATCAATAGCCCAACCCCTAAACGACCATGGTTTAATTATAGGATTCATAGCCGATGCGGGTGCTCTTTGAATATTACCAAACTTTTGACATTCCTGACATCCTTTAAAATATTTAAAACAATCCTCAAGAATAGCTGGCCAATAATATCCATTTCTTCTGATCATCCACTTCATCTTGAATGCTGACTGATGAGCCCCACATACTCCTTCATGAATTTCACTCATCAGGCTTTTTGATTCCTCTATGCTAACACACCTGAGTAAAACTCCATCTATGGTACGATAATATAACACACCTGAGTAAAACTCCAGCTATGAACTTCATACTTTGTCGCTTGGAACCTTACACGTCTTTCAACCTTTTTAGATGGATTCTTTAAATAATCAATGATTTCCCTTCTCCAGTCATCGGCATCAGCCACCGATGTCAATGCTTCTTGAACAGGTTGATATCCTGAAGCATGCTGAGCCAATCAGTTAGCCTCTTCATTATGCATCCGGGAAATATGCTCCAGATGAAAACTCCTAAACCCTTTTATCAATTCCAAACATTTTTCATGATATGAATTTAGGATTTCACTTCGACATTCATAAATCCCAATCAACTGATTTATAACTAGCATAGAATCACCAAAGACCTCAACAGCATCCGCCTGTATTTCTTTAAGCAATTCTAACCCTTTTATCAGTGCTTGGTATTCAGCTTGATTGTTTGTCGATGTAGCGACGATCGGCAATGAGAATTCATACTTCTTCCCCTGAGGAGAAATCAACACGATGCCGATGCCTGCCCCTTCACCACAAGTGGACCCATCAAAGAACAGTGTCCATGGAGCAACTTCCAAAGAATCTACCGTGTTGCAATGTTGAGTAACAAAATCGGCCATAACTTGTCCTTTAACTGCCTTAGCCGATTCATAACGTAGGTCAAATTCTGATAACGCTAAAATCCATTTACCAATCCTACCATTTAATATCGGCATAGATAGCATATATTTGACCACATCATCTTTGCATACGACAGTACATTCAGCCGATAGTAAATAATGCCTTAACTTACTACAGGAGAAATATAAACATAAGCATAATTTTTCAATAGCCGAATACCTAGTTTCAACATCTATTAATCGTCTGCTCAAATAATAGATAACACGCTCCTTTCCTTCAAATTCTTGAATAAGAGCTGAACCGATAACAGTATCTTCAGTTGATAAATATAATCTGAAAGGTTTTCCATGCTGGGGTGGAACTAACACTGGAGGATTTGTTAAATAACTCTTAATCTGATCTAAAGCCAACTGCTGTTCATACCCCCATTTAAACTCCTGATCGGCTTTCAATTTCAATAACGGACTGAAAGCCTTGATTTTGCCTGACAGATTAGATATAAACCTTCTGATGAAATTAATCTTACCGATCAAGGATTGCAATTCAGTCTTGTCGGCAGGAGCAACAACCTTGTCGATTGCCTAAATAGATTTTCTACTAATTTCAATGCCCCTCTGATGCACCATAAAACCCAAGAATTGTCCTGCCGATACACCAAATGCACATTTATTGGGATTCATCTTTAATCCATGTTTTCTTGTGCACTCCAATATCTTTCGCAGATCGGTTAGATGCTTTGTGATGTCTCCAGACTTAATCACTATATCATCAATGTAGATTTCCACCAATGTGCCGATATATTCATGGAAAATAAAGTTCATAGCTCTCTGATAAGTAGCACCGGCATTTTTCAAACCAAATGTCATAACTATCCACTCAAATAATCCCACATGACCTGGACATCTAAAAGCAGTCTTGGAAATATCTTCTTCAGCCATGAATATTTGGTTATAACCCGCATTTCCATCCATGAAACTAATAATCTGATGCCCTGCTGCAGCATCAATCAACAAATCAGCAATCGGCATCGGATAACCATCCATCGGTGTGGCCTTATTAAGATTCCTGAAATCAATACAAACACGGAGTTTTCCATTTTTCTTATATACAGGAACCACATTAGAAATCCACTCTGCATATCGACACTGCCGAATAAACTTCGCCTCAATTAACTTGGTTATTTCGGCCTTAATATCAGGGAGTATATTAGGATTGCATCGGCGAGCCGGCTGCTGATGTGGCCGAAATCCAGATTTAATAGACAACCGATGTTCAACTATAGATCGGTCTAATCTAGGCATTTCATTATAATCCCAAGCAAAACAATCTTTATATTCCTTTAACAAATCAACTAGTTGCTGTTTACACTTGGAATCTAACGTAGAGCTAATAAAAGTGGGCCTTGGCCTATCGCCTTCACCAATATCTACTTCTATTAAATCATCTGCCGATGTAAATCCTTGACCTAATTTTCCATCATCGGCAAATCTATCCATTAAAGCTCTTCTTCAGAACCGACTGCTTGGATCGGTAAAATTTCATAATCAGCAATCTTGAGGAACTCTTTTTCCCAGGCTTCTCCCGATATGCACTTGGTTCGTTCATAAGTATCTGATTCTGCCGATGCAATGATATAAGAAGAGTCACCAGGAACAACTTCAATCTTATCTCCAATCCATTGTACCAGACATTGATGCATTGTAGAAGGAACACAACAATTAGCATGAATCCAATCCCTTCCCAAAAGTAAATTATATGCACCCTTGCCATTAATAACAAAGAAAGTTGTCGGTAAAGTTTTACTGCCGATGGTCAACTCAACACATACTGCCCCTTTAGCTGGTGACACATGGCCTTCAAAATCTTTTAGCATCATATCAGTCTTAGTTAAGTCTTGATCCCCTTACCAAGCTTCCGATACATCACATAAGGCATAATATTAATCACAGCTCCTCCATCAATAAGTATCTTAGATACAGGCTGCCCATCAACTCTGCCTTTTACAAACAAAGCCTTGAGGTGTTGTCTCTCATCATCAGCAGGCTTCTCAAAAACAGCCATCATTGGATCTAACATTAATTGAGCTATCTGATCAGAGGAAACAGCCTCTTCTTCACTGTCAGACAGAGCCAAAAATTCCATCGGCAACATAAACACCATATTGACATCTGCCGATGGACCTTTATCCTTGTGCCTTATCTGCCACTGCTGGTTACCAGATTTCTCATTGGAGGGACTTTCTTCTTGATATAAATCTTTTTGACGATCCCGCTGCATTTTCCTCTTCTGTGTCTTTGTCAAACCTTCTGGACACCACTGAGGAAGCTTAGTTTTCCAAACTGGCTGATAAGTCCTAGTTGTCTCCACACGACGTATATTGGGATCCCTGTAAAATATTTCTTCATCAGGGACTCTTGCATTTGCCATCTCTTCGAGTTCTTCTTGGTTCTTTGGAAAATATGCAACGCGTTTACCAAGCCTTTCGTGCACACTGAGCCTGCCCCCCAGCCGATCATGTACTGATGCTTTCCTTCTGATCGGCTCATTAATGAGCAAACCTTGATTACCAGATTGAAACCTTCTTGCAGGATAATTAACTCCATAATAGCCATTGCACTCTGGACAATTTTCAACAGTAGGTAACTTAATACCTTCTTCCCAACAATGAATAAAAAATGGACAATTCCAATGATCCTTATGCCGATTCCACTCTTCTTGACGCCTTTCCTCTTGTTGTCGTCTATACCGGTCTCTTCGCTGACGCCATCCTTCGTGTTGTCTTTGATGGGTAATCACGATGCCAGATCGAGGAGGTCTCCCAGAACTGCTACTCTCCGTCAATAGCCCCTTACCTTTTGCATCATCGGAAGTTATCCGATGTTGGGGATCTACTGATGCATTCTTTTCAGCAGCTACCGATGTCAACACCTTAATTTTTCCTTCAGCATCCAACATATTTGCTGGAAAAGGATGTTGATCAATTTTCATTGGCTTTTGAATCTTGGAATTGCCAAATTTTATCCTACCAGACTCAATAGCTAACTGTAATTGCTGTCTAAACACCTTGCACTCATTGGTACTGTGTGAAGTTGCATTGTGCCACTTGCAATACAGCATATGCTTCAACTCTTCTGCCGATGGAATCACATGATTGGGTGACAATTTAATCTGGCCCTCCTGAAGCAAAAGATCAAATATTTTATTGGCTTTGGTGACATCAAAAGTAAACTTTTCTGGCTCTTTGTGACGAAAGGGACAAGATATCGGTTTCTTATTCTTAACCCACTCTGCCAAACCGATAACTGGTTCATTATCTGAATCAGAATCTTCCGCCTCTTCAACAAATGAAACTTTCTTGTTCCAATTTCTCTTAGGTTCAAAAACCCTAGTGTCTTGATCAGAAATCCTTTGTACTAAATGACTTAGGCTTTCGAACTCCTGAGAAGCATATCTGTCCTTTAGGTGTGGTAATAATCCCTGAAAGGCTAAATCGGCAAGCTGCCGATCATCCAATACCAGACTATAACATTTGTTCTTTACATCTCGTAGCCTTTGCACGAAGCCTTCTACCGATTCATCATTGCGCTGTTTCATCTTTACCAAATCGGTAAGCTTCTTCTCATGAATTCCAGCAAAGAAATACTTATGAAATTGTTTTTCCAGATCAGCCCAGGTGATAATAGAATTTGGCGGTAGTGAAATAAACCACGTAAATGCTGATCCGGATAGAGATGACGAGAACAGACGAACTCTCAATTTATCTCTACAAGCTGCCTCTCCACATTGAATAATAAAACGATTAACATGCTCCATGGTTGATGTATCGTCTTGCCCAGAAAATTTAGTGAAATCTGGCACTTTGTAACGATTTGGGAGAGGAATTAAATCATATGCTGGAGGATATGGAGTCCGATAAGAATAGGTATTAACCTTGGGCTTGATCCCAAATTGATCTCTCATAATTTCTGCTATCTTATCGGCCCAAAAAATATCGACATCTTGCTGACGATATGGTTGAATCTCTGCTGGAGGTATCTGTTGATACCCTTCTGCATACCTTTGCTGCCCACGATCTTCAGCAATTGGCATATTTGCTACTAACTGTGGTCCATTAACCTGCTGAAAAGGATTCATCGGCTGAGCTGCCGATGCTTGATTCTGAAAACCAGCATGCATGTGACCTTGATGAGCTCCTGTGGCTTGCTGGTTTGGCTGAACTGTATGTTGAGTAGGAAACTGCCCTGACCAATTATTAGTATTCATCGGCACAAAGTTTGCCGATGGCTGGTAACTTGTTGGCATTGCTGGATAATTACATCCAACTTGAGGCATAACCTGGACTTCAGGTTGACTGGTGATAGAAGCCTTCTGCTGCATCGGTAACAAATTTGCCGATGGACTTGAGTTAGATGTTTGCCCCAAAGAAGCATGAAAACCTCCTAGACTTGGTTGTACAGTAGTTGTAATATATTGAGGCGCTTGGGCTATCGGCAAACCAGCCGATGGAACAGGAGTTTTTCCCGTTGCGTCAAACACTTGAGATAATCCGTGATTGACAGTAGATGGCTCCGGAGGCATACCATATCCCCACCAATTAGCAGGAGTTTGATTACTCTGTGGTATAGGACCTGATAAAGCTGATGCTGATAGATCTGTACCAAGCTGAACTCGTCCTAATAATGCTGAATCTGGACGCACCGGAGTAGACTGTACATTAGATAATCCTGCTGATACTGGAGGAGAAGAAATCTCTACACCCGCAACGGCTGGAGGAGCCGATGGAGCAACAGCAGATGCTGCTTCTGGTTGATGATAAGCAGGCCTGACGTAATGATGTGACGCTTGCCCTTCTTTGAAAGTTCGAATCACAGCATTATGAACAGTATTGGACAACACATTGGAGTGATTAATTAAAGCATGATTCACCGCAGAATTAACCATCTCTTGAAGTTTACCAGGATTAGGTCAAAGGTAACCTACCGAGGCAACGGCAAGTCCTGCTTCTGGATGACTTGTCCACTTTTGTTTACGCTGAATGACTTTAAGCAAAGCTGTCTATATTATTCAATAGCCCTCTCCATAGCCTGCTTCTGATCGTCCTTAAGATCTTCTTCTGTTACTGCGATGATATTCCCAGCATCGATCTCATGATTAGGCATCTTGACTAGATCTGTCCCACCGAGCGTGCCAAAAGATGTGTTGATGCAAAAGTGAATCTGCAAACACAAAGGGCTAATACCCGAAATCGATATCCAAAGCGTGCCAGTCGATTTGACCTGTTAATCGACAAGGATGAAGATACGAGCACTTTGGTCCTGACAACAGCGATACGCCCGGAAGTCACGGCCAAGAGGTACTCACGCGGAACTCGAGGATCGACAAAGATTGCACTTAGAGCAATGCAACTCACCGAATCGATGAGAACTCGTAAAAAGGAAAAATATGCAAATTGACGAAGTCGCCGAAAAGTAGATGTAAATAAGAGTAAAAGCTGGTTTTTGATGTATTGATTGATCCTCTATTACATTGCCCTTCACTCTATATTTATACCCTGATCTATAGAAACATAACCAAATACGACTAGGACACTAAATCCAAGTCTAAGGAAAAGCACATGACTTTGACACAACTCAGACTCTACTAATCGTAAACAAGGAAATCAACTCCTATTTTATTCCATAGTCCGCCTTAATCATGATGGTATTCTTATCGACCTCCTTTTCACCAGCACAGCCCCTGTTCCATCGGCAGCAACCTTCGATCTCCTTTCCATCGGTACATTCCCTGTTTCATCGGCTGCAGTCTTCATACCTTCCTTCATCGATACATTCCCTTATCTTATCGGCAACAGTCTCCAAACCCTCTTCCATCGGCATCGGCAATAACACCCTTGACCTCATCGGCAGCATTCCAAATTAAATTCATACACTGTCACCGCTTAAAAAACAAAGTTATTCTCCTTGGCTATCAATTTACACGGCAATCTTTCCCTTGCTGATTAGCCTTTCCTGATCATCTTGACACGTGCTAAAAACGGTGTCAACAGTTGCATTCTAGAGGCACTTGATCTTCGAGTTGCTGCGGATTTCTTGTTACTCTTCTGTGTTTCCCGACACGGTAGACGGCTTGGAGCAGCGGAGGTGATTGAGCTCGCAATTGGAGATTGTTGGAGCCCTCACCAAGTGTTGTAAGGGGTTCTTGATCCTTCCCCGTGGGAGTTCACAAATTGGATACTCTAGTGGAGCTCGTGGCTTGGAGGATCCCCATCTTGTGTGCGGTTGTGCGGCGCCCGCCGAGGGCTCGACTCTTGATAGTCGATTAGCTCGCGAACCGATAAGTGGGTGCATCGCCACAACGAGGAGTAGCTTGCCGGGAAGCAAGTGAATCTCGGTAAAAATCTTGTGTCATCTTATTGCCGAGGATTTCTCTTGTGGTTGATCATTGTGATTGATTCTTCGAGTGCATTACTTCTCTACATCGTTGGTATAAGAATCAAGTCACTTGCTCTTTACTTTCTTGTACTAGTCCTAGTGTAGTTTGCTTAGTGTAGCCTTTATCACATAGGAGTAAGTAGCTTAGTGACTTAGCCTTATTGGTGTGTATTAGAGATCATAGCCTTGCTTCACTAGAATTGTATAGGTGGCTTGCATAGTGTAGTTGAGCTAGTGCTAGAATTAGTTTAGCCATCTTTTATACTAATGTGGTTGTTTAGTAAAGCTTGTAGATTTTTAAATAGGCTATTCACCCCCCTCTAGCCATTTGGACCTTACACTCCCTTCCTCTCTCTTGATCTGGCCTCTCCTCCCTTCCTCTCTCTGGATCTGGATCTGAGATTTTTCCCCTCCCTCCTCCTCCCCCTCCACCTCCTCCTCCTCCTCCCCCTCTGGATCTAAGGTTTTGATGGCGGCTAGGTTTTGTGGCGAGTCAGATCTAAGCTACATGCAACAGATGATGTGAAATGTTCGCACGATTATCTGATGTTGCAGTTCTTTTTGAGATGTTTCAATAGTTTTCCCCTTTGTTTGTAGCATCATCGTCCATGTTTCCCGACGTTTCATTAGTATCGCTTCTGATGTTGCAGTAGCTTCTCCTCCTTTGTTACAGTAGCTTCTTCTCCTTGTTTGCAACAACTTTCTTCTCCTTTTTGTTGCAATAACTTCTTCTCCTTTGTTGCAGTAGCTTCTTCTCCTTGTTGCAGTAGGTTCTTCTCCTTTTGTTGCAGAAGCTTTCTTCTCCTTGTTGCAACAGCTTCTCTTTGTTCCATTAGTTGTTTTTCGATGTTTCAACAATTTTTTTGTTTTGTTTCACCAGTTTTTTCTACTTGTTTCATTATGTGTTTTCGCGATGTTTCAACAGTTTTTTTCATTTGTTTCACCAGTTCTCTCATGTTTGTTTCATTAGGAGTCCTTCTTTGTTGCAATAGCATTATACCCCTGTTGCACATGGGAGGGTGGAGCATGGTGGTGAGCTGGTGGCAGGGCTCTGTGCGGGGGCGAGACGAGGGTTCGCGAGTTCCCGTGTGGGAGCGGGGCGGGGGTCGCATTTTCTGTTTTCATTTTCGTGGGATGGGGCGGGCTGTTGCTTACGGAGCGGGACGGGCGGGGGACGCTGGCGGGGTTGGGGAGCGTCCGGACGCCCCCTGGAGCCCCTAGAAAAGGCAAAAAAGTAGAATTTCTCACAAAAATCATAAAACATTTGTCTATCAATTCGATATATTATAATCCTCATTGATAACAACAGTCATTGGATCTATTTTTGTTTTCTAAAAAAACACACACAACCAATTAAGAAATAAGCCTAAAGTAGCCATAATATCTTTATCTAAGTTACTTCATTTTAGCATTATATGAAAATAACTTAAAAGTAACCCCTATCCTTAGTCTAAAAAAGCTTACTTATGCCATTATGAACAATAATCTAAAGTACCTAAAGTTACATATAAATAACTTACCACAATTATTATTAGAATAATGTAAAGTAACATCTAAATACGCATTTAAATTACCTACACCTATCATTAAGAAAAAATATCTCAAAATACTCCTAAATATGCTCCACCTAGTTCTACCATTGATGCTATAGAAAAATTAATTCAAGGTGCACATTAACGATGTGTGTCACTATCCAGACCATGTCTATTGTATCTAGAAAGCGATGAGCATTTGGATTTCTAATTAGCACTAGAGTTTTAATTGAACATGTGGAGAAAAAAAGTGCATCAACTAACAAGATTGGAAGTGGAAATCTAAAATCTATATTCACAAAGTCATGATACATGGGTTAGAACAAGGTCTAACATTACTCAAGGTAAGGTTCCAACTAAACTTATTAAAGACATGCATTAGTATGATGGAGGGAAATCATGAATAATATGGATCAATATCATATATCAGTAGTATTGGAAGTTTGTCCAACTAGGTCGAGATTACATAGTGGGTATTCTATTACAAAATGAACAAAAGAGATAATAGTGATAACTAATTTTGATTAGCCATGGATCCTAATACAAATTTATCTATATTCTCCTAAGATTCTAAACTAGAGTAGTGAGAGACAATATATAACATTATATCAAAAGACTCATTAGGATAGAGCGGTGAGCAGCACAATATCAAACAATAGGTAGAGAGATCGAGACAGTGGAGGACAGTGACTTGAGGGGGTTTCCATGTAAGAAAGTAAAGCGCAAAGTGGTTATGGGCCGATTTCATAGATAGAAGCAAGAGGGTCTTCTTATAAAAAGACCCATCACACATCGATTGTGGTTTAATTCCATGGAAACTGGAGAATCTTCCTCCAAAGCAGATCCACTCATATGGAGAGGAAGAAGCCCCCCTGCCCCTCACTTCTTTTCATCACATGCTGCATCTGCCACTAGGTCCAAGTTAGTTAGTTATATGGGAGGGTGTCTTTGCGAAATTACCATGGTCTAGGTAACTAGGTTGGAATACAAATTGACTCCACACAACAGGAGCACAACAATCTTTTCTTGTGGCAAAATAACTAGAATGTGTAGACTGTGGTTTGATTTTATAGTACTTCGTAAGCCATTTTGCAAAATCACTAGACGAGTGATACCAACGTAGCTGCAAGATGCAAATCTAACGACCTACAGATTTGAGGGTAATATATATATATGAACACCGTCTTTAGCCGCCAATCCGTGCAATAGTAACTTTGATGGCTCCTCTTCCTCTCCTTGTCATTTCTTATATATAATTGTTGGTGACAACTCTGAGCTATTACCGCGCGTGCGCACGTGACAATTGCACTCAAGCTAGAGCCATGAGCCCTTATGCCCTAACCCGTCTGGACTTGGGCGGAGATGACATTGCTGGGTCTTGCCGGAGAGACAAGAATCGTTGGTGCAAAAGGGAAGGAGCTAAAATTTTGGTCGTGAAGAGGTAAGAAATTAACAGCCTAGTAGGGTTTAGCTTTGCGCTTTGGCCTATAGCTAGAGTTAACACTCTGTTCACTTAAACTACTTTTAAGCCAACAAACAGTATTTTTCTCTCACAACAAATCAACATAATCATCAGCATAAACCAAATTTCAACATAAGCCAACAGGGTGTAACACTGGACACGGACAGGTTTCTGGTAGGCTTCAAATCAAAGGGTACGGCGTTGAACTTGGAGCTAGTTGTCACGTCCAGTGCCTAGTACAGTAACCATTGACTCCATCCAATGCAGTTTGAAAGAAAAAAGAGAAATGGGCTACCGTATCGTCACTCCGTCAGATGCTGCATGCGGAAGGGAAGATCAAGTCCTGTTACGTCTGTGGATGATGCTCATGCTGGTGCATTATCGCTGTTGAATTTGGGCACAGCATCTTTGACTAAGCCTGCCTTGCGCGCACACAGACACAATACATCCCCTGCTGGCTGCTGCTGGTGGAGGTACGGCGTTGGTGCTATGGGCTGCGCCGCCCATTCAACTTCGATCGGAGAGAGACCCCTTTGGTCAGATCAGATCAGATCATCTTTTTGACTCTCCATGGCTGCTGCCATCCTGACCAGACTTGTTTAGATTGAAGTTGTTAGAAAAATTTGAAACTGTAGCATTTTGTTTGTATTTAATAATTATTGTTCAATTATGGACTAACTAGGCTTAAAAGATTCGTCTCGTGATTTATAACTAAACTATATAATTAGTTATTTTTTATCTACATTTACTGCTTCATGCATACGTGTAAAGATTGATGTGATGGAGAGAGTGAAAAAATTCTAACTTATGAACGCAATCTAAACAAGGCCAGAACATCATCATCCAGGGCGCGGCCTTATCACTGTATCTGCCGACTCGCTTTTTAAGATAAATAAATAAATAAATAAATAAGTATGATTACCGCGCGTCCGCACGTGACACAACTGCACTCGAGCTAGCTAGGACGATGCCATGCATAACACGTCATTTTGATCCGTTTGACCATCAAACTGCGAGATATGGTCGGGAGTGCAAGCAAATTCTCATAGACTGGTCTTTCCGACTTTCCCTGTTCTGAGAGACCTCCCTTCTCTACGTGACACGGGGGCGGATCCAGGATGAAGCAACCGGGGGGCTAAATAATGAAGGATTAGACTTTAAGCTGTTGATTAATGGTGGTTTAGAGGCTAAGCTACAGTGCTTTACATATAAAATCCAGCTGCCGGGGAGCTGCTGCCCGGGCAGCCCGGGCCGTGGATCCGCCACTGACGTGACACATAGCGTATACGACAAACTTGAAGCAAGCTCCAGCCGCTTCAATCTTCATACCGTCTGTGTTACTGACGCCGGCCATTAGAATAAATTATTTCCATTCTAAATTATAAAACGTCTTGACTTTTCTCTATATATATTTTTAATATATATCTAAATATAATGTACAACAAAATACATAGCAGAAAATTATATTATATCTAGAAATATCAAGATGTCTTATAATTTGGTATGAAAAGAGTACGCTATTCTATGAATAACACTACAATAGGCTTTGGTTTGCACCGAAAGCAACCGAGACGGACCTTGCTGCAGCTCCAAGCGATGGCGAGACCAACGCCGTATCCCTAGCGGCCAGCACCGTCTCCGAAGCGCTCGAATGCTAAGGTCTTGATCTTAAGGTGAGCACAAAGAAACTAACTCAAAGTAAGCATATATACTTGTGATTCATGCACAATTGCATAAAGATACATAAAAGATAATTGAGTTAAATGTACTAGCGGACCTTAAACTCTGTCAGAGTGTGTCACTTAGGTCCACAAATTTTAAAAATACATTTTTGATCTCTAAACTTGTTAAATGGTGCACCGGAGGTTCATACCAGCTTAGGGACGTAGAGATATTTTTTCAAAGTTCATGGACCTAAGTGATACATGCTTATAAGTTCGAGGGCTCTCGGTGCATTTAATTTAAGATAATTATACTCCCTCCGTGTTTGCAAAAGAAGTCGTTTTGGACAAGATTTGAGTCAAACATTGGGAATCTAAATCAAAAATAACTTTTAATTTGTTGAGTTTCAAACTATGAAAACCACATGAATAGATTTATCTTGAAAAATACTTTCATAAAAGTATACAAATATCACTTTTAGATAAATATTTTTATAAAAATAAGAGGTCAAAGTTATGCTTTGGAGACCGTGTTGCTGTCTAAAATGACTTCTTTTACCAACATGGAGGGATTATGTTTCTATAGTTAATAATCACAAAAAATTGCCCTTAATCAATCACATATCAATACCACTAGAATTTTATTTTAGTTATTTAACACTTCAAGGTAACAAATTATTTACAATTTATACATTTTTTTTACTATTCATAACATATATGTCTATATTCACTGATCAACTGTAAGAACTCTGTTTTTTTAATAAATACTACCGCACTGACAATTTTGTTGTGTTGCAGGTTGAAACGAATATTAGCGCCGTAGTGGTAACTTAAGTTGTAGTCTAGGACCCAGAATCCTCTTTTTTTTAAAAAAATAAAATGTACAAACAAGAGTATTGAATAAAAGCTACAATAAACGCATCGTATAGTTTCAACATATATAAGATGTGAATAAAAAATATAGCAGCTAATAGAATAATAGAAGTTACAAGTCTAAAACTAGACTATAACGTTAGGTCACATGTGTTTCAATTCGACACGACCCAGAGTAACGTAAAGATTCAAATAAACAAGTATTGAAGCAGACACATGGATATATGCAAAGGAGGAAACTACCACAGGGTTTTGTTCACCCTCTAGCATAATATATGAAGACCAAAATTCAAAGCTTGTGAGGCATGCATGCAACATGCTTAATTGCTTATTCTCCATAAACCAAGTAAAGCACAATTTAAAATTCATGCAAACAAACAGTGGAGCTATATATTTTTAGAACGGGACAGCACTAGCGCCCGGACGTCTGGACGGCTGCGTCCATCTGGATGTCCACGGCTGCTCCTCTGGCCCCGTCTGCTCGGATTCGAGCACCGCTCGTGCCAGCTCCATTTTCCACGCTCGCATCTGAACCACCCGCTTCAGATCCGCTGCCCGCGCTGCTCGGATGACTCGCCCTCGCCTCTTCTACACCGACGCGACGCTTGTCTCTTCTAGGTCGTCCGGAAGACTCGCCCACGCCTCTTCCGCAATAGCACCGCACTGCCTGTGCCTCCTCCCACACTGCCGGCGGCGGCCTACGCCTCCTCCACGCGTCGGTGGCCGCGGCTTTGACCTTGACCGCCCTCATGGACATTAACGACAGTGGTCTGCACTTGCAACATGAAACACTCGAATACAACATACATTCGAAACATGTGAAACATGGGACATACGCTTGCAACATGTGTGTGAAACATATGCAACATCTAGATAAAACTATTGCAACATCCAGATAAAACTATTGCAACATGAAAAACGCTTACTACAACATAAGACTGAAATAGCTGAAACATTTGAAACATATTATTGCAACATATGTGTGAAAATATATGCAACATCCAGATAAAGAACGATTGCAACATACGTCTAGAAACAGATGAAAGATTTTGAACAAACACTTGCAATATGCTTTCGAAACACTTGCAACATATGCATCATGTGCAACATCCCACGATCTACTTTTGCAACATCCATAAGAAACAACTGCAACATACCTTTGAAATGACTGAAATATATATTTGCAACATAGGGGAGGGGAAGCCCTGAGCTGGTCGACTCCAGCCGTCGGGTTTGGGCCGGCAGCGAGCGGTGGCGCACGAGCACCCGTGCCACCAGCACTAGGCATGGCTCGGTGGTGACGGTGGGGGATGGGGGGGCGAGGAGCGCCATGGCCGACGGGATGGGGAGAGCTCAGTCGCCGGGGTAAGAGAGGGCGTTGCCGGGGGTGGGGAGGGTGCTACGCCGGGGTGGAGGAGAGCCGCCCACTCCTCTGCAATACCGCCATGCCACCTCTATGGATCTCGCCATGGATAAGCTCATTACTAGAGAGGACGCTCCCACCATGGAGTTCGCGAATGAGGAAGAGTGAGGGACCCCATCAGAGGATCCATGCTGCGCCACACCGGGCTCAAAGCGTTGTCGTCTTGAAGGTTTACAGTGCCATGGGAGCGAGAGAGAGAGGAGGGAATGGGAGATGTCAACGAGTGTATTTTTGGTGAATATTAGTGGGAACTAGTAATAGACTGATGTGTGACGAAAAACATAGATAGATAAAAAATAAGTAGGGGCTTGTTTAGATTGCAAAAAAAGTGAACTCGATAAATAGTGTCACTTTCGTCTTATTTGACAAATATTATCCAATCGTGGACCAACTAGACTCAAAAGATTCATCTCGTGATTTCCAACTAAACTGTGTAATTAATTATTTTTTTTACCTACATTTAATACTCCATGCAAGCGGTTAAAAATTGATGTGATGGAGAGAGAGTGAAAAAATTTGGAATTTGGATGGCATGTAAACAAGCCCTAGATAGGGAGGAGAGGGACCTATGTTGAGACAGCCTCAGACATGCGTCCAATATTTTTAGTGGTGTCCGAACACCCGTACAATAGCATTATCGTTGGAACGGAGGATGAAGTACCGAATAGATGTTCGTAGACATGTCTGGTTTGATTGATTATTTTAAAAAATAAAATAAAATAAGATGGCAGAAGAAGGGGCAGAAAGACCTTTTCAACGCATCGATGCTTTTTGCTTCCTCCGGTCCTCCCCAAAGCAAGCAAACCTCTAGTATACCGTAATCACAGTCACAGGCGCCATCAGTCTCTCTCCTCGCTCCCGATTTGGTCGGTCAAATACGCAAGGTGGCGGTGGTGGTCAATACCAAGATCAGAGCGAGGGAAAAGGCATCGTACGTGATCGAAGGTGGATCATCGGAGGCATGGCAGCAAGCGACCCCTGCCTGAGCCCGACGGCGGCGAGGAGGAGGCGGCTCATCAATCGTCGGCGTCGCAGTCGCCGGCGTCGGCGCCGAGCTCGAGTCAAGAGCGCCACTTCCAGCAGCGGCAGCAGCAGCAGATAGAGCTCGGAGGGGGCAGGCGTGGCGGTGGTCACGATGACCACTACTACTCGCCTGCTGCGCCGGCACCGGCGCGGTACCACGAGCAGGCCGCACAGCAAGGTGTGTACAGCTCCAGCACCATGGCGTACTACGACGTGGGCACACGCTCCTCCGCCGCCTCATCGCTTCAGCCGGGCGACATGGCCGCCGCGGCCGTGCCGGTGGCCACTGGGTCTCCTCATCAGCGGGTTCTGCTGGAAGCGGGGGCTGCTGGTTCCTCCGCGGCTGGGCAAGCCGTGGAGGTTCAAGAAGGTACTGCTTTTTTCTTTCTTTGTTTGTTTGTTTCTAATCCAATCCATGAAAACATGCATGTATATACTAATAATTCATTCACTGTACTATGGTACAACTAAACATCCAACCCATGCTGCTGCAAGCTATGGCTAGGCCTTGCCAACTGCGCTACTACCATATCATCGATCGATCAGTATCGCTAGGCGTTAGGCCTGATTATTACTAGGACTCTAGGATCGATCGGTATGCATGTTTCTTAATTATTACTCCACACATCCGAGGTGCTTGTCGTCGCCTGCTGAGCCTGATTTCTCCCGGAATTGCGTTGTGCATGCAGGTACGCCGACGACGACGCGGCACTACCGTGGCGTCCGGCGGCGCCCATGGGGCAAGTGGGCGGCGGAGATCCGCGACCCGGCCAAAGCGGCGCGCGTCTGGCTGGGCACCTTCGACACCGCGGAGGCCGCCGCGGCTGCCTACGACGACGCCGCGCTGCGGTTCAAGGGCGCCAAGGCCAAGCTCAACTTCCCCGAGCGCGTCCAGGGCCGCACTGGCCAGGGCGCCTTCCTCGTCTCTCCTGGCATCCCCCAGCCGCTGGCGCCGCCAGTAACAGCTCCCCCATTTTTGCCACTGCCACCGTCTCCGGTGCCGTTCCCCGACCTGATGCAGTACGCGCAGCTGCTTCACAGCGGCGGCAACGTCGTGGCCAGAAGCACCGGTGATCTCGCGGCACCGGCGTCGTCGTCGTCACAGGCATCATCGTCGGTGCAGATTCTGGACTTCTCGACGCGGCAGCTCCTCCGGGGTTCACCGCCGCCTGCAACGTTCGGCCGACCGTCGATACTGACATCGGCGCCGATGTCGTCCACCACCGCGTCTTCTTCGACCAGCATGTCGGCGACGCCTCACTTCGAGGCCAGGGATAGCGGAGTAGGCGAGGAGACTGGCACTGCTCCGCCTGACTGATTTAATCTTGCCAAGCATGCCTGCCTGCCTTAATTATACTGACCAGGGTGCCAAGCTTGGTTCTTGATAAGGTCGCATTTGGTAGGGATTCAATAGACCGTTTTCTGTCCAGAGTTAATAAATGGAAATTGGTTCCGGAGAAAAACATGATAGCTAGTCTCTAACAAATGTTTCTAGGATTCAGGGTTAGAATGAGAACCATTTCTTTGATTCTCCTAAAAACTAGAGAATCAAAACCACTTCTCTTCTAGAAATTTCAACGAGACTTGTTGAAATTAGAAGGGGAATCTCCATAACATTTGAATTCAAATCAGTTGAGGAGCCATTATATTCTAGCAAATGTTCACTATAGCTCCTTTGTACGTACCAAATTTGATGTCAGTTTGAGGTTCGTAACTTCTTGTCTGTTTGAAATACTGGCCAGTCGTCGCTATGGTTTTTTCATGCCACAGTCAAATAAAAAGAGTCGAATTTAAGCTTGCTCAGTTCACAGGCTGCCTAAGGCCTTATCAAAACTACTGTAGCATATATCCAACGGTTCCTTTTAATTTCTCATGACTCGAATTAGTATTTAATGATGACTATTGGTGAATGCCTTTATCTCCTTATTTTACCGGTGCTTTTGAAAATGTACATGAGCTATCGTATTTTATATATAAGCAACTTAAGGATACGCATCATAGATCCACCCATATCTCCACTGTTTCATTAGTTACATCGTTACTCTTGACAACGACAGGAACGCACACATATATCAAAGCACTCGTGGTGCTATAAATTAATATTTCATATACAGGCTTCTGGATCCACCTAGACATGACATTTTTCTATTAACTATTTCTACATTACATTCTGTGTGCACTCAAATGAATTGTATAAGATCATCCAAAGTGGCTTTCACGTTTAGCCCAAGCGACTATCCCGGAATGATCATCTCTGTTTTAAATTTTTCTATCTGAAACATGCAGGAACCCATCATTGTATCTCCTGTACCTACTCAACCAGGCTGCAGCTTCTATGTTTCCTTCTCATGCCTTCGTCTGTGCCTCCACACACTAGGAAACTATTTGCCCTCTTAAATTTTTCACAAACACCCCCTAGTGATTAAAAAGGTGCAAGATAACTAGATAGACATAAACCAACAAGGTGACAGATACAGATAACTGTGTTGTTGTAAAAAAAACGAGGTCCCACGATCTAGCTAGATGCTAGAGTATGGACACAGACGGAGACATAAGAAGAAGACACGTAAGCTGTAGCCACTCAACTAACCCAGTTATATAGAACATTTGATTCCCAAATGCGGGATGCCAGGATCGTATCCAACCTATATTGGCTTTCATCTAGTATCGTGTTTCGTTCAGTCCTTAGCCTTTGTCGAATACGGAGTTTTAGCAGACATTGATTTTCAAATATCGGTGTTCAAAACATTGGATTCCATCCAAAAGAGGGATTACTATGACCATTGGCTTTCGGTATGTTAGGGCATTGGTATTCGGAATTCATTGGCCTTCATCAATCAACGAATTTTATTGCACTACTATAGAATTGGAGCGGGATAAAGCGCGACAGGTCGCGCATAGCATCGAGCGCGCGACCCGTCAAGTACACGCGCGATGCCACTCTCTGTGCCCTCAAACCTGCTGTCCTGTAGAAACCAAAAAAGAAAAAAATATTTTAATTGCTATAACTTTGGAATGATGTATTAGTTTTTAATTTCGTCTGCATCGGTGTGTTCTACGTGATGAGGCGAACAAAATTAGACCCCACTTGCCTATGTTTCGAAGAATTTTCTTTTAGTAGCAATTTATGTGTACAAATGTGCTAGAAGATTTATGAAAGAAGTTGATACAATGTAATACTAAACTGACTACTTCTAAAATATACTAAAGTTTTTACAGGGTATGCACATCGATTGTTGCTATGGGAATATAATAAATTTAAGAGTAAATTACACTGCAAGTCCTTAAACTTTTGGACGGTTCCCATTTGAGTCCTCTAACTAAAAAAAACGTAATATCTGGGTCCTGGATCTGTCTTTCCCTAGCATCAACAGTCCAAAGGTGGCTACGGACGCGCCTGCATCCGACGTGGAGCTGCCACCGTGGACGCTGGATGCCGAGTTGCTGCACATTTCGCAATAACCCCTGGCCGCTGTCCTCACTCTCTCTCAATCTCAGCCCATCGTCTCTCTCCCCAACCTCTTTCTGCTCCAACGCGGTGCCGCCGCCTCCTCCTCCCCAAGGTCAGTCACCTAGCCGCCGCCGCCGCCGGTGTGTCCCACCTCCGCCAGCGCCCATGCATACGTCGATGTCACTTGGTTGCTCGTCTTCCTTTCCGGGTCGTCAGGGGCGGTCAGATTACAAGCTCCTTCCTCTAAAATGCGAGCTGCGCACTGGTCTGCCGCTAGTGCCATGCCCCAAGTGCGGCGAGGAGATCTTATAGCTAGTTGCTGCGCTTGGATCTAAGGTCCCCGAGTCCATCTTTAAATGCCCGCCTTCATGAAAGAGATGTTAGTTCACAGTTGAGTTCGTAGATGTAGGGTTCGCCTGTAGCTGTCATGTAATGTGGTATCCAAATCCCTCTCGCAGGTGTCAGGTATTTGCCTGTGGTTCCTGTTTGCCGACAAGTATGAGAAAATGCTCATTGATAGGAGAGTGATTGCAATCACCGGAGTGGAGACTGAGCAACCTGTCCCTGAGCTGTCTGATGAAGTTGGAGGCTTGTAGGCAGCAGTTGATGGCGCAAACAATGTGTTGGCATGTGTCAATGATGATGTTGAGGCACTGAAGGCTACCATTGGTGGTGTAGATGCAAAGCTAAAGAAGCTAGTAGTCTTAGGGGAAATTGGAGTTGTTTTCATTGTTATTCTTGTAGTCTTTGTTGTTCTTGGTGTGATCAAAATGTTGGTGATGTAAAAATAGGAATTGTAATGTTTCAATTTTAGTTAATGCAGTGACCTGTTTCATGGTCAACTAGCTCCATTGAAATGAATGTATGTCTCTGTTTTGCAACTCAGTTTACATGAAATTGAGAGCAATGTGAACTGGAAATACATGGAATTGACAGTAGTGTGAACTGAAAATAGCATTTGACAACAACAGCAACATTTGATAGCAACATTTGAGATTAAATCAGTGACATATAATCACTGAAATAGCATCCATTACATCATAGTTTAGGTGCTTCCATTACACAACCAACACTGCATTATGTCATACTAGCTGCATATGACCTATACCTATATGATCACTGCATAAAAGCTAACTATACCACCTGGATAAAAGGCAACTATAGTGCCTGCACAAAAGTTAAGTGCAATTGCTACACAAAAGGCAACTGTATTTGGTCCACAAAAGCCAACTAGCTATGATGTACAAAAGGGCAGCCACACATTCCATGGTCATTCCTACTCTCCAGATTGACCTTTCTTAGCCTTCACTGTCTTTTTCTTACTTGGGTTCACAGGCTTCTTGTTGACTGATTTGCTCCTTGATGCCCTGCCAGCTTGGGTTGCTATTGTAAGGGGATGCCCTGCCAGCTTGGGTTGCTATTGTAAGGGGAATTTGCCTTGCTGGTGGGAAATTGGAAACAATGTAGGCAGGGTCTGGTAGTGGTTGACTGATTGGATTTTATCTCACATATGTGAAGCCTGATTAATAACAGAACCATCAGTTATGTAGTATGGCAAAAAATTAGATGAAAATTGTAAGATTGTTCCTGAGTTGTGGTACCTCATCCTGTAGTTGTGACACCATAGGGTTCTCCATTTGGGATAGCAATGCTTCTGTTTTAGCTTCTTCAGTATGGAACTCCTGAAACACTGGTTCTAGTCAAGAAAGGCAGTATGGAACTCCTGAAACACTGGTTCTAGTCAAGAAAGGCAGTTTTCACCTACAGAAGGGAATGGTGTGCCTTCTTTGCACATACCTGGACATATTCTTCATCATGCCTAGGTTGCTAATCTTTATGCACAATAGTTCTCCTTTTGGCTTCTTAACAGGTGGTTCTCTTGCCTTCTTTGCTGCACATGTTGCTGAGTTGTGCCCAGGTTGACCACAGTGACTGGAGTGTATGATTACTCCATGTTTGGATAGCATTGGTCCATTTCTACCTTGAACTTCATGTGGTGCTTTCCTTCTTGCCTTAGGTGGCCTTTCTACCTTCTTCTCATATTTAGGTGGTTGCACTTCTGGACCTCTAACATTTTCCCAAGAAGCCTTGTCAGAACAGGGAAGAATGTTGCAACTATATGCATTTTGGAATGCTTCAATGGAGTAACAGGTTGGCAGCACTGAGTCTTCTGGAATTCTTTCATGCCTAAGGCATGAAATTGCATGGCTACAGGGTATTCCTGTCAAATCCCACCTTCTACAATCATAATGTCTACCTGCAATGTCAACAACATACTGCCACTCTCTGTCTTGAACCTCAAAAATTCCATTGCGGCATGCCTAGCTACCTTTTTCCTGATCTTGGGGCATATAACCATGCCTCCTCACTTCTCAGCCACCTCTTTCTGTTTGTTGTAGTGCCTTGTCATAAGTTGGCCTTTGATCTTTTGCAGCATGGTCAAGATAGGCAGTTCTCTGGCTTCCAATATGTAGTTGTTGAAAACTTCACAAGTGTTGTTCAAGAGGATATCACACTTAGGGTACTCACTAAAGAAAGCCCTAACCCATGTGTTTGGTGACATCTTCTCTAACCAGGCATGGGCATCCTTGTTGAGCACTTTCATTTTCTCCATCTCTTGGTTCCACCTGACAACTGTACTTGCTCGTGCACACGCCCATAGTTGATTCTTCAAGTTCTCCCCTTTGAAGTGGCCTTGGAAATTTGAGTACAGATGTCTAACACAGAACCTGTGTTCTGACTCAGGAAAGAATTGTTGAATAGCAGGGATAAGACCTTTCTGTTTATCTATCATTATGGTCCAAGGTGTGGTGTTTTGTATGCCAAGATCATGTTTTAGTGTCTCTAGGAACCACTTCCATGATGCTAGGGATTCAACCTCCACAACTGCCATGGCTACATGAAAGATACAATCATTAAGCAGCTGGCCCCAAACTTAGTCTTGATGTGGCAGCCATCTAGGCAGATCACAGGCCTGCATCCAGTGAGGAAACCCCTCTTGCATGCATCCAAAGAAATGTACAGTGAACTGAAGAAACCATTAAGGCAGTTCAGAAAGAAGGTACTGCTTGGATTTGTCTTCCTCAGTTCATGACCATAGTTCCATAGGTCATTGAATTATTGCACTTCATCTACATAAATAATCTTCCATGCTAGTCTCCTTGCTCTGCATAACTTCATCCTAGATGGAGTCAAGTTTAGCTCTAATTGAACAGTTCTTCCAAAGTTGGTTAGGCTCATCTTCACATCTGCCCTAAACCTGTCCAAGTATTTCTTTGCTAACCATGCAGCAGTACACTTCTTGAGTTGCCATTTTTTGACAATGATGATCCCCAACATAAGACTTGATCAAGAAACAGTTGAGCCTTGAGTCATAAGAAGCATACAGGTTCCATGGACAACCTGTGTCACAATGGGCTTTGATTCTGCTCTGGTCATTCTTTGGTATTTTTTCTCCACCCTTTGTTTGATATTGTATTCTGTAATAGCACTTCTTAGCATTTCTACTGATCCAAACTTTATTCCTATCTTGAAAATTGGGTTATGCATATCCTCTGGCCTGAAGGTCTTCAAATTCTTGCCAGGATGTCCCTCTTCATCAGAATCTGGTAACTCCAACTCATCTTCATCAGAGGTCAGCTCATCCCATTCCCTATCTGCTTCCTCCTTCCCTTTGCCCTATTGGGAATTTATGTTCTTCCCTTTGCTGAGTACCATGCCCTTGCCTGCACCTTCATCAACCACTCCATCATCAACATTGTCATAAAACAGGTCATCATCCCCATCATCAAGTTCATAGTCACTGTCAACAAAGTCCACATCTTAACTGCCCTCATTATCAGTATTTGTTGTTCCCTCATCAACATGTATTCTAGCAGGCACCTTTTTGGGCTCAACACCTTGGGTAGTGACTCAATTGGATTGACCACAATGTCTTCCCACATATTGCCAGCAAGTGAATCATACTGATTAAAATACAACACAAAGTTCTTAACCTTATACGCAACTTGCTTCATGATGTTTGTTTCTCCATTTGAGTCTATGATTCGCAAACCAGTAGACTAATCTGGCTCAGGCAACAGCCACTAAACCTTCACATCCCCAAGTCCATAATCTAGCAGCATGATCATCTCTTTAATTCTAGAAAAACACCAGTACTCCTCTTTGATATGGTCAAACCAATCTACCTTCTCATCTAGATAAACACGATTTTTACCTTAACCACAGAAAAATCCCCCATGATGTACTTCCACTGAGAACTCTTGATTGTCAGGCCCTTAACAATCAACAATAAACCTAGATTTCAGAACTGTGCCCTACCAATCCAGTGAAAATTGATTCTTTACATCAAGTCCAAGTACTACAACACTAGATTGAAGTAGCACAAACTACATTCATAAAACGGATAGGGCTCGAGGACACTTACCATAATCAGGTGCTGCCTCCCCTTGCAGTCGACGTCGACTGGCCATGGTGCTGCAGTGTCGCACTGGATGCGGCGGGGCGAAACCTAGGCGGACCTGAATCCACTCAATGTGGCGCTGGTGGGAGACATCGGAGCTCCGGCCTAACGCGGCGACTGAGGTTGGGGGAGGCGGCGGCGGCTCGGCGCTTGCATAGAGAGATTGGGGAGAGACCACAGATAGAGAGAGAGTGAACTGAGCGGGAGAGGGGTTATTGCGAAATGTGTAGCGGCTTGGCGTCCAACGTCCACGGTGGCAGCTCCACATCGGATGCAGGCACGTCCGTGGCCACCTTTGGACCATTGATGCTAGGGAAAGATAGATCCAGGACCGAGATGTTACATTTTTAGTTAGAGGACCTAGATGGGAACCTCCCAAAAGTTTAAGGACTTGTGCAATTTACTCTAAATTTAATATATGGTATTTACATAAAGGTACTGATCCCTAAAACGAAGTAGCAGATCAAAACAAGACAATGCAAGCTACAACGTGAAGGGCAAATTATTAAAATAAACATTACATAAGATATCAATTAAGAGGGCAAGTTATTATACAACACAATACAAAAAGTCAAAAAACATGACTTGCTACCAAACCGGGGGGTATTTATTAAAAATGAGGGTGGTGGCACAAAACAAGACAAGCTGTAACCTGTGAGCAAATTATTAAAGCAAGCATTGCATAAGCTACCAACTAGATGAACAAGTTATTATAGGAACATTCATTAAAAAGATAAGAGCAATGACAAAAAAAAGACAAGCTGCACCATAAGGGCAAATTATTAGAAGAAGAATTATATAAGGTGCTGACTTAGAGGGTAAATTATTATACAACTAAAATGTAGGATTTAAGAATACATTTGGACCTAAAAGGAAAAATAAAAAATGAAACTAAAAAATATTAAAAAAAACTTGACTAAAAACTGAAACTAAAAAAAAGTTGACTGAAAATTAAAAATAAAAAACATTAAAAAAAAGCAAAACTCAGTCAACTGATACTAAAAGACACAATGACAAAAAACCAAAATTAAAATAACCAGAAATTAATTGAAATTGACTACTCTAAAACTTAAATTACCATAAAATAAGACTATAATTGGCCAAAAAACTAAAATTGAAAAAAACTAAAGCAGACCTAATAAAAAATTTAAAAACTAAAATTGAAATTACCGGAACTAAAAATGATAAATAAAAACTGATAACTAAAGTAGACAAAATAAGAAACACAAATGTAAAAAAATAGAAACTGAAGTTGACAAAAAAATGAAATTAACAATAATTGAAAATTAAAGAAAACAAAAAGGAAAAAACGACGTCGCGGTGCCACCGTTGTTCCCCCTGCATAGCGCATACATGCAGCAGCTACGTTCCGTGTGAGAACATGCAAGCAGGCCATGCGCGTAGGCTTGGACCGCCAGTTACAGGTTGTACGAAAAACTTCATAACTTTCTCATATGATATCCGATGAAGACGAACTTTGTACCAATGTTGTAGTACTAGATGAGATCTATAACTTTTCAGCTCAAAATTGTTGTCTTAAGATCATTTTGATATCCAAATATGCATTACAAGATTTTATATAGTTAATACCAAAAGAGATAATATGCACTATAGTCACGAGTGAGTGTGTAGTGGTAATAAAGGATCTCAGATGGAGAAATAACCAAAATAAAAGTTGTAAATATCAAAAAGTATGCAACTTTGTAACTCATAACTTTTTTATTTTAAGTAGTTTTAATGCTAAAATATTTGATTCACAAGATTTTATAAAAGTTAATACCAAAGGAATCCATATGCTCTATAGTCATAAGTGAGAGAAGAGACCAAAACAAAAGTTATAGATCTAGAAAAGTTATGCAAACTTGTAGTTGACAACCTTTTCATTTGAAGTCATCTATCTAACAAAAATTACATTTGAATTCTTACATTTGAAATTTGGACTTTTTAAACTACCTCGGATGGAGAAGCGACCAAAATAAAAGTTGTAGATCTCGAAAAGTTATACAACTTTGTAGTTGACAACTTTTTCATTTAAAATCGTCTATCCAAGGAAAATTATGGGTGAATTTTCTCACTTTTGAAATTCAAATTCTTCAAATGACCTCGGGTGGAGAAATGACCAAAACAAAAGTTATGGATCTCAAAAAGTTATAAAACTTTGTAGTTGATAACTTTTTCATTTGAATTCATTTAGGTCCCTAAATAATCATTTCAAAATCATCTGAATATAAAATGGGGAGGACGAATATCCCAAATAGACATAAGTGTCTTATGGGTGGTGTGGTTATGGGGACAAATGCGCGAAGCCTGAGGTTGTGGGTTCGAGCACTGCCGGCTGCGAAGCGCATGTTTTCCACGCGAAAAATTGTGTGACTTCTGACTTGCATCGCGTGTGGTTGCCCAGTGGGTCCCTCCTAGTATTATTTTTTTGCTATTTTCTCAGCGGGTCCCTCCTAGTAGGGCTCATCACTGTCGATTTGGTATTGTCGGATCAAATTCCGGCAGTGATTCCCTTCTCTGTAGTAGTGTTGACCACCAACATTCGCAAAGCACCATTCCCATACTACAAATATAGGCACATGTATTGACAACCTCATCTTTTGCACTCTTTACATTTCTCATTAAGTCAGTTTCCAATGCACCCTTCATCTTGCTATTGTTATTGTAACCATCTTGAGGACTTACATTTCGCAAACTCGAAGCACTTTTACTTGCGTTTTTGCATAAATGAAGTTACCATCTTGGGCACTATGCATTTTGTATGTTCCAACACTACTAAATTTTGACCCTATTGCATCACGTCCCCTTGCATCAAACACAAATCTGATGCAATAGGTAGCTGCTATTGCATCAATTTTCGAAATCTAATGCAATAGGTGGTCATTATTGCATCGAAAATGAGTTGGATGCGATAGTAATTCATGTCGATGCAATAGGTATGATCTATTGCATCATTTTGAACAAGGGATGCAACAGGTAGAAATTATTGCATCAGACACATTTGGTTGCGTTAGTATTGATTTTTTGATGCAATATGTAGGTGGTATTGCACCGGTTTAGAATATGAATGCAATTAGGAAGTACTATTGCAACGGATTTGTGATTGATGCAAGGTCACCTTGTGACTGAGACCACTTGTAAGTTATTTTTTTTTTGAAATAAAATAGACTAACGTGAAAAAACATCTTGCGACTGCATAGCTAGCTGGTGGGACCACGTCTAAGTGAATAGCTAGTTGGTGGGACCACGTGTAAGTTAATTCTTTTTTGAAATAAAATTGACTAACGTGAAAATAACACCTTGTGACTACCTAATAAGTGAATTGTTAATTTTAAGAAAAATGACACGTCTAATAAGTGAACTGTTAATTATTCTAAAAAAATAACTATCTGCGAGGGGAAGAGGAGTCGAACCTGTGCCCCTAGGACTGTCCAGGGCGTGGACAAACCACTAGGCTAGTTATACGTTGTTGCAAGGAGTAGTATATTTATTCTTTTATACTATTATCTAATCATGTTTTGACTGTATTTGTATTTACGTAAGGAAGATCTATTTTGTCCTGATCTTTTCGTTGTTCTGTACGTGCGGGACACCAGGGGACGCCGACACTAGGAGGTGCATCCTCATGCATATATCCTCCCGCTGACCCTAGGAGGCGCATCCTCCCACTGCCGATCAAGCTCCTGGATCCTCCCTGCTGCCGATCAAGCTTAGGGCTCAAATCGGATCAGAGTTCCCTAGAATTCTCAATTCTAATCGTGGTGCTTCATGTACCATGGGTGGAAGGAATTTTAGGGTTTGGAGTGCATCTCATTGTAAGTCGATCCCTCTATCTTTGATCCTTCGTCTAATATTGCTACTAGTTTGTGTTTCACTGATAAACTAAATTTGATCAACCTTGAGGGAGTCTCGGCAAGTTGAAATGAATTAAATATTATGCAACGAGAAAGATGTCATGTTGATCTGTGCTAAGAGACATGTATTTTTGTTCATGATTGCCTATTTGTACCATAAGTTAGTGGTTTGTAATGCAGTTCAACTTTGCAATTACCTATTTGGAAATAGGAAGGCATTTGACTTCCTAACATTGTACAAACTATTGAATGCTTATGATCCAAGTTATTAATATGATTGCCTTTTTGTGCCATTGAATTTTGTAATTTTATGAATTTTGTGCAATTTATTCGATGCAATAATATGTTGTCCTTCCTACCTCATGTCGATGCAATAGTTCGAATTGCATCTAACCTCATGTCGATGCAATAGTTCAAATTGCATCCAACCTCATGTCGATGCAATAGTTTGAATTGCATCCAACCTCATGTCGATGCAATAGTTTGAATTGCATCCAACCTCATGTCGATGCAATAGTTCGTATTGCATCGAACCAAAATGGTGATGCAATAGAACCTCTTGCATCAAATCAAAATGGTGATGCAATAGATTATATAGCATCGAACCTAATGTGGATGCAATATAGTCTATTGCATCGAACGATAGCCGTTGCAATAGATGTATTGTATCAACATGATTTGGATGCAATAAGCTATTGCATCTCTCAATTTTGATGCAAGAGACAACGCATGGACGATGCAATAGCTACTTCTCGCATCAACCACATGTAACCGATGCGAAAGGCTATTGCATCAAGACCACTTGCATCGGCTGGCATCAAACGAGAAATTGATGTGACACCGAACTATTGCATCTATTTTAGACCTATAACATCAAAAATTGGCCGGTGCAACAGGGTCAAAATTTAGTAGTGCAAATTCTAAAGAATAGCCTGACATTCACAAATAACGCAAAAGATAGGAATTCTTTTTAGGAAAGGCCCATTTTCGTAGGATTTGCTTATCTTATATATATCACTTCGCATTTCTTTTTTCACATAAATGCATCCATCATATGCATCCATAACATATCCATTCATCGCACGAGCACTTCTCATGAGCCGAAAAGGGTGCCTTAGCATCGTAAGGCTCCCAAACATCGGCAAAATACAATTGATGAGATCAAAACTAGTCAACAGCCACAGAGCACCACCTGCATCCATTTTGATCGCTTAATATACAAATGAAATGAAAGAGCTCAGTTACTTCGTATTGCCAAAAACTATGAGCAATCAAAGCATAGTGAAATGATAAAGACCTCAATGACTTTGTGTTGCCAAAAATATGAGCAACCAAAGCATAGTGAAATGATAAAGGGCTCAGTGACTTCGTGTTGCCAAAAATGGGAGGAACTGAATCATAGTGAAATGATAAAGAGCCCAGTGACGTTGTGTTACCAAAAATAAGAGAAACTGAAGCATAATGAAATGATAAAGAGCTCAGTGACTTCATGTTGCCAAAAATACGAGCAACCAAAGCACAATGAAATGATAAAAGCTTAGTGACTTCACATTGCCAAAAAAACGTGCAACCAAAGCACAATGATATGAAAAGGAGTGCAGTGACTTCGCATTGCCAAAAATACGAGCAAGCAACACACAATGATATGAGAAGAGCTTAGTGACTTTGTGTTGTCAAAAATAAGTGCAACCAAAACATAATGATATAAAAACCTCAATGACTTAGCATTGACCACCAAAAATACAGGCAACCAAAGCAAAATGTGAATCTATATTTTGTAGATTTGTTTGTTGTTTTGATTTCGCCATACAACTTTGGCGACATCAGCATCGCCTTTGCTAACATTTTGGTGAGGGGCTCCACCATTGACTTTGACATCATCGACACCACCTTCGCTAACGTTTCGGCAAGGGGCTTTGCCACCGATTTTGATTTCATCGACTACGTTTTTGTCAACATTTTGTTGAGGGGCTTCACCAACGACTTCAGAATAATGGACAACACCTTCGCCAACACATCAGCGAGGGGCTTTGCCACCTACTTCGTTGTCATCAACTAAGACTTTGCCAACATATCACTGAGGGGCTTCACCATCGACTTCGCCATCAAAGACACCATTTACACCAATATTTTGGTGGTGGGCTTCTCCACCTACTTCGGCGAACTCGAACACCACCTTCGCCAACATTATGGTGAGGGGTTTCACCAACTACTTCGGCGACATTGACAATGCCCTTGCCAATGTTTCGATGAGGGACTTTGACTTCAACATCATCAACTATGCCTTCACCAATGTTTCGGCAAGGGGCTTCGCCATTGACTTAGGCATCATTATCAGCATTTTGAACCACCGACTAGTGAATTTGTGTTATGCGTTTGGCCCGGATGGTGAGCTCGGAAGACACAAAGTATTATACTGGTTCGAGCTAAATGTCCCTACGTCTAGTTCGAGGCTGCTCGTGTTACTGGCTTTGAAGTTTGCAGTAGGGGTTACAAAAGGGTGAGAGAGGGATGAGATCCCAAGTCTCTGGTATGTGTGAAGTGGAGTTGAAGTGCTTGAGTGTTGAAAATCTAGAAAGTCTTGCCCAAATGGGGCACCCAGTCTTTCCTTTTATATACCAAGGGAAGGACCTGGGGTACACAAGAGAGAGAGAGAGAGAAAGAGGAAAAGAAGAAAGAGAAAAATAGAGAAGAAGAGAGCCCTGGGGCTACGCCGCCCTTCTCCTCCACAGGTGGGTCCTGCTGGTCCTGCAGACAACAATGGAAGCGTGCTCATGTCGCGACCCTGTCCGTCACTGGTGCTACAGGCAGGCGTCGTCGCCTAGCCATGGCACCCTGTCTCGTCCTGGCATGTTGTATGGTCGACAGATCCCCTTGACTAGAGTCGCACGGGGATCTAGGCCGCACAGCGTAGGTCCGCCCGGTGCTATTGGAGACGTGAATCCCCAGGTATATCTTGTTGTGGCTACCGGTCACGTCGAGACGTGTTCGTCCCCTCCCTAGCATTAGGGGCATGGTCTCGGGCCCATGTCTCATGTTCGTAGCGGTTGGGGCGGTATGTCCCCCTTATGGGAGCCCGCGCCCTCGCCCGAGGTGAAGTCCGCAATTCTCAGGTCGGGTGAGGCGGAATCCTCTTCAGGGAGCCGGGCGGGATGGATTCTGAGCCCCTAGGGTCGAATGATGCCGTGGCCGCACCCTTAACCGTCTGGGCGAGTTAGTGTTGATGACCATAAGCTCATTTTCTCTGGGTACCTTAATATTGGTACACAACAATCATCAACTATGCTTTTGCCAACATTTTGGTGAGGATCTTCACCATCAACTTTGACTTCATCAATAATAACTTTGCCATTGTTTCAGCGAGGGGCTTCGACTGTAACATCGACTTTGGTGTCATTAGCTACGCCTTCGTCAACATTCTAGAGAGGGACTTTGCCAATAGCTTGAACATAATCGACATCACATTCTCCATAAATTTGGAGCTAGGGGATTGCCATTGGTGTCTCTAACTTCACCTTCACCATCAAGTTGGAGCAGGAGGATTGCCATCGTCATATTCAACTTCACCTCCACTGTCAATAAGAGTAGGGGGTCGCCATTGGCATCTTTGACTTCACCTTCGTCATCAATTTGGAGCGAGGGGATCGTCATTGGTGTCTCTGACTTTGCCTTTGCCTTCAATTGGAGAGGGGGATCGCCATCTATGACATATGTGATAACAACCATGCCTACATCGTCTACTTCAAGCATGTGAAAGAATTTCTCACAAGCGCCAGCTAAGTAGGGTTGGCAAAGAGTGCATTGGACAAGTAGTCTGACCGAAGATGCAAGACTTGCCTAGTGCCCGTGAGTGAAAGCTTGAAGATGTGTTGTGATCGTCTACAACTATGTCACCCACATCGACTACATTAGTAGCTTCGGTGAAGGCTCAATTACAAAGAGAAGCTATCAAGGATTTAAAGCTAGGCAAAGGAGCAAGCTACCAAAGGCAAAGTGATAAAGATTCGAGCAAAGTCTCATCAATGATAAAAGCATCTCTAGATGATCTACATAGATAAGTGTCATGTGCGTGCTCTTTTCTCCATACCCTTTTTTCCACTAGGCTTTTGGGATGGATTTTTTGAGTGAGGTGTACATGTACGAGTTGCGAAGGGCGATCCTCGTAGCTGGGTCTGAGTTGTAACTGGGCCACACTTAGTTGTATTCAACTATTGGGTCTTGTACTTCCGATCAAAACCGAATAGCTAAGGGGCTACTATTGGGGTATATTATAAGTTAGGGACCCCATTACTATATTTAGGGCCCAATTACATAGCCTAGGGGCATGATAGATAGTGTTTAGGGCCCGTTTATAGCCCCTAGGAGCTCTTTCATAAATACTAGCCCAACTAGGAAAAATAATAAAAACCTCCCCTCCCACCTCCCATATAAAAGGGGAGAGAGGGAAGGTGGAGGGGACCTTTGCCTTGGACTCATTTGTCAGTCTCTTACCTGCTCTCTCTCTCTACACCTACCTCTTATTGTTTGATCATAGACCAACACTCAATATATGTTTACTATAATAATCCTAATACTCCTTTGGTCCTATCTCGGTGTATCTCAATGCCCATGACACAAGAGGCTTCACCAAGATCCTTTATATCGAAGTTGGATGACAAAGAAATATTTTGCCTCATACAACATATTCTTATCGTAATGCCTGCACCGCTGGATCTGCAAGATCATTTTTTGTTAAAATCACCTAGGCCCTAGCTTTCTAAAAGAAAAGATATTGCCAATAGCCCATAGGCTAGGTTAGGATAGCAGCCTGAGCTAGAGCTGTCGTCACCTAGCCTCCTTAAGGCAGCCAGCAACCATTAGGCAGCTGCAAGCTGTCGCTCCTCTCTACAAGCCAGTTCTTACGGCAGTTATCTCTCGACAACAACAACATAGCCTTTTGTCCTAAGCAAGTTGGGGTAGGCTAGATATGAAACCCAAAAGAGACGAGAAATATAGAGACACATAAAGGGACATAAAGGGCACAAGAGAAAAAGAGGTCACGGTTCAGGCACGTCGATTGCCAATCTCCAAGCGCTCCTGTCCATAGCTAAATCCTTGGAGATATTCCACTCCTTAAGATCTCTCTTAACGGACTCGTCCCAAGTTAGTTTGGGTCGACCTCTACCGCTCTTTACATTATCGGCCCGCTTTAGAACTCCACTACGCACCGGCGCCTCAGGAGGTCTCCGTTGGACATGTCCAAACCATCTCAACCGATGTTGAATCAATTTCTCTTCAATTGGTGCCACCCCAACCCTATCCCGGACATTGTCGTTCCGGACTCTATCCCTCCTTGTGTGCCCACAACACCAACGCAACATACGCATCTCTGCTACACTCAATTGCTGGACATGTCGCCTTTTTGTAGGCCAACACTCAGCATCGTATAACATCGCCGGACGAATCGCCGTCCTATAGAACTTACCTTTTAGCTTTTAAGGCACCCTTTTGTCACAGAGGACGCCAGAAGCTTGACGCCTTTCAGCTTTTGATGGCAGTTATCTCTAAGACAAGATTTTGTTTTATCACTGTCCCCATGATAGGCAAGAAGCACGGTTTTTGCTTAGGGCACCTATGCACACATGTAATAGACTTTAATTATATTACTAGATAAATGCCCGTGCGCACAGGAACAGAATAACATCTGACAACCTCGGTTGAGTGGCAACCAAAATAAATCAAGGTCGATGAACAAGCCGATGTTGAGGACCGGTGTGTATTGTTGCATCAGTATTCGATGACAAAGTAGGGTGCATTGTATAAGCGTTTATGTTGGTATAGTATCACGATTGCGTGGTTCTGGTCATAGGTTGGATTAAAGTAGTGGGTGCCCATCTGCCAAATTGTTTCAAATTGACACTTTCAAAACTAAAACAATAATTTTATTTAGAATTTCTCTTTCCGTATTCAAAACACATTCGAGATGTGGATATTTTACAAGATGCTTGCCGTGTTGTAGTATTTATTTTCTGATGGTTCAGTAACTAATACTCATGGATTGGCCATTAGCGAGTTCAACCTTAGTCATTCCATGACAGCAACATGTCACATTTGCATGGAGAAGGCCATCTACCATCTCAAAGCCTACCTGTCGTCCTGACTGGAACTTCGATTGGCAGGATTTTGACTGTGCGTGGCCGTAGGAAGCACGAGCTAGTGGTGTCTAGGAGGCTAGATGAAAGCAGTGAGGCGACCGCATCTGTAGCACCTAGAAGGATTGACGATGAGCCAGGTGCAGTACTACAGAACAGGTAATCACCGCTGCAACTTTCACCATCGGTTTGCTAAAAACCGGCAGTGATACTCATCACCACCAGTTCGTATTACGAACCATTGATGAAATGATTTTCACCACCGGTTCGTGTTATGAACCGTTGGCGAAAGTTTGGGTGGTTATCACCACCGGCTGGTAACACGAACCGGCAGTGATAAACCTATCATTACAGCCGGTTTGTGTTACCAACCGCGGTGCCAATTTGGGGTACCAACCGGTGGTGAAAATCATTTCACTAACGGTTCGTAATACGAACCGGCAACACAATAAAATTCATAACTTTTCAAACAAAGTTGGAAGAAAACAAACTTTATATCGAAGTTGTAGATCTCGACGAGATCTACAACTTTGTAGTAGATGACTTTTTTATTTGAAATTGTTTACGGTCCCAGAAATCTGTTTGATGGTCTTATATTTTAAAATTCAATTTTTTCGAATTATACAAACAACCTCAGATGAAAAAATAATAAAAAGTAAAGTTATAGATCTCGCTATGATGTACAACTTTGTCGTTAACAACTTTTTCATTAGAAATCATTTAGAGTCTTAAATTTGTATCCGGCGTTCAAAAATTTTAAAATTCAAATTTTTTAAATGACCACGGATAGAAAATCAACCAAAACCGAAGTTGTAGATCTCGATGAGAACTACAACTCTGTAGTTAATGACTTTTTTATTTGAAATCATTTGATGTCCCAACAATATGACTGAAGTTTTGACGATTTGAAATTCAAATTTGTCAAACGACCTCAGATGATAAAACCACCAACATCAAAGTTGTAGATTTCAATTAGAACAACAACTTTGTAGTTAATGACTTTTTTTATCTGAAGTCGTTTAGAGTTTTAAATATTCATTTTAAAATCATGAGAAGTTAGTACTAAAGGAATATACATACACAGGTGACTTAGGGGCGGAGTGGTTAGAGTAGCTACACCTGAGGGCACAGGTCTCAGGTTCGAATTCCAGCATCGCGCAATGCGTGGATTTTCGTGCAAAAAATCACGTGACTTGCGACCGTGCGGCTGGCTGGTGGGGCCTTCCCGACTGTGTTGCTGGGATTTAAAAAAATTCTATTTTTTTACTCGATTTTAGAATTTCTGAAAATCCTTATCACCATCGGCTGATAACATGAACCGGTGCTGATAAGTTTTCATTACCACCGGTTTCGTAACCGGCAGTAATGACAATGGACATCACCGCGACTACCACCGCTGAGGGCGAAAACTGGCGGGTTCTGGAGCCAGCGGTGAATACCTGTTCTATAGTAGTGGCGTTTCAGCCGCTAGCCATGACAACGACGAGCTCGGATATCTTGCTTGTGGCAGCAGCAACGAGGTTTTCCATCTCGGGCGTGCTTGCGGCGAGGTTGTCCACTTGTCGTTGGTTTTCATGCCTGCGGCGAGGTCGTCGATGCCGCTGCTGTGGTTGTAAGCTTTTGGGGTTTGGGGCCACAACCTCCGCATGGGTGCGCTGCTGTGGTGGTCATGACCCGTGTCAGCACACCGGACCCACTCTCTGGCAGCGCCTGCTCTTCGTGGTGGGCCGCAGCGAGGGATCCGCTCACGTGGTGCTGCGTCGACCTCTGCGATTGTGTTGCCCTCACCTCCGATCGGCGCGATGGAAGACCGGGACACTCCAGCTCCTGCATACCGGTCCATACTGCGCTTGTCGGCATCCTGGAGGCAGGTCACCGCCAAGTTGGCCGAAGGGCGGATCGAGGCCGTGCTGCTCCCCGAGTTTGCAGATAAAGACCATCCCTTGTTCCTCACTGAGAGTTGAAATTTCTTGTCCCTAACCCTCTGATCTTGTCTTGCTGTTTCCCATGAGGAAATCTTGAGCGCCTCTAGTGTCTCCTCACCGGAGAGAAGGTTAGCCATGTGGAGGAGATGTGCAGGGGTGGAGGCTCTGATTCACGAATCGGCAAGCACCTGTCGGACTTCGCTTCCGATTCCAAGAGGTAGATGTGTGGACAGAGTCGACGTCGAAATCCGCAAAGCGGAGGGGAGGAGACGATTCTCGACACCGGACTCTGTAGACGCGGGCGGTGGGCCGGAGTGGAGCGAGGCGATACATTAGGCACACGATGAAGACATTGGTTATTTTTAAGGTGTAGAGAAATATTAAAGCACACAAATAAAATTCAGTTTTCATGTATAGAAGGTCTCACCTCAAATCTCTTCACCTTTTCAAAATGTCGACCTTTAAAATCGAGGAGGTCAATGGTCATGCAGTGCCCATCACCGGTAGCGTCTGCCACGCGTGAGCAGTCTTTCAAGACTCCACTTCAAGGCATATACTCTCCTCATACCAAATGGAATTGAGGGCAAAATGAGCATGAGGATCAAATTTAGTAAATTGTAGTGGTATCAGCATTTTTTGAGTCTTCCCCTTACGCCCAAATGCTCGTATGATCTCACTCAAAGAAAAAGCCATCATTTCATCAAATTCGTCATTATGAAGGTTCCAGTCCATTGAGCATATAGTTGGCCTTGACAACCCTTTACTTGCTCATGAAAATCAATTGATGAAAACAAGTTGTTTGTTGTATATCGTTGGCTCAGGTTCCATACTTATACATAATCAAAAGCAAAGAAAGACACAATCAATATGGACTCATCATCAAAGTGAAGAAATGAACTGGAGAAAAGCAATTGAGCCCAATGCAAAGGGGAACAAGTATAAACTATCTTTTTTCTTAGGGTATAAACATGCAAGCTTACATGCCTACAACATCAGCTAGCTGCACTTGAATAGACAAACTTGTTCCACTTCCGTCTAATTCAAGAAACAAGTCAATGGACCTCTTGGGTTCATGCTATTGCTACCAAAACTAACCTATGGCCAAAAGAATAAGGACAAGAGCACAAACTTGTTCCACTTCCTGCGGCTACTAGGCGACAGTGCCCCTTACCTCTCACCCCCCCTACCACAGTCCATCGGCCATTGCTACTTGTAACACACCAGTGGCCGCCGTTGACGTGAGCACACGGTGGGTCTCAGATTTTGGAGAACAAAGGAGGAGGACAACCTCGACCATGCTGGTTTCTTGATAATTTTGCGAATGAGTGTCTTCTCTTACAAGTCTAGGCACTTACGTGCCGTTATAGTCACTGGCTACCTAGGGCCATACGGTAGTTACAAAAGCAACTAACAACTAGTTACTAAAACAATTACAACTGCATTGCTCAAGCTAGTTACACAAGCAACTACTACACAAACAAGCACAAGATATGAATGTAATGAGCAAGTGTATAGTATGCAACCATCGAGGGCAAGAAATGAACACAAGACCTATCCCTGTGGTTTCGGTTGCTTGCCGACAACCAATGTCCACGTTGTGGCAAGTCCCCAACTGATGATTCATGCACTAACTAGCGTGACCAGCTAGATCCACAACTTGGGTGCCACAAGAATCAATCAAGTGGTGCACTCCAACCACGAGCATTCCACTATAGTTGTTCTCCACGATCTCCCACGGGATGAGCACAAGAGCCCCTTACAAAGCTTGATCTGAGCCGATAACAGTCGCCAATAGACGCTCAACGGATTCCTCTAACTCCAAGTCAGCTAGGTGATGACAATCACCAATAGTAACAAGATATCCAAATTAAAGCCACCATGACTATCTAGTGCCACGAGATGCAAATGCACTAGAAGCTCTCCAATCTCACCCAAATGTGAATCAAATGGATGCAAGTGAGTGGAGTGTGTTGCCGAGCTCTCAAAGGGTGTGCACAAGTGTGAGGAGGTCCAAGAGAGTGGCCAAGGTCGGCACAAGTGCTATTTATAAACCCACCAAGAAATACAACCGTTACCCCACTTGTCACACATGCTGCGGGCGTACCAGACCTCTCCGGTGGCCACCAAACACCTACATCAGACGCCTGCAACAGCTAGTTTTCAACGACTGGAAAACTAGTTGTTGCCCCTGTCAGAGGTCCGTTGTGCACATCCGGTGCACACTGGATACCTTCGGTAAGTGTTATCTCCCATGTACTCGATTTTAGTGCTCTCTCGTATAATGGTGTGGTGCGAGCTCCAGTGCTCACACCAAACACCTCCAGTGGCCCTTTGAATTCCCCGCCCTCGGCTAGGACTGCACCGGTGGATGCCTCCAGTGGTGCACGACCGATGCACACCCGAAAGGCAATGTGCTCGGCTGAAAAACACACTCAAGTCAGGCACTGAGTGAGAGCTTAGGTGGGCACTGCTGTGCCACACCGGACAACTTCGGTGAGTGCAAAATAGCTCAGCCGGTAGCTCTCTCTTCTCCCATTTTGCAAGCGTGCCAACTCTCAAATGTTTTGTCAAACATCTAAGCACTTGAGTTAGCATTTTTTCAAAGTGTTTTCAAAGACATTTTCGCTTGCTATTCACATTGTCACTAGGTCTAATGCAAATACATGTAAATCAACACCTAGTGGCACTAGATAACCATGTTTAATTTGCTATTTTGAGCTCCCCTCTTAATAGTATGACTATCTATCCTAAATCTGATCACACACTCTATTGCGTCTTGGCTAACAAAATAAAATCCCTATCTTATATCTTTTCCTTGATCATCATAGGGTTTTGTCTTTCTATTTCTTTTTTTTCAAGTGTAAACTTTCTCTAATTGGATTGATCACCCTTCATCCATCTCCAAATCTTGCTCACCACCTTGGTGTGGACTTAACCCAGCTTAATCACACATTTAGCAACAGGTTAGTCCACTAGTTGTCTTAATTACCAAAATGAAACATTTTTTACCGTAATTTACTATTTTGAGCTTCCCTCTTAATAGAACGACTATCTATCTTAAACCCAATCACACACTCTATTGTGTCTTGGCCAGCAATACAAATCTCTATCTTATAAAGGCCTTGATCACCATAGGGTTTTGTTTTTCTCTTTCTTCTTTTCCAAGTGTGAGCTTGCTCTAATTGGATTGATCACACACTTCATCCATCTCCAAGCCTTACTCATCACCTTGGTGTGGACTTAACCTAGCTTAATCACACACTTAGTAAAATATTAGTCCACTGGTTGTCTCAATTACCAAAACCAAACATAAGACTTTCAGTGTGCTAGGCCTTACTGATGTGTGATCTAATTTGGCATCAACACTGCCAATCATGGCAAAGCTTCAGACAGGTGGACCAGTGATTAATCTAGGCATTAGCCGAGATCACCTTCCAGCAAAAACGAGTCCGTCTTAAAAAAATCTTTGAGAAGCAGCACCAAATTACACATAAATTGAAAATCGAACAACAATGTGCAAACTTGTTCAAATTAGAAAAGGAATCTCCGCCACATTCAAGTTGGAATCAATTGAGAAGAGATTCTAGCCGGTAATGGTTTTTCATGTCACGTTCAAATACAAACTCAAATTTAAGCATGCATGTGCTCAGTGGTTCGCAGGTGTAACACCCCTGGTGTTATAGTAACTAAAAACCTGCCATGTCATCATTTGCACTGCAAATCATCCATGACTAGGTTAACAATGTTATGCATCAACTAAAATGAGTTTGAATTCTTAGGTTGGATGTGTTTCTCGTTGTGTGGCTCGAAATCCGAAAACCCTAATTTCGACTATCACCGCAAATACTTAGTTTATGCCCTGCGTAATTTCAGGTGTATAACGGTGTTATACACTAGTGCCAAGTGTAGGGTATAAGCTCAAGTCCAACTTATAAAATAAAGCTTCAAGTTTGAGTTAGGGTTTGGAATCCAAAGCTTGTTACAAGTTTTCCGATTCAAATTTGAATTCAAATTTGAGGAATTACTAAAAGAATTTCTTAAGTCAAACTGGTGAAAGTCCTATGTTTGGTGTTGGTAATTAGTGACAATGCCTAAGTACTAATCCTATGCCTAAGTTGTATGTAGCATATGAGGATTAGTACATTCCAAGGTTGGTGGCAAGATGGACATGGTGATCATGATGGCCACACTTGGATTTGGACACAACCCTACGTGATCAAGGCAAAGGTATATGCTTGAGGGTTGTGTTTTAGTAACCAAGACACCTAGTGGGTGTGGTTACATTATAGGATAGATAGCCGTACTATAAAGAGGGGAATGACGCGGCTATTGAACTCCTAAGTGCCTCTAGGTGTGCATTTCATGTCATATGCATTTGGATAGAACTAATAACGCCTCGAAAAATGATTGTGAAAATGCTAACACACATGCACATGGTGATGATCACTTGGTGATGTTAGCACGTTTGCGAAGGCGGTAGAGTTTGAGCGGTAGAGAGGGTTTGGGGTCCTCTCTCCCTCCCGCCGAGCTTGCGAGGCGGGATTCAGGCGTTTTCGAGGGATTGAAACGCCTATTTTCCACTACGCCGAAAGACAGAAAAGAAACGGAGGCGAACGGAGGTCACAGTGGTGACCGGACGCTGGACCGGACGCAGTCTCTATTTGACCGGACGCGTCCGGTCAGTGTTCAGCGTTTGCGCGTGTCTCAGCGTTTTGATCGGACGCGCAACGCGTCCGGTCACTGTCGACTGGACGCGTCCGGTCGATCAGGGAGCTTACTGGACTCTAACCGGACGCTGGCACTGTGGCGTCTGGTCAGTTCTCCAGCGCGTCCGGTCGCTGTTTCGTTGTGCACTGCTCTGGGTTGACCAGCACGTCCGGTCAGTTACGGGACCAGCGCGTCCGGTCGAGCCCAGCGCGTCCGGTCGTTGCGACCAGCGCGTCCAGTCGGTGTTTCACAAAAGAGCCGTTGTGTGACCGGCGCGTCCGGTCCGCGTGACCAGCGCGTCCGGTCAGCGCGACTTCGGCTGTTTCAAGTGTGTAACGGCTATATTCGAAGGGGTACGTCTATAAATACTCGTTGGCCGGCTCAAGGCTCTTACTCTTTGACTTTTGACATACTTGTGAGCACTTTGAGCTAAGCAACTCCCCTCCCACTCATCTCTCTTGCTTCTTTGCATATTCGAAGTGAGATTGAGTGATTCAAGTGCATTTGCATTGTGAGATTGCATCTAGTTGGCACTTGGTGGTTGATTTGCTGCGGGATTCTAGGTGGTTGCCGCCACCTAGACGGCTTGGAGCAGCTTGGAGGCATTGGCAAGAGTTGGTGATTGTTCTTGGCCACCTCCGGTGATTGTGAGGGGTTTGTGCCTACCTCGGCGAAGCGCCAAAGGCAACATTAGTAAATTGCTCGTGTCATTGCAACCTTTTGCCATTTGGTAGGTTCTTGTGGCGCCTTTTGAGAGGCTCAGTGTGAGACCGATTAGCCACCGAACCACGTGGTGAAGAGGGACACAACGGGGACTAGCGTGCCGGCAAGCACGTGAACCTTGGGATAAATCTTCGTGTCATCACTTTCATATTGTGATTGATTGATCCCGGTGTTCGGTTGTTTTGGTATTCATTGTTGATCATATTGGTTGGCTCAATACTTCGCCCCTCGGTGAAACCCTCCTAACTCAACTCCGCATTACTTTCTTAGTTATCTTTGCTAGCTAGTTTGCTTTGCTAGAGTAGCTCTTTTGTGTAGCTTGCTAGTTGTAGTTGTAGTTACCTTCTCGGTTTAACTTGTGCAGTTGAGTGCCAATACTAGAATTGTGAATTGAATAGGTGGCTTGCAAACACCCTGTAGGCTAAGCAAAACTCGCATCTCGCTATTTGTTGTTTTGATAAACTTGTTTAGCTTGTCTTTGTAGAATTTTTAAAAGGCTATTCACCCCCCTCTAGCCATCAAGACCTTTCAAGTGGTATCAAAGCCGTGGTCACCGTTTGCAAGGCTTAACAACCTCGGTGCAAGATGGCTCAAGTTATGTTCAATCATGTTAATGGCAAGCCTCCATTCTTTGATGGCATCTCTTCCTTTGATCATTGGAAAAGGAAGATGAAGCAATATCTAGGCAATATACATGAGAAGGTTTGGGATGTGACCAAAGAAGGATACATCATTCTTGATGAAGAAAATCTCACTCCAAATGACCGCATCAACAAACAATGCAACACGGCGGCACTTGACACAATCTACCGTGCCATTGATGACAAAGTATTTGAGCAAATCAAAGATCTTGAAAAGGCAAATGAGCTTTGGATAAGGCTTGAAGAAACATATGAAGGCACTTCAACGGTAAAAAGTGCCAAGCTATATATGCTCAAGGACAAGTTCTCCACTTTCAAGATGAAGGATGATGAATCCATCCCGGAGATGTTCTATAGGCTCCAAGTCATTGTCAATGATCTCAAGGGGCTTGGAGAGAAGGTTGAGGACAAGGACTTCTCACACAAGTTCTTGATGTGCTTACCCAAGAAGTTTGCCACCTTAAGAAGAATGATCTTTAGAGAGGGATTGGACAAGGTCAAACCAACCGATGTGCTTGGAGATATAATGACCGATGCCCAATACAATGATGATGAAGATGAGGTAGAAGGGAAGAAGGAGACCAAGGTCAAGCAAGAGAAGCCCATTGCATTCAAGGCTTCATCTTCTAAGGGCAAGAGCAAGGTGGAGAGTGATGATGATGATCCATTCGATGATGAGACCATGGCCCTCCTAGTGCACAAGATGGGGAGGTTCATGAAGAAGAAAGGATATGGGGCAAGGAAGAGAAGGGACTTCATGAAGGCAAAGGAGGTGCTTTGCTACAATTGCAATAGCCCCGATCATGTAGTGGCAAAGTGCCCCTATGAAGACAAAAGATTTCATGATGGGGAGTTGAAGTTGAAGAAGAACAAGAAGGACAAGAAGGAGAAGAAAGAGAAGAAGAGCTTCACTATCAACAACAAGAAGAAGGGTGGTGGTTATGTGGTCACTTGGGATAGTGACAACTCCGATAGTGATGATGATGATAGCTCTAGTGATGATGAGAGGACCACTCGGCGAGCCATTGCAAGCATCACCCTCTCCAACAAGCCATCCATCTTCGACACTACATCGACATGCCTTATGGCCAAGCCCACCAAGGTAAAATATGATGATTGTGATGATGATTCTTGTGCTAGTGATGGTTGTAGGAGTGATGATGAGGAGGATGAGGACTACTCCAAGGATGATCTATTAGGCATAATAGATCAAATGAACAAGGGCTACAAGAGGACAACCAAGAAGTGCAAAATCTTGGAGCAAGAGCTCATTGCCAAGAGCAATGAAAATGATGCCTTGATGGAAGAGCTTGTTGCTCTCAAAAAGAGTAAGGAGTGCAAAGGAATTGAACAAGAGCTTAAAGCTCTTAGGAAATCCTTTGATGAGTTAGAGGCCTCTCATGAGTGTCTAAAGGAAGACCACGAGGACCTTGAAGTTGCTCACACTAGGCTTAAGGAAGCCCACTCCTCTCTACTTGAACTCATCAAGGAGAAGGACCTCAAGTTGGAGAAGCTCATGAAGGAAGCTAAGGAGGAGCAAGTGATTGTCACATGTGATATTGGACTAACATGTGATATTATTGATGATTCTTTATTTGTTGGTCCTACTAATGCTTCATGTAGCTCATCATCATCCACCACAACCAACTCTACATCTACTACTAGTGATGCATCGCTTGTGGTTGAGAATGAGACTCTCAAGAGAGAGGTGGATGATCTCACCCGCGCATTAGGCAATGCCTATGGTGGGGATGCCCGCTTGCTAAAATGCTTGGGTAGCCAAAGGTTCTCTCTTAACAAAGAGGGTTTGGGCTATACTCCCAAGAAGGGCAAGGCGGCCTTTGCTACTCCAAAGTCTTGCTTTGTGAAGAGCAATGGTCGTTATTGCAATAGATGCAAGCAAGTTGGGCATCTAGAGATTAATTGTAATAAAATGAACAAGAACAACAACAAGTTTCATGCTAAAATGGATTACATTCCTTTTGATTCTTGTTATGTGCTTACCAAGGGTGAGAAAGGTGTGCATGCTAGGTTTGTTGGTACACCAATTGTGGGTCCAAAGAAGAAGGCCATTTGGGTACCAAAGAGCTTAGTTACTAACCTCCAAGGACCCAAACAAGTATGGGTACCTAAGAAACATTAATTTATTCTGTAGGTAAATTACAAGGCCGGAGAAGGCATTGGGTGCTTGATAGTGGGTGCTCTCAACATATGACCGGTGATTCAAGAATGTTCAACTCTCTCAAATCAAATGATAGTGGCATTGATAGCATCACATTTGGTGACAATAGCAAGGGTGATGTAAAGGCTCTTGGAAGGATTGCAATCTCAAATGATCATAGCATTTCCAATGTGCTCCTAGTTGAAAAGTTGAACTTCAATCTTCTCTCGGTTGCTCAATTGTGTGATCAAGGTTTCAAGTGCATATTTGGTGTTGATGATGTGGAGATAATTAGTGTTGATGGCTCTAATTTGATCTTCAAGGGTTTTAGATATGAGAATCTATACTTGGTTGATTTCGATGCTAGTGACACTCAACTTTCAACATGCTTGCTCACCAAATCAAGTATGGGTTGGTTATGGCATAGAAGACTTGGTCATGTTGGCATGAAGCAATTGAACAAGTTAGTGAAGCATGACTTAGTTAGAGGCTTGAAGGATGTCACATTTGAGAAAGATAAGCTATGTAGTGCATGTCAAGCCAGAAAGCAAGTGGGCAACACTCATCCATTAAAGAGCATTATGAGTACATCCAAGGCATTTGAGTTGTTGCACATGGATCTATTTGGGCCAACTACATACACAAGCATTGGTGGCAACAAGTATGGCTTTGTGATTGTGGATGATTTCACTAGATACACATGGGTATTCTTTCTTGTGGACAAGAGTGATGTATTTGACATATTCAAGAAGTTCATCAAGAGGGTACAAAATGAGTTTGAAACCATAATCAAGAAAGTGAGAAGTGACAATGGAAGTGAGTTTAGAAATACAAGAGTTGATGAGCTATGTGAGGAGCTTGGAATCAAGCATCAATTTTCGGCCAAGTATACACCTCAATCTAATGGCCTAGTTGAGAGAAAGAATAGAACTTTGATTGATATGGCAAGATCAATGTTAAATGAGTACAATGTGAGTCATTCATTTTGGGCCGAAGCAATCAACACGGCTTGCTTCTATAGCAACCGCATCTATTACCACAAGTTTCTAGAGAAGACACCATATGAGATCTTAAATGGAAGAAAGCCCAACATCGCATACTTTCGGGTATTTGGTTGCAAATGCTACATCTTGAAGAAGGGCTCTAGATTGAGCAAATTTGAGAAGAAATGTGATGAAGGATTCTTACTTGGTTACTCCACTACTAGCAAAGCTTATAGAGTTTGGAATGTGGCTAGTGGCTTACTTGAGGAAGTTCATGATGTTGAGTTTAATGAAACAAATGGCTCTCAAGATGAGGAAAATAACTTGGATGATGTGAGAGGAACTCAATTGACCAATGCTATGAAAGAAATAGATATTGGTGATATTAGGCCAAAGCAAGTGATTGATGTGGATGACAACAAAGATCAAGTGCTCCAAAGTCCAATTACACAAGCTAGTGGGTCTCTAATGCAAAATCAAGCTAGTACATCATCTCAAGTGCAACAAGATCAACAAGTGGCTAGTTCATCATCTCCAACTCATGATCAACATCAACATCCAAGCAATCAAGTGCAAGTGCTTCAACCAACCAACATTGCTAGAGACCATCCATTAGATTCCATCATTGGTGACATACAAAGGGGAGTTCAAACTAGATCAAGATTGGCATCATTTTGTGCTCACTCTTCTTTTGTGTCAATGGAAGAACCCAAGGACATTGATAAAGCATTGAGAGATCCGGATTGGGTAAATGCAATGCATGAAGAGCTCAACAACTTCAAGAGAAATGAAGTATGGGAACTAGTTGAGAGGCCTAAAGATCACAATGTCATTGGAACAAGATGGGTCTTTCGCAACAAGCAAGATCAAGATGGGATAGTAGTAAGGAACAAAGCAAGACTAGTGGCTCAAGGTTACACACAAATAGAGGGTCTTGACTTTGGTGAAACTTATGCCCCAGTTGCAAGATTAGAAGCAATTAGGATCTTGCTTGCCTATGCTTGTGCTCACAATATCAAGCTATATCAAATGGATGTGAAGAGTACATTTCTAAATGGGTACATTCAAGAGGAGGTGTATGTGGAGCAACCTCCCGGTTTTGAATATGACAAGAAACCCAACCATGTATACAAGCTAAGGAAAGCTTTGTATGGATTGAAGCAAGCACCTAGAGTATGGTATGAAAGATTGAGGGACTTCTTGCTATCCAAAGGATTTATCATGGGCAAAGTTGATACAACACTATTCACTAAGAAGATTGGGAAAGACTTGTTTGTATTGCAAATATATGTTGATGATATCATCTTCGGTTCAACCAATCAAGATTATTGTGATGAGTTTGGAAAAATGATGGCAAAGGAATTTGAAATGTCAATGATTGGTGAACTTAGTTTCTTTCTTGGACTTCAAATTAAACAAATGAAGGAAGGAACATTTGTGAGCCAAACCAAGTACATCAAAGATATGCTCAAGAAGTTTGGCATGGAAGATTTAAAGGGCATTACAACTCCAATGGGCACTAGTGGAAGCTTGGATAGTGACAAGAGTGGCAACATGGTGGATCAAAAGCTATATAGATCAATGATTGGTAGCCTACTCTATGTGACGGCATCAAGGCCCGACGTAATGTTTAGTGTATGTATGTGTGCAAGATTTCAAGCCTCACCAAGAGAAAGTCATTTGAAGGCAACAAAGAGAATATTGAGGTACTTAAAGCATACACAAGATGTTGGATTGTGGTATCCCAAAGGTGCAAGCTTTGAGCTAGTTGGATATTCGAATTCCGACTATGCCGGTGACAAAGTGGAGAGAAAGAGCACTTCCGGGACTTGTTAATTGTTGGGAAGATCACTTGTCTCATGGTCATCCAAGAAGCAAAATAGTATTGCACTATCTACCGCCGAAGCCGAATACATCGCCGCGGGTAGTTGTTGTGCACAAATCTTGTGGATGAAGGCAACATTGAAGGATTTTGGAATCAATTTCAAGAATGTGCCATTGCTATGTGACAATGAAAGTGCCGTGAAGCTAACCAACCATCCTGTTCAACATCAAAGAACAAAGCATATTGATGTTCGTCATCATTTTATTAGAGATCACCAACAAAAGGGTGACATTGCTATTGAAAGTGTGGGCACCGAAGATCAATTAGCCGATCTATTCACCAAGCCACTTGATGAAAAGAGATTTCACAAGCTAAAGAATGAGTTGAACATACTTGACTTCTCCAACATGAGTTGATGCACCCCAATGTTATGACATGCCTCTCCTTCGAGCCCCAAGGTACAATTGGTTGACATGTCATACATTCTATACTAAGGACATGTTTAGTGCATCTAGTCATGATTTCTTATGTTCTAGGCTCATTCATGAAAATTAAATGACTTTGAAGTTTACATGGTGCCACTATTGTTTCCATGTCTTGTATGATCTAGTGGTAGCATATAACTTGTTTAAGTAGCTTGTGATCCTAAATGTTTAATCTAGATCACTTGTCTAAATATTTGCTTCAACATGGTGCATGATAACCCTTCTAGTGAGGTGTGAAGAAGCTTGCCCTTGGATCAAACCGAAGCATTTTATTTATGCAAGCAATCTAGGTTGAATCACAAACTTGATCCTCACCCCATAATTCAACATGATAATCTATCTAAAATTGGTCCCTTGTGGTCATTGGTGCCAAAGGGGGAGAAAATGTTGTTCACAAAGATATATTCTAAAGGAGGAGAAAACCCTAAAGGGAAAATTGATAAAAGAAGGGGATCAACTAAAATTTTGAGCACACAAGTAGGGGGAGCAAGCTCTTAAACATGAATGTTGCATTTCTTTCTGCACTTCATATGTATGATGCATAGTTATGCATTTATTTTTCTCTAATACTTTGCTTGTGTGATGTTTTGCTAGTATACAATTAAATGGTGTATTGAAGTACTAGCATGAATAGGAAGTAGTTAGATTTTTCTTGCTTCATGTTTTTTCAAAGTGGTACTAGAGCCTTGCTTATAATGTTGATCTCATGAGGTTTCTAGTTTTGCTTGTGCTTTTCCAAGTGGTATCTAACTACACAAGGTGCTAAGATGGTGTTTATCGCTACTCCGATGGTATCACGCTTCAAAGGTCTATAATCTAAAACACTTAGCACCTATTGGTAGTCAATGCTCCTAATCTTTCCTATCTAACATGTATGCTTCCAAAATCCAAACATATAGCATACATGTAGGGGGAGCCATTGCTATCAATTTGAATTCATGATCACTTGTCCATACTTCTTACACATGGTAATATACTTGGACAATGTGACATGGGTTCAATCAAAATTTTATCATAATATCTTTGTGAAAGGGTTGTCACCAATTACCAACAAGAGGGAGATTGAAAGTCCTATGTTTGGTGTTGGTAATTAGTGACAATGCCTAAGTACTAATCCTATGCCTAAGTTGTATGTAGCATATGAGGATTAGTACATTCCAAGGTTGGTGGCAAGATGGACATGGTGATCATGATGGCCACACTTGGATTTGGACGCAACCCTACGTGATCAAGGCAAAGGTATATGCTTAAGGGTTGTGTTTTAGTAACCAAGACACCTAGTGGGTGTGGTTACATTATAGGATAGATAGCCGTACTATAAAGAGGGGAATGACGCGGCTATTGAACTCCTAAGTGCCTCTAGGTGTGCATTTCATGTCATATGCATTTGGATAGAACTAATAACGCCTCGAAAAATGATTGTGAAAATGCTAACACACATGCACATGGTGATGATCACTTGGTGATGTTAGCACGTTTGCGAAGGCGGTAGAGTTTGAGCGGTAGAGAGGGTTTGGGGTCCTCTCTCCCTCCCGCTGAGCTTGCGAGGCGGGATTCAGGCGTTTTCGAGGGATTGAAACGCCTATTTTCCACTACGCCGAAAAACAGAAAAGAAACGGAGGCGAACGGAGGTCACAGTGGTGACCGGACGCTGGACCGGACACAGTCTCTATTTGACCGGACGCGTCCGGTCAGTGTTCAGCGTTTGCGCGTGTCTCAGCGTTTTGATCGGACACGCAACGCGTCCGGTCACTGTCGACTGGACGCGTCCGGTCGATCAGGGAGCTTACTGGACTCTGACCGGACGCTAGCACTGTGGCGTCCGGTCAGTTCTCCAGCGCGTCCGGTCGCTGTTTCATTGTGCACTGCTCTGGGTTGACCAGCGCGTCCGGTCAGTTACGGGACCAGCGCGTCCGGTCGAGCCCAGCGCGTCCGGTCGTTGCGACCAGCGCGTCCGGTCGGTGTTTCACAAAAGAGCCGTTGTGTGACCGGCGCGTCCGGTCCGCGTGACCAGCGCGTCCGGTCAGCGCGACTTCGGCTGTTTCAAGTGTGTAATGGCTATATTCGAAGGGGTACGTCTATAAATACTCGTTGGCCGGCTCAAGGCTCTTACTCTTGGACTTTTGACATACTTGTGAGCACTTTGAGCTAAGCAACTCCCCTCCCACTCATCTCTCTTGCTTCTTTGCATATTCGAAGTGAGATTGAGTGATTCAAGTGCATTTGCATTGTGAGATTGCATCTAGTTGGCACTTGGTGGTTGATTTGCTGCGGGATTCTGGGTGGTTGCCGCCACCTAGACGGCTTGGAGCAGCTTGGAGGCGTTGGCAAGAGTTGGTGATTGTTCTTGGCCACCTCCGGTGATTGTGAGGGGTTTGTGCCTACCTCGGCGAAGCGCCAAAGGCAACATTAGTAAATTGCTCGTATCATTGCAACCTTTTGCCATTTGGTAGGTTCTTGTGGCGCCTTTTGAGAGGCTCAGTGTGAGACCGATTAGCCACCGAACCACGTGGTGAAGAGGGACACAACGGGGACTAGCGTGCCGGCAAGCACGTGAACCTCGGGATAAATCTTCGTGTCATCACTTTCATATTGTGATTGATTGATCCCGGTGTTCGGTTGTTTTGGTATTCATTGTTGATCATATTGGTTGGCTCAATACTTCACCCCTCGGTGAAACCCTCCTAACTCAACTCCGCATTACTTTCTTAGTTATCTTTGCTAGCTAGTTTGCTTTGCTAGAGTAGCTCTTTTGTGTAGCTTGCTAGTTGTAGTTGTAGTTACCTTCTCGGTTTAACTTGTGCAGTTGAGTGCCAATACTAGAATTGTGAATTGAATAGGTGGCTTGCAAACACCCCGTAGGCTAAGCAAAACTCGCATCTCGCTATTTGTTGTTTTGATAAACTTGTTTAGCTTGTCTTTGTAGAATTTTTAAAAGGCTATTCACCCCCCTCTAGCCATCAAGACCTTTCAACTGGTCAACCTAGGGAGCCATTTGGTCAACCATGTGAGGCTTGACTCAATGATGCCCTAGGGTGAGGGTGTGATCCCTAAGTAACCCCAAATTAAGAAAGAATCAAGTTTCAATTCAAAACCTTTCCGAAAACCCTGAAAAGCAAAACCCTAGTTTTACCCCTTTTGGTATAGATCAAAATATAAGCAAAATTTGGGAAAAAGTGTAAAATCAAGTTTGTAGATCTTTTCAAGGGCTACAAGTTTGATGTTTTGAGTTTTCCAAGTTTCAGTGTAAAACTTGAAGTAATTTTGAAAAGATTCAAATCTCAAAATTGTCCCCTTTTCATTTTCCCTATCTAATTTCAAAATGGAGGCATAATTTGAAAATATTTTGAATAGCAAAGTTGTAGGTCTGCCCTAGATGTACAACTTTGGTATTTTGAGTTTTTGAAGTTTCAATACAAAATTCAAAGTAATTTTGGTTTTTCAAAATTATAGAAAATGTCCCTTTTTGAATTCAAATTCAAATTTCAAAAACTAAGCCGAATTGGAAAATGTTCATATTGAGAAAGTTGTAGATCTTTGAAAATGGAACAACTTTTGTATTTACAGATTTTCAACTTCTATTGAAGATTTGAAAGTAATTTAAAATTTTCCTCCAGTGGCAATTCTGTAAATTATTTGAAATCCTCGTCAATCACCGCACACCACCTCCCGACGATGCCGGCGACCTTCGCTTCGCTTCCAGGCACGCCCGCGATGTCCTGCGACCGCCTCGTCACGGTCGGCTCGCTCTGCGTGTCGCCCCAGCAACGACTGGCCATACCTATAAATGCCACCGTCGTCAGCCAAGCCGTTTTCTCTTCCTCCTCCGCTTCTCGCCGCGACCGTCCACCGCCCTTCACCGCCCAAATTCACCGCCGCTGTTGCTCCACCATCCGATAGCTCTCGTGATACATCCGGCCCAGGTGGGGTTGGCCGAGACCCAATAAATTAAGGTTGCCCGGACCCCAACAGTTCTTATGCACACCCACTCGGAGAAAGGCCCAAAGTCCCTAAAAGACTAGTCCGATAGGGGAAGGGTGGCTCTCTCTTTTAAGGTGGCTTCATCCTCCCATACTAAGCAAGGTGTATTTAGAGGCTCACACGGTCGCCGCCCGACTACAACTAGGCCACTTGGCCTTTTTTGTTACGTCTTTGCCAGCGAGTAATAGTGAAGGATGTCCTCATCATTCCCACCCCCTTAAACAAGGGCCCAGCTCCGATACCAAATGATACATCCGGCCTAGGTGGGGTTGGCCGAGGCCCAATAAATTAAGGTTGCCCGGACCCCAACCGTTCTTATGCACACCCACTCGGAGAAAGGCCCAAAGTCCCTAAAAGACTAGTCCGATAGGGGAAGGGTGGCTCTCTCTTTTAAGGTGGCTTCATCCTCCCATGCTAAGCAAGGTGGGATTATTCAGAGGCTCACACGGTCGCTGCCCGACTACAACTAGGCCACTTGGCCTTTTTTGTTGCGTCTTTGCCAGCGGGTAATAGTGAAGGATGTCCTCATCATCTCGCCTCCAGCTCGGCAGCGTGTGTGCGCAGCTCCTGGAGCCCTTGATCGCGCCTCACCTCCTCTGCAATAGCCCACAAGCCGTCTTCTTCCTCACGGCCGACAGCGACGCCACCGTGACCGCCTCACCGTGGACCGGCCATTCCAGTGCCTCTTCGTCGCCCCCAAGTTGCCCAACGTGATGCTCCTCTTGTTTTAGTCGCTACCGTACCGTAGGCACGTTTTGCTCGTCGAGTCGCCGTTCGGGTAGCCGCCGAGACCGCCATGGCCGCGGTCAAGCCTCCTCCGTGCTATAACAGTGCCACTTCGTGCCTTAGATGGGTCAGTGGGGTTCGGGTGATGCTTTTGGAGTGGTTGGAGGGATCCTGATGCTCCGGAGGCTCGTCGTCAGTGAGCTCACCATCGGCGGTCACCGCGAGGTCGCATCCGAGCGCACGGGAGAGAAGGAGAAGAGAGGGAGTGGGGGATGACAGGCGGGACCAGGGCGTCAGAGAGAGAGAGCGGGAGCGCGAGCAGGCCGGGCCGCGCTGACGGGCCGCGCTGCTGGGCCTAGTGGGCGAGCGCGCGGGGAGGGGAAACAGGCCGCGTGCGTGCGTGCGGGCCAAGCCAAGAGAGAGGGAAGGAGAAGAATCAGCCCGCGATGGAATTTTTGTTTTTCCTTTTTTCAAAAATGTAAAATGATTTTCAGTTTTGTTTATTATGTTATAAATTATTTATAATTCCAAAATTTGTGAAAAATTTTGAGTAACCTTTGTACACTGTGTACTATTTAAGAAAAATAATAAATATCAATTTTAATTACTTTTTATAGGTTAATTAATTAGTCCATTTAATTCTTAAGTGGTCCTTAATTAATTTTTCTAGGCTTATTTAATTATCCAAAAATCATGAAAATTGTTTTATCATCTAAATATGATATAAGCTTCTTAAATTAAAAATTTTAGCTTAATTAGATTAAGTTAATTTTTATTCTTAAATTATGCTTTGTTAATTAATTTATTAATTAGGTAATTAGGGCATAATGATTAGTGTTGTTTGACTTTATGATTGAGTGCTGACTTTAGGTCATTAACCCTTGATGACCTTTAGCATTCTTAATTGGTTGTTTAAGTTTTCCTAATCATGTTGTTAATTCTTGATTACTGTTATTTCATGTGTTTAACGAAATCCCTTAATAAGTTGATTAGCGTAATCGGACCCTAGATTAGGGTTAGGTTAGAAGCTTTTGTTGTTCAACTGTACCATGAAGGAAAGTTGTACTCAAGTTGTTAACTCTGTTAAGGATCCATCGAGCATCATATTTATTATCTCATCATCCTAAAGCATGCATTATCGTTACGTATAGTTCCCATAAAAGAGGAGGGTACCGAAGCCGAACCCGTCCCCGTAGAAGAACCGACGTCCGTGGAAGTAGGGTTTGACATCTGTGGTACTGAACCCGAGCCTGAGTTTCCCGTCGACCAAGGCAAGCCCCGGTTACATCTAACCTTACCATGCAATTTGAAAAGTTTTGCTTCACTTATATTACAACTCTATTGCATTAAGTGCTAGGAGTTGAGTGATAACCCAATTACTGCATTATCATCCTTGATCTTCCAATACCGTCCTTGTTACTGTTTTTATTTAAAAATGCTTAGTATGCTTAGCATTGCTTAATGAGAAAACTTTAAAACTTTTAAACAAAGTTTGAAGGGTTGTTGGACAACCACTTGATGAATGTTAATGCTAATAATTTGGGACCGGTCGGTGGACTTGCATCGGGAAAGGAGTCCCCCTGTAGTGTCTCCGACTGAGTCAGTTAAGGATCGTACCGTTGTTTGAATTATGTGCGTCGAGACTTTGTAATTGATCCCATGTTCCGGTAAGCCTAAGACCTCGGTAACGCCAACATGTGAACGGCCAACCGCGCACTAGGAGTGGAGAGATGGCGAGAGTAGTGTGTACCCTCGTAGCCAAGGGCTAGATTGGAGGTGTACTATACTCTCGGGTGGTGCTGGACCCGGTCATATTTTGGAGGATCCGAGTGAAGGTTGATATATGTCGGTTAGAGTCCTACATATGTCATGTGATTAGGAATCCCCAGCTGGGTTTAATCATTTCGAATCGTCGCTGCTCCTCGGTTAAGGAGACTCGATTCTCTGTTCAACATCGTAGTTAAGAAATGGAGCTTTGGTCGAAGAATCAGGAAGATATGGAATGAGTCATATGATCTAGATTAGGATCACTTACATTCTGTCAATAAATAATATTGAAATAAAATCATGATCTTAAGGATTCACCATTAGTAGCTTTTATGCAAAAGAACTTGACTTCGTGCTGGAACCTCACCTTGATTCCCCTGAGCCTGCATTCCTGAGTCGTTCCGCTAGTTTTGTCGGTTAAGTCTTGTTGAGTACTTTCGTACTCAGGGTTTGTTAAACCCCTGTTGCAGGTGCGTCTCATGAGCAGGTGTGTTTTGGACTCTGTTGCATGACTGTCTTTGCGGCGAGCGACGACGAGTAGAGATGTTTGGCTCTTGGGCAGAGCATCGCGTTTTGGTGTTGTAATAATGTTAATAATGCTACTCCACTACTATGGTTGTAACACTAAACTTAAGTTTTATAAGTTTGGAACATCAAGTTTGTAAACTTATGTTATGTAAGACTTCCGCTTTTGTACTCTGATGTAATTTATTATATAAACTGTTGTAATACTGTGATGCCTCTGTAATGTGATCCTGCTCGGAAGATTGTGGATGATTCGGGTTTCCCGAGGACACCCGACAGGCTTCTTAAGATCTGTGGTACACTTGTACAGTGGTTAGAAGTCTTTAAGACAATAACAAGTACAGGTGGGCCATAGTAATTAGGAGGTTCTGCCACAGCAGGGCCTTATCAGCATATATTGAACACTTCCTTTTCTCGAATTAGTATTTAGACCCTATTTGGCACAGCTTCACCAATAAATTCATTAGCTGTTGTAAGCCGTTGATTGCCAAGTGAGTGTGTTCAAAACAGTGAAGCTCCTTTTTTGTGCTCTTACAAAGAGATGGGGTGGGATGAAGCTGAAAAAATAGCTTATTTCAACTTCACCTGACACATGTGGGACCCAGTAGGGATGAATGCTAGATTTGACCTGCTCAGCACGCAGGCTCGACGCGTGGCTCACAGCCACCGACGTGGTAGCCAGGGCTTGCGGCCTCCAGGTGAGGGACACGCGTGATGCGAGTAGGTGGCCATGGGGGCACGCGATCCATGAGGAAGACAGTGGCCTGGAAGGAGTTGAGGAAAAGAAGAAAAGCTAAAGGCATTATGGTAAAAAATTTGTGGACATTTAGTGGTAGTTTCGTAAAAAAAATTTGTGGACATTAAATAAGGTGACATACTCTCTCTGTCCCTATATAAGTGTCACTGTAGGGTGCGTGTTAGTCAAACTTTCTTAAGTTTGACTAGGTTCGTAGAAAATATTAGCAACATTTGTATCTCTAAATAAGTTTATTATGAAAATAGATTTAATGATTTATCCAATGATACTAATTATGCACCATAAATATTAATATTTTTTAATATATATGGTCAAAGTTAAGTACGTTTAACTTCTCACGAAGTGAGAACAACAGTTGAAAAGCTAGGGACGGAGGGAGTACATAGCAAGGAGAGATGATAAAATTTTCATCGCATAAAATGAGTTTCATGGAGATAGAACTTGTCTAAACTATTTCTAATACACGAAAGTCCCACTGAGACTGGCCTTATAGACTTGATGGTTGGTTATATACACCCAAGATTAAACTACATTCCATGGGTTTCTACAACACAGAATATCTAGTGATGCTTGATATATAATAAGTTCATGTTGTGTTATCATCATTATGTGTGCCATGAAACTATCCAACACCTATGCTTTATATGTTAGGTGTCTCACACCATAGAGTTCACCTCACTTGCGGCCTCCAGGGTGAGGGACACGCGTGATGCGAGTAGGTGGCCATGGGGGCACGCGATCCATGAGGAAGACAGTGGCCTGGAAGGAGTTGAGGAAAAGAAGAAAAGCTAAAGGCGTTATGGTAATTTTAGTGTTTTTGTCCATCATATGAAAAAGCGATGAAACAACTTAGCTTCATCAGTGGAGTTGCTCAACTTCATTGGTGAAGCTGAGGTGTGCCCAACGGGCCTTAATGACTATCGGTGAATATGTTTATCTCCTTTTCCGGTGCTTTTAAAATGCACACGAGCTTTATAAGCAACTTTGCTTAAGGCTTCATCATGGATTGATGGATCCACATCCACCGTATCTCCATTGTTTCTTTAGCTACATTGTTACTTCGACAGAAATGTGGTGCTATAAATTAATACTATAGCTCAAAAAATATTATTAACACTTGTATCTCCTAATACATTTGTTAAGAAATATTTCTCACTATCAATTTAACGATATTATTACACATCATAAATATTAACACATTTCATATATAGTTGATGAAACTTTTAAAAAAATGAATACTCAAAACGTGAGATTTACAAAAACGAGATGTGTAGTTATTTGGGAAGGTGGCTAAGGGCCCCTTTGGCACAGCTCTCAGCCCTAGCTTCACTCCCAGCTTTTGCGGAGCTCTGCCAAACACTTAAATTATAATTGGATTCTGGTAGGAAGTTGACGAGAATCACTTCTCCATTTACACTACGAGCTGGGAGCTAAAAAAACCCCCGCTCTCCACAGCTTCACGCTACTCCCCATTCATTTGCCACATAAATCACTTCAAAATTGATTCTACCTGCTTCCCACCTCGCTCCCCACCAAGAATCAAGAAATGAAGCGCAAAAATCAAGGAGTTTTTTTTTTTAGAAACAAAAAAATATCAAGAAGTGAAAATCTATTAAAGTGGCCCTAAGCCTGAAGCCGGTACCTGGCAGCTGCTCTACATGTGAAAAGGCCCAAACCTCACAGAACACTTAAGGCCCATGGGCCAGAATCCTCTCGTCAGCAACACGACGCGGCCCCTGCATCCGCGTCTCCTCCCTGAGGCCCCGAATCGATCTCCCCACCAAACCGGAGCAGGGAGCATCCGATCCTCGGAGGCCGGACCCGGCGAGAAGCGAGCGACCGCAGCCAGCTCACGTCTCCTCTCCATCCACCATGCTCAGGGTCGCGGCCAGGCGCCTCTCGTCCGCTCTCGCCTGGCGCCCTGCCGCCGCCGCCGGCACCCGGGGCCCTTTCGCCGGTACACTACCCGGCCGCGACGATGACGACACACGCGACCGCAGGGCGCGTTTCGCCATCGACTCTCCCTTCTTCGCCGCCGACAGAGGTATGTGCCGCGGTCGCTTTTCTCATCCTCGCTCCGATCTGCTCTCCCGTTGATTGACGGCAAGATTCGGGCGGGATGCCATCCTGTCCCTGCTCCTAGGGTTCCGGAGCTCGCGGTACCTGCGGCTTTTCGATCCATGGTATCTGATCTCGGTGTGGAACGGGTTTGCTTATGTGCTCTTAGGGTGCTCGTTGATCTGTGTATCCTCCGCCTCCATACTTGATGTGATCTCAGATCGCGCCTTAGAACTCCCTGGTTACGATCGTTGGGCTTTGGTTCTTGCGGTTCATTCATTTAGCGTGAAGCAGTTTCCTTCTCTGTTTTTGGTCGTGTCTGTTGGGACTGAATGATACTCCGTATATGGAATGGAAGAACATGGCTTTTGGTTTGCTTGGTCTGAATCGTGCAACATGACTGTGGTAACATGTGCCAGAATTTTGCAATTGGTTTCTGCAAGATAATGGTTGTTCTCTAGTTAGTCCTAACTCTAGTGACGTTGTTAGTGCTGTTATCAACATGCAAACAGAATTTTGATGTGATAGTGGATCCAATTAATAACAAAATTATAACCAACGGGGATTTTCTTATGGTATTTTGGTTGACTTGGTGATAAGTCCAACTTCAATTTGGCGTTTTAAGATAATCTCAAATGCAACTGTTTCCACTAATTATATCTATCTTGCTAACAGAGGCTGTATTGCTTGTTATCTCAAAAACCATTGAAAAAAATTTCTGTTCTTTCAAGGTGTTCTTGAGTATTTAGTTAATTCTACAGGAATGGTAAGTTTAATTTGTAGCTAGCATTTTCAGATGAATTTCGTCTGAAGAAGTTGCTAAGGCAATTGAGTACAAAAATGTTAGCTAATTGTCATGTTAGATTGTGTCATTATAAAATAACTGTAATAATTTAAGGCCAGAAGTACCATTATGCTCAAATATAGGCAAACATGTGCTTTCATGGTTATCGATCCCTGTAAATTAACTGTTTTTTTCATATATATACACTTGTAGGATTATCTACTTGCATTGTTACTGCTATCGTGGCCGATTTGTTGGTAAACAAGTGTGCATTTAAATTTGGAAAGTGTTGTTTCAAATTATCTCATTGCTTCACTACTGCATGTGAGATGGTTCTTGTCTGCTTTTATTTGATTCTCTCCACTAGTCAGCATAAATCTTCAACCATTGAAAACCTGTTAAGCTTAGAAACTGTTCTTTTTTCTCACATACTTAGATCTTTTGGTCTATATAACGGAATTGATAGTTCCAATTTCCAATATGAACCCATTTCTTTTGGTTGTGTGATCTAGACAATGATTCTGGGTAACCTAACTTGTGGTTTACTGCAAAAGGAATTTCATAAATCGTTAGTTGGCAGATGTAGTTCACTTGTTGAGCACTCTCATCATTCTATTTTCTCAATGCACAGATCATTCACGTTATAGTTTTCACAAATCACAAATTTTGATCTATGTTATGATATGTTGATCATTGAACAAGCTTGTTAATACATAACTGATACGTTTTTGGCAAAAATGATACTTTGGATGCTAACGGAATGGGTAGAAGCGTGCCATGCTGCTCCCTGTATAGAATACTTTATTGACTAGACGCAAAACAAAAGAAATTGAAAACTGTTATTCCATATAACATGTAGCTAGTGAGCAGTGTGACAAGAACACAGAATCGGCAACAGTAAAAGTTTAACATTTGACACAAGAAAACATCAAATTAACTATAAAATGGCTCTTTTTTGTAATTTTCTGTGACACTTGCAAAAGCTTTAGCTTTAGTTTACTCTGCTGCAATCAATAACTGGCCTGGTGACTTGTTGGTCCTCCATTAACAGTTCTTCACGTGCTATTTTTTAATGTTAATTCTGACATTATAGTGCTACTGTTCTTCTGGTACTGCTTTTATTGTTCTAATGATAAGATATGAACTAATGACTCTCCCATGCAGGGTTTTCAGCAGAAACTCTTGTTCCAAGGAACCAGGATGTGGGCTTAGCTGAGCTCCCACCAACTGTGGCAGCTGTGAAGAATCCAAGTGGAAAAATCGTGTATGATGAGTATAACCATGAGCGCTACCCGCCTGGGGACCCCAGCAAGCGTGCATTTGCCTACTTTGTGCTGAGTGGTGGGAGGTTCATTTACGCATCTTTGCTGCGACTTCTCATCTTGAAATTCGTCCTGAGCATGTCAGCAAGTAAGGATGTTCTCGCACTTGCCTCTCTTGAGGTTGACCTCTCAAGCATTGAGCCTGGCACCACGGTAACTGTGAAGTGGCGTGGCAAGCCGGTCTTCATCAGGCGGAGGACAGAGGATGATATCAAGTTGGCCAACAGTGTTGATGTCGCGTCCCTCCGCCACCCAGAGCAGGATGCAGAGCGCGTCAAGAACCCCGAATGGCTGGTCGTCATTGGGGTCTGCACTCACCTGGGCTGCATCCCGCTCCCCAATGCAGGAGACTTTGGCGGCTGGTTCTGCCCATGCCACGGCTCACACTACGACATCTCTGGTAGGATCCGCAAGGGCCCGGCACCCTTCAACCTGGAAGTGCCGACATACAGCTTCTTGGAAGAGAATAAGCTTCTCATCGGCTGAGATCTCTGTTAGTGCTGTTCCTATGGCCCTGTCGTTTTGTGTTTGATCGACAACTTTACCTTTTCTCTTGCCTGGGTTAGGGTATACCTTTGGTGGACTGTTATGTGAGTGCAGTGTTGTCGCTAGCACCTGACAGTAATGAATAACCTGCTGCTACTTAAAGGATACTGTTAATTGTTGTCAAGTTTGGTTCTATTTTTTTTTCCTGATCTCAAGAGGGATTGATCATGTAACACATTTGGCTGGTACAGTCTATATATTTTTTTTATCTCGTCTGTTAGTAACTCTTGTATTGTATTACTTGGTTGGAAGAAAAGGACGTTGTGTCATTTAAACCGTCATGATATATAGTTGTGTGAAAAAGATAAATCACCAGAGATTAAGGGTGCGTTTGGATAGTCTCATGAGAATCACCTGAACCACCTCCAAACGGTCTTTCCAGCAATTGATTCGGTTTCTACATACACACAGGGGCGGAGCTATATGGCAAGTTGTGGCGCTTGCCATACCTCAATTTCTGAGCAACTCCCTCCCCCCTAAATCGCTCTCTGCCATGAGCGCTTTAGTAGGTCAAGCTGCTGCTCTCCAATGCTGTTCTGAATATTAGCTTCTATCTCAACGTTACGTACTCGGACTCTTCCTGTTTGAGGGTTTAAGTGTATGTGCACACCAACATAGGCAGGATTTATTTGCATCTTTTCAGTATTCTATCGTTAATACTAGATTTCTTCTATATATATTATTTATATGTTCTTCTTTATACATGGCGAATGGAAATTATTATGTTGCATGTGTATAACAACAACTATTTTACCTATTTTGTTATTCGATAATGATACCCTCTGGGTGTTGAAAGGGTCGAGATGGCGGACTAAAGGGGTAGTCCTTTCTAAAACTTAATTGCGTTGGCTAACCGAAACAAGTGCGAAATTAAATCTATCGATCTAGTCAAGACTACACTCCTCTATCTATAACTCTAACACCTTACAAAAGATCCTAATCAAGCAAATAAGGTGCCTTCCTAGTAAGAGCCCACCTAAACAATTCTACCTTATAAGATCACACAAACCTATGCAACTGGTACTTCAAGCACGGGGGAGCTCCTACACAATTCTAGTAAGCAAAAGTACAAAACTCCGAGGCTCACAAGCAATGCTCAATAACAAGGCAACCAATACCAAATTAGAGAGCGCAAATTACTTAGCTACACAAACTAGCAATGTGACTAACAAGGTTACACAAACTAAATTAGCCACGCAAAGGGGATACTTCTAGCTACACCTACACAAGCACAACTAGAGACAAGAGCAACAACACAAGCAAAGTATATATGAAAGTAAATACAAGCTTGTGTTGCATGAAGGCAAACCACCGAGAAGAGTAGACAATGTTGACAAGGTGATTTTCTCCTGAGGTTCACTTGGTTGCCACCGAGCTACGTCCACATTGTGTCAACCAACACTTCGTGGTTCGGCGGCTAATCGGTATCCACAACCGAGCTCTCCCAAAGAGCGCCGCAAAAACCCACCATCAAGTGTGGTAGCTCAATGACACGCTCTACTAGAGTTGCTCTTCGCGATCCCCGCGGGGTGAGCACAATCCCCCCTCACAAAGCTTCTCCGGAGCCTCGCACAATCTTCTTGCGAGCTTCGACAGAGCCTCAAGCCACCAAGCCGTCTAAGAGATGGCAACCTCCAAGAGTAACAAGCACCACCGGCTTGCAACACGATCACCTAATGCCACTCAATGCAATCTCACAATGCAATCACACTAGAATCGTTCTCTCACTCGATCCGATGAACACTATCAAGCATAAGTGAGTTAGAGGGCTTCCAAGCACCACAACATAAGCCACTAAGGCTAAAGTGTGCTCAACTACCAGCCATGGCCAGCCAAATGGCTATTTATAAGCCCCTCCACGAAATAGAGTTATTGCCCCTTCACTAGACAAGAAACGCGAGCAACAGACGCGGTGACGCTCGTGCATCAGACACACCAAGCCACGTCCGACGCTCCTACGGCTGCCACGTGTCACTAGCCATTCGAACTCCAACGGTCGATTCCATACCACCAGACGCATCTGACGCTCAGAGACCGCGCGTCTGACGCCGCACCAGACACAGTCCAGTAAGGTCCGAAACTGCTCGACCGTGCAACAGACGCGTCCATCGAGTGGGCATCAGACGCACTCCGCGTCTGTTGCAGCTAAGTTCGCTGAGGCCGCTAACGTCGACTGCAGCGGACGCTGACGCACTGCGTCTGTCACAGCTTCACCAGCGCGTCCGACACTGCTTCCTTAGCGGCCGTCACTTAGGGTTAGCCATCAGACGCTGATGCTAGCATCTGATGCTGCTAAGGCCAGCGTCCGTCACACAGAGAACAGCGCGCGCCACCCAAGGCAAAGAACCAGACGCGGCACCGGCGTCTGACGCCACCACACCCAGCATCTGACGCTCGGAAAACAGCGACGATTACCTCTGTGACTTCGCCTCCGGTTCCATCCTTCGGTGCAATGGAAAATAAACGTTTCATCTCCACGAAAACGCCTGAATCCCGCCGAGCTTGCGAGACGGGAGGGAGAGAGGACCCCAAACCCCTCTCTACCGCTCAAACTCCATCGCCTTCGCAAATGTGCCAACACCACCTTATGCACGTGTGTTAGCATTTTCACAATCATTTTCTCAAAGGAGTTAGCCACTCAACTTGCCACGCCACTCGATTCTAGCAACGATGCAAAGTTAGATCACTCGAGTGACACTAGATGACCGATATGCAAACAAGTTTGTCCCTCTTAATAGTACGGCCATCTATCTTAAACCAGGTCATGCACTTCTCTACACAACCTTTGACCGATGAAATGAAATGCCCTAGGATTATACCTTTGCCTTGTGCATTCCATTCCAACTCCTCCGACGTTGATGCAAAACATGCACCAACCAATCACCAAATGATATGATCCACTTCATATCTGTTGACGGTCCTTAAGTATCAATTATAACTATCAAATAAATAGAGAAAAGGATCCAAATAAAACCAACACCTAGACTTAGGGTTTTATCTGACAGAATTCCACGAGTTTTGCTGTTTATCTATTTCTGCAGGGGGTTATCAGGAAATACGGAAGAAAGGCCCACATGTCGGATTAATGACGGGATATTAACCGAACACGTAATTATCTTACATCTAGAAGAGTCCAGAAGCCACGAGAACGAACGGGAGGCGTAACGGAGCCGGACACAGGGCGCCCACCCTGGTCCTTAGGGCGCCCGCCCTGGCCCCGGAGCCAATCAGGCTCCGCCTCGAGGATTATGCTCCACCGACCTAGAGGATCAAGGAAAACCGCACGATCAATGTCGGTTTGATCCGACGGCCCAGATTCATCCGAAAGGGCTATATAAGCAAGGCCCCTGCCCCTGGAGGAGAGGCCCTCGTCTCATACTTCAAACCCTAATTCAGGAGGAGAGCCTCTGATCAAGCCCTAGAGCCACCACATCAACTAGATCTCTAGTTAGCATAGCTACATAGGATTAGAACTAGAAGGAGTCAATCTTCGATTGGTTCCCGGATCTGTCAAGAGGATTCTTGGTAATTCCTCTATTGTTCTTCAATTGTTCATCTTTGTTCTTCAATATTATGAATATGACTTTATTCTATTTTAATATATTGGTTATGACTTTGCTCTACTTGATTATATTTGCAATTATATTGTTCTTAGTTTATCATAGTTATATGCTTGGTTTAGTTAGATTGGAATTATATACATGCCTAGGATCGTATAGCGTTTATCCATGTGTACAGTGGGTGAATGATAACTATTGTGTAGACGTGGTGTCTATACCGTATTTATCTGCGATTGCACCCTATATGCCGGATTGTGGGGTAGTTCGCGATAGTGACAGCTTCGTTGATTCTTATATAGTCCCCCTCTCGTGTATAGGGCAGGCAGAGCAACACTATTACAGGGGAGTGATTGCTATGTTCTTCATCTTCCTTGCTAATATTCACTATGCATAGATATAGTCTTTTCTCACCATGATTGCCAAGTATAATTGCACTAACTATGATATGCTAGACTTTATAGTTAATAATAACTTAGGGAATATCTTTGTAGTTCATCCTAATTCCATGCTAATGACTTGCTAGAATATCTGTTGAGGTGCTTATCATTATTATATGTGGCTAGCTGATCAGATTAATTATCTTTGTCACCATTATCACTTTACCTTTACTTAATGTGACATTTATACCTGTATAAAGAGATTGATAAATACTCTCGGTTATATATGTAATGATGTGTACTCAGTTCCATATTCTCATTCCATTATCAACCATGATATTTAGAAATCCCTTCCCAGTGGTAAAAATATAAATAACGATACCTGGAATACTTCCCGGTTAAAATGCTACATCGGTATTAATCTGTGCGCTTGCAGATCCCTTTTATTATTTATCTTGATGAGCAAATGCATATTTCAATACCGCGTCTCTCATGTCATGCTGGGGATGACAACTTGGCTTAAGTGGCATGAGGGATAGGTTTGGCATTTTTGGCGCCGTTATCAGAATTAGAAAACTAAGTCTACTTTTGGTAGTGACGTTAAGAATGCCCAACAAGCATTTTTGGCGCCGTTGCCGGGGAAGGTTGATTACTAAGTAGGAATGAATACGGAACTTTGAGTCATCATTTGCATCACTAATCTGATCGAGCTTATCAATTCTCCTATACAGTTTTACCCCTGTATTTTCCATTTTGATTATTTATTGTAGGATGATGCATGAATAGAAGACATCTTCCAGACAACTTTGTTGATGATCCCGAAGCCTTATTCAGAAGAACAAGAGCCAAGCTCAAGAAGACATCGTCAACACTTCAGCACAAAGCTTCATCCAAATCCGAAGACCGCCGAAGTTTCATCCGGAATTTGTCGACTGAATTTGAAGCCATGGCGAACAAGTCGATCCACGAGTTCTCAGCTCCCACTACGGACAACATCCGCACTGGACCTGCTGGGGAGATCGACCGCAACTTCGAGCTCAAGCCTGGGCTCATCAACATGGTGCAAGCTAACCAGTTCTGTGGGAAGCCACATGAAGACGCTAGTGCTCATCTTCAACACTTCCTGGAGATCTGCAGCACTTTCACCATGGCTGAAGTCCCTAGAGACGCCATACTACTTCGCCTTTTCCCATTCTCACTGTTGGGGAGAGCGAAGCAGTGGTTCTACGCTACAAAGGAGAAGAACACTACGTGGGCACTCTGCTCCACGAACTTTCTGGCCAAATTCTTTCCCATGGGCAAGACCAATGCTCTCCGTGGGAAGATTACAAGTTTTTAGCAACAATATGATGAATCCGTTCTAGAAGCATGGGAGCGTTTCCAAGACTACATCCTAGAATGTCCCCATCATGGAATGGAAAGCTGGCTGTTGATGCAGACATTTTATCATGGGCTCATTAATAGTGCCCGTGAAACCATGGATGCTACAGCTGGAGGAGCATTCCTATCACTCACCATACCTCAAGCCACAGCTCTTGTGGAGAAGATGGCATCCAACCAAGGTTGGAATGAAGAAAGAACTCAGACACGCAAGAGAGGTGGAGGTATGCACCAGCTCAAGGAGGTAGACATGCTGTCTGCCAAGCTAGACCTACTGATGAAGAAGCTTGATGATCGAGCTGGAGAAAAGAAAGAAGTCATGCACGTCTACGACTCCCACATGACTTGTGAGGAGTGTGGAGGTACTGGACACTCGGGCAATCACTGTCCTGAGTTGCTAGAGGACGTGAACTACATCAACAATAACAACAATAACTACTACAACCGTCCTCAGCAGAATCAAGGTTGGAATCAACAGAGGCCTAACTACTCAGGTAATTACCAAGGTAACAATTCTTTCAATAATAATAATAATTATCCACCTTTGAGAGAGTTAGTATCCAACCAAGGAAAGCTAATGGATAACCTGTCTAAGAAATTGGCATCTAATGATAAAATACTAGAAAATATAAATAATAGAATAGATAATTTCTCTACTGCCATCAAGAACCAGATTATCTTTAATAAAATGATTGAATCTCAGTTGAATCAAATAGCTGCTGCTGTTCCTACTACTAACCCCGGTATACCATCACAACCGGAAGGACTAGAATCTGCAAATCTTGTAGACATGTTTGATGCAGGAGATTACTGGAGTAACCCTATCGTGGAAGTAAGTACTGACTGTCTGCCGGTCAAGAGAGGCGATCCAGGACGCCCCGTCATCCTGATCTCCATTATTAGAAACAACATGCCTGCATGCGAGACTTCCCAGAAGCACTCTGTGACTTTGGTTTCAGCGTCAACATCATGCCCAGGGTACTCTATGAAAAACTCTTTTCACAACCATTATTAGAAACAACCATGTGTTTGCAGCTTGCAGATAGGACACTGAGTTTCCCGAGTGGAATATTGAAGAACATCTGTGTCCGAGTGGGTTCCTCGTACGCTCCAGCAGACTTCGTAGTGATAGAGACCGGTTCTGATGAGAGGGCTCCCGTCATCCTAGGGAGACCATTCCTGAACACCGCGGGAGCTGTCATCTATGCTAGTGCTGCCAAGATCAGTTTCTACATCAAGGGGAGGAAGGAAACGTTTTCCTTCAAGAACAAGACCGCACAAATCCCAGAGCAACCCCAATATGAACCAAGGAAGAGGACCAACAGGAGGAACAAGAGCAAGAAGCAAGTATGGACCGAGACAGCTAAGATGGTCACTGCCGTGCACAAAGGTCAAGATCGCCAACTCAAGTCACCGTTCTTGCCTAAGAAGGACGACCCAAGTATGCCAAGCATTTATTGCTCCATTAATGGGTCCCACTTCTACAAGACACTTTACGACACTGGGTCGGACGTCAACATAATGGCCAAGGTCACCTATGAACTTCTGTTCGGAACCATGCCCTTAAACCTAACATATATTCAGCTCCAGATGGCAGATCAGACATTCCGACAGGTCGAAGGTACAGTAACTGACGTCCCTGTCAAGATAGACGATCACTTTGTCCATACAGACTTTTAGGTTATTGACATGGGAGAAGATGAATACGATCCACCCATCATCCTTGGAAGACCATTCTTTAGTACTGTCAAAGCAATTATTTACATTGGAACTGGAGAAGTCCACATGCACTTCCCCTCTGAGAAGGTACGTCTTTACTTTACTGACCCTAACTATGTATTTGAAGAATCCAAGCAGGTCAGGACAAGAAGAAGGCGGCGTAACCACAATCAGAAGCAACAGGTCATCAAGGACGGATGGACAGATTATGAAGGGGAAGTGGTAAGATCTGAAGACATACCACTCAACCAACACTGTCTTAAGGAGACCGAAGCACCGAGACAAGTATGGAAAGAAAAGACAGTTGCACATGAAGAAGAGGCACCGCCGGAACCACCGATTACGCCATCCACCAAGTCCCAGGACGACTGAACGAATAAGAGTCCCGTTCGGAGGACTTAAAAACACCGAACGCCTTGCCAAGAGGTAACTTGGTAGTTATCCTTTCCTTTTAATTATTTACTTTATCTTAAATAGTTTGCTTAGTTAATCATATTCATACTATCTTAAAAAGAAAATAAAAATGTTAAAAACCCTAAAGCCCCATGTGAGTATGCGAGTGGCATAAAACCCATAAGTACATTCACTGTGGTGGCATAAAAATATATATATAATAAATACATAAATATTTTCTTCTGCTTTATAAAATAAATAAAAACAACATAAAAAAATCAAGGAGGCTCAGCATGATAAAGGCTAGATATTTATGCTAACACTTAATCAGTTCCACAAAGCTTTGTTGTCTATTTGAGCTTCACAGAATTCAAGGAGACTAGCAGACGGAGGACATTCTAATCGCTGTCAGGGTGCTGCCGACTTTCAAATACACCTCCGCCATCTGCTAGCTACATCAGAAGAGATTATGTCAAGATCCAGCTTGGGGGAGAGCACCCCCATTATCTTGCTAAGTATTTCTATCTTTATCTTTATATTTATATATCTTCTACCCTATAAAAATAAAAATATACATAACTATAAAAAAAACCAAATAAAGATTTTGTGCTTATATATATATACCTATATCTTTTGCTTAGTATGTTTTAATAAATAAATAAAGTGGCTATGCTAAACTGAATCTAGATAATAATAAAACTCTAGCATGGATATGATGAATAGTTGCTTTGCCTAACTTTCAAATTTGAAGTCCTCTCTCTAAGTTTAGACATAATTGTTATCATTTAAAGCTTGCTCTAAACCTGAACTTGTGGGAAGAGAACTTGATCTAAAGTCTAAGTTGTTAACGGATATGATATGGGAAGGTTGAGCTGCGGTTTATCTATTCCTAGAGATGCTAGAATTCTGGAGAATTTTATCTTTGAAAATCTTAAAATGCTACATGATGAGTTCCTGTATGATGAGAGTTTAAGTTCCTACCACAGCCATACATACATACTTGCTAGACTTTAAGCCATACCTTTACTTTTTACTGCTTATGAGCATTGAGTGTAGTCAAGCTGTGTAGACCCTTAGGAGCTTGTCATGCGATTAAAATCAAGATTCACTTGCACGATCACTCATACATGCTGCTTCTACTCCGGAAGTACGCATCCACATATATCCACTCATTCTCATCTCCAGATCCACATAAAATTATTCTACTCCTAATCCGGGAGAGAATAGTCAAAAATATTTTCCCATTCTTGTTATCCCCTGTGAAATAAATGCTCAAGCTATTTTGGTTACTACCACTTGCTATATTGTTCTAAGGAGATGAGTGCTCTATACGAGGAAATAAAAAGGGGCAAGTGCCCGGAACCTCGAAAAGAAAAAGATACGAGGAAATAAAAAGGAGCAAGTGCTCGGAACCTCGATGAAAAAAAAAGAAAAAGTATGAGAAGAGAGGTAAAAATGGACAAGTGTCCGACAGTAGAATTAGGGGTACAAGATACCCACCTGAGAGGAAAAAAAGAAAATATAGAGCACCTCATTCTCCTCAAGAGCTTTAAAAGCAAGAAAGTACGTATCTCCTCAAAAAGAGCAAAAGTAGAATTAGACTTTCATCATTGTTATCATCACTACCACCATACACCATTTATTCGCCACACATGCACATCTTGATTTGACTTATTGGCTTGTTTCTCTGGATCCATGGTTTGACTATGCAATAAATGTCTTGTAAGTATGTATACTTTATCTCCCACCGATGAGCTCCAGATATCAAAAGCCTTATTAGAATAGGATGAGAGAGAAGGCAATGTCACTCTGCCTTATACCACAAATACTACATACTTTGCTTTGAGAGAAGGCAGACATCATTACTGCCTTGGTGAGGATCCAGAAATACCACAAAAGAGAGACCTGAGAGAGTCATACAAGGAATCTCTGAGTTTTATTTTAAAATCTGCAAAAAACTCCAAGAGCTATAGCTAATCAAGAATAAGAGACATGGCGCTTGACTAGACTGTTCTATCTTTTAACCGCTCAAGACAAAGGTGACGGTTGCAAGCCCCATGGTGAAAGGTATAATGAGTAAGTTTTAAGTCTTGACAGTTTACTTTAACTCAGAGATGAGACTCTATTTGAAAGCATGTGTACCGTCAAAATTCAAAGGCATTTCAGCAACTACTGAGTCTCTCCTTGCTCAGGGATGAGCAAGAGGTAAGCTTGGGGGAGTTTGTTGACGGTCCTTAAGTATCAATTATAACTATCAAATAAATAGAGAAAAGGATCCAAATGAAACCAACACCTAGACTTAGGGTTTTATCTGACAGAATTCCATGAGTTTTGTTGTTTATCTATTTCTGCAGGGGGTAATCAGGAAATACGAAAGAAAGGCCCACATGTCGGATTAATGACGGGATATTAACCGAACACGTAATTATCTTACATCTAGAAGAGTCCAGAAGCCACGAGAACGAACGGGAGGCGTAACGGAGCCGGACACAGGGCGCCCGCCCTGGTCCTTAGGGCGCCCGCCCTGGCCCCGGAGCCAATCAGGCTCCGCCTCGAGGATTATGCTCCATCGACCTAGAGGATCAAGAAAAACCGCACGATCAATGTCGGTTTGATCCGACGGCCCAGATTCATCCGAAAGGGCTATATAAGCAAGGCCCCTGCCCCTGGAGGAGAGGCCCTCGTCTCATACTTCAAACCCTAATTCAGGAGGAGAGCCTCTGATCAAGCCCTAGAGCCACCACATCAACTAGATCTCTAGTTAGCATAGCTACATAGGATTAGAACTAGAAGGAGTCAATCTTTGATTGGTTCCCGGATCTGTCAAGAGGATTCTTGGTAATTCCTCTATTGTTCTTCAATTGTTCATCTTTGTTCTTCAATATTATGAATATGACTTTATTCTATTTCAATATATTGGTTATGACTTTGCTCTACTTGATTATATTTGCAATTATATTGTTCTTAGTTTATCATAGTTATATGCTTGGTTTAGTTAGATTGGAATTATATACATGCCTAGGATCGAATAGCGTTTATCCATGTGTACAGTGGGTGAATGATAACTATTGTGTAGACGTGGTGTATATACCGTATTTATCTGTGATTGCACCCTATATGCCGGATTGTGGGGTAGTTCGCGATAGTGACAGCTTCGTTGATTCTTATATAGTCCCCCTCTCGTGTATAGGGCAGGCAGAGCAACACTATTACAGGGGAGTGATTGCTATGTACTTCATCTTCCTTGCTAATATTCACTATGCATGGATATAGTCTTTTCTCACCATGATTGCCAAGTATAATTGCACTAACTATGATATGCTAGACTTTATAGTTAATAATAACTTAGGGAATATCTTTGTAGTTCATCCTAATTCTATGCTAATGACTTGCTAGAATATCTGTTGAGGTGCTTATCATTATTATATGTGGCTAGCTGATCAGATTAATTATCTTTGTCACCATTATCACTTTACCTTTACTTAATGTGACATTTATACCTGTATAAAGAGATTGATAAATACTCTCGGTTATACATGTAATGATGTGTACTCAGTTCTATATTCTCATTCCATTATCAACCATGATACTTAGAAATCCCTTCCCAGTGGTAAAAATATAAATAACAATACCTGGAATACTTCCCGGTTAAAATGCTACATCGGTATTAATCCGTGCGCTTGCAGATCCCTTTTATTATTTATCTTGATGAGCAAATGCATATTTCAATACCGCGTCTCTCATGTCATACTGGGGATGACAACTTGGCTTAAGTGGCATGAGGGATAGGTTTGGCATTTTTGGCGCCGTTATCAGAATTAGAAAACTAAGTCTACTTTTGGTAGTGACGTTAAGAATGCCCAACAATATCATCACGTGACCGTATTGGTTCATCGATCTTGACCTCACTTGCTCTTCACCATTGCCTCGGTCCATTGGCGCCAAGTCTTGCCCAAGCTTCACCGTCACACGTGGTCCCTCGCTTCAAAGCTTCCGACTTGCCCTTCACGCTTGCAACCGGTCCATCGAGCCAAGCCATATCTCGATCTTCTCCACTTTGATCACATGACTCCAGGTCATGTCTCATATGCAATAAGCTCCTTTGTAAGTGCATTCGCCCCCGTTGTGGGTTTTGGATAATCAATGACAATCAAATTAGGGACTAACATGTCTATCTAAGTGAATATGCAGGTGTTAGTTCATTGAAAGAATTTGTTTGGTCACACCTGGTGATGTTAGCACCCTCAATTCCTTTGGTTGGAAAGCTTTCCGTCTCAAGTGGGTCGATAAGTTTTATCTTTTAACTTGAGTTATAGGAAACGCCGCACTATCAAGAGGGATACAAATTAGGCTATCTAAAGGGAAAACTTGTGCTCAATATGTGTTTGTTTAAGCGTTTAAGAGACACCGTTGCACTCACGGACACTTAGAGAAGTGTTTTATGCCTGGGAGAACCGGTAGTACCGGTGTATGCCCGGTAGTACCGGTAGGCATAAATCCCGCCGGTGACTGCGCTTTAGTTCTGCGAGTTTTTGTTCTAGCGGTAGTATCGGTGGTTGACCGGTGGTACCGGTTGTCGACCGGTGGTACCGGTGAAAGCCCGGTAGTACCGGTAAGTCTTTTTCCCGCAAAATATATCTTCTCCGAATCTGTTCTACCGGTGGTACCGATCGTTGACCGGTGGTACCGGTGAAAGACCGGTAGTACTGGTAGGCTATTTTCTCGCAAAGTCTCCAGTAGGGTAACTGTAACGGTCGAATCCTTTGGGACCGGTAGTACCGGTGGGCTCTCACCGGTAGTACCGGTACCGCTTCGAGGATAAGAGTATAAATAGCTCTACCCTTCACTTCTAACCGTTACCCATGCCATTTACTCCCACCAACCTTCAGACAAACAGCTCTCAAGCATTGACTCACTCTCTCTCTCTTCCTCTTGGCCCTCAATTCCAATCCCTTGTAAGATCTGAGAAAAGAGGAGAGATTTAAGAGTGGAAAGCTTCGATTCACATCTTGAGCACTTGTTCCCCCTCCTAGTTGGCTTGGTTTGTGTTTGTTACTCTTGGGTTCTTGGAACCCTAGCCGGCTAGGTGTTCTTCGTGGTTGCCCGTGTTGTTCCACTTGTGAGGGCACCCCGAAGTGTTTGTATTACCCTTATCTTCTTAGTGGAAATCTTGAGCTAACCTTTGTGGTTGCTTGAGGGAGGCAAGGAGGTGGAATAGACTTCGACCTTAGTGGTCACCTCAACAACGAGGACGTAGGAACTCTTTTGTGGGGTTACCGAACCTCGGATTAAATCGTGTGTCCTGCGTGCTTGTTGTTGTTGCTATTTGTGTTTACTTGAAATATTACTTGCTCGTTGTGTTCTTCCTCGTTCCTATCTCTATCATAGGTTGTGGGTGCTCGATCTACTACTTGGTGAAGGAACAAGAAAGGAGAGTTCATAAACTTCATCAACATCATCTTTGGTAGTGGGGTAAAACTCAGATCTGAAATCTCAACACGAAAATCTCTGATTTCGTAGTTTCAGTAGGGTACCGGTAGTACCGGTGGTTTGCGTCGGTAGTACCGGTGATCCCTCACCGGTAGTACCGGTCCAAACCAACCGGTAGTACCGGTCAGTGTTTTAACTTCCGCATTGAGTTTTGAGTTACAGGTTTTTTAGATCCGCCTATTCACCCCCCCTCTAGGCCTATTAGATCCTTCCAATTGGTATCAGAGCAGGGTTCCCTCGTGTCTAGCGCTTGACCGTGTGAGGAGACAGTATGGCTACCTTTGATGATGACACCTTGAACAAGCTAGTTGAGCTGCTTGCCGGGAAACTCAGTGACAGGCTTCTAGAGCAACAAAAGGAGCAAATGAACAAGATGCAAGATGAGATGAACAAGTTGAAGGAAGCCGTAAGTAAGAAGATTGAAGATGTGGCAAGTGGTGGTGATGGAGATGGTGAGAATGAAGTAATCAAGACACCTAAAGGGTTTACTCGTGTTCCATATGAGTACTCTTCCTTTAGCAAATCCAATCCACACTTGCCAACCATCAACCCCGGCAAACCACCTCAATTTGATGGAGTTAGATATACCGATTGGGCTCATAGAATGAAGATGCATCTTATTGCCGCAAGATGTTGGGAGATTGTGGAAGTGGGTGTTAAAGCTTTGGAAGAAGATGGTGAGTTGACAACCGAGGATTACCTTGACATACAACAAAATGCTACAGCTGCCTCCTTGATTCTATCATGCCTAAATCAAGAAGATTACAACAAGGTAAACGGCATGGAAAGTGCAAAGCAAATTTGGGATACCTTGAAGGTTTCGTTTGAAGGTGATAAAAGTGTAAGAAAGGGAAACATAGAGCTACTTCAAAGCAAGATTGAAAACTTTGGGATGATTGAAGGTGAAACTACCCAAGTCATGTTTGATAGATTCATGACCTTGATCAATAGAATAAGAGCTCTTGGTGACACGTATTGGGATGACAACTCGGCGGCTAGAAAGTTGTGTAGAGTGTATAGACAAAAGAACAACATTCTTGCTTCGGTCATCATGGAAAGACCTAACTATGACACAATGACACCTCAAGAAATGCTAGCCAAGTTGAAACACCATGAGTGCTTAGAAGATGAAGCAAAAGAAGCATCAAGTCAAAAGAAGAATATTGCTCTCAAGGCATCTCATGGTAGAAGCAAGAAGAAAGATATTCATGATCCGTCAAGTGATGAAGAACATGATGAAGATTCCGATGCGGAAGAAGCTCTATTAGTTGCAAACTATAGAAAATATTTGAAAAAGAAGAAGGATAGGAAGAGGAGTGGAGGCAAGCCATACAAGAAAAGATTTTGCTATGGTTGTGGAGATGTTGGTCATTTCATTGCCGATTGTCCAAAAGAGAAGATGAAGCACAAGCACAACAAAGATGATGACAAGAAGCATAAAGGGAAGAAGAGAGGTGAAGCACATCTTGGTGAAGAATGGGAATCGAATGATGAAAGTGATGATTCAAATGACAAAGGCAAGGAGAAGAAGAAGGGTGTAGCAACGATTGCTATTCAAGAGTCTTCTTCCTCTCAATCCAAGCGCATCATCAACCATTCTTCGTCACCATCATTGTTCGCCGACTTATCATCATCGCCTAGGCTTTTCGAAAATCTCACCGACAACGACTACTACACTCCTACTTGCCTTATGGGAAAGGGGGAGAAGGTACCACACAACTCTCCGACTCACTCTAGTAATGAATATAGTAGTTGTGATGAAAATGATGATGAACTTGCAAACAACATGATAAAGAAATTCGGCAAGTCGGCCGGCTCTCAAATAATAAAACTAATCCATAAGCTAGAAAAGCGGGAAGCATGCATCGAGTCGCAAGGGGAATTGCTCCTAGTGGAAAGGGAGAAGAATCTTGAACTTGAAGCATGCCTTTCTAAGGAAAAGGAGGAAGTTGAGAAATTAAACATAGAATTGTCCTTAGCCAAAGATTCATATGAACGTTTGACTAAGGAACATTCTTTGGTTAATGACTCTTTAGCTAGTTTAAAGAGTGAACATAGTTTGGTTCAAGAAAGCCTTACAAGCTTCAAAGATAAATATCATACTCTTGAACTTAGCTATGAAACTCTTTGGAATAGCACTTCCATCCATCCTATGAAATCCGGTGATTCCAATGCTTCAACTAGTGGAGGATGTAAAAGATGTTATAATCATGATATAAGTGCTTGTGCTACTAACCTTATTGAGCTAGAAAAGAAAGATAAGGAGATTCAAAGATTGAACATGGTTATCAAGAATGATTACAAGAAGAAGCAATCAACAACCATGTACAAGTCATCAAGACACCCCCTAATCAAGGATGGACTTGGCTACAATAGGTATGATGGTAAAGCAAATGGAAGGAACATGATTAATGGAGTGCCTTGTGTGAGATTCAACAAGGGTGTGGCACTAGATGATCTTATCAACAAGGTCAACAACGTTGCCACTCCTTCAAGCACATTTGTCAAGATCACGGCCAACAACAAAAAGAAGCAAGTGCTTACCTCCAAGCAACAAGTACCCATTTCACGAAGCTATGCTAGTGATTATATGTGTTGTTGGGGGAAGGATGGCAAGATTGTTGTGAAGTATGTTGGTGCACTCAAGAAGAAGCAAATCATGAGGAGTGTTTGGGTGCCCAAAACCTATGTGACTAACCCCTTAGGACCCAATTCTATTTGGGTACCTAAAACCAAGGCTTAATTTGTTTTTGTAGGAATACTCCTCCGGTGGAACAAGTTGGGTGCTAGATAGTGGATGCACTAATCATATGACCGGGGAGAAGAATATGTTCACCTCCTTTCAACCAAATCAAAGTACAAGTGAACGCATTGTGTTTGGTGATAATGGTAAAGGAGACGTCCTTGGTTTGGGTAAAATCGCTATCTCAAATGAAAATTCTATTTCAAATGTATTACTTGTGGAAGGGTTAGGATACAATTTGTTGTCTATTTCACAACTTTGTGAGATGGGCTACAATTGTCTCTTTACCAATGTGGGTGTGGAAGTCTCTAAAAGGAAGGACTCCTCCATTGTCTTCACGGGTCGCTTGAAAGGCAAACTTTATCTAGTTGACTTCACATCTAGTAAAGTGAAGCCTGAGACTTGTTTAGTGGCAAAATCTAGCATGGGTTGGCTATGGCATCGCCGACTAGCTCATGTTGGATTGAGGAACTTGGCCGACCTTCAAAGAGGCGAATACATCCTTGGACTAACAAATGTCTCTTTTGAGAAAGATAGGATTTGTAGCGCATGTCAAGCGGGCAAACAAGTTGGAGCCAAACATCCCGTCAAAAATGTTGTATCAACAACGAGACCACTTGAGCTACTTCATATGGACTTATTTGGTCCCAATGCTTACATAAGCATTGGAGGTAACAAATATGGCTTTGTTATTGTTGATGATTATTCCCGCTTCACTTGGGTATTCTTTTTGCAAGATAAAAGTGATACTCAAGTAATCTTCAAGAGGTTTGCAAGAAGAGCTCAAAATGAATTTGAAGTGAAGATCAAGAAAGTAAGAAGTGACAACGGGACGGAGTTTAAAAATACCAACATTGAAGAGTTCCTTAATGAAGAAGGAATCAAGCATGAGTTTTCGGTTCCCTATACTCCTCAACAAAATGGTGTTGTGGAGAGAAAGAATCGAACACTCATAGAAGCAGCAAGAGCAATGTTGGATGAATACAAGACTCCAGACAAGTATTGGGCGGAAGCGGTCAACACGGCATGTCATGCAATCAACCGCTTGTATCTTCATAAAATCATGAAAAAGACCGCCTACGAGCTTCTTACCGGTAACAAACCTAAAGTGCATTACTTTTGAGTTTTTGGATGCAAGTGTTTCATACTTAACAAGAAATCCAAAAGCTCAAAGTTTGCACCAAAGGTTGATGAAGGTTTCTTGCTTGGTTATGGTACTAACGAACATGGCTATCGTGTTTTCAACAAGACCACCGGTCAAGTTGAAATAGCGATTGACGTGACATTTGATGAAACCGACGGCTCTCAAAAGGAGCAAGTCAATGTTGACATTATAGGTAAAGAAGAGCCATCCTCTCAAGTAATCAAGAAGCTTGCTACCGGTGAAGTAAAGCCCGTTGAAGAAGATGATGAATATGCACAAGAACAAATCATTCATGATCCGCACATGCATCATGGGTCGATAAATGTCCATGATGATGGCTCTACATCAAAAGATGGACATGATTCAAGTGTTCAAGTCATTCAAAATACACCACAAGTCGAAGATAGCAACCAAGTTGATGATCGAAATAGAAATGAAGACAACTTCATACGAGATCTTAATCTTGATCCTTCATTCAACCAAGACAAGGATGATGAAGATGAAGGTCCAATCCAAAGGAGAACTCAAGTGCCTCACCCAAGAGTACATCATACCATTCAACGAGACCATCCCGTTGACAACATCTTGGGAAGCATTCAAAGAGGAGTCGTCACAAGGTCAAGGCTTGCAAGCTTTTGTGAACACTTCTCATTTGTGTCTCCAAAAGAGCCTAAAAAGGTTGAAGAAGCCATTGATGATGAGGATTGGATGATAGCAATGCAAGAAGAGTTGAATAACTTCACTCGCAATGAAGTTTGGACATTGGTGGAAAGACCCAAACAAAATGTGATTGGAACTAAATGGGTTTTTCGCAACAAGCAAGATGAGCATGGTGTGGTCACAAGAAACAAGGCCCGGTTGGTAGCTCAAGGATTCACTCAAATTGAAGGTTTGGATTTTGGGGAAACTTATGCACCTGTGGCAAGGCTTGAGTCAATTCGGATCTTACTTGCCTATGCCGTCCATCACAACTTCAAGCTATATCAAATGGATGTGAAGAGTGCATTCCTCAACGGCCCCCTCTCCGAAGTGGTATATGTAGAACAACCACCGGGTTTTGAAGATCCCAAGAATCCTGATCATGTCTATAAGCTCAACAAAGCACTCTATGGGCTTAAGCAAGCCCCTAGAGCTTGGTATGATTGTCTTAAGGACTTCCTACTCAAACAAGGGTTTGAGATAGGCAAGGCCGATCTAACTTTATTTACTCGCAAAGTCAATAATGATATCTTTATTTGCCAAATATATGTCAATGACATAATATTTGGTAGTACTAATGTGGCTTTTTGTGAGGAGTTTAGTAGGATTATGACGAATAGATTCGAGATGTCTATGATGGGAGAGTTGAAGTTCTTTCTTGGTTTTCAAATCAAGCAACTCAAGGAAGGGACCTTTATTTGTCAAACGAAGTATACTCTTGACATGTTGAAGAAATTTGACATGGAGAAAGCTAAACCCATCAAGACACCGATGCCAACCAATGGGCATCTTGATCTAGACAAGGATGGAAAGGCCGTCGATCAAAAGGTATATCGTTCCATGATTGGATCCTTACTTTACCTTTGTGCATCTAGGCCCGATATTATGCTTAGTGTGTGCATGTGTGCAAGATTTCAAGCTAATCCAAAAGAATGTCACTTAGTGGCTGTTAAGAGAATTTTGAGATATTTAGTGCACACTCCTAATCTTGGCTTGTGGTATCCAAAGGGCTCCACCTTTGATTTACTTGGCTACTCCGATTCGGATTATGCCGGTTGCAGGGTAAATCGAAAGAGCACAACCGGGACTTGCCAATTTCTTGGTAGGTCTTTGGTGTCATGGAGCTCTAAAAAGCAAAATAGTGTTGCCTTGTCTACTGCCGAAGCCGAGTATGTGGCGGCCGGTGCTTGCTGTGCCCAACTACTTTGGATGAAGCAGACCCTTAAAGACTTTGGGTGTGAGCTAACCAAGATTCCCCTCTTGTGTGACAATGAGAGTGCCATTAAATTGGCTAACAATCCCGTAAACCATTCTCGTACAAAGCACATAGACATCCGGCATCATTTCTTGAGAGACCATGAAGCTAAAGGAGATATCGCTTTACATCATGTGAGCACCGAAAAGCAACTAGCCGATATCTTCACAAAGCCTCTAGATGAGTCAAGATTTTGTGCTTTGAGGAGTGAACTAAATATCATTGATTCTCGTAACGTGGCTTGATTTCTTGGACATATTTTGGTTGATTCTAGTTAGGCGAAAACTCTTTAATAAAATTTTGAGTGCGATTTCAAAATCTATTTTCACTTCTCAAGCAGGTTCATAGTTTTGTCTTGTTTCTATGAAATCTGGACTTGCTTGAGTTAGTTCTAGTTCATCATATATGTTCACCATCTATCTCTCAATTCTTCCTGCACTAGAACCACCGGTGGTACCGCTGGGTGACCGGTAGTACCGGTCTCTGACCGGTAGTACCGACTAGCCACCGGTGGTACCGGTAGTTTGTTTTCTCGCGACGCTTATCTGCGGTGGTTGTCCTGACCGGTAGTACCGGTGCTTCTCCACCGGTAGTACCGGTAGTGCAAGTCCGGCTGGGTATATATATGGGATGTGACCTTTCTTCCCTCATTCATCTTCCCTGTGCCCGCACCCCACAACCACCGGCGGCGCCGCCACCTCCATTCCACCACTCGATCTCCCTCCTCCCTCCACCACTCTTGCCGATCTTTGAGGAGAAGTTTCCCCTTGTCGTGGGGATCGCGTGGAGCTGCTTTGGAGTTGCCCAAACCTCTTCCTTTGCTGGGATTTGATCTCTTTTCCCCTTCAAGCATGCAAAGGAAGAACCCCAAGAGGGCCGCTCGTCCCAGTGGAGGTGATGGTGGTAGTGCTTCCCGGCCCGTCCGTGGAAGGACTGCTGCTCGTTCTAGCGGCTGTGGTAGTGGTGGTGGCCTTGGAGATGAAGATGATGTGGAACCCCAGGGTGTGCCTGCTCCTCTCTCGAGTATGGGACGCCCCAATCCTCCGCGTCGTCACAGCAAGCAAGTGCAAGGTCAGCGTCCGGGAGGTGAGAATCCACAGCTTGCCGCTATGCAAATTGAGGGTCGCTCTATTGACCCTAACATTGTGGCTCAATCCCCCATTCAAATTGGTCTTGCCACTGCCAACCGGATGCTTCTATTTCATCAAAATGCAAATCCTCGTATGTCCGGTCCTCAGAATCAAGGTGGTTATCAACCCTCTCTTCCTGTTGACTATTCTAAGAGAGCGGGTGATTTAAGGGTGCAGCGTAGTGAAAATCCCTATCAGTTTATCCGCAACCCTAGTGTGGATGTTCGTTTTTGGAGCCGCATGCATTCGGATGACTATTATAAGGTTCTGTTCAAGAGTGGGCAGCGTGGCTCTTCTCCGCCGATATTCCAGCACAAGTGGGTGCAGCGCACCTCTCTTGATAATTTAAACAATCCTGACATTCACCGTTTGGTTGCTGATCTTGATGCTTGTCGTCTGCTCCCTCTTATGACATTCCAGCATAATTGGAATGATGAGATTATCTGTCAGTTTTATGCAACTCTGTGGATTGATTCTCAGAACCTTGTACTGCATTGGCTCACCCAAGGCGTCCATTACAGATGTGATTATCGGACTTTTTCACGCCTTCTTGGATTTACTGCTGAGGACAGGGGTGCTTCTAGTCTTTTTGATATTTTTCCGGATTCTGTCTCTCACAATGACTTAGAGGCTGCTGAGGTATACAAGCCTGGTGCGGCTATTGATTTCACTACCACTCATTTGAAGCCGTACTTTTATGTCCTCAACAATCTCATTCGCCTCACCTTGGATCCGAAGATTGGAGATTCTATTCATCTCATGCTTGATGCTCCTAAGGTCCTTTGCCATTTTGGCACTGGTGGTGATCGTTTTTCCATCACCGACTTCATGTGGCGCAAGATTGAGCAGGCTGCAAATGATCCCCACAAGTCTTTGCCTTATGCTCCATATCTCATGTATATCATTGAGCAAGTGGTGGGTCGTTCATTCCATCACAACGCCGTGCACAAGTCCTATTCCGTCCGTCACTTGGGCCCAAAAGGTACTGTTGGTGGATCCGCTCCTTCTCCCACTCGTGGTCCAGCCACACGTACCTCCTCTCGCGGTGCTTACCGTGGTGGTGCCTCTACTGCTCCTACTCGCTCTTCCTCGGAGCGTCGTCGGCGTGGCGGCGGTGTCATCAAGTACGCATTGGGGAAGCTTTGGGAGGCCTTCTGTTACAAGGCCGAGAAGGATGATCGTCGCCTAAGGCGTATTGAGCAGCACCTTCAGATTGATCCTCCTGAGAGTCCTCTCCGTGAGTTTCGGGATCCCTTCGTCGAGTACAATGAGTTGTATGGTGCTCCCGTCTCTGGCCTTAGTGAGGAGGCTGGCCCGTCCGATGACCCTCGTGGTAAGAAGACGGTCCCTCCATCGCCAGGGTTGGTTGACTACTCCACAGACGACGACGACAGTGACGACGACGGCGACTTCTCGGAGCCGTATTAGCTTTCGCTACCTTATCGTTTTCGTGCCTACCCTTTTTGGCACTTGATGCCAAAGGGGGAGTGTTAGGCTTATCATCTATGTAATAGGTAGTTTATGGTCGTTTTCAAAACTTGTGGTGAACTATGTATGGTGGACTAAGAACTTTGTGTGTGATGATGGATGATTGTAGGCTAATCACTTATGCTTATTTGTTTTGTTTGCCTAGTTGTTTTTATGATGGTTGTTGACTTAGTTTGGCTTTGGTTGTTTTAAGTCCTTTTCTTTCTACTTTAGCCTTTCTTTCTTTTGTGTGATAAGTCTTGTCTCATGCATCACGTTATATTTCTTGTCACACACTTTTAGGCACCCCACGATTTGCAAAATTTAGGGGGAGCTTCCCTTATGTATGCATATTGATTATGATCAATGTTGAGATTCAAGTTCAATGCATACACTGAGGGGGAGCCTCTTGTAAAGTTTGGAATTAAATTTCTTCAATTCTTTGCATCATTATGTAAGCCTAAGTTGGTTGTCATCAATTACCAAAAAGGGGGAGTTTGTAAGTGCATTCGCCCCCGTTGTGGGTTTTGGATAATCAATGACAATCAAATTAGGGACTAACATGTCTATCTAAGTGAATATGCAGGTGTTAGTTCATTGAAAGAATTTGTTTGGTCACACTTGGTGATGTTAGCACCCTCAATTCCTTTGGTTGGAAAGCTTTCCGTCTCAAGTGGGTCGATAAGTTTTATCTTTTAACTTGAGTTATAGGAAACGCCGCACTATCAAGAGGGATACAAATTAGGCTATCTAAAGGGAAAACTTGTGCTCAATATGTGTTTGTTTAAGCGTTTAAGAGACACCGTTGCACTCACGGACACTTAGAGAAGTGTTTTATGCCTGGGAGAACCGGTAGTACCGGTGTATGCCCGGTAGTACCGGTAGGCATAAATCCCGCCGGTGACTGCGCTTTAGTTCTGCGAGTTTTTGTTCTAGCGGTAGTATCGGTGGTTGACCGGTGGTACCGGTTGTCGACCGGTGGTACCGGTGAAAGCCCGGTAGTACCGGTAAGTCTTTTTCCCGCAAAATATATCTTCTTCGAATCTGTTCTACCGGTGGTACCGATCGTTGACCGGTGGTACCGGTGAAAGACCGGTAGTACCGGTAGGCTATTTTCTCGCAAAGTCTCCAGTAGGGTAACTGTAACGGTCGAATCCTTTGGGACCGGTAGTACCGGTGGGCTCTCACCAGTAGTACCGGTACCGCTTCGAGGATAAGAGTATAAATAGCTCTACCCTTCACTTCTAACCGTTACCCATGCCATTTACTCCCACCAACCTTCAGACAAACAGCTCTCAAGCATTGACTCACTCTCTCTCTTCCTCTTGGCCCTCAATTCCAATCCCTTGTAAGATCTGAGAAAAGAGGAGAGATTTAAGAGTGGAAAGCTTCGATTCACATCTTGAGCACTTGTTCCCCCTCCTAGTTGGCTTGGTTTGTGTTTGTTACTCTTGGGTTCTTGGAACCCTAGCCGGCTAGGTGTTCTTCGTGGTTGCCCGTGTTGTTCCACTTGTGAGGGCACCCCGAAGTGTTTGTATTACCCTTATCTTCTTAGTGGAAATCTTGAGCTAACCTTTGTGGTTGCTTGAGGGAGGCAAGGAGGTGGAATAGACTTCGACCTTAGTGGTCACCTCAACAACGAGGACGTAGGAACTCTTTTGTGGGGTTACCGAACCTCGGATTAAATCGTGTGTCCTGTGTGCTTGTTGTTGTTGCTATTTGTGTTTACTTGAAATATTACTTGCTCGTTGTGTTCTTCCTCGTTCCTATCTCTATCATAGGTTGTGGGTGCTCGATCTACTACTTGGTGAAGGAACAAGAAAGGAGAGTTCATAAACTTCATCAACATCATCTTCGGTAGTGGGGTAAAACTCAGATCTGAAATCTCAACACGAAAATCTCTGATTTCGTAGTTTCAGTAGGGTACCGGTAGTACCGGTGGTTTGCGTCGGTAGTACCGGTGATCCCTCACCGGTAGTACCGGTCCAAACCAACCGGTAGTACCGGTCAGTGTTTTAACTTCCGCATTGAGTTTTGAGTTACAGGTTTTTTAGATCCGCCTATTCACCCCCCCTCTAGGCCTATTAGATCCTTCCATCCTTCATGACACAATCACTTATGGAGTCATTCCCTGTGTATCTCACATTAGACACAATTAGTCTACCTAAGGTTGTCACTCAATTACCAAAACCAAACAAGGACCTTTCAGGTGTTCATCCTTTCCGGATGGGATCGACTCGCATGCCCCCGTGCCTCACACCGTACGCCCCGCCGTGGACCCTTGCTCGTGCCTCGTGTCGCGCCCTTGCATCTCACGTCTCGCACTGTGGACCCTCACCTGTGCCTCGCACCGCACGCGCCTCGCACTGCGCGCCTCCCGCCACGGCCGTGATCCATCCGCCTGTTGACCTAGGCGACCTTGAGCTCCCTGCTGGCGTCAAGCTCCGCGTAAACGAGTGTCCATTAGGGGGCAACAAGTAGATAGCACATGTTGTAACCGTATGTTTCATGCGTTTCAGATGTATGTTGCATATGTTTCATCTAGATGTTGCAAAAGTAGATCCGGTGTTACATATGTTGTAGTGACTATACACGTATGTTGCAAGTGTATGTTTTAAATGTTTTAGCTGTTTCAAACATATGTTGCAAGTGTTTTATCTTGATGTTGCATATGTTGCACTGGCTATACACATATGTTGCATATGCTTCAAATGTTTCAGTTGTTTCAAACATATGTTGCATATGGTGTAGTGCCCATACACATATGTTGCAAACGTATGTTGTAAATGTTTAATCTGTTTCGGACATATGTTGCAACAAATGCTTTATGTTGCAAGTGTTCCATGAACAGGCGCGACAAGGGGGTGCAGGCAAAGGTGGTCCCCTCGAGCGTAGGCTGCGTAGCGGTCCCCGCGTGCGTGCGAAAAGCGAAGCGGACGCGGCAGCAGGCGTGGAGCACAAAACTATATCCATGGGCGTGGCAGCAGGCGCGGAGCACGAAGCTACATCTATGGGCAGGCAGCAGGCGCGGAGCACGAGGCGAAGCTGAGCACGAAGCTGCATCCATGGGTAGACAGCAGGCACGGAGCACGAGGCTGCATCCGTGGGCAGGCAGTAGGCACGCAACACGAGGTGAAGCGGAGCACAAAGCTGCATTCATGGGCGTCCTGAGGGTATAATTATTGGAAACAGATGTGCAGTAGACGCTGGCGTCCGAACGTCCGGACGCTAGTCTCTCCCTTTGGTATTTCACCGCACCTTGATTTGATTTCTTCCTCCACCACTGCATACACATGCGAAACAGCTGGAGACTAGTTTCACACATATTCTCATCTCATTGTTTCTTACTTTTTTTGGTTCATTTTTTAGTTAAATCTTTTTTAGTGCAACAAGTTAAAATGGTTTTTATTAGTTATTCTCCATCCACAAAAAAGTTTAGAATTTTTGGAACATATTTTTATTTAAATGATTTTTTTGAATCGGTATCCAGTTTGCTAGCCAAACAACTTCATAAAGTGTCGGTGTTTTATCAACCGAGAAGTGAACTTATTCGTGTGTCGCGCTGCTCTAGGAAGACGACAGTAGCATCCAAAGGCACAAGAAATTATACTGGTTCAGGTCAGAGCCCTACGTCCAGTCTCATAGATGATTCGAGTGCGTATTTCTCGGTTGAATGTGAAGTTTCTTTCAATGGGGCATGCAAGAAGGGAGAGAGAGGTTGGAGAGTGGATTACGACTGCCCGAATGAAGACTCGAGAGTTTGTCCCCCTAGAAGGGTGCCCTGGCTGCCCTTATATAGAGTCTAGGATCAGGGTACATACAGAGAGATAGGTTCTCCCGACCGAGTGGTCGTGAGCCTGAGGGAGGGGAAACTAGCTATCTTGGCCTGCAAGGAAGGCCGTCTTGTCTTGGCATTAGTGCACGTCCGGGCGTGGTTATTGTCATGGTCTTGTGTCCACGTCGCGGCATGGTGTGGCGTAATGCTACAGTGCCGGTCGTGACGGCATTGTTGGCACAGTGTTGGTTCGCCAACTGTCCTATGTGACGTGAGCTCGCCGTGGCCTTCATCATCGTCTCCCGTCCTTCTGGTGGCATCAGTACGGGAGCAGGTAGCTGCTCCCACATCGTTGGCTGCCCTGCTGGTCATGAAGCTGACGACCACGATCCCGAGCTTCAGGGTCGTGGCCCTTGTTGGCTTGATTGGCCTTGAAAGTCAAGGTCGTAGTCGTGAGCCCATCCTGTGATGAGTGGGGCCGTACGCCCATCCCGTCAGGGCGTATTTGGTTGGTGGGTCACCATACCGGTCGTCATCGCCTGGCGTTGCTGTCTTGTTTGTGCAATGGGGCACAAGGATGGCGTCTGTCCAGACTGAGGGGATAGCTGTCCCCTCAGTCCTAGTGGAGTTGGTTTGGAAGCTCTGCAAAACCGAAGCCATGACAATTCCGCAGTGTGTTTTTTGTTTCACGAAAAAGCTGCAACAATTCCCGCAAGAGTTCAAGTGAATTCCAGATGGGGACCTATCTTTCTCCAAGGTAGGTAGATAGAGTGAGGTAGCCAAGTCCCAAGTTGCGCAATTGCGGGACACGTCTCATTCGCGTGCTCCTTTTTATTTGGATCTTGGTTGGGCGACTTTGCTACGACAATCAATCAATGTGTTTCCAAGTACACGTTGGAAGCAGATTTGATGGGCACTCGCTGACAGGATAGTAGTAGGACACGACGAGTGCATCGAGTAGGTTCCCTGACCCTGATTAGTAGTTGATCAGGTTAGTTGGGAGCAATATATATTGCACATTCACCTAACATTGGCGATTTCGATTTCCTCACCAACGAAAGATCAAAGATTTGTGAACCTGCCAGACAAGCGAGGGCAACACGGTCTGCTCTTCAAACTGAAAACTGATCTCTGAAGAATCCAAGAGAGAAGGAAGCACGCGCAGCTCTTTACTGAAAAAAAAATGATTTTCTTAGTGATTCAACCTCGACATATTGACAAATTACAAATTCTTTTTACACAAGCTCGTAAGAAATAGGGGGTGAAAACTGTAAAGATATTTTCCGACCGTATTCGAGACCGAATCTGTTTAGAGAGGTTCAGATTTGTTCATATCTGAGTCCAGGTATTCAGCATCAGTATCCGAATACTCAAATCACATATTTATGACGTCGACATCTAATATATCCTATTTGGCATGGTTGAAATATCCATATTCCAATCCAAATTTGAATAAAAAACGTGAAAATAAATATGATACCAGTGATATTCGTTACCATCCGGTCCGTTTCCATGCGTGAGGAAGAGCCCTCCGAGCGAGCCCATGACACCCTTTTGTCCTAGGAGTCTAGGACCACCACCGGAAAACAAACTCAGCACAAATCAAGGTGCTTACCTACCATAGTACTACCAATTAGTTTTACCTTTTCCATGCCAAGAATCAAAATACAAAATCTGCTGATTTCTAATCAATACTATGGTCAATGGTGTTTCCCCTGCTTCCATAACCTTGCATGACCCATTCGACAATTCCCAATCCTTCCCTCCTCTCTGCAAATTGATCGTCACAAGCAACTAACAAACCCCTGTTTGGGTTTAGCTCGTTCTTCTCCCAAGGCAATCTCTGTCTTCTCTTCCACTCTCCGCTGATCATTTCTCCAGAGAAGCTTCTGCGCATCTCTCTCTCTCTTACCTCCCAACATCTCGCGGCTGGCTGAATCTCTTCGCCGGGTTGGTTGTTGGGGGTGGCGGCCAGGCCATGACGGCGGCGAGGGCGGTGTGGCGCCCCGCTGCGGTCGTCCTCCTTGCGCTCGCTTCCCTCTCCTGTGTCCTCTCGCCGCCGCCGGTCTCCGCAGCTGCGGAAGCAGAGGTGGCCGGCGGGGTGGCTCATCGGAACACCGAGCGCATCGCAGGTGACCCCCTTCTCGCTCTGTCTGGTGCTCCGGACTTCCTCGTAGGAACATTTTTTTTATCATTTATTTATTGTTCGTGGATTGTGATTATTAGTTGTAGAAATTTAGAATAGCTCAGCTTTTGTCTAGTGGAATCGTCAGCGAGCTTTGGGACTTGCTGAATTGGCTGTTCGAATTCAGTTCACCGGCAGATTCTTAAAACTTTTTCCTTTGCTTCCTTCCAGTCGGCATACCTTATTAGGGCTTGTTTAGATTGCAAAAAAAGTGAACCCGATGAATAGTATCACTTTCGTCTTATTTGACAAATATTATCCAATCGTGGACCAACTAGACTCAAAAGATTCATCTCGTGATTTCCAACTAAACTGTGTAATTAATTATTTTTTTTACCTACATTTAATACTCTATGCAAGCGGTTAAAAATTGATGTGACGGAGAGAGAGTGAAAAAATTTGGAATTTGGATGGCATCTAAACAAGCCCTTACTACAGATATGCGGTTGCGATAGGTGCCATCATTTGCAAAATGCTATTGAAAGATCGAATTTTGCAAATGATGTTGCAAAATTCGATCTTTCAACTGCATTGTGCCACCTCCTTATATAAACAAAAAAAGATCAAAGTTGGCGCCAGTTCTGTACTGCCCCTTAATTGGTCCGTGGATCATTCTGGTATTTTTTTGTGAGGCATACAATCACCACGGAAAAAAAACCCATTAGTGACAAATATGGAGGTACCATCAGAATAGCCTTTTGCTTCTCCTCTAAGTGCTACGCAGTTGATGGTTTTTGAAACGGAACCGGCAGGAGAGCTGCCTATTGGATTAAAAAGAGGGAGCCAAGAAAGGCACTATACAACCATATACAGAAATGTACAAAACGAAACCACAACTCCAAAGCCTTCATCTCAAAAGCAGCTTACGCGGTTGATGGTTGGTAGCTTAGCCAACCATACCTGCATGCACTGCTTGCAGAGTAATTAAGCCCTGTTCGCTTGAGTTACTTTTCAGCTATGAAACAGTGGTTTCATCTCACAACATTTCAGCATAAACATCAGCATAAGCGAACAGGATTGACAATTTCTGCTGCAACAACAAACCAAGCCTAGTGATGCCTTCACCATTATGTGCCTACAATAAAAGGCTATTTAGTGCGTGAGTAATAGGCCAAGGAACGTCTTACTAGGGAGGCTATGCTTAAATGTACTCATTCTTGTCCTCCTTAGTGCGCTGCAAAACGGCGTGTCGTGTAAAAATTTCTCCTACTTAATACAAAAGATGCGCAAAGCTTTTGCGTATTCGAGAAAAAAAAAGAATGACAGAGACAAACAGTTAGCGTATAAATTCTGAATCTGTCAAAAAGAGATGACAAGGACCAAGGGAAACATATCGCAGAAAACATCATTAATTTGGTATGATTCGATCATGCTCGAGTGGTTTGTCGAAATTGGACTTTCTAAACCTATGTTATGTCGCTACCATTTCCCCTCTTTAACATTCTAGAGATACCTAATTACCATGTTCATCTTAATGTAGCTGCATGATTTGCTTACTTTACAATTTATTCGTTAGCTTTCTGTGTACTTGGTTTTATATGGAGGATATTCCTCCGTTCATTAGCTTTTTTTTTGGCACCATTCATTAGCTGTTACTTAGCCAAGAGTATTCACATGCAGGAAGTGCTGGCGATGTGCTAGAGGACAATCCTATTGGAAGGTTGAAGGTTTTCATCTACGACTTGCCAAGCAAGTACAATAAGAGGATTGTCACCAAGGATCCGCGATGCCTCCATCACATGTTTGCTGCCGAGATATTCATGCATCGTTTCTTGCTCTCTAGTGCGGTGCGAACACTCAACCCAGAAGAAGCTGATTGGTTCTACACGCCGGTTTACACTACATGTGATCTTACTCCTGCTGGACTTCCACTTCCATTCAAGTCCCCAAGGATGATGAGAAGTGCAATCCAGTTTATTTCAAACAAGTGGCCTTTCTGGAACAGAACTGATGGAGCTGATCACTTCTTTGTTGTTCCACATGATTTTGGTGCATGCTTTCACTATCAGGTGAGGACATCACTGCCCACTATTCAGCTCCCCATTAAGTGGAGTTCTATCAGATATAAGGTTTTCCCTTTCCAGGAATGTTCCTGCCTTTAGCGGCCATAACTCTGAAGTTATATTTGCAATTTTCATCTGTCTTATTTATAGGAAGAAAAAGCTGTCGAACGTGGAATTCTTTCAATGCTCCGCCGTGCTACATTGGTCCAAACATTTGGACAGAAGAACCATGTCTGCCTGAAAGAGGGTTCTATCATTATACCGCCATATGCACCTCCACAGAAAATGCAGGCTCACTTGGTTCCCCCTGACACTCCCCGTTCAATCTTTGTTTACTTCAGGGGACTTTTTTATGACAATGGTAATGACCCTGAGGGTGGGTATTATGCGAGGTAAGGACATGCCATTTCTATCCTATACTATCAAAACATGATGTCTGGATCCTAATTACTGATTTTGTTGGGAATCTTGGGATGTTAAACAGAGGTGCTCGAGCATCACTGTGGGAGAACTTCAAGAACAATCCTCTCTTTGATATCTCCACAGATCATCCTGTCACTTACTACGAAGATATGCAGCGTGCAGTCTTCTGCTTGTGCCCACTCGGATGGGCACCATGGAGCCCAAGGCTGGTGGAGGCCGTGGTTTTTGGCTGCATTCCAGTCATCATAGCTGATGACATTGTTCTACCATTTGCTGATGCTATCCCATGGGAGGAGATTGGTGTTTTTGTCGACGAAGAGGATGTTCCGAAGCTAGATTCAATCCTCACTTCCATTCCAATCGAAAATATTCTACGAAAGCAAAGATTGCTTGCCAATCCATCCATGAAGAAGGCCATGTTGTTCCCACAGCCAGCCCAACCTAGGGACGCATTCCATCAGATCCTGAACGGCCTTGCTCGCAAGTTGCCACACATGCAGAGTGTATACTTGCAACCAGGAGAGAAGCACCTCAACTGGACTGCTGGGCCTGTTGGAGACCTGAAGCCTTGGTAGCAGGAAAATTTAACTACAAGACTAGTCTTCCCCTGCTGATTGTATTATTAATATAAGTTTCTGACTTCTCCGTGGAGGAGTTCCAGCAAAGAATCTGTTGATATATATTTACTGAGTGTGTTATAGTGTTTTCATGCCACAGAAATCTGAATGCTGATTCTGTGGACCGGGTTGTAACTTTGTAATTGTACAGATGCTTATAAAGGAATGAAATGCATGTGTTCTTGTGTGAAGTTGGTAAATTTGTGTCACTGATTCCTGATTGTGTTTACTCTGTAGTGCATACTATTGCAAGTGTCGAAGTGATTGGAGAAAATAAGGCTACAAACAAGAACAGGTTTTGCAGGTTAGGTTCATATGTTGCTGGTGCCGAAGTGCCTGGACTCCTCCAGTCCAGCCTGACCCCTTGCACATGCAGTTCAGCGGCTTCACCTCTGAACTTTCGGATGTCCTCCACAGTAAGATGCACCCTTGGCCTTGGTGACACTGTCACGGCAAATGCATTCCATTTCCATCATAATCTGGAGAACTACTGGTACAGGTTGCATTTGCACAGATGACAATACAGGTATATATATGACAGCAAGGGCCCCGGGACCGGGAAGTGATATTGCGAGGATGGTGGCTATATATGGCTTGGTTCCAGCTCCCTGTATACTATTTTCTTTCAGCGATGAAAGTGAAGTGATTCATTCTTTAAGGTATTTGGATATGGGAGGAGGTTACTGAAGAAATGTATTGGTCCGAGTTTATGCAGTTAACCTTCTTTAGAGAAGTTGTGTAAGTTCGGGGAGACGGAGAGTGAATGAGTGATGCATTCACTGTTGCATAAATAAGAGAAATTTTTTTAGATAAAGGAATATGAAAATATTCCAGCAATCCAGCATAAATAGAATAATGGTTCTTGCATTACATATATACTTCATTACAAATAGCATAACATTTGAATAAAAGAGCAAAGTACATTCATCATATTGAAAGATCAAAATACATTGATCATGTTGTGTACATATACTATTCATCATTTGACATAATTTGGCCTTCACCCTGAACATACTAACAGAGTGTAGCACATTGCGGCAGTAGAATCGACCGGTTTAATTAATAATAAGCTATAGCATGAGATCAGTATCTTTTTTTAACTTAATGGTTGTAAATATATATGCCCATATGGAGTATATATTTGCTGGTACGATGGATCGGTCGAGAGTATTTAGTCAGATGTCGCGGCCTTGCGTCCGGTGATGGCGTACGGCGGGGTGTAGGGCGGGCCGGGTGGCGCTGGCTCGGGCGTCGGCGGGCCGGGGTAGGGCGGGCCGGGCGGCGGGGGCGTTGGTGGCGCGGGCGTGGGAGGCTTGGGCGTGGGTGGCTTGGGTGTGGGTGGCTTGGGCGTGGGCGGCTTGGGTGGCTTGGGCGACGGCGGCTTTGGCCCCGGCGGCGAGGGCTTGGGCGGCGACGGCGACGGCGAGAGCCCGCAGCGGATCATGCAGACGATGCTCTTCTGGTCGCAGCTGATGATGCAGAGCGGTAGATCGGCGCCCTGCTTGCCCATGCACCCGAACGAGCAGCCGAACACCTGCGTGAAGCAACCCAGCAGGCACTGCATGAAGCCGTTCAGCTCGGCCGGGGACGCCGACGACGGCGTCGTCAGAAGCGCCGCCGCGTTGTTGTTGATGTCGTCGCCGCTGAAGGCAACAGTGGCACTCGCTCCGGTGGCGGCGGACGCGAGGTCGGCGACGCCGGCCAGCGCGACGAAGAGAAGCACGAGGAAGAAGGAGCCGTCGCTGGCGCGAGTACTGCCGGTCATCGCCGTGGCCATGATCGTGTGACGTTGAGCGAGCTTCACTGATGCTGTGGGTTTGTGTGGGCTGTTACGTGTTGTTGGGAGGGGTTATATAGGAACAAGCTGCGGGCTTAGATTGAGCGTGGCGTATGATGCCACAACGATCGTGTTTTTGGTGTGTGCTGAGGTTGCTTTTCCGCGCACGCTCACACACGATACGGGTGGCCAGTGGTGCCAATCACGAGGGAAGTATGACTTTGGAATTATTATTAATTTAGATATAAATAACATAATAAACAATAGGCACATCTGATGAGATGGCCGAGTTGGTCTAAGGCGCCAGATTAAGGTTCTGGTCCGAAAGGGCGTGGGTTCAAATCCCACTCTCATCAGAATATTTTGTTTTTTTTTTCTTACTGTAAACCGGTCTAAGGCGCCAGATTAAGGTTCTGGTCTTTTGCTTTTTTTTTTTTCTTACCGTAAACCTGATCTTTCTTACCGTAAACCGGTCTAAGGCGCCAGATTAAGGTTCTGGTCTTTTGCTTTTTTTTTTCTTACCGTAAACCTGCTGTCATCAGCTTTATTTTCAATTCTCGCTGTAATTCTTATTGTAAACCTGCTGTCATCATCTTTATTTTTAATTCTCACTGTAATTTGTATTATAAACCTGCTGTCATCAGCTTTATTTTTAATTCTTATTGTATTTTTTGGTATATATAATTTTGCATGCATTTACTAATGTCAACGTTTTTTTTTAATTTCTGACGCAATCCGGATTCATTGCCACCTGGATATTAGTTATGTTCCCTCTCTATGATGTGAATAAAGTATGGTAATTTTGCTCCAGAGTCTAGGCAACGCTGGAGCTAAGAACTTGGATTACACAGACCTAGTAGAAAAAAAGTTAAGCACGTAATTTTTAGAAATAAAAAAAGAGAGGTGCTATAATAATAAAAAAGGCAGTGCATTTTATCAAGTAGGTCCATCATGGAGAAACTACTAATATATAAAATACTCCCATTTTCCACGAGACCTTTTTTTTTCTCTCTCTTTATAAAAGACTAGCAGACATATAGTGCATTGCAACAGAACACATAGCTTGCGCCATCGGTCAATACGTCTTAGAATCGAACTATGTACTATGACTGGACGCATGCTACGCTAACTCGTATGGGCACCGGTGCATCATGAGTTCGGATCACAGTTGAGCAATACTATTCTGAGTAAAACTGGTTAATACTCTTATGCTTGGGGGAGTGGAGGAACAGTCAAAACAAGAGAGAGAGTGAATGATGAAAATTTGTACGAGAGATATTTTTGTTCTTTGATATTAGGTCTTTAACCATTAATTTATGTGAAAACATTTTGAAATAGAAATCTACTTGTATAATTTTTATATACAAAACATACTTGTAATTTGACAAGATGTTCATATATAAAAAGATGCAAAACTTGATCTTATCCTGATAAAATGCCACCTTTTCCCTTTTATTCTTCAACGGTAGAAGAACTTGGTACTTTTGACATAAAAGCAGGAATCCAAAGCCAGCCATAATTTTCTGTAAAAACCTACAGCAACACGCTTCTCTACCACAATGGTCACAAAAGCCCATTTCCTTGATTAGTGCCAACTATTTTATGAAATGTAGCAGAGTAACATTTCAAAAAATTAGATGAAATTCATGTCGGAGCTTATCATAGAGAGTTCAAAATGGATGTATGGAAATTTGAATTTATCAGAATATGTGTCCAATAAATTTATATAATATAGATATTCATATTCTTTTCTAATATGGATACTAAATAGATGTACTCTCTATCCAATTATAGATCTGTATCTGTAATAAAAAAATCCGATATCATACATATCCATGAACAATATAACACTAGGTGAAAGTGAAACTATCTACAAGCTATTCCTATGACTAATGACTAATAGTATCGATTTTTTAATATTATTAAGAACTATTTAAAAATAATGACTAATAATATTAATTTTAATAATAATAAGGACATTTAGTAAAAAATAATTATTTTTATATAAAAATGATTAATTTAATATACGTAATTATTTGAATTCAAGTTAATATGATCAATGATGTATCATATATGCCATCTAATTCTGTCGACAGGTAGTATATATCAATTCTCTTTTTTATCGGATGTCTCCCAAGAGACTATAACAATTCTCTTTTCATTGTCTATAAATAAAGTGTACAGTGTTTTCCTGCGTGGCATAGCAAACGGGCTGGCGTGGATCGATTTGGGCTGGAATATAATCTGCCTACTGGACCGCAGCAAACGGCCCGAGTTGATTATGACAGGGGGTCCTAAGTTCACTGTCCCCTGTGGTGTGGAGCTGCAGAATGTGTAGGTCGGCACGGCGGGCAGCGTGTGTGGCGGGCACGCCGACCGCCCGACGTGTCGCCGTCTCTGCCCATGCACTCATATCTGCTTTACCTTGCATGGATGGGAGTACAGGGACAGACGGCTAGTTCCATTAATTCCATCGTTCTCAACCGGACTTGAACTGTATGACGGATCGGATCGGGACGGGACTGCATGGAGATGCATCATGGATGCTGTCGTGTAGAGTACTCGCGTACAGTGGCGGATCCAGAAACAATGCAAAAGGGGGGCTAAATAGTAATAGAATGCTAGAAATCCTGTGATAGATCAGTACCAGTTGTAGCTGAACACCTAAATTCTACACTATTTTGGGCTGGAGATGAAGAGGTGTTCTTAGCTGTTTTGAACCACATCCCGGGCTATAGCCCCCTAGCTAGGGGTGTAGATCCGCCCCTGCTCGCGTACGTACGTGGATCGTGAAACGTAACAGTACTGAAAATAAAAGCACGCACGCGCATTTGAACGACTCGGTCTCGGTCCTGTGCTGGCTGGGGATCGATCCAAGGCTACTCGATCGCCGAATCAGAGCTAGCCGCCGACGTCCATCGCGCCGGCTGGCGGCGCGGAAGCTTCGTTCTTCCGTTCGCTCTGGGCATGCCCGCAGTGGATGCTTGACGCGCGCGGCGCGCGACCAATCCAAATTGTATGGAATTATTATATCGATCGCACGTATCCATCTCGTCGCGTCGATTTCGTACGTTCCGGTGGCCTACCGCGCCCAGGATCCTAGTATTCCAGTATCCAGATGCCTGCACGCAGGCACGCGCCTAGACTTGCCGGCCGACGGCGATCCATCGGACTACTTGCCTCCTGACCCCTTGACTTGATTGCGGCATGCATGTCGGCATGAAGATGCGTGGGCAGCCGGCACTGCCGCACTGACCCATGCATTCGTACGTTCTACCCTGACCCTACATACATCTTCTTTTTTATATATGTATGCAATCAAAGATCGATTACACACAAACCTACGCACACGCCTACGTTGTTTTACCTCCTGCCACACGAAACAGTTTCGTGGAAAATTGGTATTAGGACCCCTAGTGCTCCCGACGATCGACAGAGTCACAAATTCACACATATATAGTACCCTCCGTTACGGACATTGACAAAATCCGTCCTTAGAATACAAAATGCTACGGCGAGGTATGTTTCCAACTTCAAAGTCCTTGGCAGACTCTCAATAATATGTTCTTTATTCAGCTATTTTATTTCCTTCCCTTGTCTTTGATCTACTTGTTACTTTCTCCGACCTCCGATGGAATGGGGAAAACATAGATCCATCTAGATTTATTTTAAACCAATCAAACTTATATAACTTTGATTACCAATACATGAAATTTTATGCTAGATTCAATATTAAAACTAGTTTTTATAATAACTATACTTATATTCATTTTAAGGCTGACATTCTAAGGCGACGAGCAGCCCGCCTCTGTAAATAATTAACAGAGCCGGACGTTTGCTAGATGGCTCCTCAAAAAATCTGTTTGTGGTGATTAGGAGGCCTATCTTTCAAAATCCCTTTTAGCAGTTATTCTTGGCCTTCAAACTCCCATGGCCCCTTCAATTTGATGATCGCCTAAAGTTTGGTCGTGTGACAAGTTCTGCAAAGAAGCAGAAATGATCACAAAGAATTAATGCAGCAGACCAAGGATCTACTCCCTTCGTCCAGAAAACATGCAATTCTAGCACAATATCATGGTTTAGTATCTCAAGTTTAATTAATTATAGATAAAAATATTAATAGTTACGATATCAAATAAATATCATTAAATTCATTACGAAATGTATTTTCTTAATAAATTAATTTAGAGTCATAAATGTGAATAATATTCACTAGAAAGTTGGTCAGACGTAAACTACTTTTGTTGGACACAACCTATAATTACTCCGTCCGTCCCAGAAAAAGTGTCGTTTTAGGATTTTCAGACATCGTGTTTGACCGTTCGTCTTATTCAAAAATTTTGTGCAAATTATAAAATAAATAAATCATTATTAAAGTATCTCTAATGATAAAATAAGTTATAACAAAATAAATAATATTTATTAAAATTTTTTGAATAAGACGAACGGTTAAACACGATGTCTGAAAAACCTAAAATGATACTTTTTCTAGGACGGAGGGAGTATATGTTTTGTTGGAAGGGAGTATTTGGTTGGCCTGGCAAGCGCTATCTGGTCCAGGCAGCTAGCTCAGCGGTTCAATTTTCACTGCCTGCGGCTGGATAAGGATAAGCTGCCTGTGCTGCCTGGCTCAGGTTCCGATCCAAATACCCCCTAGCCTCAGCCTGATCTAGGATAGCTCGGGCAACTGAAGGAGACCCAGCTGGTCAGAGCCTGTTTAGATGACATACATACCAAAAAAAAGAGAACCCAAAAAGTGCTACAGTATCTGTCACATCAAATCTTACGGTATATGCATGGAGTACTAAATGTAGACAAAAGAAAAAACTAATTACACAGTTTAGTTGCAAATCACGAGACAAATCTTTTAAGCCTAATTAGTTCATGATTGGACACAAATTACCAAATAAAAACGAAAAGTGCTACAGTAACCGAACCCAAACTTTTTCACCAACTAAACAACCCCTCAATTGACGCAGATGCTTGTTCGGCTATTTGCAAAAGAAAAAGTCAACGCAAGTGCTGACGCCCGAAAGGATCTTCATCTTCACCCACTAGTTTTCGATAGAGAATATTGTTGCAAATCATTAGCAGGATCGAAACGCCATATGCCAATTGATCAGTTATCTCTCCATGTGTTTTTCTTACCCTTATAATTTAATTTAACTGCAACATCGTTTTCAAAGTTAAGTTGAAGGTACGTACAGTAACTAAAAAAAAGAAAGAACAAAACAAGATTATGCAAGTGATCTGAGACAGGCATATTTCGGTGGTTGTCCGCGGCCCTTTGGATTTTATTTGCTAATCCCTCCTATATGGAACAGCATGTTCGTTTATGTTAGAAATTTAAATTACGCTGAAATGTTGTGCGAGAAAAATACTGTTCGTTCGCTTAAAAATATTGCATTCAAGCGAATAAGCTGTTTCAACAGTAGAGTGTCCTGACGCATATCTATGAGTTGCAAAAAAAATACGCCAGTTTGGTAGAGCTAGGTACTTTTAGCTTTAGAAAATCCTGGTTTTAGAGTTGAAGACATGCGTCAAAAGCACTTATTAGATGACCTCTACTGTTTAAACTAATATAAATATTTAAATTAAACCACTTTAATTTACGGTAATGCTCAGGAGCAGGCGTTCGTCCATCCGGACGCCATTTTCAGGCCCTACGCTCTATCGGCTCAACCGGCCTGCTTCCTCCTTATGTCTCCACGTCTCTCTAAAAAATATCTTCCACTCCCGTGCTCGCTCATCGCATGCTGCTGCGTCATGCGCTCGCTGCTGCCATCTTCCGCGCCGCACACCACATCCTACGATGCGCGGCTACCCCATCCAGCGCCGCGCTCCATCCCCCGCCGTGCTCGCTCCAGCTCGCTGCGCGCCGTGCGCCGTGTCCCATCCCCCGCGCGCGCCGAGGTGCTGCCGACACCGCCGTTCCCCACCAGAAGGTTGTGGCCGCTATTGATGCCGTGGCTACTGTGACACGCGACCTCTGCAAGGAGATGTTGTGATGAAAGCGCATGTTGCAAGCGTATGTTTTAAGTGTTTCAGATGTTTCAGAGGTGTGTTACGATTGTTTCATATGAATGTTGCAAAAGTAGATCGGGGATATTGCACATGTTACATATGTTGCAAGTGTTTCAGAGGTATGTTGCAAGTGTTTCAGAGGTTTGTTCAAAATGTTTCATCTGTTTTAGACGTATGTTGCAAGCATTTTGATCTGGATATTGTATATGTTTCACACATATGTTGCAACAATATGTTCTAAATGTTTTAGCTGTTTCAGTCTTATGTTGGAGTAAGTGTTTTCATGTTGCAAGTTGCAAGTGTTTTATCCGGATGTTACATATGTTTCACATATATGTTGCAAGTGTATGTTTTGGATGTTTTATCTGTTTCATACGTATGTTGCATTCAACTATTTTATGTTGCACGTGTTTTATGTTGTTCAGAGAGTCAGGGGGCACGGGGTGTGAAGGTGGCACGACACGGGTGCCGGGGAATGAGGCGCGCCGAGCTGGGGGCAGCGGATGGGTGCATGGCGCATTAGTGTCCCCTGGACGGGGTGCGCTTAGGGCCAGCGGTTAGGGCGCGACGAGGGTGGGGGTGCACGTGTGGGGCGATGCAAATGGCCTCGAATCAAGGCGGATAGGGTTGGCTACACTTGCGAAGCGAGTTGCCCGGACGCGCAGGCGCTGCGACGGGGGCGGGGTGTGCGTGCGGGGTAGGAAAACATGAGCAGAGAGGGCAGGTTGCGCGGGCGACCGGACGCGCGTGTCTATCCGACGTCTGCACGCTAACACTCTGTTTAATTTAACTTATACAAATTACATATTCAACCTAGATCCCATAGGTACAACTATGGCAAACGGATATTTGACCTATTTTAGTGGTAGTTTCGTAAAAAAATTTATGGACATTAAATAAGGTGACATACTCTCTCTGTCCCTATATAAGTGTCACTATGGGGTGCGTGTTAGTCAAACTTTGACTAGGTTCGTAAAAAATATTAGCAACATTTGTATCTCCAAATAAGTTTATTATGAAATTAGATTTAATGATTTATCCAATGATACTAATTATACACCATAAATATTAATATTTTTAATATATATGATCAAAGTTAAGTACGTTTAACTTCTCGTGAAGTGAGAATGATAGTTGAAAAGCTAGGGACGAAGGGAGTACGTAGCAAGGAGAGATGATAAAATTTTAATCTCATAAAATGAGTTTCATGGGGATAGAACTTGTCTAAACTATTTCTAATACATGAAAGTTCCGTTGAGACTAACCTTATAGACTTGATGGTTGGTTATTCCATGGGTTTCTACAACACAGAATATCTAGTGATGCTTGATATATAATAAGTTCATGTTTTGTTATCATCATTATGTGTGCCATGAAACTATCCAACACCTATGCTTTATATGTTAGGTGTCTCACACCATAGAGTTCACCTCACTTGTTTAGTTCTTGTTTTATGTAGTTTTAAGTAGTAGGGGGTCCGAATCTTACACATTGTCATCGATAGGAGTTGCAGTGCTTTGTTGAGGGCAGTTCCAACTCAGAAACAATCTCATAGTTTCTATATGTGAAAAATTATTTAAATATTACACGTAGAAACCATAATTTCAATGGATAGTTTCTTCAAGATAAATTTTTATCCAATCTCTAATTAGTGAACGTAGAAACCATCTAGTTGTTGGGTCCAGATTGCTCTGAGCAATTTGGCTCATAAGAAATGATATATGCATGTTTAATAATGGTCATACAAAAACTTGTTGTGCATGTTCTATTCAAAGGATGCACTAGCTTTGGTTTTGTGCTTGTTACATCACACTTATGACCATAATGAATAGTTGGTTAAGGAGTGCCAATTCTTAGAGTCAAGAGCTGTGCAGTTCTCTTCGTGTGTCATGACTCATGAATGACTATTTAGGTTTATTTCTCATTGATCATTGTCGACGAGATATGGTCGGCAGTCTACCGAGGGGTATGTCCAAGGTAGTAGATTGTCGGCAGACAGGTGCACAAGCTACGAACTAGATGGTGACGCAAGACAACACACGAGGTTTTATCCAGGTTAATGAGATGTGTTTTGGGGGTCCCCTGCCCGCCTTATATAGTCCAGGGGGTAGGGTTACAAATCTAGAAACTAATCCTAGTCGGTTACAATTGCCACAGCTGACCGGATAAGGATTCCTATTCTAATCGACCAGGATCTTGCTTGATCTCCAAGTTTGCTTTCCTTCCTTACGCGGGACGCCGAGCAGATCAACCGGGCCGCGCGTCATCCTTGTCATGGGCCAAGCCCACTGATCTGAGCCAGCCCAAGTCTAACCATGGGGGTATAGGGGTTAATACCCCCACAGCTAGTCCCCGAGCACTATACATTATGATGCGACACGCTGTCTTGACCTTCTCCGAACAGTAAGGCTTGAGCTCTCGTCGTCTCCGACCAGTCAAAACGTCATCCAAGTAGTTGTTGGAAGCCTCCGACCAGCTTGAAATACAGCCGACCATCGTTGTCGCCGGGGAAGTAGGTTGTCCGAAAAATGTATGGTGCTCTTGAGAAAAAGAAAAAGATTTCCTTCCTGGTGAAGTGTGCCCACTTGTATTTCGGAAAAGAAATGTAAGCGGGGTAAACAAAGCATAGGGGTCAAAGAATAAGCATATTCACCGCAAGGTGAAGTTGCCCACTTAGTCCCCGAGCCTGGGAATAGGTGACGTAGGCACGTAATGCCAGGCTCTTAAAAATGGATCGTCTTGGAAACTGGATACTGAGATGCACTGAAAGGTGCATCGTACCGATGTAGTCCCCGAGCTTGCTAGAAGGCGAAGTATGAGCCTTGTAGCAAGGTCTAAAGCTGTGGTCGGGGAGTGGTTGAAACAGTCCCTGAGCACAGCGTAAGGCGTGGTCGATGAGTCCCCTAGCATAGTTGGAGAGTGATCGACGAGTCCCCGAGCGTGATCGGGGAGTGTATCGTACTCGGTGGTCTGAGATGGACTGTAATCCCCAGACCAGTCCCCGAGCATTGTGTATCTCCAACACCTTTTTCTCTATCATATTTTGTCATTCTTTCTCTCTCTTTTCTTTCTCTCTCTTATCTTTCTTATTTTCCTCATTTTTTGTAACCTGACTCATTGTCTCAGAAGTCTTCCTGATGTGACATTGCAATCATGCTTGTGTCTGGTCAATCACACTATGGGCCGGCGTCTGTCATGACACGTCACCGTGGGCCCTCCCGCGTCGTAACCGAGGGAGCGCATTTACTGGGGTGGTTGCTAGTAAAAAGTGGAAACCGCACAGCGTGTGCCACATTTCACGCGCATGATCCCCGAGTATCTTGGGGAGGTGGAACGGCGTGATTAATAGGATAAATAGCCGCTATGCGGCCGTTCCCCATTTACACCCAACAGTCACCTTTGCAAACCAACCGCCACCTTCTTCCAGGCCGCGTGCCCTATTCCGATTCCACCGCCGCCATTAGCGCACCTCGCTGCCGTTAGGAGCGATGCACTCCCTGTCCACCAACTGAGCCAAAGCAAAGAGGCGAGGGAGGTAGAAGATGGCCAAGATTGAGGCGCAGAAACGGGCTGAGGTGATGAAGTAGTGGTGGAAGTCGAGGGCCACCGAATCGTCCATCAACGATCTCGTTGGCCTGGGGGTGCTGCACAACAAGGCGCTCAGAGGATGGAGAGCATCAGATTCAGAAAGCTTCCCCGATCCCTAGCCCGGTGAGATCGTTGTTTTCGAAGATTTCTTCAAGAGGGGATTTGTGGTTCCTATTCATCCTTTCCTCCAAGGGCTTTGTCTATCCTATGAGATTGGGATTTGCAATCTGCATCCCAACTCAATCCTTCTTGTTTCCACCTTCATCCATCTCTGCGAAGCTTTTGGTGGGTTTGCTCCGCATTCCAATCTCTTCCGTTATCTTTTCTGTCTTCGGAAGAAGGGGTCCAAGGGGGATCTCAGATCGTCGGTGGAGTGTACCTGACACTCCATGACAGAATGAAGTTGGAGTACCTTAGCTGCCCCTAGAACACCTCCGTCGGCGACTAGTACAAGAAACGGTTCTACATCCGAGAAGAACCCAACACCGCCACCTTCTGCGACGTCGGCTACATCCCAGAGAAGAGGGCCAGCTGGAATGAGAAGCCAGAGTATGCCGGGCAAGTTCAGGAACTCATGGAGCTGTTCCCATGGAACCGTCTAGACAGGCCAGCCATAGCCGGGAGCTTCATCAGTCGATGAGTACAGCCCTACCAGAAGAGGGTGCACGCCGGCTATGAGTACCAGGGCTCAGCTGACCAGACCAGGATGCACCCGAACCGACTGCCCGAGGATGAAATCAAGTGGAGGATTGCGGATCCGTCGTATCGTCCATTGAGCGTCATCATGCACGCCTACAAGCTCATCTGACCAGCTCCAAAGGTACCTCGAGCACCTGTCATTTGTGTCGACCACATAGTTGATAAAAAACAGCTGTCGTAATACTTGTTGTCCTTGTGATGTTAGGTGCACGGTGTTGAAAGACACTTGCTGTACATGTCACTAGCGCCCGGGATGGATCATCTGAGGAGCGTGGAGCCCCCTCTGCGGAACGTGCAGCAGTGCTATGCTCACGTCGATGACAATGAGGGGGGAGAAGGGGCGCCGAGCACTGGGACAGACACCAAGAGCAGGATGGCCGAGAAGCAACCAGTCGCCTCCGACCACTCAAAGAAGAGGCCTGGGAGCTCAGAGACCACATGAGCACCTGAGAATCTGACCAGCAAGCGTCGGTGGATAATACAAGACTGGTCGAATGAAGACGAAGAAGAAAACTCGGCTGCTGATATGCTCAACCCTCGTCAGAGGAAGGATGTAGAGCAGACAGTCTAGGAGGGATCGTCAAGACTAGCAGCGGCTCCATCACGAGGAACACCGACGACGCCAACTGTGGCTACGTCACATGTGCTGCCACCAAGTGAGGGTGGCCAGAGCTCGTCGAGCCAGCAAGGGAGCTGAGGGCGACCGCGTTGGCGCGCATTCTCAGCCGCGCATCATCAAGCAGATATGTAAGTAACTGAAGACTTCAGTAAACATTAGTAGTAAAAGAAAGTAGTAATATGTAACATTAACTATGCGTTTATCAAATGATAGCTCGGCATCAACAGAGGTCCCCGAGGAGCTCGCCGCTGGTGGGAAACCGGCAACGGCCGGTGCGAGAGCGACCGACGAGCAGGCGGCACCAAGCGCCGACCCAAAGGAGCCAAAAACGGTGGAGATGGCTGCCGAGCAATGGGCGTCCGAGTAGGTGCCGCCTGAAGCACCAAGCTTGGAATACGCAGCCCCGGAGGAGAGGCGAGACCCTGAGCCTAGACAAGAAGCACTGGAACAGTCTATAGCCACCCCAAGTACACAGGAGGGTGGTCTACCAAATGCCGCAGCTTGGGGGAAAGCTCCAGTGGTGTTGTCCAGGCCCGAGAGCAGCCAACGACAAGAGGAGACCGAAGCTGGCTAGCAGCAAGAGGAGCCTAGGACTGCTTATGCCACAGAGTCTGAAGACGACGATGTCCTTGAAGAAATTGAAGGGCATCCCAAGGATGGGCGTCAGCACGTGTACGTATGCCGTCAGCGTGGGGATCATTTCATCTGCCACGAAGAAATCCTCACAGCGGACGAGACAAGGAAGGTTGAGCTGGCGGCAAAGCGGCTTATAGCCGAAGTGCAAGTAAGCTGCTTTTTTATTCCTTCGTAGACCAGTATCATGATACATTTGATACGAATGATACTGTGTTCGCCTTGCAGGATATCGTGAAGACAGTGAAGTACCGTAAGCGGTGCTTCGACCAAATTGAACCAACATTCAAGGAAAACCAAGAGCTGACAACCGAGGTGGATCGGCTGTGCAGAAAGCTCGAGACCACCGAGAAGGAGAAGGCGGAGCTGGAAGCAATTCAACATAATGCCATCATCTATCTCGGCCAGAAAGAGTGTGAGAGGACGAGTAAGTTGTCAACCCACTATTCCTCGAGCACTGAAAAATGTTGTAAATAGATATTCTTGTGCTGACCAGCCTATCTGCAGGCTTGGCAAGTGAAGTGACTGGTCTCAGAGAAGAGAAAGCGTGCTTGGTCGGAGAGTGCACGCGACTGACAATAGCACATGACCAGCTGGCACAAGACCACGCGCAGCTCCGAGATCAGTCTGTAAAGACAACCGAGGAGCTAAAGGTGAAGAATCTCGAGCTGAACAGTAAGTGTTGATTGTCTTAGTCATACTATGTCAGTACAGTATGTTTCCACATAATACTTCCTTGACCATAGTGATGCTTTGCAGAACTAAAAGTGAACGCAAAAAAGCACCTCGAGGAGGTTATCAAAGATCGTGACACCTGTTTAGCGAAAGTGCTCGAGATCGAAAAAGACCAGGATCTATGGAAGGGCCGGTGCAACCAAATGGTGGGCGGTATCAAGCCAGTGCTGGACCTGATCGACCTAGAGCTCCCGGCGCCTGAGGCCAGAGGACAGCCACTTGGAGTGCTCGACAAGTGCCAGCGTGCCTTGGGATGACTGCAACAGTTTATGAAGGAGGCCGAGGAATATGTGGGCGCCCATGTGCTCAGCATGGTGCGTGCGCACTACCCGCTGATCGACTTCAAACGCTTCAAGTTGGGGGTATCCCAAGTAGGTTGGCCCAAAGCAAGCAGATGAACTACGAATCCAGCTGCTTGACTTATCGGCTTCAATAATGGGCGACATCAACTTGTGCGGGACATCGTCACCGCCAGGGCAGGAGCCAGCATCTTCGAGTCAGCTACCGGGAGCTGCGGTCTCGACCAGCCAGTCCCCGGCACTAGGAACTTCATTCACAAAGTGACCGAAGGCTGCGGTCTTTACCAGCCAGACCCCGGTTGCACCAGCTTCCTCAGCCAAAGAGGCACCACCATCATCGAGCGGTGAAAAGGCGAAGAGCAGCACCCAGCCCGAGCACCAAGCGCCGACCAGCCAGTAGTCTGTAGTTGTAGAAAGTAGAACAATTTTAGTTTATTATAGACTTGTGCCTCGTCAAGCAAGCCTGTAATAATATACTGTTAAGACAATGTAAACTTGTTGTGTTTTCGTATGAAAAGCATTTAAAGCTTGTATATTGTGTGGACGATAACTAAGTTAGAATGTATAAGTGTTCTGTTTTAGTTGCAACAGTTGGGAGACACGTCATCCTATTGAATCCGTACGGCCCTAGCCGGATCTGTGATCTGAGAGCGAGGCACAGAGCCTGTTCACACGTAAGAGCACACAGGTCAGACCAGGGAGCGCCCGCCGACCACCCGGAACGTAGAGAGCAGATCCCATGCACGCGTGGGGAGAAGTCGGAGACGGGGCTAGCTCCAAGAACTCGAGAAAGAATGGTGGTCTGTCAACTGGTCTATTATAAAATATTGATAAAAAATAGTATCAAACAAACATATTGAATGAAACATAGATGCTTTATTGAAATAATCAAAATATAAGAGGGGTACATATCTTTCTTTTTCAGTGCTTCAAGGGTAGAAACGCCTAAACTTATCAATGTGCCAAGAATTGGGCAACACGGTGCCATCGAGATAAGCCAACATATAGGAAGTAGGCCGTGTGACCTCAGTGACCTCAAATGGTCCCTCCCACGGTGACGAAAGCTTGTGCATGCTATCTTGATTCGTCTTCCATTTCAGGACCAGGTCACCGACCACGAAGAACCTCTCTTTGACATTCTTGTTGTAATACTTGTGCAGTACAGCAAGATACTTGGCAGTACGCACACAAGAATCAAGCCGCCGCTCCTCGGAGCAATTTACCTCAAGTTCTCGTGACTCATCAGACCTGTCCTCGTTGAAATTCTCGACCCTTGGAGATCAAAAAGCGATGCCAGCATGGAGGACCGCTTCTGCACCGTAGACCATGAAATAGGGATAGGCGCCCGTATTCTTACTGGGTTGGGTGCGGAGACCCCAAACCATAACCGGTAATTCCTTGAGCCATCTACTGGACGCTTTCTTGTTTTCTCTGTACAGTCTCTTCTTCAACGCGTTGAGGATCATGCCGTTTGCCCTTTCAACCTGTCCATTAGCTCTAGGATGCACCACTGACATATATTTGACAACAATGCTCCTTTCGTCGCAAAAGTCCTAGAATGCACTGCCAGTGAACTGAGTCCCCAGGTCTGTGATGATGCTGTTGGGGAGGCCAAAATGGTGTATGATCTGGTTGAGGAATTCGACCGCTTTTTCCAAAGACACCTTGGTCAAGGGCATATACTCGATCCACTTGGAGAACTTGTCGATCTTCATGAACACACATTTGAAATTTCCAGGGGCCGGCTTAAAGGGCCTGATCATATCCAGTCCCCAACACGTAAAGGGCCATGAGGCTGGTATGGTCTGGATCTCATGTGCTGGTACATGTATACGCTTCGTGAAAAACTGACACCCATCGCAGTGGCGTACCAGCTTCTCTGCATCGGCCATGGTGGAGGGCCAGTAGAATCCTGGTCGGAAAGCTTTACCGACCAGGGTTCGTAAGGCAGCGTGATTGCCGCAGGTGCCACTGTGAATTTCTTTGAGCAGTTCAATGCTTGCCTCTTGAGTAATGCACTTCATCAAGACTTCTTCCTTCACATTCTTGCGCATGAGGATGCCGCCGACCAGTATGTACTGTTTGCTACGGCGTATAAGGCGCGCATTTTCTGTTTGGTCAGTATAACCGGTTCCATCCTGTAGATACTTGATAAAGGGTACCCTCTAGTCACTATTATCAGTGGTCGAAGGCAAAGTATGAGTGGTCGGGGAAGGTTCTGTAGTGATTGGGGTAGGAACCGTGGCCACTAGTTGCTGGTCTGGGGGTTTCTCGACCACGTGATTTTCTGCTTCCTTGATTGACGGGTTGACAAGATCTTGGACGAACATGCCATGTGGGATTTTGGCTCGGGATGACCTTAACGTGGACAACTCATCGACTGCTTTGTTTTTATCCCAGACCACATGTGTATATTCGATGCCGTAGAACTTACCTTCCAACTTCTCGCTAGTCGCGTCCCAGTCTTTATTAAGCTGGTTTATGACTAGGGCCGAGTCGCCATAGACATATAGGCGCTTTACACCAAGCTCGACCGCAATCCGCATGCCGTGGAGATAGGCCTCATATTCTGCAGTATTATTAGATGCAAGTAAATGAAGCCTGAGGACATAGCGGAGTTCATCTTTATTGGGTGAAATAAAGAGCACGCGTGCTCCTGTGCCATCAATTTTGAGAGAACCATCAAAATACATCTTCCAATATTCGATTAGCCCCTGATCGGGAGGCGCATTTAGGTCTGTCCATTCAACTATGAAATCGACCAGGGCCTGAGACTTAATAGTCGTACGGCTTTGGAACTCCAGGGAGTAGGGGCATAACTCCATCGTCCATTTGACAATGCGTCCGTTAGCGTCCTTGTTCCGGATGATGTCCCCAAGTAGAAAATTGGTCTTGACCACCACCCGATATCCGTTGAAGTAATGTTTCAACTTTCAGGATGTAATCAGGATGGCGTAGATCAGCTTCTGAATTTGAGGGTACCTGGATTTGGACTCATCGAGTACCTCACTGATGAAGTAAACAGGGCATTGGACTTTGTAAACGTGGCTGGGTTCCTCACGCTTGACCATGATGGCTGTGGAGACCACGTGATCAGTGGCCGCAACACAGAGGAAAAGGACATCGTCTTTCTGAGGAGCAGTAAGGACTGGAGGAGAGGTAAGGAACTCTTTTAGCTGTGTGAAAGCAGCATCTGCCTCCTTCGACCAGACAAACTTCTCTGATGCCTTAAGTAATTTGAAGAAAGGCAGGCCCTTCTCGCCGAGTCGCGATATAAAGCGGTTGAGGGCGGCCATACATCCAGTGAGCTTCTAGATATCCTTGATGTTTTTCGGGGGCTGCATATCTAGAACAGCCTTAACCTTAGTTGGATTGGGGCGTATGCCATCGTGACTGATGACGTTACCTAGCAATATACTAGACGGGACTCCGAAGATACACTTCTTAGGATTAAGCTTCCATTGGTATGTGTTAAGAGCCGCGAAAATCCGCTGGAGATTGTCGACCAGGGTATGGGACTCCCTGGTTTTTACAACCACATCATCAACATAGGCTTCGACAAGGTCATCCTTTATCTCGTTCTGTAGACAGTTCTGGATGGCGCGCTGGTATGTGGCCCCCGCGTTCTTGAGCCCGAACGACATTGTCATGTAGCAGTAGACGTCGAAAGGCGTGATAAAAGACATTTTGATCTGGTCGTCTTTGTTGAGAGCGATCTGGTGATAACTAGAGTAGCAATCGAGAAAGGACAGTAGCTCACAGCCGTCTGTTGAGTCAATGACGAAGGGGTCTTTAGGGCAGTGTTTGTTGAGATCAGTATAATCGACACACATTCTCCATTCATTATTCTTTTTGCATACAAGCACTAGGTTGGCTAACTACTCCGAGTGATACACTTCTTTAATAAATTCGGCTGCTAAAAGCCGTGTAACTTCTACCCTAATAGCCTCCTTTTTGTCGTGAGCAAACCATCATAGCTTCTGCTTGATGGGTTTGGCGGTCTTCGAGACATTCAAAGAGTGTTCGATTAGGTGCCGAGGTATACTGGGCATTTCCATGGGTTTCCACGCGAACACACTTATGTTGTCCCTCAAAAACCTGACGAGCGCGTCTTCCTATTTGGGATCCAGATTGGCCCCGATAAAGGCCGTCTTGCAGGAATCACCGTCGACCAGCTAGATCTCCTTGTGGTCCTTGGACTTGATGCTCTTTCGTGGGGCTTGTAGCTCTGGGATCTCTAGGTGGTCGGTGGGAGTCTTGGTGGCAGTGACCAAGGTCTGTGTTGGGCATTCTTAACGTCACTACCAAAAGTAGACTTAGTTTTCTAATTCTGATAACGACGCCAAAAAATGCCAAACCTATCCCTCATGCCACTTAAGCCAAGTTGTCATCCCCAGCATGACATGAGAGACGCGGTATTGAAATATGCAATTGCTCATCAAGATAAATAATAAAAGGGATCTGCAAGCGCACAGATTAATACCGATGTAGCATTTTAACCGGGAAGTATTCCAGGTATCGTTATTTATATTTTTACCACTGGGAAGGGATTTCTAAGTATCATGGTTGATAATGGAATGAGAATATGGAACTGAGTACACATCATTGCATGTATAACCGAGAGTATTTATCAATCTCTTTATACAGGTATAAATGTCACATTAAGTAAAGGTAAAGTGATAATGGTGACAAAGATAATTAATCTGATCAGCTAGCCACATATAATAATGATAAGCACCTCAACAGATATTCTAGCAAGTCATTAGCATGGAATTAGGATGAACTACAAAGATATTCCCTAAGTTATTATTAACTATAAAGTCTAGCATATCATAGTTAGTGCAATTATACTTGGCAATCATGGTGAGAAAAGACTATATCCATGCATAGTGAATATTAGCAAGGAAGATGAAGAACATAGCAATCACTCCCCTGTAATAGTGTTGCTCTGCCTGCCCTATACACGAGAGGGGGACTATATAAGAATCAACGAAGCTGTCACTATCGCGAACTACCCCACAATCCGGCATATAGGGTGCAATCGCAGATAAATACGGTATAGACACCACGTCTACACAATAGTTATCATTCACCCACTGTACACATGGATAAACGCTATACTATCCTAGGCATGTATATAATTCCAATCTAACTAAGCCAAGCATATAACTATGATAAACTAAGAACAATATAATTGCAAATATAATCAAGTAGAGCAAAGTCATAACCAATATATTGAAATAGAACAAAGTCATATTCATAATATTGAAGAACAATGATGAACAATTGAAGAACAATAGAGGAATTACCAAGAATCCTCTTGACAGATCCGGGAACCAATCGAAGATTGACTCCTTCTAGTTCTAATCCTATGTAGCTATGCTAACTAGAGATCTAGTTGATGTGGTGGCTCTAGGGCTTGATCAGAGGCTCTCCTCCTAAATTAGGGTTTGAAGTATGAGATGAGGGCCTCTCCTCCAGGGGCAGGGGCCTTGCTTATATAGCCCTTTCGGATGAATCTGGGCCGTTGGATCAAACCGACATTGATCGTGAGGTTTTCCTTGATCCTCTAGGTCGGTGGAGCATAATCCTCGAGGCGGGGCCTGATTGGCTGAGCCAGCAGGGTGGGCGCCCTAGGGACTAGGGCGGGTGCCCTGTCCCCGGCTCTGTTACGTCTCCCGTTCGTTCTCGTGGCTTCTGGACTCTTCTAGATGTAAGATAATTACGTGTTCGGTTAATATCCCGTCATTAATCCGACATGTGGGCCTTTCTTCCGTATTTCCTGATAACCCCCTGCAGAAATAGATAAACAGCAAAACTTGTGGAATTCTGTCAGATAAAACCCTAAGTCTAGGTGTTGGTTTCATTTGGATCCTTTTCTCTATTTATTTGATAGTTATAATTGATACTTAAGGACCGTCAACAAACTCCCCCAAGCTTACCTCTTGCTCGTCCCTGAGCAAGGATAGACTCAGCGATGGATGAGAAGTTGCTGAAATGCCTTTGAATTTTGATGGTACACATGCTTTCAAATAGAGTCTCATCTCTGAGTTAAAGTAAACTGTCAAGACTTAAAACTTACTCATTATACCTTTCACCATGGGGCTTGCAACCGTCACCTTTGTCTTGAGCGGTTAAAAGATAGAACAGTCTAGTCAAGCACCATGTCTCTTATTCTTGATCAGCTATAGCTCTTGGAGTTTTTTGCAGATTTTCAAATAAAACTCAGAGATTCCTTGTATGACTCTCTCAGGTCTCTCTTTTGTGGTATTTCTGGATCCTCACCAAGGCAGTAATGGTGTCTGCCTTCTCTCAAAGCAAAGTATGTAGTATTTGTGGTATAAGGCAGAGTGACATTGCCTTCTCTCTCATCCTATTCTAAGGCTTTTGATATCTGGAGCTCATCGGTGGGAGATAAAGTATACATACTTACAAGACATTTATTGCATAGTCAAACCATGGATCCAGAGAAACAAGCCAATAAGTCAAATCAAGATGTGCATGTGTGGCGAATAAATGGTGTATGGTGGTAGTGATGATAACAATGATGAAAGTCTAATTCTACTTTTGCTCTTTTTGAGGGGATACGTACCTTTCTTGCTTTTAAAGCTCTTGAGGAGAATGAGGTGCTCCTTTTTTTTCTTTTTTTTTCAGGTGGGTATCTTGTACCCTTAATTCTACTGTCGGACACTTGTCCATTTTTACCTCTCTTCTCACACTTTTTCTTTTTTTTTCATCGAGGTTCCGAGCACTTGCTCCTTTTTATTTCCTCGTATCTTTTTCTTTTCGAGGTTCCGGGCACTTGCCCCTTTTTATTTCCTCGTATAGAGCACTCATCTCCTTAGAACAATATTGCAAGTGGTAGTAACCAAAATAGCTTGAGCATTTATTTCACAGGGGATAACAAGAATGGGAAAATATTTTTGGCTATTCTCTCCCGGATTAGGAGTAGAATAATTTTATGTGGATCTGGAGATGAGAATGAGTGGATATATGTGGATGCGTACTTCCGGAGTAGAAGCAGCATGTATGAGTGATCGTGCAAGTGAATCTTGATTTTAACCGCATGACAAGCTCCTAAGGGTCTACACAGCTTGACTACACTCAATGCTCATAAGCAGTAAAAAGTAAAGGTATGGCTTAAAGTCTAGCAAGCATGTATGTATGGTTGTGGTAGGAACTTAAACTCTCATCATACAGGAACTCATCATGTAGCATTTTAAGATTTTCAAAGATAAAATTCTCCAGAATTCTAGCATCTCTAGGAATAGATAAACAGCAGCTCAACCTTCCCATATCATATCCGTTAACAACTTAGACTTTAGATCAAGTTCTCTTCCCACAAGTTCAGGTTTAGAGCAAGCTTTAAATGATAACAGTTATGTCTAAACTTAGAGAGAGGACTTCAAATTTGAAAGTTAGGCAAAGCAACTATTCATTATATCCATGCTAGAGTTTTATTATTATCTAGATTCAGTTTAGCATAGCCACTTTATTTATTTATTAAAACACACTAAGCAAAAGATATAGGTATATATATATATAAGCACAAAATCTTTATTTGGTTTTTTTTCATAGTTATGTATATTTTTATTTTTATAGGGTAGAAGTATATATAAATATAAAGATAAAGATAGAAATACTTAGCAAGATAATGGAGGTGCTCTCCCCCAAGCTGGATCTTGACATAATCTCTTCTGATGTAGCTAGCAGATGGCGGAGGTGTATTTGAAAGTCGGCAGCACCCTGACAGCGATTAGAATGTCCTCCGTCTGCTAGTCTCCTTGAATTCTATGAAGCTCAAATAGACAACAAAGCTTTGTGGAACTGATTAAGTGTTAGCATAAATATCTAGCCTTTATCATGCTGAGCCTCCTTGATTTTTTTTATTTTATAAAGCAGAAGAAAATATTTATGTATTTATTATATATATATATATTTTTATGCCACCACAGTGAATGTACTTATGGGTTTTATGCCACTCGCATACTCACATGGGGCTTTAGGGTTTTTAACATTTTTATTTTCTTTTTAAGATAGTATGAATATGATTAACTAAGCAAACTATTTGAGATAAAGTAAATAATTAAAAGGAAAGGATAACTACCAAGTTACCTCTTGGCAAGGCGTTCGGTGTTTTTAAGTCCTCCGAACGGGACTCTTATTCGTTCAGTCGTCCTGGGACTTGGTGGATGGCGTAGTCGGTGGTTCCGGCGGCGCCTCCTCTTCATGTACAACTGTCTTTTCGTTCCATACCTGTCTCGGTGCTTTGGTCTCCTCAGGACAGTGTTGGTTGAGTGGTATGTCTTCAGATCTTACCACTTCTCCTTCATAATCTGCCCATCCGTCCTTGATGACCTGTTGCTTCTGATTGTGGTTACGCCGCCTTCTTCTTGTCCTGACCTGCTTGGATTCTTCAAATACATAGTTAGGGTCAATAAAGTAAAGACGTACCTTCTCAGAGGGAAAGTGCATGTGGACTTCTCCAGTTCCAATATAAATGATTGCTTTGACAGTACTTAGGAATGGTCTTCCAAGGATGATGGGTGGATCATATTCATCTTCTCCCATGTCAATAACCTGAAAGTCTGTATGGACAAAGTGATCGTCTATCTTGACAGGGACGTCAGTTACTGTACCTTCGACCTGTCGAAATGTCTGATCTGCCATCTGGAGCTGAATATATGTTGGGTTTAAAGGCATGGTTCCGAACAGAAGTTCATAGGTGACCTTGGCAATTATGTTGACGCCCGACCCAGTGTCGCAAAGTGTCTTGTAGAAGTGGAACCCATTAATGGAGCAATAAATGCTTGGCATACCTGGGTCGTCCTTCTTAGGCAAGAACGGTGACTTGAGTTGGCGATCTTGACCTTTGTGCACGGCAGTGACCATCTTAGCTGTCTCAGTCCATACTTGCTTCTTGCTCTTGTTCCTCCTGTTGGTCCTCTTCCTTGGTTCATATTGGGGTTGCTCTGGGATTTGTGCGGTCTTGTTCTTGAAGGAAAACGTTTCCTTCCTCCCCTTGATGTAGAAACTGATCTTGGCAGCACTAGCATAGATGACAGCTCCCGCGGTGTTCAGGAATGGTCTCCCTAGGATGACGGGAGCCCTCTCATCAGAACCGGTCTCTATCACTACGAAGTCTGCTGGAGCGTACGAGGAACCCACTCGGACATAGATGTTCTTCAATATTCCTCTCGGGAAACTCAGTGTCCTATCTGCAAGCTGCAAACACATGGTTGTTTCTAATAATGGTTGTGAAAAGAGTTTTTCATAGAGTACCCTGGGCATGATGTTGACGCTGGAGCCAAAGTCACAGAGTGCTTCTGGGAAGTCTCGCATGCCGATGGAGATCGGGATGACGGGGCGTCCTGGATCGCCTCTCTTGACCGGCAGACGGTCAGTACTTACTTCCACGATAGGGTTACTCTAGTAATCTCCTGCATCAAACATGTCTACAAGATTTGCATATTCTAGTCCTTCCGGTTGTGATGGTATACCGGGGTTAGTAGCAGGAACAGCAGTAGCTATTTGATTCAACTGAGATTCAATCATTTTATTAAAGCTAATCTGGTTCTTGATGGCAGTAGAGAAATTATCCATTCTATTATTTATATTTTCTAGTATTTTATCATCAGATGCCAATTTCTTAGACAGGTTATCCATTAGCTTTCCTTGGTTGGATACTAACTCTCTCAAAGGTGGATAATTGTTATTATTATTGAAAGAATTGTTACCTTGGTAATTACATGAGTAGTTAGGCCTCTGTTGATTCCAACCTTGATTCTGCTGAGGACGGTTGTAGTAGTTGTTGTTATTGTTGATGTAGTTCACGTCCTCCAGCAACTCAGGACAGTGATTGCCCGAGTGTCCAGTACCTCCACACTCCTCACAAGTCATGTGGGAGTCGTAGACGTGCATGACTTCTTTCTTTTCTCCAGCTCGATCATCGAGCTTCTTCATGAGTAGGTCTAGCTTGGCAGACAGCATGTCTACCTCCTTGAGCTGGTGCATACCTCCACCTCTCTTGCGTGTCTGAGTTCTTTCTTCATTCCAACCTTGGTTGGATGCCATCTTCTCCACAAGAGCTGTGGCTTGAGGTATGGTGAGTGATAGGAATGCTCCTCCAGCTGCAGCATCCATGGTTTCACGGGCACTGTTAATGAGCCCATGATAAAATGTCTGCATCAGTAGCCAGCTTTCCATTCCATGATGGGGACATTCTAGGATGTAGTCTTGGAAACGCTCCCATGCTTCTGGAATGGATTCATCATGTTGTTGCTGAAAACTTGTAATCTTCCCACGGAGAGCATTGGTCTTGCCCATGGGAAAGAATTTGGCCAGAAAGTTCGTGGAGCAGAGTGCCCACGTAGTGTTCTTCTCCTTTGTAGCGTAGAACCACTGCTTCGCTCTCCCCAACAGTGAGAATGGGAAAAGGCGAAGTAGTATGGCGTCTCTGGGGACTTCAGCCATGGTGAAAGTGCTACAGATCTCCAGGAAGTGTTGAAGATGAGCACTAGCGTCTTCATGTGGCTTCCCACAGAACTGGTTAGCTTGCACCATGTTGATGAGCCCAGGCTTGAGCTCGAAGTTGCGGTCGATCTCCCCAGCAGGTCCAGTGCAGATGTTGTCCGTAGTGGGAGCTGAGAACTCGCGGATCGACTTGTTTGCCATGGCTTCGAATTCAGTCGACAAATTCCGGATGAAACTTCGGCGGTCTTCGGATTTGGATGAAGCTTTGTGCTGAAGTGTTGACGATGTCTTCTTGAGCTTGGCTCTTGTTCTTCTGAATAAGGCTTCGGGATCGTCAACAAAGTTGTCTGGAAGATGTCTTCTATTCATGCATCACCCTACAATAAATAATCAAAATGGAAAATACAGGGGTAAAACTGTATAAGAGAATTGATAAGCTCGATCAGATTAGTGATGCAAATGATGACTCAAAGTTCCATATTCATTCCTACTTAGTAATCAACCTTCCCCGGCAACGGCGCCAAAAATGCTTGTTGGGCATTCTTAACGTCACTACCAAAAGTAGACTTAGTTTTCTAATTCTGATAACGGCGCCAAAAAATGCCAAACCTATCCCTCATGCCACTTAAGCCAAGTTGTCATCCCCAGCATGACATGAGAGACACGGTATTGAAATATGCAATTGCTCATCAAGATAAATAATAAAAGGGATCTGCAAGCGCACAGATTAATACCGATGTAGCATTTTAACCGGGAAGTATTCCAGGTATCGTTATTTATATTTTTACCACTGGGAAGGGATTTCTAAGTATCATGGTTGATAATGGAATGAGAATATGGAACTGAGTACACATCATTGCATGTATAACCGAGAGTATTTATCAATCTCTTTATACAGGTATAAATGTCACATTAAGTAAAGGTAAAGTGATAATGGTGACAAAGATAATTAATCTGATCAGCTAGCCACATATAATAATGATAAGCACCTCAACAGATATTCTAGCAAGTCATTAGCATGGAATTAGGATGAACTACAAAGATATTTCCTAAGTTATTATTAACTATAAAGTCTAGCATATCATAGTTAGTGCAATTATACTTGGCAATCATGGTGAGAAAAGACTATATCCATGCATAGTGAATATTAGCAAGGAAGATGAAGAACATAGCAATCACTCCCCTGTAATAGTGTTGCTCTGCCTGCCCTATACACGAGAGGGGGACTATATAAGAATCAACGAAGCTGTCACTATCGCGAACTACCCCACAATCCGGCATATAGGGTGCAATCGCAGATAAATACGGTATAGACACCACGTCTACACAATAGTTATCATTCACCCACTGTACACATGGATAAATGCTATACGATCCTAGGCATGTATATAATTCCAATCTAACTAAGCCAAGCATATAACTATGATAAACTAAGAACAATATAATTGCAAATATAATCAAGTAGAGCAAAGTCATAACCAATATATTGAAATAGAACAAAGTCATATTCATAATATTGAAGAACAATGATGAACAATTGAAGAACAATAGAGGAATTACCAAGAATCCTCTTGACAGATCCGGGAACCAATCGAAGATTGACTCCTTCTAGTTCTAATCCTATGTAGCTATGCTAACTAGAGATCTAGTTGATGTGGTGGCTCTAGGGCTTGATCAGAGGCTCTCCTCCTAAATTAGGGTTTGAAGTATGAGACGAGGGCCTCTCCTCCAGGGGCAGGGGCCTTGCTTATATAGCCCTTTCGGATGAATATGGGCCGTTGGATCAAACCGACATTGATCGTGCGGTTTTCCTTGATCCTCTAGGTCGGTGGAGCATAATCCTCGAGGCGGGGCCTGATTGGCTGAGCCAGCAGGGCGGGTGCCCTAGGGACTAGGGCGGGCGCCCTGTCCCCGGCTCTGTTACGCCTCCCGTTCGTTCTCGTGGCTTTTGGACTCTTCTAGATGTAAGATAATTACGTGTTCGGTTAATATCCCGTCATTAATCCGACATGTGGGCCTTTCTTCCGTATTTCCTGATAACCCCCTGCAGAAATAGATAAACAGCAAAACTCGTGGAATTCTGTCAGATAAAACCCTAAGTCTAGGTGTTGGTTTCATTTGGATCCTTTTCTCTATTTATTTGATAGTTATAATTGATACTTAAGGACCGTCAACAGTCTGCTCCATGCGGATCGAGAGGTCGGTGGCTTCGGCCACTTTGAAACCTTCCTCTTCATAGGTGTAGGAAGTGTAGACATTGCCTCTGAGAGTGAGGACGCCATGCTCGGTAGGCATCTTGAGCACCAGGTATGAGTAGTGCAGCACAACCATGATTTTGGTGAGCGCCGATCGACCAAGGATGGCATGGTAGTTGCCGTCGAAGTTCGCGACCACGAAGTTGACGTAGTCAGTGCGGAAGTGCTCTCCAGTGCTAAACTGCATAGGGAGCATGATCTATCCGAGAGGTATCGAGCTCTGTTGAGGGAGGACACCCTAGAACTGTGCCTCATAGGGTTTGAGATCGACCTGGCTCAGTTTTAGAGCAGGCAAGCTATTGCGGAATAGGATGTCAATGGAACTGCCACCGTCTATAGGGACCCTCTCGAATCAGACGCTGTTGATGCAGGGGTCGAGGATGAGGGGAAACCGGCCCAATTCAGGAATCACGGCCCACCGGTCTTCACGGTTGAAGGAGACTTCTCAGTGAGACCAGGCTAGGAACCTAGGATCGGTGATGAGGTCATCGGCAGTGGCAACGCTCATGCAAGCTCGTTTGAGCAGTTTGTGCTCACGTTTGGACTCTAGAGACACCTTTCCACCAAAGATGAAATGGATGGTTTTGGTGGGAGGGACGTATTGGTGATGAGGATCTCTGTCCTATTCGTCATCGTCGTCATCACCATCTCGTCGTTGTGCGTCAGTGTCGACCCTTGCGGCAGTGTCAGTGGCGATCTGCTTGGTGTAGATGTTCTTGAGGAAGCGACAATTCTCCATGGTGTGATTGGATTTGCTATGAAGCTGGCAGGGACCCTTCAGGGCTTTATTGTATTCATCCTGGTAATCACGGTGACCACTTGGCTTCTTAACCACGTTGACTTCATGATCGTCCTCGCAGGGAAGCTTGCCTATGTAGTCGTTGCAGCGGTCGCGGCACCGATCACGATTGTCCCGGTGGTCGCGGTTGTCGTTGCGCTGATCACGATGATCGCAGTTGTCGTTTCGACCATGGTTGTTGCAGTTGTCATCGTGGCGCGGTGGGTGTTCGGGGCGTGATGGCCCTCCCACGTCTTCCTTGATTATCTTTTCAGCGTCATCTGCGTCCGTGTAGTTTTTGGTGGTGGCAAGCAACTCAGAGACCGTGGTCGGCCGTTTCTTGAGCAGCTTACTTCTGAGGGCGTCGTGGTGACAGAGGCCCTTGATAAAGGCTGAGACTGCCTCGTCATGAGAGATTTTGGGGATCTTGAGGCGCATATCCGAGAAGCATTGGATGTACTCATGCAGCGGCTCGTCCTTGCTATCACGTATGCGCTCAAGGTCATACTTATTGCCCGGCTGGTCACACGTGGCGATGAAGTTGTCGATGAAGGCCTGCTTGAGTTATGCCCAGCTATCGAACTGGTTCTCCGGCAGACTCAAGAGCCATTGATGACCTGCTTGATCAAGAACAACACGAAGATAATTAGCCATTACGTGTTCATCGCCCAAAGCTAATCGGACGGTGATATCATAAAGTGTAATCCAGTTCTCGGGGTTCTCCTTGCCGTCGTACTTCTTGAGCTTTTCAAGCTTGAAGTTCTTCGGCCATATGACTTGTTGGAGGTGAGGAGTGAACTGTTTCATGCTGGGAGGACCGTGCTCGGTGTCGTATTCGATGCGACGGACGTTCTCATAAGCTTGACAGTCATTAGCGTGACTGAGGATGCGGCTATGGGCGTCACGAGGAGGGAGTTACTGGTGGAGATCACGGTTGGGGTCTTGATTCACTTCCTGATCTCGATTACCACGGTGATTGCGGTTGTCATCTCGACGACCACGACCACCTCCGTGAGCAGCGTCACTGTCACCATCGTTATTGCCACTGCCGTCGCCGCCAGCTCCACCATCACCGCCGCCGCCACCACCTCTAGGGTTGACTGGGGGTGGACCATGTTGGCGACTTGGGTGTTCTGAAGCGTGACGACTCCGGCTAGATGCAATTGATGTGCTCGAGGTGATCTGAGCTCGTTTAGCTAGCTCGACAGTTTGGCCCATATTAGCGATCAGATGTGCTCGAATGTCATCGTGGACCTGCTGGATTTCTGGTTGGTCAGGTAAGCGGTCCAAGTTGGCCATGGTGACAGCCACTTTGGCACTTGGAGTCCTAAAAACTTGCCGCTCGCCAACCCTGTCAAAGGTGTTGGCTAGATCTCTTGGTCGAGGTCCCCTTCGACGCTCTTCTTCTTCTGCCTCCAGGCGATGACATTCGGCGCAGTCGGTGTTACGCTGTTCGTGAAGCTACCGTTGCTCGTCAGTTTATCCCACGACTGTGGGCTCATCATTGCTGACATTGAGCACCATGTTACCACGTCTCGGTGGGAACCTTGGGATTAGAGGGAAACCCGGAGGATATGGTAATGGATTCAGATCACATTCGCCGTCGAGGTGTTCAACCTCGGTATGGACGGAGCGCGTAGATCCAGTGCTGAAGTCACCATCCTCGGGAAGTGTATGAACAGAGCCTTCACGATGTTCTCGGACTCTTACCATGTTGATAGCGTTGCCTGGTGATGGTCGAGGTATATCCAGGAAGCACAAATCTGAAACATGGTCTCGCTCTGTGGGACCCATGAACAGATGAGGCATACGATACGTGTACTCGGAAAGAACATTTTTTCAGACCGTATGGGAGGGCCTGGCAATCCTCCATCAGGGCTTGGTAGTTAGAGAGCCTGAGGCCGGGTGTAGGAACCGGGCGAAGGCGTACTGTACGTCCTTTAGGAGTAGCGGTGATCACTAGATCTGTATCAAGCCATGTTGGACGATGAGCCCGAACTGGTCGGGTAGATCTGTTGTGGACTTGTGGTGGAGAGGTACCTGCTCGGTAGATTGATTTTGAAGTCAGGGTTTGAGAAAGCTTGTGGCCGACCTGGTCGATAGCTTCGATTAGGTCGGTGTTGTTGATCGTCCTTCCTTTGTAGCGGGGAAGTGGTCGACGAGTTGTCGGTGTGGTCGGAGCCGTTGCTGGGGTGGTCGAAGCCATAGCCAGTGTGGTCAGAGCCATAGCCGATGAAGACGTGGTCGACACAGATCGGATCTGCGCCTCCTCCGTGGCAGTGGCGGTGAAGCTGTTGGCACCGGTGGTCCAGGTGATCTGGCTGACGGTGAATGAGAGACCGTTTGCCACGGCCGCAGAGTCGGGGACGATGACCATCTAGCTCGCCTGGGAAGCTGTATGCACACCCCCTACCTGGCACACCACTATCGACGAGATATGGTCGGTAGTCTTCCGAGGGGTATGCCCAAGGTAGTAGATTGTCGGCAGACAGGTGTGCAAGCTACGAACTAGATGGTGATGCAAGACAACACACGAGGTTTTATCTAGGTTCGGCCATCGTGAGGGCGTAATACCTACGTCATGCGTCAGATTGTATTGCTTTGTATAAAGAGATGTAATGAGATGTGTTTTGAGGGGGTCCCCTGCCCGCCTTATATAGTCCGGGGGGCAGGGTTACAAATATAGAAACTAATCCTAGTTGGTTACAATTGCCATAGCTGACCGGATAAAGATTCCTATTCTAACCGACCAGGATCTTGCTTGATCTCCAAGTTTGCTTTCCTTCCTTGTGCCAGACGCCGAGCAGATCGACCGGGCCGTGCGTCATCCTTGTCATGGGCTGGGCCCACTAATCTGAGCCAGCCAGTCTAACCGTGGGGGTATAGTGGTTAATACCCCCACAATCACTAATGTTTAACAACATCTCCATTTTGATTTTGAGTTATTCTTGTATTAATTGTGGTATGATATGATGCCTCTTCAAGAAGAGTTTGAGGCTAGAACAAATCCATTATAAAAAATTATCATGTGCATTTTGGATAAAACCTTTTGAGAGAAGTTGCAGGAGGTTTTTTTCCTTCTTTTGCTACAGGAGCTCATATTTCGTTTATGTGTACAATTCTTGAGAAGGCACTATTTTAAAGGAAAATGAGGGACTTGATTATTAGACCAGGAATGGTGCACCATTTCCTTCCTATAAATCTTCATTTTTTAATCTTTGTTTCAGACTGGGTAAACTAAATGGAATAAGAAATACCAACAAGCCACTTTTGGCGCCGTTGCTAGGGATACAAACCTAGTAGCTACGCTAAGAAGTGACAACAAGCATTTCTAGCGCTGTTGCCGGGGAAGACATAATTGATTAATTAATCTAGTAGGACATGTTCATGATAATATGCATGTAAGATAGTCATTGTCTATGCAGGCTAACTTTGCTTGTTTCTCCTGTTGTGGATGAAAATACGATAGTGTATGATTGGTTACGATCTGCCAAACAACTACATCGAAAATCCGGAGGCACTCCTAAGGAAGAAACGGTCCCGTGCCGCTTCTTGTTCTGCCACTCCAGCAACAGACAAACTAGTCACCCCCACACCATCCGCTACTCCAAGCATGGCCAAGACGCTCCGCGACTACTCCATCCCCACTATTGCCAATGTGCCTGTTAGGCTGGTTGTTAACACTGGCAATGGGAACTTCGAGCTCCGCACCGGCCTTATCATGATGGTGCAGGCAAACCAGTTCTCTGGTTTGTCAAGTGAGGACGCAAATGAGCATCTCCAACACTTCCTCTAGTTGTGCGACACCATCGTCATCAAGGATGTCGCACCAGAAAGCATCAGGCTCCGCTTGATTCCCTTCTCCCTCTTGGGGAGAGCGAAACAGTAGTTCTACAAAGAACGGGAAGTTGTCAACTCGTGGGACAAATGTTCCATGGCGTTCCTCGCCAGGTTCTTCCCCATGGGCAAAACCAATGCCCTGAAGGGATGAATCTCCAATGTAACACTCCTGGTGATACGACTTTGCTTAGTACCTAGATTTAGATCTAAGAGGAATTACCGAAACGAGTTTCTTTGACTTTAAATTTTAAATGCACATGAAATGATGAAGGAACCGTATGTGACTTCACCTTTGTGGCTAAGAAAAATCAACATAAGTAGTGCTAATCAATTTTGCTTTAGTGCTTAAAAACTTTTAAATAAACTCGTGAACAAAAGTTGTTTATGGTTGTTTTTGGTAAAAGTGTGAAGAAAGTGCTTGAAAATGTCTAATAGCAAATTTAGCAAATAAATAACAGGTGGCTTGTTTTATTTGATTAGGCATAAAAACAATTTTTATAAACAGAAGTGAAATACAACTTGTATATAGTGCTTAAATAAAATTTGATGTGTAAGTTTAGTAGATGGAAACACAACTGTTGTCGCGGTAAATAAATGTTGTTCAATAGTATTTTTGATAACTCAAGAAGTGAATTTGGAATTTAATGTTAGCTTTTAGATTGAAGTGATCGCGTCTTACAACCTAATGACAATGCTGTTTTGGCATTTAAATTTTGATTAATTTCTTAAAACACTAGATGCATGTTTTCGTACCGTTGGTTGCATCATAGTGACTACCCTAGCCTAGTGTAGGCCGTGGTTGGGTTAGGTGTCCCGCTGCTTCCGAAAAAAATTGCCTAAACATCGTTTGAACACACATGTGGTTGGCACTCTATTCATGAACCGGCATTTGGCGCGACGAACCCATCTTGGCATACCTCTATCTCCCCCTCCGGTCATCATCTAGTAATTGTGATTGCTCCATTAGATAGCTAGTATGACCAGCTTTAGAATAGTGGTTTTGGTTGAACCTCAACTGAGCTGGGTTGGAGTTTTTGCGTGCTTCAAAATCCATGCATGCCACTATTTTGGCGGTTTGGCCCAGTGGGTGCGATCACCACACGTGCACAGCGCCGGTGGCACCGAGCTCAGGCCGTGGCAGGATTGTTGCCTAGCGTTGGCTGACCCGGCCGGCTGCGGGCCGGCTCCTGCTGCCCCGTGCACGGCACGCTCGAGTGGCTACCTGTGGTGAGGATGCTACCCTTGAGTCATCGGGCCATGCATCGGATCGAACCATGACTGTGGTCAGGATCACCTTGCCGCCGTGGCGCCCGCTCCACCCCTCGACCCATCTGCCATGCAACGTCTTTAGACGTATGCCACTGCTGACATGCCAAGGTCGCCTAGCCTAGTCGCGCTGATGGCGACGTCTCCCTACGTCGCCTGTCCCTGTTTGTTGACGCCAGTGAGCCCCGCTCAAAATGGCCGCTCCATTCAAGTGCATCGCACCAAGCCTTCACATCTCGTCACCTGGCGCACGCGCTCGCGTTGTCCACCGACTGGAGCTGCTCATCTTAACTCGCTCGGGCGCACTCTCCACGTCCACCCACGCGCTAGACCACCGCCTCTCCACCCTCTGATTTGCCTAGCCCTAAGCCTCACATCATTGATTCCTCGCACTAGCAGGTGGCTTGGGAAGTTAGCTAGGCGCCCCATCTTCCCCGGGCCCAGCCAAGTGCTACCGACTGCCAATTTTGTGTTTCTACAGTCGCCGGTCACCTAGCCACCGTGGATGGCGGTTGGGAGGTATGGCTCGGGTGGTCAATAACGATTCGATTGATTGTGCCCTTGAACTCACCATGACCCCTCTTTTTGATGCTCGTGTTATCCTGACTAGGCCGGCCATCGGTGGCAAGGAAACGTGAGGCTGCCCGGCTCGGAGTGTCACCTCACAGTGTAGGTGCACATGGCCAGAGTTCCTCGACTTCCTCCACCTCAACCGGTTGCACGGTCGTCCTCATGGTAAGCCACTCCTGCTCTCCCGTAGTCTCTATTGTCTTGCTAGCCCGGAGGCCCGCCAGAACGGACGCGCCACCATGGCGGGTGGTCCGCCATCGTGGACGCCGGTGGGAGCCACTGTTCAACTTCTCTCGCCGCCTAGGGTTTTGTTTGTGCTCCTCGATGCTCGTCGACCTGTTAGTTTGGCCAGTCCCTCGCTTATTTGGCTGGAGTAGAGGCACAGTGCCAGCCAGAGCTGCGCCGACATGTGCAGGGTCATCGTGGACCGCCCTGTTGTGAAGTCAGCACTTCACGAGGTGTTTGGTGCAAAGTCTGAGTCTATTGAAATAGTGCTACGCCGAGTCACTGGATTTACTAAAAGTGCAAGCCCTTTTCTGCAAAAGTGTAGGCACGTGTGCGGGCTCCCTGCCACTGGCCGCTTACTTGGCCAGCCTACTGCGCACGTGGCCGCCCCCGCGCGGGCCGCCGGGAACGTTGGGCCGAATGGAAGCCGATTGCCCTTTTCCTTTTTTCAAAACATTTTATAATTTATTTCTAGAACAAACTTGCAAATTCAATATAAATTTGTGTGGCTATCCAAAAATAGTGAAACCTACTTTGTTAGATTCCTAAAATCAGGATCTATCTGTTAGTGTATTTTACCCACATAGTTGCACAATAATTTTAGGAGTTCGCTAACTATTGTAAAATGCTTAATATTGCTAAGTATAAACCTGTGGGAATTTTTGTAAGAAAATGGTAAAAGTGTTGACTCTAAAAATTTTACAGTAAATTCCTAGTGTCATTAGCCGCTCTCTGTAATTTTTGTAGCCCCAGAATAATAAGTTTGCTCAAATAGTTAATGAACCCTAGTTCGGAAATATGTACTAAATGAATAAAAGGAATAACACAACACTTTGGGTTTGTATAACTAAAATAATATCTTATCCGACAATGTGGGCACGTTGGTCATTAGAGCTAGCTCATTAGTTTGAGAGGCGTAATCGTATTTTAATAAGTTGCGATCGCCATTGCTTATTTACGTCTCTGCGTTGCATCCACGTATATCATAATAGGAACAACGATGGATCGTGGAGTTGACCGGAGTAGCGGAAAAGATGGTGCCTTGCTGATGGTGTCGTCGTGATGGAATGCTAACTTTTGGTTATACCTTACCCAGGCAAGCCCTGATGCATATCCCCTAATATTCTGCACTTTATTTTACACTTGTGCATTAAGTTTCAAGGAGTTGAATGAAAACCACTTGCACTTTATATATATATATCCTTATTCTATGAGTCTTACTAGTATGATAGGATCGTTTAGCTTGCTATTCTATTGGATCCCGGTAGAAGTCGATTGATTATCTAACACTCGCGAGAGATAGAAAATATATTATTGTTACTATTATTATCATATTACTATCACATAGAATCTTTATGAATAATAATTGGAGACCTGACGGGACTAGGCTTGGATCGATTTGGTCTTGGTTGGGCAACAGAGCGGGGCTCTGGTTGCATTTGTTCCGCCTGTGTTAATTGATGACCGTCCGTTGCTGTGGATGGTAGTCAAGTCACAGACCTATTATCTTGAGTACATACTTGCTTATGGGAGCGGGAAGACTTGTTACTCTCTTGTCATGGGTTATGGCTCTTCCCGGACTAAATGTTAAAGGTGGATTATTGGGTAGGAGGTCTAAGCACCGCACTGAGGCCAGGCCTCAGGTGTTGGGGGCTTGGAGTCCCAGTTTGGATGGGGAGTTGGACCCCTTGGCAGGAGTGGAACGGGTTGATCTTATTTGTGCCTGGGGTATAGATGAGGAATGTGTTTCGGGGTACCCAGCTGGGATACATTGATTCGCGAATCACCGTTTCTACTTGATGGGACGACTTGGCTATGGTCTAGCACCATAGTAAGAACTGGAACATGAAAGATGATAAAATAGTTCTGCTTGTTCAACCCTTGTTGGAAAGTAGCATAAGTGCTTACATAGAATGGTTGGTTATTGAACTAAGGATGACTGCTAATAAATGGAATATAAGGATGCACTTTTAGTATTGCTTCCTGCAATCATAATAACCCACAAGCCAGACAGCCTTGCATACCCTTGGAGTCTTTTCTTTTCTCCTAGCAGGTAAGTCTTGCAGAGTACAATTATGTACTCAGGATTTGTTCTACCAAGTTGCAGGTGACAAGGACATGTGGAGCTCACACTTGTGTGTGGAAACCTCCTGGTGGGCTTAGCGAGGATTTCCTTTACGTTACGGACTTAGAGTTTATTTAAAGTTTCTACAAAATATCTTTAACAAAGAAAATCTTACAAACTGATTATCATTTCATGTATATAAACGTTCATCATGTTAATATTTAGCCTGTCATTAAATGATTTTTATTTCCACAAAAAGTTTGATAACATTGCTACATTCTATAGTTATAATCAATTGGTATAATACTCTGATGTTGTAATAAAGTGATGTAAGAAATGGTTAAGAATGTTGTAAGATTTATCCTCTCATTTATGATCCTGATGTAAAAATGTGGATTTTCGAGTTCTCCCTTGTGGTGTGCTCGACAGAATCTCATAGTTTAGTGCTCTCTCTTGGGTACTTAGTGTCTAATGAAAGACAAGTACTCTTGGGAGGGCATTAGATTAGGCGGTTCTGCCACAGGTGATATCAGAGCATAAATGAGGAAATAAAGTTTCAAAAACCTTTTCTAAATTAAAATTTGATAACAAAGGCTTGCCAAAAAGTTAGGACACTGCATGCGAAGTTATATAAGTAGCCCTATTAATATGGTTATGTATCTAGGATAGATGGTACTCTGTTGACTTAGTTAGACTTAATCAAGTTTTCTGCAGGTACCCTAATTTCGAGCATAGTTCGATAGCATCGACTAGCTACCTAGAGAGCACGATGTGCCAAGAATCTAAGAACGGCTGCCCTATATGCTGGTAACAGTGTGAGGACGGTTAGGATGTGTATTTATGTATACCCAGTTTGTGCATGTGTTGGGTAGGTCGACCAACCATTGTCCATGAGGCCACTATGGTGCTGTAGTCTCGGGTGTCACGTACGCCTGTTGGTTCACGTTTGCCTTGGCTCATAAGCTTTATGTACCCCTTTCTGCGCCCTTGTCGAACCTTTGCCCTGCAGTCGTACTAGTCTTTTATGGCCTTAGGTACCGCTCATTTCATGCGTGTAAAAATCCTATTGTTTTACTTTTACTGGTCCCCGTGCATGGCTCGAGGGTGGACTGCGTTAGGACCACTGACCGCTCTACCTTTACTTAAGGGCTGGCCTAGCCGCTTGGAACCATCATTCGGTGCATCCCAGCTCACTTGGCTCTTTTCCTTTGAGCAAGCTTTTCGCTCAAGCCTTCCTTACAACCACCACCCACCAAGGATGGCAGGAGCCTGTGTTAGCAGTTACTGTTTGAGCACCGAGGGTTTTCCTAAAATCTTGTATGCCACCCTACAAAAACTCGGCGTCAATGACCGTCCCGAGTATGAGGGCCGTGAGTACATGAAGCTTGGCACTGAGCGATGTGAGGTCACCATCTACATTGGCAAGAGTGGAGAGTTTTCTGACATCACTGAAGCCTGGAATGTGACCGCAACCAGGTTTTGCTTCGGCGACACCTATCAAGTTGTGGCCTGCAAAGCCTTACGGCACCTGTGCCAAATCTATGAAGAGCCCATTGCTCATACCCCCATGAGGTTCTTTTCACCATTGGACAAGAATTGGCAGGTATGGAGGGCATGCATGGAGGCTTTTGCTAGGTCAGGACATGCATGAAGACAACCCAACTGTGGTGCACCTGACCACGTACTTGCTTACTCTGGATGATCAGTACGATCGATAGGCCTCGGAGCTGAGGGAGTGCCTCCACCGAGCTGAGGAAGCTAAGATCTTCTCCAGGTGCTCGAAGTGCAGCTTGCTAAAGCACATGCCAATGTGGCAGCTGCGGAAAGTCGAGAGGCTACCATGGTGAAAAGCCCTCAAGGTGGATGAAGATCGACATGCCCAGGAGTTGGCGGACACCTATATCTCATCATAAGGGCCAAGCGTAGGACACTTTGGGCGGACAGGTAGGAACCCTTGATCTTGGAGGGAATCCCTGTCCATCCGCCAGAGAGGAGGACTAGAGTTGTAGTACCGCCAACACCTCTGCCCTCAAAAGCATAAGAAGTAGAGTCGTTGCTTCCCCTAACTCAGCCCCCACCAAGAGAAGAAGCTGATCCATAACCCAGTGCAGCAGAAGAACCCCAAGAGCCCAGGGATGAAGCCATTCAGTCTGACAAAGTAGATTAATTGTTCTAGGGGAGATGTAGCCATAGCTAGTAGTGCTTTTCCTCATTGTCCTCTAGTGTTGTAATCTTTCCGTTGTGTTCACCCGTAGTTAAGAATCGTCTGGTCGTAGGAGGAAGGCAATGTGTCGAGAATGGGAGAGAGAGTGCTTGTATGTTGGTACCCATATAAGGGCATTTGGAAAGTGTGTTTTGCTTTATCTGTCATGTTTGTTACGTTGATTTGCCCTTAAGTCTTGTTAGATTTGCTTAGGGTTTTCGAGACAACGTCAAGCGAGTTACAAGTGAAGCAACAATTCAGATGCAAGCAGACTATACCACGATTGAATGACAGAGGACACTATATCAATTAATTGTGGATGACCCAATTGAACACTTTAAAATCTCCTTTAACTTAAATCTGCCTTGGGATTTAATTTCCTTGTTCCTTATTTTGAAAGGAACCCTTGTTGCCTGAATCGTCCCTTGCAATATTCCTCTGATTCTATGGTCTATGACCCACTACCTTCATTGCGTGTAGGTTGGTAATAGTTGCCTGGTTAATAGCTTATGGTGCCGCGATGAAACCGAGGGCTCCCTGTGGAACAGCTAACACATGGTGACGTTGCTCGGCACGCGCTGGTATCGAGCTTGTTGATCAAGCACTTTTACCAAGTTACACCGCAACACCATTCTTGCTACAAATATTCTCTTTGGTAAAAATCTCCTTGTGTTCAAACGAGAAATCCACAATGGGTTGATGTAGTGTGCTTTTTCAAAGTAACGGAGTTAACATGGTTTTTGAAGGAAGAGAAGAGCAACAGGAAAAGTTAGTCCTCGGGTAGTTTGGGGTGATTGCAACACCTGACTTGACGTCGTCCCTGTGACTGGTTCGACCATGCTACGCATGCCGGATCACTGTCGCTATGTGCCCTACAAACGCCGTCTGTGCTGGGGCCTACTTGTGCCCCGCTCTCGTGAGGCTACGACATTGCGCCGCACTCGCCTCGTCCTCTTGTGCAGTACGCCCCTCTTTTCCCGGCATCCTTGTCAGCTCTCGATTTTCGCCCTCGTCCCCATACCGGACCGCCCTCTTCCTTCTCTCTTTTTGAGCATCGTTGCTCGCACGCCTCCTTGTTGAGCGGGCCTTCTCCCCTCTACTTTCCTTCTCTCCACTCAAGCTCGCACAGGGAGCGCACCATGGCCGATGTTCTTCCCACCTCGTGACTTGCCAGTGTTTCCATCCCATGCCGCATCCACTTCCGGTGTGCTACACCACTACCCTCGTCCACCAGGCTTTAAATGCCACTTTGCACGCCTCTTTCCATCCCACCTCCAAATCTAAAGCAGAGCTCGTAGTATCGATTCCCTCCATCAGCGCTCAGGATAGAGTAGCTTGGGAAGCAACCAAGTCGGAAAGGGAGCAGATGGGAGCGAAGCCACAAGATCCGGCCGTTGCTCATAGATCTAGTGTCGCCAGTCAGAAGTGATGGTGTAACTTGAGAAGAAGGGATCTGGTTTTCGTCAAGGAAGTGCAAGTCAACCTTTGTTTAGTTTGGTCTTAGAGTTCGCAATGATCTATTTATCAGTCTCCTATTTCTGGATCTGTTGGGCATACACCATGTTCTAGATAATCGTTTTCTTATTACTCTTCCACCGTCCCCGTCTTCGACGATTTCTAGAGAGGTTATGAGTGTATCAGAATTATCTTAGCCATGTTGTCTCTAGATCCCTGAGTGCTCTCATGTTCGAAGTCGTGTAACCTTCCGTGTAATTTTAGATCTAAGAAGTGAAATTGGGTTTTCCCCTTTCCTGATTCTTGCTTCGAATCTCGGGATGAGATTCTTTTAAGGGGGGTTGGTTGTAACACTCCTGGTGTTGCAACTTTGCTTAGCACCTAGATTTAGATTTAAGAGGAATTACCAAAAATGAATTTCTCTGATTTTAAATTTTAAATGCACATGAAATGATGAATGAACCGTATGTGACTTCACCTTTGTAGCTGAGAAAAATCAACATAAGTAGTGCTAATCAATTTGGCTTTAGTGCTAAAAAACTTCTAAATAAACTCGTGAACAAAAGTTGTTTAGAGTTGTTTTGGTAAAAGTGTGAAGAAAGTGCTTGAAAATGTCTAATAGCAATTTTAGCAAATAAGTAACGGATGGCTTGTTTTATTTGATTAGGCATGAAAAACAATTTTTATAAATAGAAATGAAATACAACTTGTATATAGTGCTTAAATAAAATTCGAGCTGTAAGTTTAGTAGATGGAAATGTAACTATTGTTGTGGTAAATAAATATTGTTCAATAGTATTTTTGATAACTCAAGAAGTGATTTGGAATTTAATGTTAGCTTTTAGGCTTGTTCGCGTGGGCTGGCTGGCTGAAAGTATTTGTCACACCCCAAAAATTTCAGTTTTAGGATGTGACTAGAAAACACTAAAAACATAATAGAAGATTTTTACTATTTTCTAAAATATCCAACTTTACTTAAGTTGTCCACAATTTAGATGTTGGAAAATGTGAGTTTCTAACTTTTTTTTGGAATTTAAATAAATGGTTTGTTGCATTTCATGTCCTTGCATAGTGTCTTTGTATGAAAAATGAGTTTAAATGTTTTTAAACGCGCTTAGGGTTTGATTCAAATCAAATCTCTCAAGATCTTTGATCAAGTTTCCATAACCTCAGAACCATGATCAAATCCTTGGAAACCATTCATCTTGATCCTTGTTCCAAAAACCTTGGCGGGTCTTCAAGTTTCATCTTGTCAAAACCCTAACTAGCCCGGTCTCTCTTTCTCTCTTTTCTCCTCATTTTAGAGCTTCTAATTATTTTTGACCAAGTTTTCTCCAAAGCACTAACTCTATGCTTGATGGCCAATCATTGTATGTCATCACTCATGCAATTCTACCATCATGTTCAAGTAAAATCACTCACATGTCACATACCAAGTTAATCTCATTTCTTCCTCTTATCAACCCAATGGCAGCCCTAACATTGTTCTCTCTTTCTAATGGGCTTATTCTTTTCTCTCCTTTCCTCACCTTAGGCAACATCATCACAGACTCTTTTTTCTCTACATTTTCTCCTCTTGATCAAAGCCCACAACCCAAAAAGACCACAAGCAGCCTGCCCCATAACTCTATCTTCGCTTCGGGCCGAACCCGGTCCAAACCTTGCATTAACTCTCGCCATGGGTCAAAACCCAACCATCCTCCTCTCCTTTGTGATCCAAAATTAAGTCCAACCAGCCCTCTAACTCTTCCTCTCCCCTCTCCCACGTCACTCCTTGGAAGCTCCTCCATCATGCACAAAAATATCAACCAAGGCAAAGAATATCAAGCCATGACCCTTTGCCTTGCTACCCCTTCACCTCCCATCACTCCCCCTTCATTTCCCACGTGAAGAATAGAGGAGGGACGCCCCTACAGCTCCTCCTCCTCCCCCATGGCTGCCCCGATCAACCGCAACGCGAGAAGGATGCCCCGTTGTACTACATCGTCGTCACCGGCCGTCGTCGATGCATCTCCTCACTCCACCACACCCTTCCCCTTGGTGAGAACACTCCATCATCTCTCCCATCATGTTTTCATGGTCACCTCTGCATATCAAGTACCTTAGATGATGTATGGTTGATCCCCGGCGAAGTTTACCCGATGGATGTGTAGCTGTCCTCGCGGCCAGTTTTGCTGCTACTGACGGAATTGGCGTTCCTCGCTGTTTCGTGACTCCTATCATCAAACCCTTTGGTCAAATTGTAGCTAACATCCTTGAACACACCTCTGTAAGATGTTTTTTCCATAGGAGTTCAGGAACTAGAGATATCGTCATCACCGCGCCTGCTGTTCCTGCTGTTTGGTCAGATTGCAGCTCTGAGTGGTTTTGGCGTTCCCCGCTAATCTACTGTCCAAATCATCGAGCCCTTGAACCTACATGTTCATGACATCCCTGCACATGATCTCACAAGTTGTTTCGGCTATGCAATCCCCAATGGACGAGATATGGAGATCGAAGTGTCTTCTACCCCTGCTGTCCAAACAGCAGTCACCCTGTTTTTGGCAACGACGTTCCCGTTGATCCAGTGAACCCCAGGATGCATTCTTTGGCTATACCATCATCTATATAGTTGCACATGCCTCTGCAAAGTTTCATGGTGATATGACCAAAGATGAAAGATATATGTTCCTATCTTGTGCTCGCTGTCCCTGCTGCCCCGCAGCCATGCTGATGCCGGTTGGCATGCGTGTTCCCGATGTTTCGCCGCTCCGGTGGTCAAGCCCTTCGACCACAATGTGCATCATATACTTGCACACATATCCGCAAGTTTTCTTCATCATATGAATCACAAGAGTGAAGATATAAGCATCACCGTGTCGCTGCTCCTGCCTTGCCAACAGCCACGCAGTGCCATCTTGCAATATTGTTCCCCGCCTAACCGACGGTCAAAACATCATGTCCTTTTGTCACAATATGTTCCATGTAGTGCCTTGCAACCCCATCCAACGAATCACCATTTGTCTTTGTTATAACCATGCAATTAGTCATCATAACCACCGCTGTCCGCCGACGTGTATGTTTTGGATATCTCGGCAATTCGCCACGTTCCCCGCTAAACCACTACATGATTCGCTGAGCCCTCTACCATGACCGTGTGTTTCCTAGTCGCACATGATCCTACCAAGTTCTATGCCAATAAGTTCGATGCGTCTCTACCTTCTCATGGCCGCAGCCACTGCTACCTGCCACTGTCCGCCACCGGGTACGCTCAACCGATGCACAAATCGCCATAATCGTGTTTCCCTTTGATCTATCATCCACCTTAGTGTACTGGTTTATCATGATATGTTCCCAAGTAACCTATACACATGTCCAACCCTTTTTGTTCTGAATATGTATCTTCAAGTCCAAACTCCACCTTCTCATATGAATTCAATCCTTCCCATCTATACCTTTCAACTATCATATCTTTTAATCGTGGCTCTTGTTTGGTTAGTTTTTGCACTCTCGCGGTCTTAGAACAAGCCCTACTTGTTTAATAAACTTTATATCTTGTTTTATATATAATGATTGATGTAATGCTTCTAGGTTTGTATATGATGCTTGTGATGGTTGTAGCTATCGTTAGATGAAGCTATACAAGGATGATCCAGAAGGAGAGTTGGACAAGTTTGAGCACTATTTGAGGCAAGTGTAACATGAGTTCCCTTGTTACCTGATAACCTTATAATCACTTCATATGCATGTGTCTAATATGATGCTAAGGACTTTACCTAGTACTTTTGTACCCTCTTCCTTGTTACCTTGGGTTCATGCATATGGGTAGTTTTGCTTAGCTTGCAGTCACCAAATATTATAATGTTAATCCTGATTAATGACTTATGAAATCATTGGATAAAATGATGCTTTTTGGCCACATGGACAGAAAGGGAGTTAGAGCATTGGGCCTTGTTGGGTGCTCTAGTCTGCCCTCCGTAAGGACTGAATCTTAAAGCGGCAACCCAGGACTTCCGTACAGCCTTGAGAATCAAAATGGGCACGATCTTAGTTGTATAGCTAGTTTTCTCTAGCTTGTTAGTAGTTACCGAAAGTTTTCGACGCAAGAGGGGGGACTAGGTTGCAGAATGGCTTCTTACCTGTCAAGGTGAGTACTGGGCTGCAGTCATGGTGTGCCACTCTTGAAGGGGGGCTCCATTCGCCTAGACGCTGAAACCTCGCGGCTACTAACTTGTTAGGGTAATTAGTGAAAGGCTTCATAGTGAACCCTGCCGACTTACCTTGGAAGTGAGTCAAGAGGTTGGCCACCTCGGGCATAGGGGTATTCACGACTCAAGGTGAAAGTGTACACACTCTGCAGAGTTTGATCAAACTGATATATCAGCCGTGCTCACGGTCACGAGCGGCCTAGATCCTTTTCAAGATAGATGGTTCTATGGATGGTTTGGGATATGATTAATGTTGATGGTGATAACTAATTATATTCACTTGGGAGCCATAAGCATAACTTAGAAACATAGGCATAATAAATAAAATATGACCAACTAAAAATGCTTACCGCAGTACAACTGAGTCAAGCCTTCTTGAGCCTTGCATAACCTCATGGTATACTTGCTAAGCATGGTGAGCTGACGCTTGTCGTTGTCACCAATAAAAATCCCGGATGGGTACCAGATGGTGAATCAAGTGAAGAGTTTCTTGCGGAGTCCATGAGTACTAGGCGAGTGCTTCCCCCAGTCAACCGTCCCTGTGGAGTATGGAGTCCCGAAGAGAAGATATAGAATAGTTTCCGCTACGCTTTGTAATAGTTGTAAGTTTTGATATAACTATGTTCGATATATAATAAAGCATTGTTCTTGATATTCTCCATATTTGTCGCTATATGTGTCGTGTGGACATCCTGGGCACACATATAGTTAGCGCTTGGTATTCTTCAGAAAACCGGGTGCGATAGTACTGCCGGCTGATTTTTTGTGAGAGAAAAACATTGCTGGCTGGCTGGCTGATTTTGTTGATAATCTCAAGCGAACAGGCATTTTGGCATTTAAATTTTGATTAATTTCTTAAAACACTAGATGCATGTTTTCGTACTAGATTGAAGTTATCGCGTCTTACAACCTAAGGACAATGCCATTTTGGCATTTAAATTTTGATTAATTTCTTAAAACACTAGATGCATGTTTTCGTACCGTTGGTTGCATCATAGTGAGTACCCTAGCATGGTGTAGACCATGGTAGGGTTAGGTGTCACGCTGCTTTTGAAAAAAATTGCTTGAACATCGTTTGAACGTGCTGTGAACATGTAGTTGGCACACTGTTCATGAACCAGCGTTTCAGCGCGATGAACCCATCTTGGCATACCTCTATCTCCCCCTCTGGTCATCGTCTAGTCATTGTGATTGCTCCATTAGATAGCTAGTATGACCGGCTTTAGGATAGTGGTTTTGGTTGAACCTCAACCGAGCTGGGTTCGAGTTTTGGCATGCTTCAAAATCTGTGCATGCCACTGTTTCGGCGGTTTGGCCCCGTGGGCACGATCACCACACGTGCACAGCGTCATTGGTGCCACGCTTAGGCCGTGGCAGGCCTATTGCCACTGGCCGACTCATGCGTCTAGGTGGCACCACACAGCACCTTGCTTGGCATTGGCCGACCCCGGCCGGCTGTGGGCCGACTCCCGCTGCCCCGTGCACGCCACACTTGGGTGGCTGCCCGTGGTACGCATGCTACCCTCGTGTCGTCGGGCCATGCACGGGATCGAGCCGTGACTGTGATCAGGATCACCTTGCCACAGTGGCGTCTGCTCCACCCCTCGACCCATCTGTCGCGCAATGTCTTTGGACGTATGCCGCTGCCGACACGCCAAGGTCGCCTGGCCCAGTCGCGATGATGTCGACGTCTCCCTGCATCGCCTGTCCCTGTTTGTCGACGCCGGTGAGCCCCGCTCGGTATGGCCGCTCCATTCAAGTGCGTCGCACCAAGCCTTCACGTCTTGTCACCTAGGCGCACACACTCGCGTTGTCCACCGTCCGGAGCTGCTCATCTTAACTCGCTCGGGTGCACTCTCCACAGCCGCCCGTGCGCTAGACCACCGCCTCTCCACCCTCCAATTAGCCTAGTCCTGAGCTTGGCATCTTCGATTCCTCGCACCAGCGGGTGGCTTGGGAAGTCAACTAGGCGCCCCATCTTCCCTGAGCCCGGCCAAGTGCTACCGACCGCCAATTTGGCATGTCCACGGTCACCAGTCACCTAGCCGCCGTGCATAGCGGTTGGGAGGTATGGCTCGGGTGGTCGATAGCGATTCGATTGATTGTGCCCTTGAACTCACTGTGACCTCTGCTTTTCGATGCTCGCATTATCCTAACTAGGTTGCCCGTCAATGGCGAGGCGACGCGAGGGTGCCTAGCTAGAAGCACTGTCGCGCGGTGCAGCCACACGTGGCCAGAGTTCTTCAGCCTTCCTCCACCTCAACCGGTTGCACAGACGTCCTTGTGGTAAGCCACTCCTGCTCCCCCATAGTCTCTATTGTCTCGCTAGCCCATAGGCTCATCCGAACAGACGCGCCACCATGGTAGGTGGTCCGCCATCATGGATGGCTTGGTGGAGCCATCATTCAACTTCTCTCGCCACCTAGGGTTCCGTTTGTGCTCCTCGATGCTTGTTGGCCTATTAGTTTGGCCGGTCCCTTGCTTATTTGGCCGGAGTAGAGGCGCAGTGCCGGCTAGAGCCGCGTCGGCGTGTGCAGGGTCATCGTGGACCGCCCTATTGTGAAGTCAGCACTTCATGAGGTGTTTGGTGCAAAGTCTGAGTCTATTGAAATAGTGCTACGCTGAGTCACTGGATTTACTAAAAGTGCAAGCCCTTTTCTGCAAAAGCACAGGCAAGCGCGGGCTCCCCGCCACTGGCCGCTTACTTGGCCGGCCTGCTGCGTGCGTGGCCGCCCCTGCGTGGGCCGCCTGGAACGTTGGGCCGAATGGATGCTGACTGCCCTTTTCCTTTTTTCAAAACATTTTCTAATTTATTTCTGGAACAAACTTGCAAATTGAATATAAATTTGTGTGGCTATCCAAAAATAGTGAAACCAACTTTGTTAGATTCCTAAAACCATGATCTATCTGTTAGTGTATTTTACCCACATAGTTGCACAATAACTTTAGGAGTTCGCTAATTATTGTAAAATGATTAATATTGCTAAGTATAAACTTGTGGGAATTTTTGTAAGAAAATGGTAAAAGTGTTGACTCTAAAAATTTTATAGTAAATTCCTAATGTCATTAGCTGCTCTCTGTAATTTTTGTAGCCCCAGAATAATAAGTTTGCTCAGATAGTTAATGAACCCTAGTTCGGAAATATGTACTAAATGAATAAAAGGAATAACGCAACACTTTGGGTTTGTATAACTAAAATAATATCTTATCCGACAATGTGGGCACGTTAGTCATTAGAGCTAGCTCGTTAGTTTGAGAGGCGTAATCGTATTTTAATAAGCTGCGATCGTCGTTGCTTATTTACGTCTCTGCGTTGCATCCACGTATATCATAATAGGAACAACGATTGATCGTGGAGTCGATCGGAGTAGCGGAAAAGATGGTGCCTTGCTAATCGTGTCGTCATGATGGAATGCTAACTTTTGGTTATACCTTACCCAGGCAAGCCCTGATGTATATCCCCTAATATTCTGCACTTTGTTTTACTCTTGTGCATTAAGTTTCAAGGAGTTGAATGAAAGTCATATATATATATTCTTATCCTATGAGTCTTACTTGTATGATAGGATCGTGTAGCTTGCTATGCTATAGGATCTGGTAGAAGTCGAGTGATTACCTATCACTCGCGAGAAATAGAAAATATATTATTGTTACTATTATTATCATGTCACTATAATATGGAGTCTTTATGAATAATAATTGGAGACCGGGCGGTACTAAGCTTGGATGGACTTGGTTTTGGTTAGGTAACAGAGCGGGGCTCTGGTTGCATTTGTTCCGCCTGTGTTGATTGAGGACCGTCCGTTGCTGTGGATGGTAGTTAAGTCATAGACCTATTATCCCCTTAGCACATACTTGCTTATGGGAGCGGGAAGACTTGTTACTCTCTTGTGATGGTTTCTGGCTCTTTCTGGACCGATTGTTAAGGGTGGATTATTGGGCAAGAGGTCTAAGCACCGCATTGAGGCCGGGCCTCAGGTGTTGGGGGCTTGGAGTACCAGTTCGGACGGGGACCTGGACCCCTTGACACGAGTGGAACGGATTGGTCTTATTTGTCCCTAGGGTACAGATGAGGCGTGTGTTTGGGGTACCCAGCTGGGATACATTGATTCGCGAATCGCCGTTTCTACGTGATGGTACGACTAGGCTATGGTCTAGCACCACCGTAGTAAGAACTGGAACATGGAAGATGATAAAATGGTTCTGCTTGCTTAACCCTTGTTGGAAAGTAGCATAAGTGCTTACATAGAATCGTTGGTTTATAAACTAAGGATGACTGCTAATAAATGGAATATAAGGATGCACTTTTAGTAATGCTTTCTACAGTCGCAATAACCCACAACCAGACAACCTTGCATACCCTTGGAGTCTTTTCTTTCCTCCGAGCGGGTAAGTCTTGCGGAGTACAATTGAGTACTCAGGGTTTGTTCTACCCTATTGCAGGTGACAGGAACATATGGAGCTAAGACTTGTATGTAAAAACCTCCTGGTGGGCTCAACGAGGATTTTCTTTCCGTTACGGACTTAGAGTTTATTTAAAGTTTCTACAAAAATATCTTACAAAGGAAAAACTTATAAACCGGTTATCATTTCATGTATATAAACGTTCATCATGTTAATGTTTAACCTGTCATTAAATTTTTTTTATTTCCGCTGAAACTCTGATAACATTGCTATATTCCGCAGTTATAATCAATTGGTATAATACTTTGATGTTGTAATAAAGTGATGTAAGAAATGGTTAAGAATGTTGTAAGATTTATCCTCTCATTTATGATCCTGATGTAAAAATGTGGATTTTTAGGTTCTCCCTTATGGTGTGCTCTACAGAATCGCATAGTTTAGTGCTCTCTCTTGGGTACTTAGTGTCTAATAGAAGACAAGTACTCTTGGGAGGACATTAGATTAGACGGTTCTGCCACATCCGACTTCCAGCAAAATGCCACGGAATCCATTCCCGAGACGTGGGAGTGGCTACAGGACTACATCCAAGGATGCCCACACCACAGGATCAAAAACTGGTTAGTGCTTCAATATTTTTATAATGGGTTAACACTCATGTCTAGGGGGCACATCGATGCGGCGGCTGAAGGCGCTTTCCTTTCCCTCACCATTGATTGAGCCACAACTCTCATCAATAAAATGGTGTCTAATCAAAGCTGGAGGGAAGAAAGAAAAATACAAAAAGGTATGCATACTGTGAAAGGGACTGATATGCTTGCCGCAAGAATAGACCTATTGATGAAAATACTAGAGGAACGGGCGCAAGACAAAGAAGCAATTAAGGACATCGTCCAGGCCTTAGACTCACACATGACATGTGAGGTCTGTGGCAATGTTGACCATTCCAGGAATGATTGCCCTGAAACCCGCGAAGAAGCTACCTATATCAACAACGGATTTCGCCAATCACAAGGTAATAACGGGTGGAACAACCAGTCCCGCCCGCAAGGTAATTTGAACTTCAATTCTAATTATAATTCGAATCAACCTTCCTTCAAAGACTTAATTTTAGGCCAAGTTAAAATTAATAAAAATATCACTAAGAAGTTGATGTATAATGATAAAATGCTAGAGAACATCAACTCTAAAATAGAAAGTTTATCCTCCTCAGTGAAAAATCAATTAAGTTTTAATAAAATGACAGAAACTCAAATTTCACAAATAGCCGCCGCTATTCCTGTCGATCATTTGGGGAAAACCTCAGGGCAACCCGAGAATTTCCTCGAAAATGTTAATGCAGCTGTAGATCAATGGAGGAAAGCTCTTGTCTGACAGACTAAAAATGTCGAACCCTTGCCGAAGGTAAATCGGTAGTTATCTTTAAAATTAAAAATATTCAAAATAAATTCTAAGATTAAAAATTTGAATTTTTATGTTAAAATAAAAGTCCTCAAAAATTCTATAAAAATCATTTTCTAAATAAGAATAATTTATTATTACTAGTTATCATTTTTGCAATAATTATAAAAATTAAAAATTCAATAAAAATTTTGTTAGAAAATCATTTTCGAGCATACCATTGGCTACAATGATTATTCACGATCATATCCATACTAGACTCTTAATCAAATGTCTTTCTTTGGGAAAATATAAATAACAATACCCTGAATACTTTCGGGTGAAATGCTACAATGATAGCTCCGTACGCTTACGGATAAATATCTAAAATTGTTAAGGAACTATCAAGTCTATTTCTTAGTAGCATTGCTACGTACTGGTGATGTTGCTAAGAAATACCAACAAGGCACTTCTGGCGCCGTTGTTAGGGATACAAACCTATTAGCTACGCTAAAAAGTGCCAACAAGAACCTAGCTCTATTAATGCATTCAGATAGACACCAAAATTTTTCATAAGCTTATGTTGAGAGAGGTAAAAGGGACAATGTGTGTAGATTGCTGTTTTCATAGGAGTGATATTCTTAGTATTGGCAAATAATTGCACTTATTTCAGGATTTAGGAGGGAGGAGAAGCTTAGCTAGGCTGAGTTTATAGCCCTTGGGGATACCTTGTGGTACCTCCCAAGTACCATGAAAAAACTTGGCATCTTAAGTTCTTTCCGTGCAAATATGGGTGCATAAAAATGAACTAATTGACTCTACCTACCATGAAGTTATGGGGTGGGGTTTAAAGGAACCATCACATGTCAAAACTGGTGGTGCATTATGAGTTCATCCTATGAATTGTGATAGAATGACCATATTCTTCATGCTTATACTAACTATTAGCATGTGGGAGGAGATAAGGTTAAAGTGCATCAATCTATTCTATTTTAAACACCCCTAGCATTACAATAGGAACCCCTAATTCCCTTGCAAGTGCGGCTCTCTTAATCATTCTTTTTGCATGCACATGCAGTCACATTCAAGTAATGTAACACCCTAAAATTTGCAATCATTTTCAAATAGGAGAATTTGAATTTAATTATGTATTTTGTGAGCATGCAAATGTAGAAAATAATAACTTTTATTAAATTAAAAGCAACTATAAGGTTTAGCTACATGATTGAGCATACATGCTGCTGCATAATATTTCGTATTGTGTGCTCTGCTTGAAAACTAAAAAAAGGATTCAAAATCCATTTAAAAATGGCTTTGGAAAATTTGAAAAGAAAAAAGGATTTCTCCCCTCCCACTCTTTTGGCCCGCTCGGTCCTTTTATTCTCCGCGGCCCAGCTGAAGCCGCCGCTCTTTTCCTTCTCCCTCACTTTTGGCTACTGGCCTATTGCCTCAGCTCGGCCTGCTCTTGCAGCCCAGCAGCACTGCTGCCGCTCTCGCAGGCCTACTCCTCACCGCGCGGCCCACTCCTCCTTTCCCCGCTCCGCGCCTCGGGCCAAGCCCAGCTTGCCGCTGGCCCAGCTCTGTGCGTGCGCCCGTGTCCTCTCCCTCCCGCTGACACCCCGACCCTACCCATCAGCGTGTTGTCTTCCTCCCCAAGCCGATGATGTCATCACCTTTCCAAAATTCCCCACCGCCGAATCTCCCTCCTTGATCTCCACCTTCCATTCTTGGTGCGTCTTCGGGCTATATAAGCCGAGCCCCGAGCCCCTCCGCTCCATCTTGCTCCCTATCAGCAGCCGCCATCGTCCCGAAGCGGTCGCACATGTGACGCAACGCAACCCGAGCCACCTGCCATCCCGAGCCGCGCGCTGCCTTTGGACCATCCTCGGCTCCGTTTTCACGCGACGTGAGCTCGCCGTGCTCTGCACTCCCTCCCCGTGTTTTCCATTCGTCGAATGGTGCCTAGAATCGAGTTTTCGCGAACTCCGGCCATGGCGCCGCCGAGCCCAATCACCGTCAGCGACCAAAACACCGCCGTCGTCATCGTCATCAAATGTGGGCCGTCAGATCGCAGATCAACAGCCCAGATTAGAAGATACCGGTTCAGGGGCTATTTTGCTAAAGAGCCCCTCTCTTTTCTCAAAATCTAACCCGCAGTCCTCAGTTTAAATTAAAAACCCGAATTTTATTTATTTTAATTTGAAATTAAGTTTCACTTATTTACAGTTTTGCCACTAGGTTATTTCATGCATAGAATCTCCGTTTTAACTCTGATTTAACCCGTTCAAGTTGCGTTAGATTCGTAATTACGTAATCTACATGTTAGAACTACTATTAATCATGTTTTCAAATTTTAAATTTCATGCTTAGATTAAATCTATTATTTACCTAAGGAAAATCTAGTTTAATTCATAACTTCGCTGTCTTAGCTCCGTTTTTTGTGATCTTCGTGTCTGTGTGATCATAACAAGACGTAGATTCGTTTTACAAACTTTTTATCTTGTTTTACTACTATTGGTGTATTGTTTTAATTATAGCCTTGTTTGCTTTGCATGATTGCTTTTGGATGAACGTTGTTGATGTGTTAATCGAGTATAGACGGTGAGCAATTTGTTGGTGATCAAGAGTTCTTCTATGAGCAGGATCAACAGGATCAGTTTGATCAAGGCAAGTATAGCATGGGATTGTCCTTGTTGTCCTATTCACAATAAACAATTAAATTCATTATGCATGTATTCCCTTGTTAAGGATGACTTAGTTTTGATCCATTACCTTGGCACCCATGATATTGCATTGAGTAGCTTTGCTAGTGCTCAACATGAACTATGATCTTGTAATTTGACTAATGGAATATGCAACAAACATTAAAAGATGACTTTTTAGTAACATACTTAAAGGGGGCTAGAGCATTGGGCTATCTTATGGTGCTCTAGTTTCTCTTCGTATGGACTCATCTGTAAGCGAACATCCGGGACTTATAGTACAACTATGAGAGCTACATGGCTCTGGCTTTAGTCATATAGAAGGACCTTTTCTAGAATATTAGTGGTAACCTTTTTGGCGTAAGAATGGCTTGATGAATCAGGTATAGTGCGGCCTCTGTCCTTATGTGTATAGGCTATGCGTCATTGTGCCATTTGGAAGGGGGGCCCTACATCTGTTTGCCGAGTGAATCTAATGGCCCTGACATGTTAGACGAACCTTTGAAAGACTTCATAGTGTTTTTCTGCCTGCTCACCTTGGAAGTGTTTTAGGAGTAATTAACCCGGGCATATGGGCAACATGACTCACAGTGAAAGTGTACAACCTCTGCAAAGTGTAAAACTGTTATAACAGTCATGCTCACGGTCACGAGTAGCCTTAGACCCTTATGGAATAGTTGATCACTAATGATTAATATGTTTTTGCTATTCGTTATTCAGTTTACATTGATCATACATTTATTGTAAGTTGAGACAACTTGATGCTATTGATATGCTAAAACCATGCCAACTAAAAGCTACAAGCTGTTAAACTAATGTCATGCCTTTGAGCCTCATGAACCCCATGTTACACTTGTTGAGTACAAGATATACTTACGCTTGTTTATTCTCTTATTTGGATAAAAATCTCGGATGGGTAACAGATGGTGCAAATAGTGACTACTACTCCTACTTTCCTGAGGATTACTAGTCTTGCGGTCAACCAGTCAATGTGCCTGTGCATGGAGCTACCATGAGAGGGTTATATTTTTTTGCTTCCGCTATGATTATGTAAAAACTATGTGATAATAATCGTGATGTAATAACACTTGTGATGATACTCCCTTTAATTTGTCAGCTTATGTGTGATTGATCTCTGAGCGCACATAAGATTATGCATTCCATTTTGTTCTAAAGAAATGGGTGTGACAAGTAATGCCCCTTGATTCACCAGCTTTGTCCCTTTCATAGAGATAAAACGAGAAATCTTTGCCATCCAATCTTTTTAGACTATCATAAATTTTAAGTGGCATAATTTTCCTTCGATTGTTTTATCTATTCATTTTTATTCCATTCCTACCCATGCTAAACTCGAACTTTCATCGAATTATCTCTATATTACATTTGTAGAGTTACCTAGAATTTCATATGATTCAATAAACTAATTTATTAGCACTGAGGTTGATCCTAAAGAGAAACAACTTCCTCATGAATCTATCTTGAATCGCGACCTTTTGGCTCAACTGAATCTTAGTTTTGTCGAAGGAGCAACCCTCTTCTTTACCTTGAATAGGTCCAAATATGCAGAACTTTTTAGTTTTCGTGGATGACTAGATCCAATAACCGGTGGTCTATGGTTGAGTATTGCACATTATCATTTACATATGTTGCTATTCTTTTCCTGGCGTTGATCATATGTATAGGACCAACATGGGTATTGATTGACATTTTGGAGGGTCACAAGGGCCCATTTACAGGACAAGGCCATAAAGGTCTCTATGAAATCCTAACAACATAATGGCATGCTTAATTATCTCAACCTAGCTATGCTAGGCTCTACAACTACTGTTTTTAGCTCATCATGTACTCTATGCCCCCTAGTGTATGTAGGTAGCATAAGATGTACCAAGTGTATATAGTAAGATGTATGGTAAATAAAGTGCATGATAATTAGGGAGTCTTTCTATTTATGTATATTTCTTCGCAAAGTCCCTTTTTCAATATTCTTAGATTGAAAAAGACGGCCCTTTAGGGAACTTTGGATACAAAGATTTCTGACATCATTAGTCGATACAAATTATGACCCAGATCTTGCGAATATGTTAATTCCTGCCATTGATGACACTATGACTTCAACTTGATTAATTCTTAACAAATTAGTATTTGCAATTTCTTAGGGCCATTCTATCTATATAAGAAATCGTTGATTAAGAAGAATAGTTAATTGTTGAGCAAACGCGTATCCAAACACTTGCCCTGGATTGACTTCAATATATATAATTGCTCGAGTGAATAATAACTAAAAAAACATAGAAGGACGGTTAGCAACTTTTTTTTATCTTCCATGTGAACTCATTTCCCTAATCTTCTAGTTTCTTTAATAGGTGCAATTACTACGGCTCAACAATAAGAAATACTTAAGAAAGAGTCAAAATTCTTAGAACAGGGGCATCCTCTGTTCCTGATATGTATATATAGTTACAACAGCGGCAGTGTAATACTAGTGTCTTTTCACCATTATTGGTATCGGCAAAAAAACAAAAAACAAAAACATGAATCAAAGGAGCCATATTGCCGTGCGCCAATAATTTGATGACCTGCTATCCTATCCTATCCTATCCCTGCGTGGTGACTAGCAGAACGAGTATCTAGTGGTAGGCAGCATCAGCAGGACAGAGGACACACATTTCAACATCAAGGCCATGTTTAGTTTCCACAATTTTTTTGGAAAAGTACTGTAGCATTTTCGTTTGTATTTGACAAACTTTGTCCAATAATAGATCAACTAGGCTCAAAAGATTCATCTCGATATATACAGACAAACTGTGTAATTAGTTATTTTTTTTACCTATATTTAATGCTCCATACATGTACTGACATATGCGATGTAACGGAGAATCTTGAAAACTTTTTGTATTTTGGAGTGAATTAAACAAGGCCCAACTGAGATATAATAGTAGCATATCTAGGAAATCTAGGTTTGGTCTATGCAGTGCAACCCTTCTGGCATTGTCTCTCCTCTCTTGAAATCTTCCAAATTGTTTGGCCGTCCTATCGTAACCACAACCAGCTTGGTAAATTTAGCACTCCACGTTAAACTATGGCATTGCCATATGATTCATTGTTACCATTACACGCCATTGTATTATTCTGCAACGCCCACAAAATAATACATCTAAGTAGGCAAGAATTGTGGTGTACTTCTGAGAGATCAGCATCTTCTAATTCGTATGAGGTGGTGGTTGCAGAATTGTAGTAGCTGAAACGATTTGATTATTGGGTATTGAACCATCATCGTAAGAAATGGGTTTAAGAAGAATTCACTATCACAGAAACCATTTCTACTAGTGCTTGGCCGCGCGTGCCGCCTGGTGGTTTTGTGAAGTCAACCGATAGTGCAACCAACAATAGAAATTGATTGAAAAAATTAACGGGAAAAAATATCAGGGGAATTTCTAAACAGTCATGAATAGTGGGTTATTAGCATGAAAAAATAGGAGGGGGGCACTGTAGGCCGCACCACCGAGCGTGTCATGCGCCTCTAATCTAAAAAAAATATTTGAAAATACACATTTGTATATTCCCTAGAATTCGAACCCGGAGCCTCCCGCTTATATATGCAATCCTTTCTTGCCATCCCATTACACAACTTTGTTGATTATAACATGATAACCATCCCTTTCGAGACAATCAGTGGAGACTATTTTTAGTGGTGGGTTTCTTAAACCAACTGCCTGTAGAAATTATTTCTAGAGACAATTGACTTAAGCGTCAACCTTTAACAATTATTCTGAAACTGTCTTTCAAAATATATACCCCCCTCATTCTAAATTATAAGTCGCTTTGATTTTTTTTGGTACATCCATTTTGCTATGCATCTAGTGTAGCAAAATAAATGTATCAAAAAAGTCAAATCGACTTATAATTTGGAACGGAGGAAGTAAAAGAGAACCTCTAATGAATATTGAGGCCTCTAAATAATTTGAAATAAAAAATCAAATACAAAGTTGTAGATCTCGTTGAGCTCTACAATTTTTGATATAAAATTTGTCTTCATATCCTATTTCAAATTTTATCTATTTTACACGTGTCATCTTGAATTGAATTTCCTATGGTGGCTGATTACGGCATGATCATTTCTACTTGTAGTCTTGTTATATAAACCGTCGCTAGAAATGATTTTTCACCGGTGTGGTTGTTGGATGATGGACCCAAAATAACACTGCACTAATGCCAACTCTCTTATGTACCGAAAAATTTGAGGACGTCGGTTGAAAGCCTTTCTGTACTAGTGTTCGGGCCCACTTTCATACAATATTTTAGTGTTTAATGACACCTATCTATGTGGTGTGGTAATCAATATCTATCTCTGTCTGATAGACATAAACATATAAGTGACTAGGCAACGAAGAAACCATTATAATTTTGAAAAAAGGTTTGATCTGGTCCTAAACCACGTGTCTGGTTTCTTTGTCCCCATCACGGCGAGTCTATTTTCGGTGATGTCTATCTTTGTTATACTACTCAAGACAGTCATTGTTTTATGTCTATTTTTTTAGACGAAAAAGATTTGATGATGAAAGCCACAATTTTTGTTCGGAAAAGTTGGCATATGTAACAATCTAGTGATCACATGGCTGACGGACTGATAATTGGTCTCTCATCATTCTTCTTTGTTGCTAGCCCGGATCAAGATTCTAACATGTCCACGCGAGTAGCTACAGCCCTAAATCTCCATCAGAAAAAAAGGAATTTTATTCGGTCTAAGTTATGCACTTAATCATTCCTTATTACAGATTTAGCCTCTAGCCGTTTAAAGCAAGTTCTCAAAAGGCAATTCTATAGCTATGATTATTAGACTCATTCATGTTTGGTGAAGATCCCTATTATATTAATTACAGTCTCTAACATATGTATACCGATTTAAACAAGAAAAAGTCTACATAAACCCCCAACTATTAAGGGTGGACTACTTCACCCCCCAAACTATAAAACCGAATTTTCTACCCCTGAACTTTCCAGAATTGGTCAAATAACACCCCAAACGGTTTTGGACGGTGGTTTTGCTACAGTGACAGTGGTTTTGTCTTTTTCTTTTTTATTTATTTTTGTTGAATCTTTGAAAAATTATAGTAAATCATAGAAAAATCATAGAATGGAAAGTCCAATTTTGATCCAATGAGTATGAAATTTGTACTACAGTTCAAGCATACAATAATTAGTCCACCATTAAAATTTCACCATAATTGAACCATAGAAGCTGCAGCTATGAATTATTCCAATTAATTACAGAAAACATAGATCTAAAGCTATAGCAAAAATTTTGTACTAAAGCATACCATATTATATATTCACTGTATAAATCTACTCATGTGGAGTCCAACAAAATTAGATTTTCCATTTTATAATTTTTCTGTGATTTACTATGATTTTTTAAAGATTGAGCGAAAATAAATAAAAAGGAAAAAAAAAGACAAAACCACCGTCACTGTAGCAAAACTACCGTCCAATACCACTTGGGGGTTATTTGACCTGTTTTGAAAAGTTCAGAGAGTAGAAAATGCAGTTTTATAGTTTGTGGTGTGAAGTAGTCCACCCTAAATAGTTGAGAAGGTTATGTAGATTTTTTTCCTATTTAAACTTGGCTTGCCACCCTCCTTTTGGAGGATAGTCGAGAAGCAAGTCCAGTGTCTCTGAAAATAAAGAATTTATTGATCTCTTTTTTTTTTCAAGATACACATTGTTTCTGCTCAACCAAATAGAACCCAAAAAAACTGCACTTGAACCCACAAAAGTTTTGATATCTCGTTTCATTAGTCTACTTAGTAAAGCCAAAAAATCCTATTAACATCTACCATATCACTCGGCGCCTATGAACCAAATGCATCTTAGACGAGTCTCCAAATAAATCATGTAACCTAAACCTACAGCCCTGCTGGCGCAAAATAACCCGATTGCAAGTTTGATAGACCTCCACATCAGAATGGGAAAGCAGCTAAATTGCAATCAAGTGGGTTTGGTGGTTGATCTAAGCCAGATTTTGTAAGCTTCACTTATTTATGCCTCCTCTTGTCTTATTTCTGGATTCGAACCAAGGTGGGAAATGGTTCAACAAAGGGGCTTGCTATAACCCATATGCCAGTTTTTTTTTCCAAATTCTCAGGCAACCATATTCTTCCTCTCTCGCGCTCCCCCGTCGCTGCCCCACCCTGCCGACCTCTGGCAGCGGCCACGCCGCCTCCGCCGCTCTCGACCACGGCCACCCTAGACTGAATTGAGATGCTTCAGATCCGGCATAAACACCCCCCTTCTCCACCACCTCCAGGGCTCCGGCGGCGTCCACTCCACGTCCGCTGCCGCCATAGACCATGACCGCTGCTAAATCGAGATTGTCCTTTAGATCCAGTGTCAGCGCCTCTGCATCCACCACCTGCCAGGCTCTGGCGGCATACCGCGCTAATCTATATGTCTCCTATTCTTCTTCTATGGTCGTCGCCTCTGCCATCGGCTCTTGCCAACCAAATGTCTTGCACCACCCACTCAGCGGCGCCCTCGCTGCCGAGCTCGCCGTTAGTCAACCCGCCACCACCGCCATTTTTGCTGGCCTTCCCCGGGCCCCTCTTTCTAAGCCTGGAAACAACAAATCCCCTCCCCCCTAAGACCCGAACTGGCGGAGGAAGAATGCCGTCGCCTAATATCTCGCCAGAAATCAGGCGACTCTAGTATAGGAATGTGTTCAACAAATGTTTAATCTGCCGATGCTCCATGTGTTAATCTAGCATGTGTTTTCAATCGGCAGATGTTCTACCTAGGCCTATAAAATACCCAGGTATAGGCTATGGACAACCCCGGCCTTTCACGTGATACAAGTGGTGTTGCTATACATTTTGCATTGGTTGGAGTATATACTCGACTTCTTGTCGGCTCGAGGCGCATGCCCGGTCAGCAGGTTGAGCTGAAGGCCTGAAGTTGCCTCCTCTGACTTGCTATCCTAAATTTATGAGCAAAGCAATGCAGAAACGGTGCGGACTGCGGAGTGTGGGGCGTTCCATTTCTGAATTCAAATGTCGGGCTGGGAGACGGTCGCGGGCGGTCGGTGGTGGGCAAGGCAATGACAGCGGCGACGGCCAAGGCAAGGACTTGCCCCTCCCTCCTCCTGGCGCCCGCCCGTGCCTGCCTATAAATCGGGCGCGAACGCAGAGTGCGCCATTTATAGGCGCGCATCGCCCGCCCGCCACAGGCCCTCCTGCTCTTCAAGCTCTGGCCTTTGGCAGCCAATCGCCTGTTTCCTGTCTCTTCCCTTCCCTCTCGCGTCAGCAGCTACCTGGTGCTTTTTTTCCCCTTTTCACGCTCGGGTCGGGTGGGGATAAGACCGTGGCGTCATTGCCACCATCACCACCCCAAGCATCCCGGGCTGCTGCTAGCGGCAGGGCAACAGCGTTGCCTTTGCTCTGCCTCTCCTCTCGATCCGTTGCCCTGTCCCTGTTAATCGCTCGCTTAGCTTGTCTATATATATAAGGCAGAACAAGGTGAGTGGTGGTTCCCTTTCCTTCTTTTTCTTGTGCCTCCGATCGATCCGGACCTCTGTCTCTGTCTCTCGTGCCCGAAAAGCTGACATGTCCGCCGCCGGCGGCGGCGTTGCCTGCCAGCGCGCAGTGGCCATGTCGTCCGACGCGGTGGCCGCCAGGAAGGGCCGGCTGAAGCAGCGCTACGACAACGAGTTCCGCCTCGTCGCAGGGTCGGCGCCCTCTCGATCTCTGCCTCTTGATTTCTTCGCTCTAGCTTGGATTGGTGCACTGCATGCATGCCGTTGATTAGTTTCCTGCTCCGTCCGCCATCGTCGTCGTTTGCTGAATCATTGAGTCGTGCGTGTGCCATGCATACCATGGATGGATGGCAGGTGCGTGCCGTACCGGGTGAGCAAGAAGGACGACGAGGTAGGCAACCCGTGCAGCAGCCTCGGCGTCGGCGACGACACGGCGGAGGTGGAGGTGCTCATGATCTCCACGCCTAACCGGACCGACATGGTCTTCCCCAAGGTACGTATACGTACGTGAAGAAAGCAAGCTACGGCGGCGGCGGCCAGCAGCGCCCACAGAAACACTAGCTCGTGTAGTGCTGTATATCGATCGATTGGCGCTCCGTCCGCTTACAGTAACCTCCTGTTGGATTTGGATCGGAGTAATTATTATTAATTTTTTAATTTGGCATCGATCAGGGCGGGTGGGAGGACGACGAGGACGTGTACCAGGCGGCGTCCCGCGAGGCCATGGAGGAGGCCGGCGTCAAGGGCATCATCAACGTACGTCACCAATGCCTTCCCTTCCTTCACTCACTGCCCTCTTCTCTATGTTATCTTACACGCCGGCAACTAGATTTACAAACGATGATGCTGACCTGTCGGCTGATATGATATATGATAGTGTCCCTCCCCTGCTGTTCCGTGAACGTGCGTGGTTAAAGATGCCTGTTGAATTTTTCGCAAAAAAAAAAGATGCCTGTTGAATGAAAATTATTAAACGCAGTCTTAGTCACGAAAAGTATGCGGATGGTCACCGCGATTCGGTGTCGCTTCTCTGCGAAAATCCTGATCCCCGCAGAAATTTAACGCCGCAGTTTGGAGCCATTATTGTCCACTTGATTTGTCACCTCGAAAGCTCCTGAATGCTAGTACTAATTCAGGGTGAGGTTAACGTCCCCAATCAGACAAACTTACTTAGGCCTGGTTTAGATACCCAAATTCATCCTCAAATTTTACTATGCAAAAAGAAGATTCCCCATCACATCAAAATATCGGCACATATATAGAGTACTAAATGTAGATGAAATCAAAAACTAATTACACAGTTTTGTTGTACTTTGCGAGACGAATATTTTAAGCCTAATTAATCAATATTTGGACAATTATTATAAAATAAAAATAAAATTGCTACAGTGTGATGGGACATTTACTATGTAAAATTTGGACCCCAAATTTGGAATCTAAACAAAACTAAAGCCTACTAGCAAACAGCCCCAAGGACAGGCTGACAGCGACCATGCACGACAGGGAAAGGGACGGGGAAGTTTCTCTTCAGATTCAGAGCAGGCGTCGCATTCATTCAGGCCTTTCAGTTTTCCAATTCTCTCCCCAAATTCCACTATGTAAAAAGAAGATTCCCCGTCACATCAAAATGTCGGCAAATGCATGGAATACTAAATGTTGATGAAATCAAAAACTAATTGCACAGTTTTGTTGTACTTTGCGAGACGAACATTTTAAGCCTAGTTAGTCAAAATTTGGATAATTTTTACCAAATACAAACGAAATGCTACAGGAATTCTGATACAGTGTTTTTCTCTCCAATTCTCTCATCTAAACAAGGCCTCAGTCCCTTGCCTAGAGTAGCATTAGCCCCTGTTTAGTTCCCAAAAATTTTCCAAAAAATGCTACAATAGTCATTACATAGAATTTTTAAATGCATGTATGGAGTATTAAATATAGATAAAAAAATAACTAATTATACAGTTTGTCTGTAAATGTCGAGACGAATCTTTTGACCATAATTAGTACATGATTGGACAAATTTTATCAAATAACAACGAAAGTGCTACAGAAATTTTTCCAAAAAAATTTCACAGGCCTTAGCACTAGCAGGTGCTAGCAGCAGCATCACCTCATTTGGTGGTTTGCGACCAAACTAACAATATTGTAGCAACGATTTGCATTTGGGGGGATAATCACGCCGTTAGCCCGCATTTTATAACGCGGTGTCCCCTAAATCATTGCGATTTCCTGGTTGACAAGATCTCGGCGCAAAGCGTATTATTGTTGGCCCCTGTTTCTTGCGTACTTCGTCCGTTGGCCGGCTCGTCCTCGGAATCGATTTCCTTCTGGATCCGAGTCAATAAGCTGCTAGTATTTTTTTTTTTTTATCTCTGCTCCATGCATTGCCTTCCCCCAACCACTATGCATGTGGTTTGTTTCCTGTGTGTCCTACAGTGCCCCTGTGCAGCACCCATCGATTTGATCAGCAGCAGTCCTGTGTTTAATTTCTGCCATGATTCTGCACTTATATATCATTATATGTGTATATGATTCTGTCCCTTGATTCAACTATGAAATGTTTTCATATACAACAACTGACAATAATGTGCATTCTAGTCTGTGTGGTTCGCCGTGTTGCCTTGCAATATTCGGTTGACTGATCATTATTCCCATCTGCATGCCGTGCCGTGGCGTTCCTGCACTGACCAGAGAGCTGCCTTGGGGCACTGGGTGTTCAAGAGCAAGAGCAGCCAGAACAGCACAAGCCCCAGGGGAGCCTGCAAGGGCTACATCTTCGCCATGGAGGTCACGGAGGAGCTGGAGACGTGGCCGGAGCAGGACACACACAACCGCCGATGGGTGAGTTGCCCCGCGCCTCTGTCAGCGTGTGCCTGCCCTGGCTATTCTTCAGAAAACTCACCTGACTCTGACTCTGCTATGGACCATTGGAGCAGGTCTCTCCCGCCGAAGCCTACCAGCTCTGCCGGTACGACTGGATGCGGGAGGCGCTCACCGCGCTGCTGGAGAGGCTGTCGGTGCTCGAGCCGGTGGCCGCGGCGGCGACGGCGGCGGCCACACCGGAGCTCACCGACCAAGCTGGCATGTACATGCTGCTGCAGGCGTCCTCGGACGGCGCGGTGGCGCTGTGCTAGCTGATGGACGCTGCTGTTGCTGTTGTGGATAACTTCCTAACTGTCCGTCCCCACGTTCAATTCAAATCAAAGCAAGTGCAAGCATGGCAACCAGAAGATAAAACCAAGAAATTCAGGTCCTCTCTATCTAGTCGCTCGTTTTAGGCCTTCGATTCTCAGCTAGTCATGAGTCTTCAGTATGCCTGCAAGTGTCGTCAGTCCAGTAACAGCTGCCTCGTGTGGCCTGAGCTGAGCACCCCAGTTTGCAGGCGTTTCCCATCCACAACATGTGGTGTTGGTTGGCTAGCTTCAGAGATTAGGACAAAACTGTCCCCTTGGCCCTTGCATCATCAGTGCGATTAGTGAGGGTTCCTGTGTCATCTTGTGCGGTGTAAATGTAATATGTGAAAAATGGTATGGGAATTTACCCATGTCCTGTGTCTGTAAATGCCAATAATACCTTTACATGTACTTCCTTGGAATGCTGAAAATGATGTGGATGGGCTACTAGACAGCCGTAGAACATAACTCGTTTGCACAACCCACGATTTAATTAGATATAGAGAGAGGATCATAGAAAATCTCACAACAATTACAAACATACGGCCATCTACAAGCTAGGCTAGCCCAACGCCTAGGGGTCACTCCATGGGCCAATTTTGCTTAATGGATTGGGTCTTTTTGAAACAATGTGCTACAACATAGAAAACATAGGCCAACGTCTAGGGCCATGGTCTTAATGGCCCTAGGCTTTCCACTGCCAATATCTATGGCTATCGGATATATTTCGTTTTATAAAAAAAAAATGTGCCTCTTCCATTGTTAAAATAGTCTAAATAACGCATAAATGTATATATCCAGATTAACCATAGCAGCTATTGTAAAAAATAAGCTAGAGTAACCCATAATCTTCATCAAGATTACCCATATTTGTCATTATAAAAAAATCTAAAGTAATTTCCTAATTTACATCTAAATTACCTAGCTCCACCATTATACAAAAAAATCTAAAGTAATCAAACATATTCCATTATACAAAATAATCTAAATAAATCTAAAAACATTGAATATAAATCACCCACATCCATGATTATTAAAAGTAACATAAATGAACCCTAAATCTATGTCTAATTACCTAGATTTGACGTTAGAAAATAATATCCTAAAGTAAATCTATGTATTCTTCCACTTTATCAAATTTTTTTGATTTCAAATAAATAAGTTATGAATTTTTAGAGATTAAAATGGATTTTTATTATTAAAAAAACAAGAAACCACCTTTGAAACTAGCTACGAATCAAATTTATCTAGTTTTGACAGTTAGAGGGTATCTAATACTCGGTTCATAGGTTAGGCTTGAAAATAGAACTTCTGCATAAGTTGAAGGTTGAAAAATCGCTTTATTCTAGAAATGAAGATTTATTTTTTTGAGAAACTTCTAAAAATAAAGATATATACCATTCTGACCAGACCCGGCCTTCGTTCCGAGCGAGGCAAAGGCCGAAGCGTAAGACTGTCTCCAACCGAGCACCCAAAGCATGACTCAAACCTATTTTGGGTCGCGCACAGTTTTTTGGGTAAAAAAATAGCCTCCAACGGCGTATGCAAACTGAAGACGCATTTTGGGTACGAGCTGAGGCGGGAGGCAAAATGCGTCGTCTCTCCCACACGACGCAATCCTCTGCGCCGGTAGTGGTGGGCCCAGGGGTGGAGCCGACAACGACGGCGACGTGCTTCCACGGACGGCGAGGCGCGGACGACGATGGCGAGGCCCGTGGCCGGCGCTCCCCCACGCGCGCTCGCCTGCTTGGTGGCGGGCCGGAGGTTGGCCGCACGGCGGCGGTGCCGACGCTCCCCCACGCGCTCGCCCGCGCGGCGGCAGGCCAGAGCTCTCCCCATGCGGTCGCCCGAGCTTGCCGGAGATGTGGCCGGAGCCGCATGCTTCATCTTCGTCGACAAGCGAAGTAGGATCTGGTGAGGCGGTTTGACTGGGTGGGCCTCGTCGGAGACGAAGACGGAGGAGCAGGCGGCACCGGACGAAGGAAACTGGAAGTCTTCATTTGGGTTCGCTGTTGGAGAAGGATGATTTTTGGGTAGACGACTCTTCCCTGTATGTGACTCAGATATGGAAATAGGTCTCGTTTTTGCGTCCTCGTCGTCGGAGACAGCCTAACTAGGGAAGGCCCATCTCCTGGTGTACCCTGCAGCAGTTGACATCGTCATCGCAGGTGAATGACAGGAGCACCCAGTTTTCTGATTTTCTCCGTCTCGGCGTTTCGCATTCTTTCTGTCGAATGTCGATCGACAGTTTGGCCTTCTCCCAAGGCTAGCCGCCGCCGCCGCCGCCGCCGCCGCCGCGGCCCCGACAACCACCGCCGCCGCTCCGACACCACCCCCTGCCCGTCCCCTCTCCTCTCCTCTCCCATCACTCCATCCCCACCCGCGATAGCCGAATGGAGGATCTCAACCCCTCCAAGCCGTTGATTTCATCATCGCCCTAAACAAAATCGGGACTAGGATCAAGAGAAGAGAAGCTGATCGATCTTCCATGGACCTCCCTTACCACTTGATGCGTGCCTCCTTCTCTCCGCCCATCCATGCTCCAGGCCAGGATCCAGGCAGTTGGGCCCTCCTCAACAACCAAGCCTACTTCTTCGACCACGAGAACGCCACCACCGTCGAATGCCGGACGAGGGAAGACGGCCAGCTTATCAAGGTTACCTTCTGCCTGGCGAAGCCTCCGCTAGTGTCACATTTCTGCATCCGCTGCCCTGGCATGGGTCCGGAGAAGTTCGGCACAGAGCCCAGCGTCCTCGCCACCGAGGAGCGCTTCGCCCTCCTCCGCGTTCCCATCTGCCGTCCATCCCGCGTGATGTTTCAGGAACACAGCTACCAGGCCAGCAGCCTCTGCCGCCGCTCCCAGAAGCCACCGTTGCTTCTCCTGCTCCCCAATCCTCACCCTTTGGATTTGGAATTCAGTGACGACGCGATTGGCATCCTGCCCCGCGACACCCACAAAGGAGTTACCTTTGTCCTCGCCGCACTACAGCCCCGAAGCGAAATTGGTGTCTACAAGCTCCACCTGTTCAGTGGCGAGGCGGACAATTGGACCTCAAGAGTCGTGTCATGCGATCCGCCGCTGCCACAGCGCTACTCATTTTGGTGTATAGACAAGGTGATCACCATTGATACAAAAAGGGGTTTGATAGGCTGGGTGGACCTCTGGCGTGGTACCTTGATCTGTGATGTGCTCAGCAAGAACCCAGTGCCTCAGTATGTTCCGTTGCCCACACCTGTGTTCCCCCATGTACCAGGCCGGGGTTCTCCGGATGTTGTCAGAGACATGGTTGTTGTAAGAGGCACTGTCAGATACTTTGAGATGAAACCGAAGATCATCGTGGAGACCCGGCGCACTCGAGGTTGGATTGCCACCACATGGAGCACCCGGGCAGAACACTCATGGAAGTGGCATGAGGAGTGCACCTTTGATGTTTTTGATGTCGTCATAGACGGAAACAATCACATTGAATTGCTAGCTAGCCCAAAAGACGATGATAACACGAAGCCAACCTTGAGTCTGCGCGCGGCGTCGCCTACTTTGAGTTTGGAGGATGATCATTTGGTTTACTTTATGGCCAAGATTGACTGCAGTGGTGATAATGCTTGGATTATTTCTGTTGATATGAAGAACCAGTCGCTGCAAGGGTGGTTGAGTTTAGTGCTGAGAGAACATTAGGTGTACGTTGCACCTACCTTAGAAGTACAGTATCCAAGTTTAGGTAATTGTACTATATTTCTTATGTAGCAAAAAAAAAAAATGTCGTCTGCTATCTCCACAGTTTAATGTTCAGTGGTGACTGTCAGCGTGTTCTGTTCATGTCATATGTACGTACACAAGTCTACTATCTGTAGGATGGGAAATTGTGCTGCACTTACCAACTAGCTCATCATGTTTGTTCGGCTGAGCTTATCAGCACGGCTTATCAGCCGTGGAACAGTGTTTTTCTCTCACAGCAAATCAGCCACAGCCGGCTTATAAGCCAAAAAAACAGCCTGCCAAACAGGGCCGTTAAGCCGCAAATGGATATTAGTATATACAATGGTATTATTGTTTCTAGAATTCTAGATGAGGACATAGTGAATGTGAGTTTAGCTGACAATTTACTGAAAATCTTTGTGCTCTGACAAATGTATTCCATCCTAGCATTTTCACTTTATTGCTAATTCAAGTCAATCTTATCTCAATTCTGCTACTCAAAAATCATTTGTGATGTTTTCCTTTATATGTTTTTCTTTTACTTTTGTCAAAAGTAGGCCTGAAAAGACTATTGAGCTCATCTTCTTTACCATGTGCTAGTACATTACATCAATCCTCTATTACCATATTGAGCTCTACCACTGTCTTGTCTTCTGTTTTCAGCAGCTACTTTGAGTAAGTGGTAAATACGAAATACTCACCCTGTGTAGTTTACATGAATAAATAAAGGAAACAAAGAGCATTTTGAGTACTGATTTGGCAAAGAGATGACAAACCAGTTGTTCTTCCACTTTCTGCTAACTCATATGGCTAGATTTGTGCTCTAAAACCCTTACTCTCACTCGTTTCAGAGACATTTGCTTGGTGCAACTTTGGTTTCATATTGTAATTGCAAGAATACTTCAAACCATGTTATTATTCAATGCCTCGTATCATCTGATTTATACCTTAGCTGGAACAACTTATTTACTAGATATGTGGGCTATTTTGGCCCCGTTCGGCTGAAATTATAAGCCGGCTGAAAAACACTGTTAGCTGATTTTTTGTGAGAGAAAAATACTGTTCTGGCTGAAAAAACAACCTGAATAAGACGGATTATAAGCCAGATGAACAGGGCCTATAGTCACAAAGTTTTTGGCACGGATAGAGAAGACGCTGCTGAAAGGGGCGGAGTGGATGAAATTGCCATAGTCACAAAGTTTTTGGGTCGATGGGGTCGAGGTACGGAGTCACGGTACGTGGTACGCTGCTCGTGATAGATTTTTTACACTTCGGGTCGAAAATGAACCCGTGAATCCGGGTCGGGGTCGACGAACCCGGATCGAGGGTCGAAAGTGGTGAACCCGTTTTATGTGACTATGGAAATTGCACGAGCAGCCACGCAAGGTGAGTCAAAAGCCAATGGGAATTGATTCTAATGCAACAAGTGGTAAGAATTAGGACGTGGCCTGAAGACAGAGATCCAAATGAAGACCTTAATAGGGTGTTTGGTCTGAAGAATTAAACAATTCTAAATAAGATAGGAGTCAGTTCCTTAACTTTAGTGGAATGACTATGTTACTTGTAATACTAATTATTAGCTTGTGAGGAATGATGTGATGATGGATCAATTCATTCTATTTCACAAATAATGTTTAAATAAAAGCTAATACATTTAATGGCAGTACATCTATTCCAAAAGCTATAAAAAGGTATAGTGGGCTATAGTGGAAGATGTTTCATCTAGGGGGCTATAGGTGGTTCACCCATTGATCTGGTCAGATGGTCACGACGTCAAGCGCTGAGCTCGCTAGGCGCAGGTGCTAAGGCGTGAACGCAGCTAGCCGCCAAGTGGCCAGCATCCAGATCTGCATATCCACAGTGGCGGACCTAGGATTTCAAAGCTGGGTATGCCCAAACAACCTTTAAATTAGATCAAGGAAGAAAAAGTCGTGAAATTTGAGATCTACCTATGTTTCTACCTTGTAATTGTCTTTGCAGGCAGATGAGGCTGCACAACGAGCGCTAATGAACACACAAAGTAGCGATCTTGAAGCTTAAATATATTATACATGTGTGTATACTTACTAACTACTAATTTTTCTCACAAAATGTAGGGTATGCCCGGGAATACCCGGGCACAATGCTAGGTCCGCCCATGCATATCCATCGTGGGATCACCTAGGCTGCTGCCAACCAAGCATGAGATACGTGGCTACAGACTGTGCGACGGTTTAGGAAACTGGACTGGAGATACTAGCGTCCGGACGTCCGAACGCTCGTGCCTCTATCACCGGTATGTGGGAAACACCGAGCCAATTCCATCCGCCTGGCCCGCGCTGCTTTGTTTCCCGCGCACTTGTATGTGGGGATCACCCTGCGTCCGCTTCGCTTTCCACGCGCATGCAAGGATCGTCTGTCCCTGCTTCCCGCGCCTGCTCCGCATCGCACTCGCACGTGGGAATCCACGCGTCCCGCCTCCTCCAACTGTCTCATCTAAGAGTATACGCTTGAAACATGAAACACTTGCTGCAACATACATCTGAAAACATATGAAACATTTGGAATATATGCTTGCAACATATGTGTATAGCCACTGTAACATATACACCATCGAGATGAAACACTTGCAACACAAATTTGAAACAGATAAAATATTTTGAATAGACACTTGCAACATACGTCTGAAACAGCTGAAACATTTGGAATATACACTTGCAACATACGTGTACATTGCAACATATGCAAAACCAAATCTACTTTTGCAACATCTAGATGAAACACTTGCAACATACATCTAAAACACATGAAACATACGGTTGCAACATATGCTTTTAGTGCAACGTCTACTTGCTCCTTGAGAAAATCGAGGCTTGTCGACACAGAGCTTGACGGTCGACGCTGGCACCGAGCTCAATGCCACGAAGTGGCATGGAGGTCGCTGGTGCGGACCTCATTGGCAGCACAGACCTTGACAGTGACCGTGACAGGCGGATAGAGGCGGCCCGGTAGGTGGCGTGAGTCCAGTCGGGAGGTGCGGTGGAGGCTGCCACAACATGCGGATGGAGGCGAACGCGGCGGGCAGGGCTGTGGAGGTGGTCGCGGCTAGTGGATGGCGCAGTGGAGGCTGCGCCTAGAAGGGAGCAGGCCTTGCCTATTGGACCAGTTCGGCTCGAGAAGCCAGCAGCGCCCGGGCAGACGACGCCCTATTCCAAGCATTACCGGAATAGAAAATGATGTCTCCACCGTAAAGAACAATTTTTCCTTCCAATAACCTCCTGACTGATATACCTTGACCTCATTTTTGAGTTATTAAAATCCTGGCATATATGCACATACATCATATTTTCGGTTAAAGAAGGTAAGTATATCATGAGAAGATATAATTCTGACAAATATATTAGCATGTACAGTGCCATGAATCAAATCATTAGGTAGCTTTTGCGATCAAATCTTTGAGCTTCCTTTTGGTTTTAAGTATAAAACAAGGATCCAGCAAGACTACAACAGGAATGGGGCATCTAAAGGCAATCGAGAAGGCACATGCCAATCATTTATCTGAGCCCAACTAATCATGTGCTAAGGTACTTGTGCCTTTGTGCCCATATATTTAACAGATATGAAGTGTGCATCCAATTATTACTTAACTCTGCCTTAGTCTATAATATATACACCTCTTCTTTTTAATCATTAGTAGAATGTTCTTTTATTTGCATCAGAGAGAGGGCAATCATAAGAGGTCTTGAAAGGTGATGATCGCATGATACCAAAATCACTCACTTTCTATGACCTTTCGACCAACACGCGCACTCCATTTGATCCATATGCACACAGATAAATTTGAATTTTGTTTCAATGCATTGCTGAGAAAGTAGATGCCACGCTGTTCCTTGGTCACTCGCCATGTTATTGGTTACATGTTCATATTAACTGATGATACCTTGTGTACCATTGCAGTGAGAAAAGTGGTATGCATAACGCAAGCTTGGCGTCAGTTCAAACAAAGAAGGTTGAAGAGGCGATTATTAGGGAGCGGCAACTATTGGATGGAAATGGAAGTAGACGTAAACGGGCATGCGTTGGTGGAGATTAATTAATATAGTTAAAAGGTACGGGGACGATCAATGTGCAAAAATACGTGGTTATTCCAGTGTGAATTGAACTATTAATGGCATATTCTTTCAGATGGTGGAATAAGGGTCGTCACGGGTTAGCAGTCGGACCCGCCCGGCCCTCGGGGCGACTCGCGCCGCCGCCGCACAGGAACCCACCGAAGCCACCACCTCCGGCCGCCGTCGTCGCAGGTCTATATGCGGCGGCGGCGGCCAGCGCCGGCACCGAAAAAAGGTGTGCGGTCGCAGTTTCGTCTTACCTCCTCTCTCCTCCACCCCCATCCTCTTGCCCCATCCTCTTCCCCCATCAACTCCGGTCAGATCCATGCACTTGGGTTGCTTGCCGCGCAGATCCGGGCCCCCTATGGCCAGATCCGGCGTCTGTGGCCGTATCCCTAGCGGTAGGGCGACCGATGGCGGCGGGGCCTGAGGCTACGCCCAGTTCGACCATAGCCGGCCATGCTGCTATTGCTGCGGCTCACAGATATGGCCGGTGCGCGGAGGCCAGGTGGCCCCGACGAGAGCCCCCGACGAGTATGGCCTTCAACTGACGAAAGGCACGAGGAACCCCAGGGCCGGCTCTAAAATTTTAAGGGTCCTTGGGCAAACAAGAAGATAAGGGTCCATTGAACTAATTTTTAATATCAAAATTACAGTATATAGTACGAATAATAAAAATTACTTTGCAATATATGTATAGCTCATAAAACATAACAATAGTGTAACAAAAACTAGAAAGAATAACCATTATGATTACCTAAAATAAAAATATAATGCTTCAGTGCCTTATAAAAAATCGTCTTCTAGCATTTCTTGATGCAAAATCTTCAAGAACAGAATCAAGATTAATATTGTCTAAAATATCCTTCTTCATGTTTTCTTTTTTTCTTTTCTGAGCACCCGACAAATGCTTCTTAGGCAACATTTATCATATTCAAATAAATACATTGAATTAGAAATTTATAACCCTAGGCAAATTAATAAATTGGAAAATACTAATCTATCAGTGTGTTGGTGTTGCTTACTGTGAAGAGCGAATCGGATCGGCGTCCTTGCCGTGGTCGCTTGCCGGTCGCCGGGTGAGGACTGAGGAGCGAATTGGATGGGTGTCGGCGTCTTCTCTCCTCAGGCAGGATAGCGCGTCGATGGGCGGCGACAGGAAATGATCAAATGAAACTTTGCTTGTGCTCCGCTCAATGGATCAAGTTACGTAGAATAGGACTGGAAGGAAGAGATACCTACGGCTTGGGCTGGTTTGTGATGGGCCTTCAAATGTTTATTATGCCAAATAGAAAATTATATGTACTAATTACCTATATGGTCTTGGGCTCCCGGCGGTCGCACTGCCTGCCCTTCCCTTAGAGTCGGCCCTGGGAACCCCACGCGCTCCTCCCGGACGCGGCTCCGGGTCGAGTGTGTTGGCAAGGTGGCTGGCGGCGATGCTCTGGAAGAGGGCCGGGCGTCCGTGACACGGCTCCGTAGCGGCCAAGCGGCCTCGCCCGTGTGCGTGCTGGCTAGCCAGCCAGCGCAGGGCCACCGCGAGGCGGCACTGTGTGCTGCTGCTCCATGAGCCGGCATGGTGTCCACGCCAGCGGGCGGGGCGCCTACTGGCCTCTTTCCAGCGAGGATGGCCTAGTTCCAGAGTGCTCCCCACCGCGGAATTCGAGCCGCGCGTAGATGGCAGCCGCGGGACGCGCGTTGGGCAAGCAGACGCCATTGGCCTTCTTCTTGCTCATCCCCGGCCCTTCGACGACTACTCTCCGGGGGTCGGGCCAGCCATCTCCGCTGGGGATTGGCTTCCGCATTGGTGAAGCGGCGTAAGTGCACAGATTCAGGGCGAAAGCTCAGCTCGGTTTTGCCGGGCGAACGACGGTGATACCTTGGGTGCCACATACTTTCTTGGAGGTGTCGTTCTTGAACCTCGTGCTGCTTCTTTGCCTGCTTCGCCGGATTTTGGGTGAAAGTCATGCCTTAGAGGTCTCTAAGGCCCGTGGCGATGGCATCTTGGGCATCACCCCCTTCTTGAAGGCGTTGCTGAAGAATCTCCTGCTGTCGTCGCTCCTCTCGCGTGGTCGTCGTGGTCGTTGTGTTGCACCTATTTGTGCTTCATGTCTTCCTCACTTTGGTATGTCCAGCTAGTGTTTGTTGTAGCCGTAGTCGTCGCTTAGGCCCCCTCTCTTGCAGATGCTTGGCTATTGGGAGCGTGTTGGCCCATTTGCGGATGCTTTGCCGCATTGATGGTCTTGTTGCTTGGGTAGATGCTTCGCCACCAGTGTTGTAGGCCCCCTCGCATGCAGATGCTTTGCTGCTGCGAGCATGTCGGCCCCATTCGTAGATGCTTTGTCGCGTCGATGGTTTTTGTGCTTGGGCGGGATGTTGCCGCCAGTGTTTAGGCCCCCTCTCATACAGATGCTTTGTTGCTGCGAGTGTGTCGGCCCCATCCGCATATGCTTTGCCGCATCGATGATCTTCGTGCTTGGTCGGATGCTTTGCCGCCTGGAGTTTCTAGCGAATGCTTTGCCGTTGTTATCATCTACGGCTTCACTTCACTGCTGGCTACCAACGTGTTGAGTTCTATTGTATTAGGTTCAGTTAACTGGGGTTGTCAGATGGAGGGTCCCCCTCATGTTTCTTGCTTTTCGTTTGTGTTGTGGACTTCGTTGGTAATCCATGGATTACTTGCGAATCCTATGTATTGGTTGCTTTGCCGTTCTTTTGGCTCTTCTTCTTAATGAAAAACGCGTGAAGTCGTGATCTCGAGAGATGGTGGAATAAAGGTTGCGTTTGGTTTAGCTTGTGAAAAATGCTTCTACTGTTAAAAAGTGTAACACCAACCAAACGGATAAAATCTTTTCCAGAAGTCGTTGCTTTCACGGAATATAATTTTCATAGTACTGCCTTTGACCCTGCTTTTGGCTTCCTATTTTTTCAAATGGTTGGAAATAAAGAGATGTTTCACAACTATTTTAGGTGAGATATAGAGAGGGGTAAGTTCCATAGTTGTTTCATCAACCAAACAACTTACAACTTTATCACGGCACATAACTCACAAAAAGTTTTTTCATAGCCCACAACTCACAATAATTTTTTTACAACTCACGTATGAACCAAACAACAAACCCAAAAATTTGATCGTTGCTGGGTACCGTTCACTTATATCCTATGGAGTTTCTCCAACAAGGAGCACTGAAAGCCCAAGTTTGGTTTTGGTAATTAATGACACCAAGTTGCTAATGCTATTGTATCAAGTGTGATTAAGCTAGGCATAAGCAACATGTGATGGAGGTGGAAATGGCATGGAGAGATGGCCACAAGACCACATGATTTGGTGCATGAAATGATGAGCAAGATCATGGTGGAGACGCACATAATATGATGGACATGATGATCAAGTGGAAGAGAAGGATCTAAGAGCGCAAGGCAAAGGTATAACCATAGGATTTTCCTTTTGTCGGTCTAAGATGAGTAGAGAAGTGATTGACCGGCTTTAGGATACATAGCCGACTATCAAGAGGGGCAATCACGGTTAGCTCAGGAATCAAGTGCCACTAGATCAATGTCTTAAGCATATGCATTAGGATCTAGTTGAGAGCTAACATAACGCCTTGAAAAATGTTTGTGAAATGCTAACACACATGCACATTGATGGTGTACACTTGGTGGTGTTAGCACTTTTGCGAAGGCGGTGGTGTTTGAGCGGTAGTAAGGGGTTTGGGGTTCGCTCTCCCTCCCGCCGAGCTTGCGAGCGCGGAATTCAGGCGTTTTTGAGGAAATGAAATGCCTATTTTCTATTGCGCTGGAGGTGAGAAAAAGTGGCGAAAGTCTGAAATGTTTATCACTGAAAATACAGTGACCGGACGCTGCACCGGACGCGGTCACGGTTTGACCGGACGCGTCCGGTCAGTTCAACGTGATGCGGGCACTAGGGTTTATGACCGGACGCGCCGGTCAGTTCAACGTGATGCGGGCACTAGGGTTTGTGACCGGACGCTGGTCTAGCCTGACCAGCGCGTCCGGTCAGTTCACCTGAGCGCAGAAGTAGAGCGCGCGACCGGCGCGTCCGGTCCCTCACGGAACCGGAGTGTCCGGTCAGACGTCCAGAGGGGCTGAGCGCAGCGGAGTGCCGATCGGACGCGCGGCGCGTCCGGTCACGTGCGATCGGACGCGTCCGGTCTCGACGGGAGCTTACTGGAACGCGACCGGACGTTGGCACTGTCGCGTCCGATCAACGCTAGAGCACGTCCAGTCAGGGCAACGGCTAGTTCTGACACGCACTGTTCACGGTTGTCTTGTAGTGACCGGACGCGTCCGGTCACCCTGACCGGAGCGTCCGGTCAGCGCGATTTCAACTGAGTCGTCCGGTAACGGCTAGCTGCGTACCCCTTTGTTATAAATAGACGTTGGCCGGGGTTTGAGGGTATCTCTTGCACATTTTGAGACCTAGAAACATCCTTTGAGCTAGAGAACAACCCCTCCACTCATCTCTTTGCATAGTTGCACATCTTGAGTGAGATTGAGTGAGATTCAAGTGCATTGCTTGAGAGTTGCATTCTAGAGGCACTTGATCTTCGAGTTGCTGCGGATTTCTTGTTACTCTTCCGTGTTTCCCGACACGGTAGATGGCTTGGAGCAGCGGAGGTGATTGAGCTCGCAATTGGAGATTGTTGGAGCCCTCACCAAAGGTTGTAAGGGGTCCTTGATCCTTCCTCGCGGGAGTTCGCAAATTGGATACTCTAGTGGAGCTCGTGGCTTAGAGGATCCCCATCTTGTGTGCGGTTGTGCGGCGCCCGCCGAGGGCTCGACTCTTGATAGTCGATTAGCTCGCGAACCGACAAGTGGGTGTATCGCCACAATGAGGAGTAGCTTGCCGGGAAGCAAGTGAACCTCGGTAAAAGATCTTGTGTCATCTCTTTACCGAGGATTTCTCTTGTGGTTGATCATTGTGATTGATTCTTCGAGTGCATTACTTCTCTACATCGTTGGTATAAGAATCAAGTCACTTGCTCTTTACTTTCTTATACTTTCCCTAGTGTAGTTTGCTTAGTGTAGCTTTTATCACTTAGGAGTAAGTGGCTTAGTGACTTAGTCTTGTTGGTGTGTTAGAGATCATAGCCTTGCTTCACTAGAATTGTATAGGTGGCTTGCATAGTGTAGTTGAGCTAGTGCTAGAATTAGCTTAGCCATCTTTTGTTCTAACGTGGTTGTTTAGTGAAGCTTGTAATTTTTTTAAATAGGCTATTCACCCCCCCCCTCTAGCCATTTGGACCTTACAAGTGGTATCGGAGCCGAGGCACCGTTTATTTGAGGCTTAACAACCTATGATGAAAAAGAAATGGCTCAATTAAGCTTGCACATCAACAACACCAAGAAGGCACCTCACTTTGATGGGACAAATTATGCTTATTGAAAGGTTAAGATGACCGCACACCTCAAGTCAATCAATAGAGAAGTGTGGAAGGTCACCGAAACAAAATTTGAGGTTGCTAATCCGGAAGCACCTACACCGGTGGAAGAAAAGAAGCTCCAATGCAATGACATTGCCATTAGTGCTCTTCATGAGGCATTAGATGACAAGACATTTGAGCAAGTGAAGAACATAGAAGTTGCACATGATGCTTGGGCCAAGCTAGAAGAAACATTTGAGGGCACCGAAGGCACAAAGACCGCTAAAGCATATATCTTGCAAGAAAAATTTTCAAGCTTCAAGATGCAAGATGATGAGAGTGTACCGGAGATGTTTCATAGATTGCAAGTCATTGTCAATGAGCTCAAGGCACTTGGTGAGGAAGTCAAGGACAACCAATTCTCTATGAAGTTCTTGAGAAGCTTGCCCAAGAGGTTTGATACATTGATCACCGTGCTAGTGAGGACTACATTGAAGGATTCAACTCCTCAACAAATTTTTCAAGAAGTGATGACCGATGATTCATATAGAGAAGATGATGAGAAGGATGAGTTGGTCAAGAAGAAGAAGAAAGAAAATGAGAAGAAGGATGATGAGAAGAAGAAAAGTGTGGCATTCAAAGCCACCACATCCAAGGGCAAATTCAAGATTGAATCATCAAGTGATAAAGACTCAAGCTCTTGTGATAGTGATGACATTGATGAGAAGATGGCTCTCTTTGTCAAGCAATTTGGCAAATTCATGAAGAAGAAAGGCTTTCGTGCAAGAAGGAGGAAGAACTCATCCAAGAAGAATGAGCATACCATGAGATGCTTTAGATGCCATAGCAAGGACCATCTCATTGCAAAGTGTCCTTATGATAGTGATGATGAAGATGCTATCAAGAAAGAGAGAAAGAAGCAAAAGAAGAAGCAAGAAAAGATGCAAGAAAAGAAGGAGAGCTCTCATAGAAAGAAGAATGATTCTCATGTTGCTACATGGGATAGTGATGATTCCTCAAGTGATGATGAGGACGACAACAAGAGCAAGAAGAAGGGACATGCTAGCATTGCCGTCCAAGAGAAGGTCTCCATCTTCGACACTCCATCGTGCTTCATGGCTAAGGCCGCTAAGGTATCATCCGACGATGAGAGTGATCATGATAATGCTAGTGATAGTGATAGTGACGAAGAAGAATTCACTAAAGATGAACTAATCACTATGCTAGAAGATTGCACTCAACATTTTAAAGAATCTAGAAAGGAGTGCAAGGGCTTGCTTAAGGATAAGAAAAACCTTATGCAAGAACTTGATGAGCTTAGGGCATCTTATGAGAGTCTAAAGGTAGACCATAAGAAGCTTCAAAAGTCTCACACTAAGCTTGAAGAAGTTCATTCCTCTCTAGTTGAAAAATGTGAAAACATGCCAACTAATGTTGAGAAAGCTAAAACTTGCAACATAGGCATATCTTGTGATATAATTGATGAATCCTTTTATAAGCCTATTGTTGTTACTCCCACTAACCATTCATGTAGCGCATCTACATCATCCTCATCTAGTAGTGATGGTTTCACTTGTGACTCCACACTTATTGAGAATCTCAAGAAGGAGGTAAAAGAGCTCAATCACACCTTAGCTAAGGCTTATGGTGGTGAGGACCGCTTGCTTATGTGCTTGGGTAGCCAAAGAGCTTCTCTCTACAAAGAGGGATTGGGCTATAACCCTAAGAAAGGCAAGGCCGCTTTTGCTCCTCACAAGACTCGTTTTATGAAGAACAATGGTAGGTATTGCAAAAGTTGCAAGCAAGTTGGTCACATAGAGCAACAATGCATGAACAAGAAATCAAATGCTAATGTATCCTCAATTAAGTTTGATTCCTTCTATATACTTACCAAGGGTACAAATGGTGTTCATGCTAAGTTCATTGGTGCACCGTGGATAGGCTCAAAGAAGAAAGACATTTGGGTACCAAAGAGCTTGGTCACTAACCTTGGAGGACCCAAACAAGTTTGGGTACCTAAAAGGAATTGATCTTGTCTTGTAGGTCAATTACAAAGCCGGAGGAAGGCATTGAGTGCTTGATAGTGGGTGCACTCAACATATGACCGGGGATTCTTGTATGTTCAAATCAATTGATACAAGTCAAAATGGTGGTTTTGATGCTATCACTTTCGGCAACAACAAGAAAGGCAAAGTCAAGGGGCTTGGTAAAATTGCTATTTCAAATGACATGAGCATATCTAATGTGTTGCTAGTTGAGAGCTTGGATTTCAATCTTTTGTCAGTAGCACAACTTTGTGATCTTGGCTTCAAGTGCATATTTGGTAGTGATGATGTTGAAGTCATAAGTGTTGATGGATCAAATTTGATATTCAAAGGATTTAGACATGGTAGCTTGTACTTGGTTGACTTTAATGATAGTGAGACACAATTGACATCATGCTTGCTTAGCAAATCTAGTATGGGATGGTTGTGGCATAGAAGGCTTGGTCATGTTGGAATGAAACAATTGAATAAACTTTTGAGACATGACTTAGTTAGAGGCTTGAAAGATGTGACTTTTGAAAAGGATAAACTATGTAGTGCTTGTCAAGCCGACAAACAAGTTGGAAATACACATCCTAGTAAGAGTGAAATGAGAACATCAAAGTCATTTGAGCTATTGCACATGGACTTGTTTAGGCCAACAACATACACTAGCATTGGTGGAAACAAGTATGGTTTTGTGATAGTGGATGACTACACTAGATACACTTGGGTGTTCTTTCTCTATGACAAGAGTGATGTTTATGATCTATTCAAGTCTTTTGTCAAAAGAGTGCAAAATGAGTTTGAAATCACCATCAAGAAGATTAGAAGTGACAATGGTAGTGAGTTCAAGAACACAAGAATTGAAGATTTGTGTGATGGTCTTGGTATTGGACATCAATTCTCTCCAACATACACTCCTCAATCCAATGGTGTAGTTGAAAGAAAGAATAGAACTTTGATTGACATGGCTAGATCAATGCTTAGTGAATACAATGTTAGTCATTCATTTTGGAGTGAAGCCATCAACACGGCTTGCTATTGTAGCAACCGTCTCTATTGCCACGGAAAGCTTGGGAAGACACCATATGAGCTATTGAATGGAAGAAAGCCCAACATTGCATACTTTAGAGTGTTTGGTTACAAATGCTATATTCTCAAGAAAGGCACTAGATTGAGCAAGTTTGAAAAGAAATGTGATGAAGGATTCTTACTTGGTTATTCTACAACAAGCAAAGCATATAGAGTTTGGAATCTCACAAATGGCACCTTGGAAGAAGTTCATGATGTTGAGTTTGATGAAACCCAAGGGTCTCAAAATGAAGATCAAAATCTTGATGATGTGAGAGGAGATCAATTGGTAAATGCAATGAGAAACATGGACATTGGTGATGTTAGGCCAAGGCAAGTTGATGATGATGATGATACTCATGTGATCAACCAAAGTGTGCAAATTGATACAAATCAAGCAAGCTCTAGTGGTTCTCATGATGAAGTGCAAGTTCAAGGTCAAACAAGTGGAAGCAATCAACTCCCAATACTCCAACCTACTAGTATTGCAAGAGATCATCCATTGGACCAAATCATTGGTGGAATTCAAAGTGGTGTTCAAACTAGATCAAGATTGGCATCCTTTTGTGAGCACTACTCATTTGTGTCACTTGAAGAACCTAAGAAAATAGAAGATGCATTGAAAGATTCTGATTGGGTAAATGCCATGCATGAAGAACTAAACAATTTCACTAGAAATCAAGTTTGGGAACTTGTTGAAAGGCCGAAGAACTACAATGTGATTGGTACTAAGTGGGTCTTTAGAAACAAGCAAGATCAAGATGGCATGGTTGTAAGGAACAAAGCAAGATTAGTAGCGCAAGGATACACTCAAGTTGAGGGTCTTGATTTTGGAGAGACATATGCACCGGTTGCAAGATTGGAGGCAATTAGAATCTTATTAGCATATGCTTGTGCACACAACATCAAGCTCTATCAAATGGATGTCAAGAGTGCATTTCTCAATGGCTACATCAATGAAGAAGTTTATGTTGAGCAACCTCCCGGTTTTGAAGATGACAAGAAGCCTAACCATGTTTTCAAGCTAAAGAAGGCATTGTATGGTTTGAAGCAAGCACCTAGAGCATGGTATGAGAGGTTGAGGGACTTTCTTCTCTCTAAAGGGTTCAAGATGGGAAAGGTTGACACCACTCTCTTCACCAAGAAGCTTGGAAATGACTTGTTTGTGTTGCAAATCTATGTGGATGACATTATCTTTGGATCAACCAATCAAGATTTTTGTGAAGAGTTTGGTAATATGATGGCAAAAGAGTTTGAGATGTCTATGATTGGAGAGCTTAGTTACTTTCTTGGACTTCAAATCAAGCAAATGAAGAATGGCACTTTTGTAAGTCAAGGAAAGTACATCAAGGACATGATCAAGAAGTTTGGATTGCAAGATGCTAAGCCAATGAGTACACCAATGGGCACAAATGATCAATTGGGTGTTGATGCTAGTGGCAACATGATAGATCAAAAGCAATACCGGTCTATGATTGGAAGTTTGCTCTATGTCACCGCTTCTAGGCCGGATGTGATGTTTAGTGTGTGCAAATGTGCAAGATATCAAGCTTCACCTAGAGAAAGTCACTTGAAAGCAACCAAGCGGATATTGAGATATCTTAAGGGCACTCATGATGTTGGATTATGGTTTCCAAAGGGGTCTAATTTTGAGTTGATTGGATATTCGGACTCCGACTATGGTGGATGCAAGATTGATAGAATGAGCACAAGTGGCACTTGTCAATTGCTTGAAAGGTCTCTTGTTTCATGGTCATCAAAGAAACAAAATAGTGTTGCACTATCTACCGCCGAGGCCGAATACATTAGTGCCGGTAGTTGTTGTGCACAATTGCTTTGGATGAAGGCCACTTTGAATGACTTTGGAATAAAATTCAAGAATGTTCCGTTGTTTTATGACAATGAAAGTGCAATCAAGATGACACAAAATCTGGTTCAATATTCAAGAACGAAGCACATTGATAGAAGGCATCACTTCATAAGAGACCATCAACAAAAGGGTGATATTAGCATTGAGAGCATTGGCACCGAAGATCAACTAGCTGACATATTCACAAAGCCACTTGATGAGAAAAGATTTTACAAGTTGAAGAATGAATTGAACATACTTGACTTCTCCAACTTGAAATGAGTGCAACCCCACATTCTTATATGACATGCCTCTCCTCCGACATAGCAAGGTAAAGTTGTTTGGCATATCATTCATACTTTGCTAAGAACATGTTTAGAACATATAGACATATTTGCATGACAAATAGGCTCATTCATGAAAATCAAATGAGTTTAATGTACATATGGTACCACTATTACTTCTATGTTTGATTGATCTAGTGGTAGCATATGACAAGTTTGTGGGCTTGCAAACCTAGTGTTGAATCTAGAAAATGAGCTCATGATGTGTAATTCAACATGGTCAAGATAACCCTTATACTTTATGAGGTGTGAAGAAGCTTGTCCTTGGATCAAACTGAATTACATATTCTAGGCAAGTGATCTAGATTGAACCATAATTTGGACTCCCTCATATTAATTGACTTAACTCTCACTAAAATTGGCACCTTTTTGGTGATTGTTGACAAAGGGGGAGAGAAAAGTCACAAAGATAGAAAAGTCACAAAGGGGGAGAAAGACATAGTAAGGGGAGAGAAATTAAAAATTGAGCACACAAGTAGGGGGAGCAAGCTCATGAATTATTTGTTGCATTTGAATGTGCATTAACATGATGTATTGTTGCATTGCAAAGATTAAATTCATATTCATGCTTGTACGGTGATTGCTAGAAATAGAACTTGAATGATGATTTGTTGAGAGTAGCTTTACAAGTAGAATCTAGACACCCTTTGCTTTTAATGTTGATCTCACGGGGTACTTTAGTGTTTGTGATCTTTACAAGTGATGAATTACAAGTGGTGTCTAGATGCTAAGGATGGTATATAAAGGCAACTCCGATTGGTATCACGCTTCAAAGGTCCATTCTATATACCCTAGCATCAATTTGATAGTAGTAACTCTCCCAAAATTCAAATCCATACATATGTGCACAATTGAACCAAACTCATGGAAGCACATATGTAGGGGGAGCTAATACTATCGAAATTGAAAATTGATTTCATTTCATATCTTTGTGATGGTTGTCATCAATTACCAAAAAGGGGGAGATTGAAAGCCCAAGTTTGGTTTTGGTAATTAATGACACCAAGTTGCTAATGCTATTGTATCAAGTGTGATTAAGCTAGGCATAAGCAACATGTGATGGAGGTGGAAATGGCATGGAGAGATGGCCACAAGACCACATGATTTGGTGCATGAAATGATGAGCAAGATCATGGTGGAGACGCACATAATATGATGGACATGGTGATCAAGTGGAAGAGAAGGATCTAAGAGCGCAAGGCAAAGGTATAACCATAGGATTTTCCTTTTGCCGGTCTAAGATGAGTAGAGAAGTGATTGACCGGGTTTAGGATACATAGCCGACTATCAAGAGGGGCAATCACGGTTAGCTCAGGAATCAAGTGCCACTAGATCAATGTCTTGAGCATATGCATTAGGATCTAGTTGAGAGCTAACATAACGCCTTGAAAAATGTTTGTGAAATGCTAACACACATGCACATTGATGGTGTACACTTGGTGGTGTTAGCACTTTTGCGAAGGCGGTGGTGTTTGAGCGGTAGTAAGGGGTTTGGGGTTCGCTCTCCTTCCCGCCGAGCTTGCGAGCGCGGGATTCAGGCGTTTTTGAGGAAATGAAATGCCTATTTTCTATTGCGCCGGAGGCGAGAAAAAGTGGCGAAAGTCTGAAATGTTTATCACTGAAAATACAGTGACCGGACGCTGCACCGGACGCGGTCACGGTTTGACCGGACGCGTCCGGTCAGTTCAACGTGACGCGGGCACTAGGGTTTGTGACCGGACCGCCGGTCAGTTCAACATGACGCGGGCACTAGGGTTTGTGACCGGACGCTGGTCTAGCCTGACCAGCGCGTCCGGTCAGTTCACCTGAGCGCAGAAGTAGAGCGCGCGACCGGCGTGTCCGGTCCCTCACGGAACCGGAGCGTCCGGTCAGACGTCCAGAGGGGCTGAGCGCAGCGGAGTGCCGATCGGACGCGCGGCGCGTCCGGTCACGTGCGATCGGACGCGTCCGGTCTCGACGGGAGCTTACTGGAACGCGACCGGACGCTGGCACTGTCGCGTCCGGTCAACGCTAGAGCGCGTTCGGTCAGGGCAACGGCTAGTTCTGACACGCACTGTTCACGGTTGTCTTGTAGTGACCGGACGCGTCCGGTCACCCTGACCGGAGCGTCCGGTCAGCGCGATTTTAACTGAGTTGTCCGGTAACGGCTAGCTGCGTACCCCTTCGTTATAAATAGACGTTGGCCGGGGTTTGAGGGTATCTCTTGCACATTTTGAGACCTAGAAACATCCTTTGAGCTAGAGAACAACCCCTCCACTCATCTCTTTGCATAGTTGCACATCTTGAGTGAGATTGAGTGAGATTCAAGTGCATTGCTTGAGAGTTGCATTCTAGAGGCACTTGATCTTCGAGTTGCTGCGGATTTCTTGTTACTCTTCCATGTTTCCCGACACGGTAGACGGCTTGGAGCAGCGGAGGTGATTGAGCTCGCAATTGGAGATTGTTGGAGCCCTCACCAAAGGTTGTAAGGGGTCCTTGATCCTTCCTCGCGGGAGTTCGCAAATTGGATACTCTAGTGGAGCTCGTGGCTTGGAGGATCCCCATCTTGTGTGCGATTGTGCGGCGCCCACCGAGGGCTCGACTCTTGATAGTCGATTAGCTCGCCAACCGACAAGTGGGTGTATCGCCACAACAAGGAGTAGCTTGCCGGGAAGCAAGTGAACCTTGGTAAAAAATCTTGTGTCATCTCTATGCCGAGGATTTCTCTTGTGGTTGATCATTGTGATTGATTCTTCGAGTGCATTACTTCTCTACATGGTTGGTATAAGAATCAAGTCACTTGCTCTTTACTTTCTTGTACTTTCCCTAGTGTAGTTTGCTTAGTGTAGCTTTTATCACTTAGGAGTAAGTGGCTTAGTGACTTAGTCTTGTTGGTGTGTTAGAGATCATAGCCTTGCTTCACTAGAATTGTATAGGTGGCTTGCATAGTGTAGTTGAGCTAGTGCTATAATTAGCTTAGCCATCTTTTGTTCTAACGTGGTTGTTTAGTGAAGCTTGTAGATTTTTTTAAATAGGCTATTCACCCCCCTCTAGCCGTTTGGACCTTACAAGCACCACACTAGTACATTTTACAAGCTGGTGTTTTCTATTAACAGAGGTGAACACCCTGACAGCCTTTATCAAATGGTCTCTTTAAGGATTCGAACATGTAATCTTCAACACATATAATATCTCTCTACCACTCACTACACATTTATTTGTGACTATATATATAGGATAGTATCTTTTTTATCAACATTTTGTATCTTGTATTGAATATATTTCAACCAATAAATGATTTCAAATGAAAACATTGTTCAATTACAAAGTTTTAGCTGCCGTCGAGCTCTACAAGTTTGATGTAGGGTGTGTCTCTGTCCGAAATAGTCTGAAAATTTTAAAAACTTGAATATCAAAATCTAAAATTTCTAAATGAATATTTGGGACTAAATGTTTTCAAATAAAAAACTTGTCAACTATAGAGTTGTAGATTGCATGGACAACTACTGCTTTTGTGTAGATCATGTTAGTGTCCAATGTTGTTTGAAATTTCTGAATTTTAAATTTCAAATCTTAGAACATAAAATGAATATTTAGGAATCTAGATTACCTCGAATCGAAAACTATTAACTATAAAGTTGTAATTTGTGTTGAGAACTACAACTTTTGTGTAGATTATATCAGCATCCAAGGTTATTTGAAAATTTTAAATTTCAAAATATAAGAGCTTAAAACTAATTTTTGTAACTCTAAACAATTTAAAAAGGAATTTTATCAACTAAGAAGTTGCAGATCGCATAGAGCTCTACAATTTTTGGTATAAAGCTTATCTTTATCTGAGTTCATATGAAAAATTTATGAATTTTTCTTTGAGACAACTATTTTAAGAGATGGGACCTTAAAACGGCTGCCTTTCTTAATCAATTTCTAGTGGCGGACAGAATAATGCCCGCCTCTGTTAACAATCATTTTCACAGGTAGTCACCTGAGAATGCCTGCCTCCGAAAATACTTAATAGAGATGGGTATTTGCCTAGAGGCTGCCTAAACATTTACAAAGGGTGACACTATAAAATCCTTCTTATAGTAAAGCCACACCAAGCTCAGAGGGTTGTCAATGTTGTCTGTTAGCCACAAAGTCCCCCATGGTTGTGAAGCCCAAGCTTACAAGAGATCAACTCAACTCTCTCTCAAATAAGGCCTAAACATGCACTAATCGCTCTCTTATCTCTTTCACAAAGCCTTTGATATGATCATTAAGCACTTATATTGGAGTGTATCTTCAAGTGTAGCAAGTACTTCTAACTTCTAAAATCGTCAACTTACTTAAAACATCGAACCAAGGCCATATATAGCCCCCAAGCGCAACTACCCATTGCTCTAAAGTCCTATATCATAGACAACACAACATGATAATCTAACATCGCTATGGTAACTGTCCATATATATAATCCGGTGAGGTAATAATCAGTTGTTGCCGACCATTGACACTTGAGCCACTGCCACTAGGTCCCACATCGCTGGACGTCGTGAGATGGTCCTTTTTACAACAAACCCTGCGAATGAAAGGTTTCTCTAAAAAGTGGCGACATTGGATTTCGTTGATAACAGAGGGTGGAAGTGTGGGAATAAAAGTAAATGATCAACTGGGAGATTATTTTCAAACTAGAAAAGGTTTAAGACAGGGGATCCACTATCTCCAATTTTATTTAATCTGGTAGCAGACATGCTGGCAGTAATGATCACTAGAGCCAAGGATGATGACCAGGTGACAGGGGTAGTACCACATTTAGTGGAAGACGGTTTATCAATTCTACAATATGCAGATGATACCGTCATCTTTATGGACCATGACTTTGAAAAGGCTACAAACATGAAACTCATTCTTTGTGTCTTTGAGCAATTGTCTGGTCTTAAAATTAATTTCCACAAGAGTGAATTATTTTGCTTTGGGGAGGCTAAACAGTGTGAGCAACAATATGCGCAACTGTTTGGTTGCAGTATTGGCACTTACCCCTTTAGATACTTGGGAATTCCAATGCACACAAGAAAATTAAGTAACAAACATTGGCAATCTGTACAAGAACGGTTTGAGAAGAAGCTAAGTAGTTGGAAAGGAAAATTACTCTGAGTAGGAGGTCGTCTAGTCTTAATTAATTCGGTGCTTTCAAGCTTACCGATATTCATGATGTCTTTCTTTGAGGTACCTAAGGGGGTATTACAGAGAATTGAATTCTTTAGATCGAGATTCTTTTGGCAGAATGACCAACATAAGAAAAAATACCGTTTAGTAAAGTGGAGTGTGGTGTGCCAGCCGAAAGAACAAGGGGGTTTGGGAGTTACTAATTTAGAGATACAGAATAGATGTCTGCTTAGCAAATGGTTGGTTAAACTGTGTAATGAAGATGGCTTATGGCAACAAGTGATTAGAAATAAATACTTAAGAAATAAAACTATTGGAGAAGATCAAAAGAGAGCAACATATTCACATTTTTGGAAAGGTCTTTTAAATGTCAAACAACAGGTTTTGCAACTTGGAAAGTTTACAGTACAAAATGGAAAGCAAACGAGGTTCTGGGAAGATATTTGGATTGGGAATAGTTCTCTAAGAACTAAATTCCCGAGATTGTTCAACATAGTGCACAGAAAACAGGATACTGTGTCCAATGTGTTGTCGTCTATTCCACTTAATGTTTCTTTTCGGAGAGCGTTAGTGGGAAACAACTTGAGGGATTGGAATAGGATCGTCGCAACAGTAGTGAATATACAGTTACAGGACGAAAGAGATGTCTTTGTTTGGTCTCTAAACTCAAATGGATTATTTACAATTCGTTCAATGTATGCGTTTTTAGTCAATAGTGGTGTGCAGGTCTCACAGGAAATTTGGCGTGCTAAATTACCCATGAAAATAAAAGTTTCCATGTGGTACTTAAAGAAGGGAGTTATTTTAACAAAGGGACAACTTAGCAAAAAGAAATTGGAGGGGTAATAAAAGTTGTTCCTTTTGTAATACTCCAGAATCAATTCAGCATTTATTTTTTAATTGCGCTTATGCTAAGTTTCTGTGGACAGCAGTACACATGGTTCTGGGCATTGCTCAACCCACTGATGTTAATGATCTTTTTAATCATTGGTCAAAAAGAGGGGGAACCAATCATAATTTGAACTTATTGACTGCAACCACCGCATTATGTTGGTCACTGTGGATATCAAGAAATGAAATTGTTTTTGATAAATGTACACCTAAAACTTTTATGCAGGTACTGTTCAGAGGGACTTACTGGCTCCGTCAATGGGCCAAGTTACAGCACCATGAAGACCGCCAGCAAGAGTTAGTCGCCTATCGGGTTCTCGAAGCTTCGTGTCTTCACCTGTTTTTATCTTTTGGGTGGTCGTCTGCTTTTAGGATTGCTTAGAATTGATCTTCGTGTGTTAATCCTTTGCAGTTAGTTCAGGTTCTTTGGTTTGCTTACGACCCCAGTCGTGTTTGTCTATGGCTTGTGCCATGACACGGTGTTAAACGTTGTAATAAATTGGCCTAAGTTCATCCTTTTTTGGATGAATGAAGCCGGATAGACTATCTATCCTTTATCTAAAAAAAAGGTAACTACATCCAACACCATTGCATGCTTCTAATCATCATTGGACAATACACTACATATTTGACTTCACACGGTCGACGATCTGATGATCCTATTCATAGAAACTCCTATATTGCTTTGTTCTCTGGACTACACCGGACAGTTAGGTGACTTCTATGATTTTCATCAAGCGATTGTTTTGACTCTGTTTCTTCTTAGATATTGTTTGTTTTTGTTTTTCTAGCATTAATTCATAGAACCTACATAAACCTATCTAACACTTCTTGGGTTCTTGTCATACATGTTAGTCCTACTATTGATCGTGTATGTCATATCAAATCACCAAAACCACTCAGGGACATGGGACAAAGGCCATGCTCTCTAGAGTCTATATAGTTGGACTGTAACCATGAACCGATATTATAAGTGTATTTGAGTTGTTAGCTCATCATATAGGCCAATGAATTTATTACTAATCATTCATCTAGAATCTAATTAAAGAAATGTTGTCCTATACGATTTTAACTGATTTTGTTCCTTCAAACAATGTTTTTTTTTTCTAAAGGCTGTTCTACCGGGAAGACTTCAGTACAATTCCATCCAACCAATGACAAGAAAGGGGTACAATTATGAAACTCTGTGTATTCAAGGTATAGTTTTGTAATTTTTGAAGGCGTATTTAAAATTGACTCATGTATTCTTGACCCCTCATGCTTCCCTGTCATGAGCCTTGTGTGACACAAGCTCGAACCCCATACAATATGATGTCTCATTTGTTTTTTTAATATTGTAATATTTTTATTTTTATACTAGAAAATAACTCTCTTGGGATCCTAAAGATGCATGGTTCGAACCTCCCATATTCTAGGTAGAACAATTTTAACCACTAACATGTTTCCATTACTTGGTTGTTTGCATCAACTCCCTCCAACTTGTAATATATTGCATTCAAAAAAATTTAAGACAACTTAAATGAACACTTAAATGTCACATGTACCCATAGATTAAACATAATTAAGGAGTTTCTTCATAAATTGTGGCTTCCTTTTTAACAAACTTTGCAGAATCTAAAGTTTAGTTATTACACAGAATGCATTATGTTTTAATACAAATCTTAGACGTCACTATATTTTAGGACAGAGGGAGTAGTGTGGATGAGCGTTGGCTCAGTTGGTGGGCTCCCGCAGTACCTGAGGTCTATGCCCACTCGCTACGCGCGGGAAGCAGAGTAGCCATGGGTGTTCGGACGTGGGTGTCCGTCCGAATGTCCGGGTGCTAGTCATGCCATATTCAGATTTATCCATATCAGAAATTAACGAACACGAACACAAATATCTATATTTAAATTGTACCAAATAATATGAATTTGGACAAAACAGATAGTAACTGGACAGCCATTCCTAGTCCTGATAATAAGATGGTTTAGTCGGTTAGAATGGATGGTAGATGCTCAGAGTAGACCGGCGCTGGAAGCAATGCACAACTTGAGGAGGTCGGTGACGTTGATGTCATCATGCATCGTGCAGTCACCCTGCCCATGCCACCACCGGTCCAAATCATTTGGTTGACCACTTTCGCCGCCCCCACACCACACTAACGACTCAAATTTTATGTGGGGCCCGCGAATCCATGCCTACCTCTGTCCATCACTCCTGCTAATCATTCTTAAGATTGGCCATTAGTATCAGTACCACACCATTCCATTGTTTACTTGCTAGTTTTGCTTTCCCGCCCCTATATATACTCCTCCATGCAACCGCTCCATGCACCAGTCCAGCAGCAACCACCTTCTCCTCTCCGTCTCTCACATCAGCAACGACCACAACTAACTCTCTGTGTATTCTGTGTGTGTGACTCTGAGCGAGCATGGACTTCTCCTACTTCTTCTCCTCCTCCTCGTCGTCGTCGGAGAAGAAGTCCTCTAAGCGCCGGCAACAACAGGACAGCAATGGCAACGAGACAAGGTACCTCGGGGTGAGGCGGCGACCATGGGGCCGGTACGCAGCAGAGATCCGGGACCCGGCCACCAAGGAGCGGCACTGGCTTGGCACGTTCGACACCGCGGAGGAGGCCGCCATCGCCTACGACCGCGCCGCCCGCAACATTCGTGGCGCAAACGCCCGCACCAACTTCGCCTACCCCGACCTGCCGCCGGGCTCCTCCGTCACCCCGTACCTCTCCCCCGACCTCTCCGCCGACCAGCTCCAGCACTACTATTACGCCGACCCCGTAGCCGCACCCGCCGTTCAGCCGACGCCGGCCTGCGATAATCAGTCCGCACATGGCGGCGGCGCCGGCAACGAGGCCTATCATCAGTACCACCACGTGCAGGTGGAGATGCCGTCCTACGGCGCTGCCGACGCGTCGTTAATGGCCTACGGAGGGAACGCTGATATGGGCATGTACTTCGAAGGCGGCAACGGCGCCGGTGGTGACGACAGGGAGTGGTGCGACGCGTCGGAGCTGGAGTTCGGTGGTTACAACGACGACACGGCGGCGGCGGCCAACGCGTCGCACGGGATGTACTTCGAGGAAGGGTACGTGCACAGCCCAATGTTTTCACCGATGCCGGCCGCCGACGAGGTCGTCGATGGGTTCCAGCTCGGGGGGTCGTCGTCGTCTTCCTATTACTACTGATGACGACGACGCCGAGACGCGATCGGATGAGATGAATGCTTCCATATATAAAGTGCAGTGTGTTATCGTCGTCTGGTGACTGGTCTCTCTGCTGCTTTCGTCAATGGCGGCTCGGCGCCCGCTGGAGTTGCTACATTGCCTCCGGCGTGGTGAGTTGTGTTTGTGGTGTGCTTATTAATTTGCTATCTCCTGTTTAACTTGTTGTGTACAGTATGTTAATCACGTGTATTCGTAGTGAGCCCTCTCTTATATATGTTTTGGTGATAGGCAATTTGTACGTGCTTGTTTGTTTGGTGTATGTAATTATATAATTAAGGTCAGTCGGCTTGTATTCTGTGTTGCTGGTGCTTCAGTGCAATCTCTTAATTTGCCTCAATGCAATTCCCCTCGGTTTCGTTCCATTCCAACAAAGAGAGATTATTCCATTTTCATTTCGGAAAAAAGAGGTCCGTCCAGTTTCTCATCATCTAAATTTTGAAAGTGTTTTTCACCCCAGTTTGCATATTGGCCTTGTTCAGTTCCCGAATTGGGACACTTGAATTCGGTACAGTGCGCATTAAATACGCACTGTAGCAATTCGTTTGTATTTGGTAAAAATTGTCCAAACTTTGACTAATTAGACTCAAAATGTTCGTCTCGCAAAGTACAATAAAACTGTGTAATTAGTTTTTAATTTCATCTACATTTAGTACTTCATACATGTGCCGATATTTCGATGTGACGGGGAATCTTCTTTTTACATAGTGGAATTTAGGGGAGAAGTTGGGAACTAAACAAGGGCATTATACATTTTCATATTTTCTTTAAATTATTCCATAATATCAATAACATTTCGCCTTAATAAAACTCGAACTCTGGGGGCACGTTGATTAGATCCAAGGAATGATGAGATTGTGTTTGTACACATGTTCACCAATATACATTTGCGCACCTGATATTTCCTCTTCTCGGTATTCCGCTATATGCATAAAAAACACTATATAAGTAGTAGAAAAATGTTTGATGTTATCTATCCAGTATCCTTACTATTGTTTTTTAAATAAAGAGTAAAAGCTAGGGCAAGCTAAGGCCTGGTTTAGTTCCAGAAAATTTTGCAAAATTTTTCAGGATTTCCCATCATATTGAATCTTTGTACACATGCATGAAACATTAAATATAGATAAAAAATAAAACTAATTACACAGTTTAGCTGTAATTCACGAGACGAATCTTTTAAGTCTAATTAGTCTATGATTGGACACTAATTATCAAATAACAACTAAAAGGTGCTACAGTAGCATTTTGTAAAAAATTTCGTCATCTACACGCAGCCTAATAGTGGGACAGGAGGGCAAGCAAATCGACCATATCTACCTATCTACTCCCTCCGTCCAGGAAAGAACTAGCACAGTGTCATAGTTTAGTATCCTAAGTTCGATCAATTATAGATAAAAAAATATCAATGTTTATGATATTAAATAAATATCATTAGATTAATTACGAAATATATTTTCATAATAAATTATTGTGGAGCTGTAAATGTAAATAGTATTCACTAGAAATTTGGTCAAACATGAATCACTTTTGCTGGTACGCAACCTATAGTTGTATTCTTTTCTAGACGGAGAGAGTAGCTGTGTCTACCTATTCCTACTCTTAGAGTTGTATATCATCCTCCCTCTCACGTTTCACTGTAGATTAACAGTACCGTCACCTGAGCCGTCTGATCCGACGTCCTCCCGTCCCGCATCGTCCACGCGTCCAGACTTCTGGAATCTCAGCCTCCTCCCTCCCCTCTCTCTCAGGCCCCTCGCCCCTCTCCCTCCCACGACAGCGCCGCCCCTCCCTCTCCCTCTCCCCCACAGCAGCGCCCCTTTCTCATTCCCCCACAGCGGCGGCGGCGCCCAACCCCGAGCGTCCCTCCCTCCACCTCTTCCCCACAACTGGCATGCAGAGCGCAGTGCCCCTCGCCCACAGCACCCGCAGCGACCATCCAGAGGAGCTTGGGAGCGGCGCCTCTTCCTCTCCCCAACAGCGGCGATGCCTCTAGTTGCGCGCAGATGCAGCAGCACAGTTACTCCCCGGCGCGGCGGCCCATCCACTGGCCCTCCGCCTTGAGCCCGTCCGGCCTCCTTACTGTTTCCACCGTCCTTCAGCAAACGAAGGCCACCTGCTTCATCTCACCAGTCACCGGTCACCGGTCACCATAGCACCTAGGATGGACGACAATGACGATCCTACTGCAGCACGGAGACCATAAAGAAGGTACGAGAAATTAAGCATCCAACTATGAATTTGATTGTTCTTGCTGTTGTAATCCGGCAATTTACTGATGTTCATTGTTACTGGAATCCTCCAACGTTTGATTTCAGCTTTTAGTGATACTTATTTATGATTAATTATTATAAAAAGTTCACCTCTAACCTATATCTAATATTAAAGAGTTTAATTTCTTTCGCCAAATTTTGATCATCTTACTGTCTCTCAGTTCGTATGTTTTATTTTAAATCATATTAGAACAAATGGCACTTTCTGATGTCACTATTCAATATTTCAGCCATACGGGCTAGCAGTACAAAACAAGGAAGCTTAACTATGTGACAAAGTTGGTGAGGAATTATCGGTCCCATCCAACAATCCTAGACCTATCATCATAGCTTTTGTACGAGGGTGAATTGGTTGCCTGTAAACATGGAGAATCAGCTACTTATGATTGCATTGGCCTTCATTTCCTGTTCTTTTTTCCGGCCAGAATGCCTGCAAACAAGGGAGAATCATCTGTTTATGATTGCATTGGCCTTCCTAACAGGTAATTCCTTGTTCTTTTTTGGCTGGAAATCAAGGATGCAATGAGTGGGAGGGCACCAGTCCATCATGGTTCAACGGGATTGAAGTTAGTAAAGTAATACATATCGTCAGGAATCAGAGGGATGCAGACATGTTCATGAATCTGCTATAGGAGTAATCACCCCCTACCGCCAGGAAGTTGCAAAGATATACTCATAGCCATGACCAAGTATTTCTATCTTCCTGAAAGATGGTTTATGCATAAATGTCCAGAGCTCTTTTAATTTAACCTTTCTGCCTGCAATTTCTCTCAACACCGATGTGGTGAGTCTGCCTACCTTTTCCATATTATTTATGTTCCATAGTTCTTTAGTCTTCCTTCTTGCAATTTCTCCTGAAGCTTTCCCACTGAACTGCTGAGTCAGTTCAGCCTGTTCCACATGATTATTTACTCCAGTTTAGTAGCAAATCTTTACATAGCTATTGCTTTATGGAATACTTAACGGTTGACGCACGGCAACCATTGCCATTTCAGTTGAAACGATCCGGATCATTGTCATGGTTCGTTATAATTTGGTGCCAACAGAATCTTGAGCTCATTGCCTCAGTACACAATGTATAATCTTTTATTTCCTAATGCAACCATTCTAAGTCTCTAACTGATCGGTTACTCTTTCCCATAGTGACTGAGACATCTGAAATTCCTAATTATTTAGGAGTCCACATTTACTCTTGAAGCCATCATACTTTGCAAGTGATCTGCATTAGGCTTTTAGTATTAGGTGGGGTGCCTCAAGTTTCAGCAAAACTTTGCATAAAGCACCTAACAAGCAACTGATCTGCATGAGACTTTAATATTATGTGGGATGTTGGAAGTTTCAGCAATATTTTGCACTAGGCACCCAACAATGACCGTTGATATGTAGCTCCTCCTCTATAGATCACACTTAAATTGTTCTGCAAATTACCTTGGCTACCTACATATAGTGTCACCAAACTTTTACTATTGCTACCACCATGAATCCATGGAACCTCAATTCTTAGTGAAAGTGCCCGTCATCTCTCAGGGTATAAAATGATACATTGTTGCTTCACACAGAACCCTTTTGTTTTCTTCGATTAAAATCACAAGTTTACCTTCCTGCTGCATAACAGTGCTGTGTATGACAAGTGATTTGTGGGAAACAGCTTTTGATATCTACTTTCTTTTCCCGTTAATTTAATGCATGAAACGATTTTTCATTAGTTCACTTAATCGCGTTGCCGCTTTTCCAACTGGAGTTGTAACGCTTTCCCAATTGGAGCTTATTGCATCGCGTTTTTCCCTCTACAACATTGAATTGCTAGAATATATTTTTTCCCCAATAACTATGATTCGTAATTTTTTGTTTGCAATAGGTTCGCCATGGCCAAAGTCATCTGTATTGCTTCATGCTCAACCAAACTGTGCGTATTTTCAGACTGACAAACACCAATTTGCATTTTTTGTTTGCAGTAGATTTGCCACGGCCAGAGTTAGCTGCTGCTGCTGCTGAAACACGTAGGACCATACAGCAGGTACATCTTTTTGGAAGACAACAAGATACGTGCCATATTTTAACAAAGAAAAAAGTCTAATTGACCCCCCAACTATGGGGTGGTCTACTTTACTCCCAAACTATGAAACGATCTAATTTACCCCCTGAACTTTGCAAAACCGGCCAAATCACCCTCTCGAGCGTTTTTGGGTGGTGGCTTGCTACTGTAGCAAAACCGCTGTTGCTGTAGCAAAACCACCGCCCAAAACCGCTCGAGGGGGTGATTTGGCCGGTTTTGCAAAGTTCAGGGGATAAATTAGACCGTTTCATAGTTTGAGGGTAAAGTAGACAACCCTATAGTTGGGGTGTCAAGTAGACTTTTTCCTTTTAACAAACACCAGATTTATGCCTACAAACAATGATCTGCTTATATATGTTTCCGTTCCAAGCCACTTCATCATCTCTTCCTCCTGTGATCAGGCATATTCTAGCAAAATGCTTAGGCAGTTTAACATGTACATCTAGATGATTACCATGTGTGTCTGCATATAGCACGTCACATGTACTTTACTCTGTACACCCGCGCAAACGCTCATCTATCTTTAATTCACCATATGAGAACTATTAAGGGGGTGTTTAGTTTCTCCCCAAAAAATTTTCACCCCGTCACATCGGATGTTTGACATATGCATGAAGTATTAAATGTAGACGAAAAAATAACTAATTACACAGATTATGATAAAGTTACAAGACAAATTTTTTAAGCATAATTAATCCATGATTAGACAATGTTGTGCTACAATAACATGTTCTAACGATGGATTAATTAGGCTTAATAAATTCGTCTCGCGGTTTCCAGGCGAGTTATGTAATTAGTTTTTTTATTAGTATCCGAACACCCCTTACGATGTCTCATAAAACATCCGATGTGACACCTCAAAATTATAGTGAGTGGTGACGCCCGGGACCTAAACACCGGCTAAGTCTCCATGTTTTTGTCATCAACGAAGCAACTCTAAAAAGATCTCTTCTCCTTATGTGTTACTAAATATCAAAATTCTGGTGAGTGGTGACCATGTAAAATTCTGTTAAATTTGAGTACATATGATCAGTGACCTCCTCTGATAGTACTCACTAATAGATTGCATGCCATTTTTCTTTTTGATTTTGGAACAAATAACTGCCCCGCGGTAACGCGCGGGGTACTGACTGTTTTTCCCCTATTGCTGTATACCAAAGTCCACAGACTCAGTTTCCTGTTGATAAACAGTATTCTCGCCGGCACCGTCCGATCCTGCGGACTCCTCACCACTAGCGTCCACGCATCCACCCCTTCCAACCAAAGACGACCCAGAGCCGGCAGATCACGGAGTTTTTACATATTTGCCATCCTTACGAGGGGAATGGCAGTCCTCATGCCACTGTCAGTGACTCATGTGACCCCACATGTCAGTGACATGTTTTAGTGTCCTCCGTAAGGATGGCAAATATGTAAATGCCCTGCAGATCACGCCGCCAGAAAGCCCTTCTTCCATCCTTGCCTCGCCACTGCGTCGCCCCCTCCACGCGCGGGGCTGACCTCGGGGTCCGTAGCTGCGCCAGCTTGACGACACCCACCGGTAGCGGTGCGCCACGCCGTCGCATCAGCTCCGCCCGGCCCACGACCGTCGCGTCGCGCGCGTCCGTACTATGCGCCGCCGCCGCCGCAGCGTCACCGCCGCTGGAGCGTCGCCTCCGCGGCCGGCTGCTGAGAGCACGCGGCCCACTTCGAAGCCCCCGCACAGGCCCCCCTCAGCTCCTCTCTCGCTTATTAATCATGGAGAGCAGAGTCAGCGCATGCAAGGTGCTTGCTATATTGGATATTGCCTCTACCCACATGTATATCCTTTTCAGTCCCGGCCCTATGGACAGGGCATGAGGTGCGACGGCCGAGGGCCCAGACGGGGGAGGGGCCCAAGCTCAGGTACATAAACCTCCATGCCCTGTAGTCCATTAGGCATCATCGAACTAATGAGGAGAGAGGCAAAGAACTGGCCAGCCGACCCAAGAAAATCGGCGGCCTTTCTGGCTTTGTTTCCCAGTTTTCACCACGGCCCACCTCGTGCAAAGAGGAGGCGAGGAGCCGTGCGTGCTGCAATGCCGATTGCAGATTGCGACTCTCAAGTTCGCGACGCGCTCACGTGCCGACGCCCGAGTCCTGACGCACACACGTAGAGTCGGACGAGGCGACGAGCCGCACCGCCGAGTCTGAGAACGGCGCACAACGGCGGCGACCAGGACCAGGCAGGGCTCCACGACAACGTCATCTTGGTTCTTGCCTTTTTGCGAATTGCGATAAGTTGTTGCAGTTCATATTCAGACCCTAGGTACTTTTTCCTTGGTTATTTTTAATCCAAATTAATTATTTGTATAGTATTTGAGACTTCTAGTACTTTGTACTCATATAGTCATGTTTTTCTTCTAATTTAGTCATATTAAATTAAAAATATATTATTAGAGTTGCTTTCTCTTTACAACTAAAAATTAGCGTAAGATTTTATACGTGATCTGGAGGGGCTGTCGCGATGAGCTCGCCAGAAGGCCCTCAAAATCCTAGGACCGGCGCTGATCCTTTTCTAATTATATTACTGTTGCTCCTTCCAGTTCCTTCGTGTACACTGTTCACTGATATGGAGCTCTTCTCCTCCTGCTGCAGCTCACAAGAAGCATGGTGAGGCCAAACATCTTGTAGATTATTGCTTCAATTCTCGCAAGAAGCATGATCAGACCTTCCTCCCAACAAAGAAAGCAATTTTTTGATTCCAGTAGGATAACTACACAATTTTGAAACATCTTATACAGTAGTGCTTCAATTCCATGGATTTCTGAGAAAATATTCTTTACTGACTTTGGAGTTTCATACTATGCAGAGGACTCCTACAAATGAAATGATATTTGTGTATTTTGGGTTAGAAATCACAATGGGCTGAATACAAATTTTATAAAAAGAGGATACAAATTCCAAGCAAATTTTATTGCAATAGAATTTTGCTTCTGCAAATTTTGGTTCTTATGAGTGTTTCTTTGCTTGGCCAATATCTGTAACTTACACCATTCCTAAGCTCTCCTTATTGCTGCTACTGCAGACTCCATCATATAATTGATAATTGGCATCCCGTCAGCTGTTTATCCTGCCGTCGCCAGGGAGGCCACATCTAGCCCAACGCAGTCGTCCTCACCGGAGCCGAAGCGCCCAGCGAGGCCTCAGCCGGACACTCCTCCACTCTTCCTTCGCCGGTGGCCTTGCCTGCTGCTTGCTCCCCTCCATCTCCGCACAAGGTAACAGCTCCCCTCCTTCATGCTCACTGCATCTGTTTATGATGCTATCTTTTATGATTATCTAGAACCGTAGGTCCCACCTGTTGGGTTGATCTCCGAGGCCCAGCCCAACGGCTAGGGCCTCATTCCCCTTTGGATCGCGCCCTGATCGGGGGCGCCCAACCGCTCCATGGTTGGTGGGCCCCCGACGCGCTGCGCTATATAAAGGGAGTGGGGGCCGCAGGCTCGCGTCACGAGGTTCGCCGTGCCCCAAACCCCACTCTACAAACCCTAGGCCATCCGATCGGCTCGCGCAGTGGCGTCGGGAAGCACCACCGCGCCGCCACCTCTTCACTGCCGTACCACCGTCGTCGGACAACGCCGGTGGAGGCCCGAAGGAAGACGCGATCTACTTCACCGAGACATCTACGCCATGGACGCCTCCGGATCCGCTCCCTCCAATGACGGTTTAGTTCCTAAACCTCTAGTACTACTTCACAGTACATCACAGCATGTTCTCTTTGTATCCCGATTCCCGTTCGTGCTACTAGTCATAGATCCTAGCAAGGCCATCAATGGTATCAGCCGATCTAGTAGTAGATCGGGCTCGGGATTTTTTTTTAGTGAAGAACAGCGAGTATCAAGAAACGGGTTTTTTCTTTTTTCATCAAACCCTAACCCTAGCCAGCGCAAGAACCAAGAACCCTAACCCTAGACAAAAACACAAGAACGCGAAAGGAAAGCAAAAGAAAGGGCCGAGATTTACATCCACTTACCTGTGCCGTAGTCATACCCCACCGCCACCGAATCACCGGCGACCGGAGCAAGCACAGAGATCCGACGGGGATCCTTTCCAGTGAGGCACCGCGCTCGAAAACCCTAGACGGCGGCGCGCTCCACCATCGGAGAGCGCGCGCACCGGCCAGGGCCCTCGGGGCGGCGCCGTTCATCTCCGGCCGCCGCAAGGAGCTCGTCTCCCTTTTTTGCTTTACGGTGCGGTGAGAGAGAAGAACCAAGGCAGAGAGAGAACGAGCGAGTAAGAAATGAAGCTAGGGTTCCATCCGGCGGCTGCATCCAGGGGTTTTGATCACCCGACTTTGAAGCTCGACCGTCGGATGCGATCCAACGGCTGAGGTGTGCTGGACCGAGATTGAGCCCAGGCGGGTTTCGGCGCTGGGCCGAATGCACGCCACCGGCCCAGGTTGCGGCCTGTTTTGCCTCTGCGCCGCAGCGAGCTCTGGACGTGGGCTGTATTCGCGTTATACGGGCCGAGCCCCATCAGCCGAAGTCGAAAAAAAAGGCGCTGCTGGGCCAGCGCCCAACCAGCCCAATCGCCCGAGCTGGGCCGCAAGCGGCCGTGGGCCAAATGGTTGGCTGCGGCCTGTTCTAGCACAGTGATTTTTTTTTTGTTTACTCTATTTGATTTTCAGAAGCATTTATTTTTTGTTTTGCTCAGTAATTAATCTCTAATTAATTGCACCAACGTGTTTATTACTTAGAGAGCAAAGTCAGCAAGTTATGCTTCTGAGAAATAGCAAGCTAATTAAAGTTTTCCGCTGCGCAAGCTCTAATATTTTATGCATTTATTCTATTCTGCCCAACGGTGATTAGAATTTATGTAAAGGGTTAATTTTGTATATCTTGATTTTGACCAACGTTAAATTAAGATATGCAATCATTTTTTCCTAGATTTACTATTCATGTCCTCACTGTTTTATTATGTTTAATTTCAGACCAAGCTCTCAATGCGATGCACTTTATTAGTGCAATCCCAAAGCTGACGGGACAGAACTATGTTCTGTGGCGAGAAGAACTTGATGCTGCTCTAGCACTTGCAGAGATAGATTTGGCTCTTCAGGAGCCAAAACCCACTGAGCCAGAGGAGCCCGAAAGGGCCCAAAATGAGACCGATGAAGCTTTTGCTAATCGGAAGCGAGACTATGCTCCCATTAGAGCAAAGTATGATCTTGAGAAATACAAGTGGGAAAAATCAAACCGCAAGTGCAAGATTGTCATCAAGAAAACCATCACAGAGGGCTTAAGAGGTGCCATCCCAGAATGTGAAACAGCAAAAGAATATCTTGAGAAAGTGAAGAATCAGTTCACTGGTTCCACCAAAGCTCATGCTTCCACACTGATCCAGAAACTCACTAACATGAAGTTCACAGGTGGGAGTGTGAGAGAGCACATTCTGAGCATGAGCACCATGGCAGCTAAGTTAGACAAGCTAAAGATGCCCCTGGCAGATGGTTTCATCATTCACTTAGCTCTAAACTCTCTTCCCAAAGAGTATGAGACATTTGTTGTCAATTACAATACACAGCCAGAGGATTGGGATTTAGAGAAGGTGATTGCAATGTGTGTACAAGAAGAAGAAAGGCTAAAGAATGCAAATGGTGGTTCTGTGAACTTTGTTAAAGGAAAGAACAAGAAGCCATTCTACAACAAGAAAGCTCCAGATGCCTCCACCTCTCATAACAAGGGAGGAAACTCTTCACAGCACAAATCACAGCCAAAACAAGACAACCAGCAAAAGCAGGAGGACCCGGATCGCTGTAGATGGTGCAATGAGACAGGGCATTGGAAGCACGACTGCCCTAAGTTCATGAGACACTGCCTAGTAAAGGGTGAGGACATTATAACTTTTGTTGATGAATCCTTATATCTAAGCTATGCTAGATCCACATAGTGGATTGACTCAGGTGCAACTGTTCATGTTGCTAACTCTTTGCAGGGATTCAATGGAGGGAGAACCCTTCAAAGAGGAGAAAGACAGATTAAGGTGGCCACTGGCGTTGAAGCTGAAGTTTGAGCTATAGGAAATCTATTTCTAGACTTAGCTAGTGGTTTCACACTTCAGTTGCATGATGTTCTTTATGTTCCCTCTTTAGCCAGAAATTTAATTTCAGTTTCATGTTTGTCAGACTATGGTTTTGATTGTCATTTTAGCAAGAACAATTGCAAGCTACAGTTAAATAATCAATGTGTGGGTCTTGCCTTCCGACAAGACAAACTTTATTTATTATCTACGTCTGAGAATGTGAATGCTGAATGTAATAATGCTGAGAATGCAATACCTGCAGATGCTAGCAAGAAAAGGAAAAGAATTGATTCCTCATCGAAATTATGGCACTGTCGTTTAGGCCATATTTCGAGGGGGAGAATAGAACGCTTAGTCAAAGAATCAATACTCCCACCACTAGAACTCTCAGAGTTAGAGCAATGCGTTGATTGCATTAAAGGCAAGTTAGCAAAGAACATAAAGAAAGGCGCTAAGCGAAGCACGGGAGTACTAGAATTGATCCACACAGACATCTGTGGACCTTTTCTAGTAACATCTGTGGATGGTTTTGATTCCTTCATCACATTCACAGATGACTACTCTCGTTTTGGATATATATATCCAATCAAAGAACGTTCAGAATCTTTAGACAAGTTTAAGATATTCAAGGCTGAGGTTGAAAATCAACTAGACAGAAAAATCAAAGTAGTGAGATCTGACCGTGGGGGGGAGTACTACGGTCGACATACCCCTTATGGACAAGTTCCTGGACCTTTTGTAAGGTTCTTACAGGAAAATGGCATAGTAGCCCAGTATTCAATGTCGGGCGACCCACAGCAAAATGGAGTAGCAGAAAGGCGTAACCGTACTCTGATGGATATGGTGCGCAGCATGATGAGCTATTCCACTCTGCCACTGAGTTTGTGGATGGAGGCCTTAAAAACCGCCATTCATATTCTCAACAGAGTTCCGAGCAAGTCAGTACTTAAAACACCGTATGAGTTGTGGACCGGCAGGAAGCCCTCAGTCAACCATCTGCGTGTCTGGGGGAGCCCTGCTGAAGCAAAAGTATTTAACCCAAACATAGGAAAGCTAGACCCCAAAACAGTAAGTTGCCATTTCATTGGCTATCCAGAAAAGTCCAAAGGTTATCGTTTTTACTGCCCTGGTAGACATACTAAGTTTGTGGAAACAAGACACGCTAGTTTTCTAGAAGATCAGATGATCAGGGGGAGCAAGACAGCGCGAGAAATCACCCTTGAAGAGAAGCGGGTGTTCGTGCCCATCCCTATGGTGCAGGAACCCTACTTCACGCTGCCTGTTGTTGTTGGACCTACGCAAGTGATGACAACACCTGCTGTAATTTCGCCTACGGCTAATTCGGAACCTGTCCTTCAGGAACCGAATGAACCCATAGTTGATGAACAGCAGCCCCAACAAGATCAGCCTCAAGAACAAGAAATGCCAGTAGCAGAACCTTCTGGCAGACCTCAAAAAGCGAGAAAGTCTCCTATTCCAGATGACTACATAGTCTATGAATGCGAAGAAGTTCAGATGGAGGATGAACCTACCTCATTTGAAGAAGCCATGAGGAGCACTGAAGCATCTAAGTGGCAAGAAGCCATGGAAGATGAATTAAAATCCATGAGTACCAATGAAGTTTGGGACCTAGAGGAAATTCCTGAAGGAGCCAAAACAGTAGGCTGCAAATGGGTCTACAAAGTGAAACGTGACTCCAAAGGCAACATAGAAAGATATAAAGCAAGACTGGTAGCAAAAGGTTTTACTCAGCGAGAAGGGATAGATTACAATGAAACGTTCTCTCCCGTCTCGAGCAAGGACTCCTTTAGAATCATAATGGCCCTAGTGGCACATTTTGATCTAGAATTACATCAGATAGATGTGAACACAGCGTTTCTCAATGGGGATCTAGAAGAAAGAGTGTACATGGCACAACCGAAAGGTTTTGCTGTGACAGGCAAAGAAAGAATGGGCTGTCGCCTGAAGAAATCCATTTATGGATTAAAGCAAGCATCCAGACAGTGGTATTTGAAGTTTGATAAGACAATCAGGAAGTTTGGGTTTAAAGAGAATGTTGAGGACAATTACGTGTATGCAAAGTTTAAGAATGGGAAATATATTTTCCTAGTACTGTATGTAGATGACATTCTACTAGCAAGTAGTGATGTCACTCTGCTACAGGAAACCAAGAGATTTTTGTCCTCAAATTTTGATATGAAGGATTTAGGTGAAGCTTCTTTTGTCTTGGGCATAAAGATTCACCGAGATAGAAACCGAGGGGTATTGGGATTGTCCCAAGAGGCATATATAGAGAAAATGTTGAAGAAATTCAATATGCATAAATGTAGACCATCACCTGCTCCTATTGTAAAAGGTGACAGGTATGGGGAACACCAATGTCCCAAGAGCAAGTTCGAGCGCGATCGCATGCAAACCGTTCCATACGCTTCAGCTGTCGGAAGCTTGCAGTATGCTCAAGTGTGCACACGCCCAGATCTGGCTTTTGTGACTGGGCTGCTTGGCAGATATCAAAGTAATCCAGGTATGGAACACTGGAATTTAGTAAAGAAGGTCTTAAGGTACTTGCAAGGTACGAAAGGGCTCATGCTAACCTACAGAAGATCTGATGACCTACAAATAGTAGGATATTCAGATTCTGATTACGCGGGAGATGATAGAAAGTCTACCTCAGGGTATATATTCACTCTCGCGCAAGGAGCCATATCATGGAAAAGCTCAAAACAAACAATAGTCACTGCATCGTCCACAATGTATGCTGAGTTTATTGCTTGTTATGAGGCATCGGGACAGGTGAATTGGCTCAAGAAATTTATACCCAGTTTAAAGGTGGTCGACAGCATCGATAAACCACTAAAGTTGTATTGTGATAACGAGCCAGCAGTATTGTATGCTCACAACAATAAGTCAAGCAATGCCGCCAAGCACATTGACATAAAATATTATGTTGTGAAGGATAAAATCCGGGATCACGTCATAAGTCTTGAACATATAGGCACAGAAAAGATGTTAGCGGATCCGCTTACGAAAGGCTTACCGCCCAATGTGTTCAGAGAACACGTAGCCGGCATGGGTTTGAAGGAAGGCCTGTGATTCCTGGATAGTAAGAGGGCCCAAGGCGAGAATCTACCTCTGAACAGAAAAGTGTCTGTGGCTGTCTAATCTAATGGTAATAACTGTTATGATGAAACATGCTCAATACACTAATTTGTGATGGGGTGGGTTAACAAAGTGAGAAAGCAGAGATGAGATCAAGGGGGAGAATGTTGGGTTGATCTCCGAGGCCCAGCCCAACGGCTAGGGCCTCATTCCCCTTTGGATCGCGCCCTGATCGGGGGCGCCCAACCGCTCCATGGTTGGTGGGCCCCCGACGCGCTGCGCTATATAAAGGGAGTGGGGGCCGCAGGCTCGCGTCACGAGGTTCGCCGTGCCCCAAACCCCACTCTACAAACCCTAGGCCATCCGATCGGCTCGCGCAGTGGCGTCGGGAAGCACCACCGCGCCGCCACCTCTTCACTGCCGTACCACCGTCGTCGGACAACGCCGGTGGAGGCCCGAAGGAAGACGCGATCTACTTCACCGAGACATCTACGCCATGGACGCCTCCGGATCCGCTCCCTCCAATGACGGTTTAGTTCCTAAACCTCTAGTACTACTTCACAGTACATCACAGCATGTTCTCTTTGTATCCCGATTCCCGTTCGTGCTACTAGTCATAGATCCTAGCAAGGCCATCACCACCTAATTAGTCATGACACCTATCCGTAACAACGTTACCTGAGATGATAGTGCACTTACTGACTCCTGATCTTGATATGGCCTCACTACTGCTACATGTTTTTTACAGTGCCTTCCCAATTTTCACTATGTCCCGTGCTACCACTAGGTGTTTTTTTCGTGAGTTATAAATTCACAGGCAATTATACGTTCTATGCCACCACCAGGCTAAATGAGATATGTTGTATGCCGGACCCCTCCTGCTCTTCAACTCCATTGACCAGCTTTTTATGCTTACTTCCGAAAGTGCTGCATATGACATGCTGTTTCAGGCAAACAATGATAATGGGCTTCCACTGCAGTTCACCATATGTCATTTTGCTACTAGGATTCACTGATTTTGAAAAACCTATTTTCTGCCAGGTGTTTCATTTTGCATTATGCTTTGTAGAGTTATCAGAATATCTGATTGCAACAAAACTTTATTAGCTGCTGATTATGTTGTAGTCCTAAGATGCTGCTTCAGAATATCTATCATTCCTGCTTACTTGCGTTACACTATTTCTAATGTGCATGGCCACCTACAGATTTCCTGACTGTGCACACTAATCTCACCCATTCATTCACAGATTCTGCTACGGAAGCACGCAGGTTTCTACTTATGGAGTTTTCTGATATAACCTTACCAGGCTTACTAATTTTGAACATGCCACTACCAGTCAGGGCCGTGCACAAGGGCGTGCAACCTGTGCGATCAAACAGGGCCTCGGATTCTTAGGGGCCCAAAAATGGCCATCAGGTGATTAGTTCTAATACTCAATAGCCAAGTCTGTCTGTGATAAGTCCATGACGAGCGCATGCATATGTCTTGAGTCCGTGTCGTCATGCGTTGCTTCCCGTTCCACGTCTCCTTCCATCCGACTACATGGTGGCCCACTCAAACTCAGTAACTTGCCATCTCCTCTAGGCAGCCAGGACAGGGAATCTCAAGTCTGCTGATTTGCCGTAGTGCTGAACTGCCCATGAGTTGATGCATGTAATTTTTTTAGATAACTTATATGGGTAACTATGTCTTACTCTTTGTAATAGCATATTATTGTTGGAATTATTTCTCGTGAGTAATTGTCTTGTGCTCTCTTCATTCCAGATCATAAGACGCTTAGTCTTTTTTAGATTAGAGTTTAGAACAGGGCCTCGGATTTTGCCGGCACGGCCCTGCTACCAGTCCAAAGATTACTACGGCTTCAGTTCATTATATTGGACATGCCGTTAACCAACTCTCATGTCTTTGTTCCTTACTTCTCTTTTTTATAAAACCATGGGGGCTGGATGATCATAATTTGCTGATTTTTGAGGCAGCAGCTATGCATACTGAATTATTTATCATATTTAATTATTACCTGTGTGCATGTACACATCACTTTTAACATAATGGAACACACATATTTCTCAAATTTTGGGTCAAAATAATCTTTACACGCTGCTTATTGCTAAATCGTTAACTTCAAAACCAGGGAATAGGCCAATGAGTGACATAACAGTTTTTTTGGTGTTTTCCTTACTACTACAGCCGGTCCTTGATGAGAACAGCAACAACAAGGTGCGCGTGTCAAATCATCTCTACAGGATACCATTTGAAGAATAGTTTGTGCGTGCCACACATTAGGATGTGTAATCTGTCCAGTTTGTACTCTGTTTAATGCATACTTCAAAAATAAGTTACCTGGAGTTTTTACAGTCTTTTTGCATCTTAGCTCGCAATAAAGGTAACTTTTATCAAAAATTGGTATTCTCGCCAAGCGCGGGGAACTGGCTAGTTAAATAGGATTCCTTGTGTAATATAAATCTGTTTTTTTTTGTTTTCTTTTTTCCTTGTGTAATAGTGGGAATGATGACATGATAGGGTGCATCGGCTACTTGGAAAGCAAGATATTGGCTAGCAGATGGTCTTGGGAGCCAAGCTATATCCCAAAGAATAATCTTGTAACAAACCAGTCGGGTGTTTCAGGTGGATGTGACACCTCAGTGTCAGGTCCCCTAGAAACACTTGATTGCAACCGAGGAATATAATCGAGGTCTTGTTTAGATGCATCCAAAAGTTAGAATTTTTTCACTCTCTCCATCACATCAATTTTTAGCTGCTTGCATGGAGTATTAAATGTAGATAAAAAATAACTAATTACATAGTTTAGTTAGAAATCACGAGATGAATCTTTTGAGCCTAGTTAGTTCACGATTGGATAATATTTATCAAATAAGACGAAAATGATACTATTCATCAGGTTCAAAAATTTTGCAAACTAAACAAGGCGCGAGTGAGAAATCCCAGGCGAACACTTGATTTCTATAACCACCAGATCCATATCTAATGTTGCAAATAAAATATATCAAATAAATGAAAAAATCAAATAATAAAATAAAAAATTACCAGATAATTACTATGAAGTGCAAATTGGAAAATTTTAAAAGAAAAAGCAAATAAAACATACAAACAACAAATAATACAAAAATATTAAACATAGAAAAAAGCCAGATTGTTTTTATGGAATTCAAATTACAATATTTCAAAGAGGACCAAATAAAACATATAGAAAAACAAAAAATTATAAACAATTAATTTATACCAATTAAACACAAAACTTATACCCGAACAAAAGTAGTAAAATATGGTTCGAGCAGATGTAGGCCTGGTTTAGATTGCAACTTTTTGCAATCTGGACTACTGTAGCATTTTCGTTTGTATTTAGTAATTAGTGTCTAATCATGAACTAATTAGGCTCAAAAGATTCGTCTCACAAATTATAGACAAACTGTATAATTAATTATTTTTTTACCTATATTTAGTTATTCATACGTGTGTCTAAAAATTGATGTGATGGAGAGAGTGTGTAAAAATTTAAAATTTAGAACGTAACTAAACCAGGCCGTAATCTGCAAGGGGTGTGATAATTGAATTGACAAGGCGATATGACACGCAGCAGGCAGATGACATGCAGCTTGGCCAGCCCCACGCCCATTCTCTCCCGTGGAGACATGCATGCAACCGACGGGCCCCACGCCCCTTCTCTCTCATGCTCACGGTGGAGATTTGCATGCAACCGGCGGACCCCACGCCCCTTCTCTCTCATGCTCAAGCGGTGGACATGCATGCAACCGGCGGGCCCACGCCCCTTCTCTCTCATGCGTGTGCAGTGGATGGCAGAGTCCCAGCCGCATCCGATGGCGAGAAAATCGAGTGAGCCGGGGACAAGAATCACTCGAGCGTCATATAGATTTACTGACTAGAAAACCATAGATCGACATTCCATCTATAACGACCCTACCTCCAGACTATATAAGAGGGGTAGGGGTGACCCATTCATAGACCTTCAAGATTGGTAGCTTGCAAGGCTAGACAGACTAATCAGCGTCCCTGTAAACCCTGAGCATACGATATACGAGGAGCATTCTATACTGGATGTAGGGTACCACATAGCTGAACCAGTATACATCTATGTCTTGTATGCTACCATTCTAATTTCCTACATATAAATTGCTGATCTACTTGTCGAATGATAAACTCTATGAGGTAGGGAACGAACCAACAGCCTTCTGCTTAGAAAACAAAAGTAGAGTGTGCAGCTAAGTGCACACTCTACATAGGGGCATCCTCCTCTCATAAGTAAGTGTGCAATTAAGTGCTAATAATCCAAAGTGCTTTAGGTGTTCTTGAGATTATGCTAATTGTGATCCTATGGAATTAACGATTAAGTGACTAAGATCTAACACTTTTATGTTGAAAAAATTGTAGCTAATGAGCTATGACAAAACAATGTCCCGCCTAAGTAGGTACAAATTCGAGGACTTTAAATGAAGGGGCAATAAAGGTATAGACCGGGAAGAGAATAATCAATCATGGCTTTACAAGCAAATCATACTAAAATGACATGTTTTCACAAAACAAAATATAAAAAATGGCCTCAAATATGCAAAGTTTCAAAAAACAATTAATGCCTAGATGTGTGGTTTTTCTATAAACAAGCACAATGCTCGTGTGTTGCAATGTTATATATATATATAATATTTATTTATAGTGATATTTTCTTTTGAAACTCTAGAGTTGTTTATTACTGATATGAATTACTTCCTCGATCTATCTTGAAATACATGATATCCTACAAATTTAGGACATATTATATGAGAAAAATGACGCATGTAGCCCTCTCTGATTACCTTATTTGGATTGGTGATAGACATTAATAGTAAGTATGCATGTGAATGTTGCCTTTCTAAAGTGAGTTGGAGGATTAGTTTATTTAGAAACCCTTATAATTTAGGATAATTTTTGAATGCTTGATACATTATATTTTAGGACTTAGGGAGTAGTTCAACATATTCGTCAATTAACATTAAAATTCATCATTATGGGGGGGGGATGGGGATTGTAACATAAAAGCATCTCCAATAGTACAAGAAAACAATTGGTAAATCAATGAGTTTTCCATGTGGCTAAAAAAAGGTTGGGAGCACATTTGATAGGTTACTCCAACAATTTCCAAAATCTCATTCCTAAAAGGTAGATGATAATTCTGCATTAGGAACCCTAGACTATTTCCAAATCAAACAGCTACTTTTATACTTTCTTTCTCTCTTGTATATTTGTATTATGTACCCTGCTGTTACTTATAATTCTTACCCACGTTCTTCCACCTCTAAATTGGCCAATTGATACGCGCGTATATTTCGGTGCGACTGGATCAATTTTCCTAAGTACAAAAGATTGAGAGTTGAGATAAGGCGTTATCAGAGAGTGATTTTTTCAGTCTTACCAAAAACTTAAGATTGAGAGTTGGTTTTGAAAACTGTGGAAGGTGCTCGAAGAAATTGATCTAAATCGTAGCATGTTTATTCGCTAGGAAAAGGCACCTGGTGAAATGAAGCCCAAGCATTTATCTATTCAAGTTCCAGCCCATAACTTTACATAGCCTATTATTAGTTGGACCAGGATTTCGAAATTAACAGCAACTATTTAGCCCATTTTGACTCCTCGAGCAGGCCTTAGCCCAGCAACTTGCACTGGGTTTAGCCCAGCAACTTGCGCCTGACCAAAAGAGGGTGACAAGAAAAAGAAGAGAGACTCATTGATCAGAAAATATATAAACCACTAGTTATATGTCCGAGTACGTTGCACCGGGATCATAATCTTTTGAATTGAACCTCAGCAATCGGACGTGGACACGTGGGCTCTCAGGACTTCATATCGGACGAGGACACGTGAATCCGGTCCTTGTATCATAACTAGGTACGACGCGGATGTTTGAGCTCTGATTGGAGTATGATTCGTATCAGACGATCAAGATTTGGTATCACCAGGTAGATTATGACTTTAAGTTTTTTTAGGTGCAGATAGAAGAGATAGAGATTTATACCCTAGTAAATAGTTGTTTATTGGGCGTGTGCTTTGGGTTTGGATGAAACCAATTTGCATATTCCCCATGTACTTTTATGTTTATTTTTGAAAATAACATGAAAAAAATCCTGTTTTGTTTGAGAAAAAAAATCCTGAGTGTTCGTTCACAAGTGACCACTGATTGTTGTCCTTCTTTCTTAATAAAGTTTTGGATTAAAGTTTGCATTTTTCGTAGGTATTCGATGAATCCTGTCGACAAGCAACATTACCACTTCCACCACGTAGCAGCAGATTTTTTCTGTTAAACAAAGCACTCATCACATCAACTTTTTACCCAAGTTATTAGGACCGGACCGGAGATCAAACCAGCCAGGACGTCGGTTCACTGGTCCAACCGTTTGGAACCAGTTGAACCTCAGTACTACACCCAGCACCACGAAAATACTGAATAATACTGAAATGTGAGTACTGAACAGTACTGAATTTTATTCAGTATAACAGCTTGGTGTAGAATACGTATTCTACACATAGGGTGTAGAATAGCGCGTATATATATATATATATATATATATATATATATATATATATATATATATATATATATATATAATTAATAGATGATAAAAAACATAAATTTAATTGCACGGCTATAAGATTCATACATATGTATATATAGAACGACACGTTCTTAATTGAAAACATAAAGTGTGTGATATCAATAACATAAGATTCAGCTTCATACATAGTTCATACTGCATACACAACCTAGGATGAAATATAATCTGCTAAACAAACACAGAAGCATCAGGGCGTGTTTAGATCCAAAAATTTTTTTGGCAAAAAGTTCCTGTAGCACTTTTTGTTGTTATTTGGTAAAATTTGTCCAATCATAGACTAACTAGGTTCAAAAGATTTGTCTTGACATTTACAGATAAACTGTGCAATTAGTTATTTTTTTACCTACATTTAATGCTCCATGCATACGTTAAAGATTCAATGTAACGGGTACTGTGTAAAAAAATTTAGATGTTTTTATTCTGGACTAAATTTGACAGATACTCATCCACAGTTGCCTAATACTTCTAGGAGTTCCAGCACTCAATTAGATAGATACTCAGATCAGATCCACAGTTGCCTAATATCTTAACTAGAAAGAAAGCACTCGATTCGGTCAGTACTCAATGCTCACTTACTCGGTAACCACTAGCCAGTGCCCAGTAGGCCAGTAGTGCTGGAAAAGGCATAATATGCATATACACTTATACAGTACACAAGCTTACCATTAGCCATGTCCAGTGGCGGATCTAGGACAAAATATTAGGGGGGCTGAACTTTACGGCTGGCTCGACCTTCATCTTCAACCTTTGTAAAGTGTCCAACGCCTCCTTCCTAAGTTCCAATGGCCGAACTTTCATGGGGGCTCAGGGGGCTAGTCTCTTCTTCTTCCTCTCTTTCTCTCCATTTTTCTTCTTTCCTCCACCTCTTCTTCTCCCTCACCCTCCCCATATTTCCATTGATGCACCAGCTGTAGGGGGGCTGGAGCCCCCTAGCCCCCCTTGTAGATCCGCCCCTGGCCATGTCGTGTAGCCGTGGATGTGGATGTGGATGGAGTTTGAAGATGAAGCCTTCGAGAGCAGAGAAGAGAGGCTTGGAGTTGGAGCAATGGAGCAGTGGAGCCTTGGAGAGCAGAGAAGCAGGCAGCACCGCAGCACTCCAGCAGTCGCTCTCGCTCTGCGCCGCGTGCCGCCAGCCGGAGTCCGCAGATCATCTACGCCCGCCCCCACCCCGGCCGGCCGCCGTCGCCTGCGCGCGACGACGGCCAGAGCGGAGCTGCACGCGCGCTGCTACCAGATGCCCGTAGCAGAGCTGCCGCCGCAAGCGTGAAAAGAATTTTTCCCCTTGCTTCTGCTTTCAGCCGGCAAAACAACACGAAAAGGACCCAATTTGACCAAATTCCAATAGTACCCCTAAGTAGATAAGGTCGTCCTCGGTTCACCAAGGGGCAATTTTGAAAAAAATAAAAAACTCACCGGTTCGCATGGACCGGCAGGTTCACCGGTTCGACAAAAACCGGCCGGTTCAACCGGTTTATAGCAGTTCTATTACATAGATGGTCTTTTAACCGAACCGGACCGGTGTAGGTCTGGTTCGGTCTTTTACCGGTCCGACCGTGGGTCCAGTCTGGTCCGAATAACTAGGCTTTTCACATTCACATATGCACCTGTGCAGTAAATGGCCTCCTATCGCAAACTATTTTTTTCGTTTTCTATTTGATGTCAGAACTCAGAGGATGGAAACAATGATGAGACAGACGACTGATGGCATGGATAGGGTTACGGGTGGGACTGATATGTTGGGCTAAAACGTCAAGCTTTATGAGACAATATTTGAATCTTAAAACGACCAGTATTTTGAAGCAGAGAGAGTAAGTCCCTTAGATTGTGTTTAGTTTCTAAATATTTTTTTTTGTCTTCTACGGTAAAAGAGCATCTTTGGACACATGCATGGAGTACTAAATATAGATGAATAAAAAACTAATTGCACAGTTCTCGGAAAAATCGCGAGACAAATCTTTTAAGCCTAATTAGTCCATGAAAAGCCTTAAGTGCTACATACCCACATGTGCTAATGACAGATTAATTAGTATTATTAGATTCGTCTCGCAGTTTTCTGATGGGTTCTATAATTTATTTTTTATTAATATCCGAAGACCATTCTCAACATTCTTCCGACACATCCGATGTGATATCCAAAAATTTTCTTCAACCCAACTAAACACCCGCTTAGTCAGAGATTGTAAAGACGCAACCTGGGCTGCACCGTGCGCTGCAATGTCATATAGAGGCAGAGCACGATTGGATTGGCACCAATGTTTTTGTCTTCCCGAACAGCGAAGTGAAGACCCAAATACCCTCCACAGCTCCACTTGCAGCTCGTGGTGTGGACCAGCGGCATGTGTGGCTTTAGATCTCCTTGTTCATGATTCATGGCTGTCATTTTAGAACATGGACAAGTAACGTTAATAAAAATAAAATCAATTATTTCTATAGTTTTCTTAAATTTTGTCAAGATATACTAAGTAATGAAACAATTTTCTAAGAAAATCAAAGAAATTTGATGTTTTTGAATTTTATTTTAATTTGACATAGTTTATGTTTGACGTGTCGTATTCACGCCGATTGTATTTGGTGTTTAATATGTAAAAAAATGTCTAAGAGATTAATATCTTTCTCTAGGATTGTTTCAACCTTTTCTAGAATTTAATTTCTGTTTCTCTCAACTAAAATGCTCTGTTCATCCGGCTTATAATCTATACCTTTCAGCTTGTTTTTTCAGCCGAAACTGTATTTTTCTCTCACAACAAATCAGCCAACAATGTTTTTCAGCCGCTTATCAGCACAGCCGAACAGGGCCTAAGTCCTTTTGTCGGAAGCTCCTAATAATCTTTTCAAGCGTTCCAACAAATACTTCTTTGGATTCTCCATATTACAATCTATCCCGGATTTTTCTCATATTGTTCTCCAACTTTAACTAATTTTGTAATAAGTTTATCGATTATGCAATGACATTTTAATGATGCACTGTCAAAATGCAGCATACATCCCGGGATAAATGTGGTTTGTAGCCGATTTTGTCATTTTAAATTTATGTGTTATATAATTGTCAATGTCATGCAATATCTTTTTGTTCGCAAACACATAGAAGAGATACTACAAATCCTTATCTATCCCTAATACTAAAGAGCCAAAATTTCTTTCCATTTTTTTTGTCTGGCCTCTCCTAGCTAACTTCATGAATGTGGAAATTATCTCTATTACGTGTCTACGACTGCCATGTTTTGTATGACATATGCATAATTTATAGATAGGTCCTTAAGGTAACTTGGATAGCTACGATCCTAATCCGAACCGATGGCTCCGATCCTAAATAAGTTGAATTGGAATCCTATCCTAATCGAAATAGATAAATAAATCTATTTATTATAACTAATATAAAAGAGCCTTCATGCTATGATATTTGTTTCTCGACAGTACAATGCAACACGTAAAGAAACACAAAGAACCCACAAACAAAGTAAAAAAAAGAAAGAAAAGAAGAAATCAGCCATAACCCAGAATCGAAACAGAGCTCCAATCGAATTATTGGAAGAAAATGTGTCGATGGATGAAATGATTGTGTGTATTGATTGATGAACAGTGTGCAGATATTTATACAAGCCCAATGGGCAGTTGCCTGTTGGCCAAAAGGTATCTCTACGGGATCTAAAGGTGTCTCCATGGTAAACCTGATTAGCAGTTGCTAATGATGGGATTAACAAATTGATCACAATTTATTTAATATTAACACTCCCCCTTGATCAATTGGTTCCCGTAGACGTCTTTGTTTGTTCATCAGTCAGCATCTTGAAGCTTTAGGAAAACCCTGTGGAAAAAAACAAAGTATACGATATACCAGACAAAATTCCTTAAAACCCAGTGGAAAAAATAAGGAGAAATACCATGATATATATTACTCCCAACGTTAATAGACCCTTTAGGTGTTTCCAAAGACATAGTCTAAAAACAATTTGATCAAAGATCAATATGTCATAACTATTATTTTCGAAAAACCCTTGTGGAAAAAAATAGATAATACGACATTTACTATATGTTAACATTACCTCATTAAAAACTTTACACGAGAAACTCTAGAAGAGTAAATCTCATAAAAAGAAAAAAGTGTAATGTGATGTTTGAAACAAGTTATATTTTATAGGGATTCTCCCCCCTGATTCTTGCAAGTCTCTAAGTCTTCTCGTACCAATCCCTTCAACACATTTATGGAATGTGGAGTATGGTAGAGACTTTGTGAATAAATCCGCAAGATTATCACAAGGCTTAGTTGCAAGATTTCAATTTCTTCATTCTTTTGGAGTTTACGAGGATAGAACAACTTAGGAATAATACGTTTAATTATATTACTCTTAATATAACCTGATTCCATTTGTGTAACAATACCGAATTATCTTCAAAGATAATGGTTGGTGTCTCAAGTGCACCAATACCACATGATTGTATTATGTGGTTTTTCATTCTGCGAAGCCATACGCATTCGTGTGATATTTCATATAAAGCAATTATTTCAGAATGATTGGTGGAAGTAGACACCAAAGTCTGCTTTGAAGACTTCCAAGATATTGCTATTCCACCTTGCAAGAATACAAAGCCTGTTTGTGATCTGCCATTGTAGAGACCTGATAAATAACCAGCATCTGTATATCCTAACAGAATTGGATCTCGATTTCTACTATAGAATAATCCAAGATCTCTAGTGCCATTCAAATATCTTAAAATGGTTTCAACTCCTACCCAATGACGTTTGGTGGGAGCCACACTATGTCTTGCCAGCAAATTAACTGCGAATGCAATATCCAGCCGGGTGCTATTAGCAAGATACATAAGTGCTCCAACAGCACTAAGATATGGGACATGTGGTCCTAGTATCTCTTCTCCTTCTTCCCGTGGTCTAAAAGGATCCTTCTCAACATCTAAGGATCTCACTACCATCGAGGTTTTTGCTGGATATGACTTATCCATACTGAATTTCTCCAATACTTTTTAGACATAGGCAGCTTGGTATATAATATACCAGAACGAAAGTGCTCAAGTTGTAAACCTAAGAAGAATTTGGTTTGACCCAAATCTTTCATTTCAAACTCCGTATTTAAATGATTACGTGCTTCATTAATGTTGGGTTCGTTGCCAATGATATTAAGATGATCAATGTATACTCCAAAATATAATAGAATCACATATTGCATTGTAATATGATAAAAACAAAACATATTTATATACAATGACAAGGTACATCAGGTACAGAGCAACATCAAACAATACAAATAAACTGATGTTCGGTAGGGAATTAAATTAGCTAAAGCATATGCTAATTAACTGTACTACTGCTTGTCGGTGTTTCATACCACCGACAAGTGAATTTGTATTACGTGCTTGGCCCGGATGGTGTGATAAGAAGACACAAGGATGTATACTGGTTTGGGCGGAATGTTCTTATGTCCAGTCGCTGCTGCTCGTGTTACTAGCACTGAAGGTTTGCAGTAGGGGTTACAAATTGGTGAGAGAGGGATGAAGCCCCAAGTCTCTAGTGAATGTGAAGTGGAGTTGAAGTTCTTCTGTGTGTTGGAAACTCTTGCCCGAGTGGGGCGCCTAGCCTTCCCTTTTATAGACCAAGGGAAGGACCTGGGGTACACGAGGGAGAAAGAGAGAAAGAGGAAAAGAAGGAAGAGGAAAAACAGAGAAGAAGAGAGCCCTGGGGCATCGCCGCCCTTCTCCGCAGGTGGGTCCTGCTGGTCCTGCAGACAATAATGGAAGCGTGCGCACATCGTGACCCTGTCGTCACTGGTGCTACAGGCAGGCGCCGTCGTCCAGTCATGGTGCCCCGTACTGTCCTGGCCTGCCGTATGGTCAACAGATCCTCTTGACTGGAGTTGCATGGGTATCGAAGCCGCACAGTGCAGGTTTGCCCGGCGCTATTGGAGACGTGAATCCCCAGGTATAGCCTGTTGTGGCCACCAATCATGTCGAGATGCGTCTGCCCCCTCCCTAGCATTAGGGGCATGGTCTCGGTCCCACATCTTGTGTTCGTAGCGGTTGGGGGCGGTATGGGCCCTTACGGAAGCCCGCGTCCTCGCTCGAGGCCAAGTCCGCAACCTCGGGCCGGACAAGGTGGAATCCTCTCCAAGGGATCGGGCGGGATAGATCTCACGCCCCAAGGGTCGAACGAGGGGGAGCCTTTCCCCACGGGGTCGGGCGTGGCCGGGCCCGTGCCCCTAGGACCGGGTGTGGCGGATCCCACGCCCCTAGGGTCGAGCGGAGCGGAGCTCACGCCCTCGGGGCCGGGCGGGATAGAGCCCGTGCCCAGGGGGTCGAGCGAGGCGAGATCCTCTTTAGGGGGGTTGGGCGGGACAAATCCCACGCCCCTAGGGTCGGATGATGCCGTGGTCACCGTCAGGGGAGTTAGTGTTGACGACAATTAGCTCCTTTTCTCCGGGTACCCTAATATTGGTACCCGATAGTAGCCCTCGAGCCTACGGAGAAGTTGGGAACTTCTGCGCAGGCTCTTGCGAATGGAGAAATTTCCCCAATCGCTTGAGGGTGCGCGCGAGCATGCTCGATGGGTGTAGTCCCCGGGCCTTGTCTCTTGCAGTTTGTAGGACACCCCCAGCTAGGTTAATTCGTCATTCGTGTGCGACCACGCATCGGGTCTCTTTTATGAGTCCTAGCCCCCGAGCCCCACGCATAGCAGGGTTCCGGTCGAGGGGTCGGGTCGTCTTCTACTTGTTCCCCCTCAAGCATTCTTTCGATAAAACAGATGGATTGAGTCATGCCATGATTTTCCTCACTAGACGAATCATGGTGCTCGCCAAGCTGTTTATGGGCTAGTTCGAGTGGGGCCCCTGGTTCCCGTTCATGGGGATCTGGCATGGGTTAGCTGGTGACCGACTCTAGATTCCTGACAGCCAACTCATATAGTTCCTAGACCTATTCGACTGGTTCCGAGGGCTCGACGCCTCTCTTCGAGGAGAAACCATGGGCCGTGCACTGCCAAGACTCGAACATGGGCCGGGATGACCATGGCGCTCATGCGCCCGGGTATTGACTGCTAGCGGACCCATCCCTTTCCATCTGTATCCCTTCTTACCTGCGGCGGTTTGCGGCCCACTAGGCGAGACGAACGGCTATCGGGTGCGCCTCTCGTGGGGGCGGCTAGAGGTCATGTGCGCATGCCCCACGAAGGGACACGGCGATGGGACACGGCGGGCGTGTGGATCTAGGCAAGTAGTTGGCTTCCTCGTCTAATGCCTTCCCCAAAAAAACCAGGGGTTAGCCCTTTAGATTTGGGATGCTCACCTACATCCTTGCCTTCCTTGCTCCACCGTGCCATTGCTAGGGTTCATCGCTCTCGTTTCTCCTCCACCGCCATCGCCGCAACTTTCGTTCTTCTGCTTTTGCCTTCCATGGATCTATGGGTTCGCTCGGATTGCACCTAGGCATGCATGGAGAGCCTCATCAGGTGCGGTCTCCTTTGCGCGAGGACTAAGGCGAACGAGTGGCTGCTGCTCGACGGCCAAGACTCGCCATCATCGCCCGACGGCTATGTGGTGTCGTTCACACACTTCCACGAGCACGGGTCCGTGGCTCCTCCCCACCGCTTCCTCCTCGGGCTCCTCCACTACTACAAGATCGGCCTTCATCGCGCTCTGTGAAGGTTACCTGGGAATCGAACCTCACTTCGATCTCTGGAGGCACTTCTTCTCCGTCAACCTACAAAAGAAGAGGGGGCACGGCCGGGCAGAAGTGACGATGCTGATGGGGTGCCTCAGGAACAATCGGTCCAAAGACTATATGGCCACCAGGCTATCGACATCCAACAAGGGGTGGCATTAGCAATGGTTATATCTGAAGAACAATGCTGCTCCGAATGTGTCAGAGCACGCGTTGCTAGAGTACACCGAGCATGTGGTTGAAGTAGTCCTAGAGTCATGGGCGAAGTGGGGTGTCCCGAAGAAGGATGTGAAGAAGATCACCGACCACCTAGCCACCATCAAGATCTTGAAGGAGAATGGTGTAAAGGGGAGCTACATCATCGGGGTGTTCCACGTGAGGAGGGTGGCACTGCTGATGGCGCACGCACTCCCGCTGTACCGAATGACGCCCGGTGCGCCACTCGAGGGGACAGTGCTCACCGAGGGCCCCCTCGCCAATTCTGAAATTGCACAGCGCATCAAAGAGGTGATGGAGCCTGCGCCGGACTCGTCAGGGGCCATCCTCGACTTCGTGAAGGGTCGAGATGGCGGACTAGAGGGGGGTGAATAGTCCATTCTAAAATTAATCGTGTCGGCTAACCGAAACAAATGCGGAATTAAAACTATCAGTCTAGTCAAGACTACACCCCTTCTATCTAAGTTCACAAGCACCTATCAAAGATTCTAAAAAGCAACTAAGGTGCTTTCCTTAGCAAGAGCTCTCCTAATTAATTCTAGAGCAAGGTCACACAAACTTATGCACTAGTACTTTAGCAAGCACTAGGGAGCTTCTATACAACTAGTAAGCAAAAGCACAAAGCCAACTAAGCTCACTAGCAAAGCTCAATAACAAGGCAACCAATGCCAAATTAGAGAGTGCAAAGTACTTAGCTATACAAACTAAGCAATGTGATTAACAAGGTTACACAAACCAAATTAGCCACGCAAAGGGGAGCTTCTAGCTACACAAGCAAGAAGGTAACTAGCTAACTACACAAGCCAACTAGTTATAAGAGCAACTACACAAGCACAAGTATATGAATGTAAATACAAGCTTGTGAATCAAAAGCAAACCACCGAGAAGATGTACACAAGGTTGACACGGCGGTTTTTTACCAAGGTTCACTTGGTTGCCACCAAGCTAGTCCCCGTTGTGGCGATACACCCACTTGATGGATCACGAGCTAATTGACTATCAAGAGTCAAACCCTCCGCGGGTGCCGCACATCCACTCTCAAGATGGGGATCCTCCAAACCACGAGCTTTACTAAAGTTGCTCTTCCCGATCCCCGCGGGGTGAGCACAATCCCCCTCACAAATCCTCCTCCGAAGCCACGTACAATCTCCACGCGTGCTTCAACGGAGTCGCAAGCTACCAAGCCATCTAGGAGGTGGCAACCTCCAAGAGTAACAAGCACCACCGCCTTGCAACACGATCACCTAGTGCCACTCGATGCAATCCTCACGATGCAACGCACTAGAATCGCTCACTCACTCGATCGGATGATCACTATCAAGCTCAAGTGAGTTAGAGGCTCTCCAAGCACTCCACAAGCATGGACACTACGTCCCAAGGGTGCCAAGCATCAGCCAAGGCTGACCACCACTTCTATTTATAGCCCCACAACCAAATATAGCCGTTAGCAAGTCACTGGGCGTTTTTCGGGGGCGACAGACACTTCTGTCGCCAAGCCGACAGACGCTACAGGCGCGTCTATCGCACCACCACGTGCCACGTGTCCCGCTCAACCGAAAAGCCAACGGTCGAATTCGCCTTCGACAGACGCGTCCGACACGAGACCGCTCCCGCGTCTATCATGCGACAAACGCGGTCCAGAACGCTCCCGCGCCCCGCTCAGCCGCGACAGACGCGTCTGTCGATCGATCGACAGACGTGGCGCAGCGTCTGACGCTCACGCGCTCGCCAGGCCGCCGAACACTCAGCGACAGATGCTGACGCCAGTGTCTGTCGCGTGAGCGTCCGCATGTCCGTCGTCTCCTCCTCTGCTGACCGTGCCTAGGGCAGACCGATGACGTCACCTACGACAGACGCTGACGCACGGCGTCTGTCACTGCATCACCCCCACGTCCGACGCATCCTCCTCTACTGATCGCGCCTGGGGCAGACCGATGATGTCACCTGTGATAGACGCTGACGCACGACGTCTGTTGCTGCATCACCCCCACGTCCGACGCATCCTCCTCTACTAACCACGCCTAGGGTAGACCGACAGACGCTAGGGTCACATCTGTCGCCTCCGCGACCAGCGTCTGTCGCTTATATTTCAAGCGAAACTCCACCTTTGCTTGCTCCACTTGTTCCACCCTTTCACAAATGAGCTATCCCAAGTATGTGTATCACTAAAGCACATGTTTTAGCTCATGAAACACCTCCGTGATTTCGCCTCCAATTCTTGACATCGGCGTAAAGGAAAATAGTCATTTCATTTCCTCAAAAACGCCTGAATGTGCCAACACCAACAAGTGATCACCACCTTGTGCACGTGTGTTAGCATTTTCACAATCATTTTCTCCGAGGATTTAGGCACTCAACTTGCCTCGCCACTCGATCCTAACACGTATAAAAAGTTAGATCGCTCAAGTGGCACTAGATGACCGATATGCAAACAAGTTTGCCCCTCTTGATAGTACGGCCATCTATCCTAAATCCGGTCATCAACTTCTCTACACACCTATGACCGGTGAAATGGAAATGCCTTAGGTTATACCTTTGCCTTGCGCATTTCACTCCATCTCCTCCGACGTTGATGCAACACATGCACCAACCATATCACAAATGATATGATCCATTTCATATCATCATGTGACCTTGGTCCATCGATCTTGACCTCACTTGCTCTTCACCGTTGCATCGGTCCATCAGCGCCAAGTCTTGCTCAAGCTTCACCGCCTCACGGTCCATCGCTCCATAGCCTCCAACTTGCCCTTCACACTTGCAACCGGTCTGTCGAGCCAAGCCTCATCTTGATCTTCACCACCTTAGCCACATGACACCATGTCATGTCTCATATGCAATGAGCTCCTCCATGACACCATCACCTGTGGACTAATCTCCTGTGTATCTCACATTAAACACAATTAGTCCACCTAAGGTTGTCACTCAATTACCAAAACCAAACAAGGACCTTTCACTTCGTGTACCCGATGCCGAGGCATCCCCTAATGCGGCCAGACACAAGCTTTGTTGAGTTTGTAAGTATTCCTCTTTCTCTCGCCCCCCTTTTCCCCGTTAATTTTTCATCGCCTACTTGTCCAACCTCGAGTGGAATGGTGGTAGCCAAGGGATCTCGTCCTCACAGACCACCTAGCGCTATTGCCTAGGAGCGCGGCCATGAGGGTAGTGAACCGTGCTGTGAACGAGGCGCAAAGGAAGGCGAAGGAGGATAGGAAGAAGAAGCCGTGCAAAAAGCAGGTGAGGTGGGACCGAGGCGAGGACTTCTCAGATGGGGAGGAGGAGGAAGGAGAAGAGGAAGGGAAGATCGCAGGCGACGTTGATGGCATCTCGTGGGACGACCTGGCAGAGGAGGATGAGCCAGGAGATGGTGGGTCCTCTTCATGGCAGCAGGCGATAGGGGACGCCGATTTGTCCTTGGGAAACTGCCCTATGGGGACCCTTCCTGTTCCATGCGGGAGAGGCCCATCCCTCAAAGCCGACGGAGGCAGGTCACCCCATCGATGCGCCTCGAGGACTGACGGAGGTGGGTCGCTCCGCCCCGTCTGAGCCCTCGGAGCGGGCGGAGGGCTAGAAGAGGTAGCGCTCTGATGAGGAGCGGTCGAGGCCAGGTGGGTCAGCCCTGAAACGTTCCCACCTAGTGCACCAAGGTAAGTTCATGAGCTTCTTCATGCCATTATTTTGGGTGACATTTGCCATGGGCTTATTGTTGTGCCCTATGCAGCGCCGGCAGGCTCAGGACTCCCCTGGCACTCGCATCGAAGAAGAGCGTCGCCCTCCGGGCGGCGCGACAGTCATCGGCTGGCATCATGCCCCACTCGAGCGGGAGCTGCACTGGGATGGCCATGGTGAGGATGAGCAAGCACCGCTGGTGGCGATGATGGTGTCCTCCATGACCATGACGTCGGCAGTGGTGATGACGCAAATGGGGCCGCTGGTCACGCAGGTGGTTGTGTCTACGGCGGAGCAGATGGGCGAGGAGCGGATGGAGGCAAACGTGTCCACGACACCCGTGGTGGATGCGACATAGCCGATCATGACCGCACCAACACCGGTGGAGGTGGAGATGCCCATGACAAATGGGTCATGGCCAGGTGCGGCCGTGATGTCGCAAGAGGAGACGACGCAGTCCCAGCTATTGGTGGCGCAGGCGACGGTGTCCGAGGCAGGGTGGACCAAAGGGGACATGACCGAGGTGTCCCTGGAGGTCATGGTGATGGAGCAGGGGCTTGCGTCCGCACTGCTGACCCCTTCTACCGCCAGAGAAACCGTCCCCATGGGGGTGTCACGGCAGGAGGGTCCAGCGGTGCCCGGATCCGATGAGGAGTCGTCCCGAGCCTTGGCCCGAGCGGACAACCAGGAGGCATGGGGTGGAACCCAGATCGAGTGGGTAGACCTACAGAACCTGGGGGCCACGCTCTTCTCCCTTGACGACACCGCGGAGGAGAAGGAGTGGCGCGGCTTCCACGCGATGCTCGGAGGTGTGGTGCATGCTTTGAACACCGCGTTGCGCACGCTGAACGACGCTGTCCCAACTAGGCAAGTGTCACGTGTTCATACTCTTGATCTCCATTTTATGTTTTGGTGTTTCTAACTTGTCCCCTCCCTGCAGTCCCTTATGGTGTGCAGTCGGGGGAAATCCTGGTTCCTTCAGCAGCAGAAGGACGTCTGGGATCACCTCGCCGAGGAGGTGTGGCTACGGGGAAAGTTGGCCGCACGGCTCACCACCGCCCAGTAGAGGGTGGCGGAGCTCGCGCCTGCCATTGAGGAGGTGGCTAGTCTTTGGGCCTGAGAAATAGAGGTCCATCGTGGTGCCAACGAAGCTGGGGAGAAGGTCCTGGCTCTATTGGAGAGGGCACGCAAGGATGAAGAGGAGGCCACGGCGATCAAGGAGTGGGATGAGCTACTTTAGAGGGATGCTGAAGCCCGCCAGTGGACCCTCAACCTCTTGGGTGAGGTTGAGGAGAGGGAACTGAAACTAGCGGTTGAGGGGAGGCTCGCAGCCTTGGAGACAAGAACACGTCAGGATACCGTGATGATCGAGCAGCTGCACAAGGAGCGGGATGGGTTGCTCCAGACCATGGAGAGGCTTTGCTCGGAGCGCAACACGGCTTGCGAGCAGCGTGGCACGGCCTGCTAGGAGCATGACGACGCCCAGCAGTGGGTTGGCTCCCTCAAAGCTGAGCTTGAAAGGGAGAAGACCCAGAAGTTGGAAGCTGAGAGCGTTTCTACCGGCTTGCCAAAGACCTGTCATGGGACAGGGCAAAGATGCAGGGCCTAGAGATGGAGCTTGCCGAGACGAAGAAGAATTTCTAGATGGAGAATGACAAGCACGGTTTGCTGCGTGCTACCATCAGGGTCATCTGTGATGACCTCGAGGTGGTGCAGACAGAGGGGACCAGTTTGCTGGTGGCTCACGTCGTCGAGATCACAGCTTGGGCTCGCGTGCCCGAGAGGAATGCTCTCCGTGCTAGCATCCTTTGATCGTTCGCGATTGCTCACTCCCACTATGGGGACAGCATCGACCTAGATATGATGAGCCTCAGCTACGCGCCTGGCTATGAAGACGAGGAGCTGGAAGAGATAGAGACAGTGGTGGCACCCTTGTGCAGGACCTATCAAGCAGAATAGAAGACGTAGTTCTCCCCTAGAGGGGTTAGCTTAGTTCGTGATCATGGTGTTGGGCCGTAGTGCCCAAAAACTTGAAAAGAACAAGTTGTTTCTTTTGTTGTAGTTTGGTCAAGCAAACTTTTATTGTTTAAACAGTTGCCTTACTCGAATTAAGACTATTAGCGTTTTTATGGGAAAGTAGATGCGTTTTGACCCCCTTTTTGTTGTTAAGATCGCAAAGCTTGTGGTGGGCGAGAAAATTTTGATTACATGGGTGAGCGAAATCACCGTAGCCGCGAGGGCGTAGGCTTTCTGTAGTCCGACCCATTTTTCTCAAAGTTGTCTTTCGAGACCTTTTACTTTTTGTTCTTATCATCAAGAGAGGGGTCGGATGCAAAGAGTGTTTCTAAAAATGAATATATATCCTTTTCCTTATAAGCCCCCAAGTGAGGTCGGACCACTTGCCGCTGCCAAAGGTCGGATGTCACTAGAAACCGAGCGAGATCGTTAAGGAAAAATTCTTGTATTCTAGAAATATCATTTTACGTGGATATGCCAACAGACTAGAAAGAATTAAGGGTAAAAGCGATGTAGCTTCTCAATATTCCAGGCGTTGGTGAGGACTTTACCGTCGGCAGTCTTGAGCTTGTAGGTGCCTAACTTGAGAACCTCGACGACGATGTATGGCCCCTCCCGTGGCGGAGTTAGTTTGTGATGACCCTTGTTGCTCTGGACGAGGTGGAGAACCAAGTCACCGGCGTTGAAGGCTTGTCCCCTAATCCAACGGCTGTGGTACCAATGTAGTGCTTGCTGATACTTGGCAAAGTGGAGGAGGGTGAAATCACGGGCCTCGTCAAGTTGATCCACGACGTCTTCGAGGAACTCCTTGGCCTCCAGCTCCTTGTACATCATGACCCTCGGTGCTCCGTAATCAAGATTAGTTGAGAGCATTGCCTCGGTGCCGTAGGCCATGAAGAAAGGCGTGTAGCCGGTTGCCTGGCTGGGGGTTGTCCTTAGGCTCCACAACACCACGGGGAGCTCTGCGACCCATCGCCCACCAAACTTGTTGAGCTTATTGAAGATCCTGGGCTTGATCCCTTGCAAGATCATGCCGTTTGCGCGCTCAACCTGTCCGTTCGTGCGGGGTTGAGCTACGACGGCCCAGTCGACGCAGATATGGTATTCGTCATAGAACCTAAGGAACTTCTTCCCTATGAATTGCGTATTGTTGTCAGTGATGATGGAGTTCGGAACCCCAAACCGATGGATAATGTCACAGAAGAAGAGCATGTCTTGCTTGGATTTGATCTGGGTGATCGGACATGCTTCTATCCATTTGGAGAACTTTTTAATGATGACAAGCAAGTGCGTGTAGCCCCCGGGTGCCTTCTTGAGGGCCCCTACTAGATCAAGCCCCAGACCGTGAATCGCTAGGTGATGGGGATTGTCTGGAGCGCTTGGGCTGGCAAATGGGTTTGTCGAGCATAGTACTGGCACCCTTCATAGGTGCGTACGATCTTCTTGGCGTCGGCCATGGCAGTTGGCTAGTAGAAGCCCTGCCAGAATGCATTTTCGACAAGGATCCTTGGCGCGATGTGGTGTCCACAAGTCCTGCCATGGATATCCTTCAGCAGCCGCCTCCCTTGTTCGGTAGGGATGCAGCACTGTAGGACCTTGGTGTGACTCTTCTAGTAAAGTTCTCCCTTGACGATGATGAAGCACTTCACATGGTGCATGAGCCGTTGGGCCTCCATCTTATCCATCAGGAGCACCTCGCGGATGAGGCTATCGAGGTAAGGGATCCTCCAGTCAGGCAACGGGTCAGACCCTACCCCTAGGTCCTCGTCAGACTCCCCCATTGGATCTTCGTCGATCTCCATGACCTCGGGGTCAGTTGGAGCCAATGGGGGGCTAGCCCCCGAGCCTAGGGCAGGCAGCGTGTTTCTAGACCTAGCCCCCGTGCCTAGGCCGGAGGGGTCGGAAGGAGCCGACGGTCGAGTAGCCCTCAAGCCTGAGGCGAGTGGCTTGTTGCTGGCCTGCCCTGGCTCATCTTAGTGGATCAAGGGCTTGTGCTGATCGCTAGCGAAGATGCCAACTAGGACCGGCTCCTGGCCAAACGCCATCTTTGCTCACTCGTTGGCTGCCTTGTTGAGCCGTTGAGGGATGTGGTTGAGCTCGAGGCCGTCAAACTTGTCATTTAGCTTGCGAACTTGGCAGTACGCAGCCATCTTTGGGTTGTGGCAGTTTGACTCCTTCATGACTTGGTCGATGACGAGCTGCGAGTCACCCCTGATGTTGAGCCGTCAGATCCCCAGCTCGATGGCAATGCATAATCCGTTGTTAAGCGCCTCATACTCAGCTACATTGTTAGAGGCCGGGAAATGAAGGCGAACCAGGTACTTCATGCGCACTCCGTGGAGGAGATGAAGACCAGTCCCACACTAGCTCCTTTCTTCATTAGTGACCCATCAAAGTATATTGTCCAATACTCTAGATCGACGGGTGCCGGTGGCATTTGGATCTCGATCCATTCCACGATGAAATTTGCTAGTATCTCGGACTTGATAGCATTCCGTGGGGCGTATGTAATGCCCTCACCCATCAGCTCGAGCGCCCACTTCATGATCCTCCCTGTGGCATCCTGACTCTAGATGACCTCGCCGAGGGGGAATGACGATACGACCGTCACCGGATGCGACCGAAGTAGTGGTTTAGCTTCCTCTTAGTGATCAGGACGATGTACAAGAGCTTCTAGACCTGAGGGTAGTGAGTCTTGGTGTCGGACAAGACCTCGCTAATGAAGTAAACAGGGCGCTGCACTTTGAGTGCATGCCCCTCTTCCTCCCGCTCCACCACCAGGGCGGCGCTGACCACCTATGTGGTGACCATGATGTAGAGTAGGAGTGGTTCCTTCTCAACCGACGGGGTCAAGATTAGGGCTTTCGTCAAGAGGTCCTTGAGCTTGTCGAGTGCCTCCTGAGTCTCGGCTATCCACATGAACCGGTCGTTCCTCTTCAGAAGCCGGTAAAGGAGGAGGCCTCGTTCGATGAGGCGCGAGATGAAGCAGCTGAGTGCTGCGAGGCACCTAGTGATCCGCTGCACCCCCTATGTTCTAGATTGGCCCCATCCTTGTGATGGCTGAAATTTTCTCCTGATTGACTTCGATGTCGTGCTCAGAGATGATGAACCTGAGCAGCATACCCCTTGGCACCCCGAAAATGCACTTCTCGGAGTTGAGTTTGATGCCATTCTCTCAGAGTTTCTTGAAGGTTTTTTTGAGGTCAGCCACGAGTTGGTCGGCCTTTTTGAAGTTGACTACAATGTCGTCCACATAAGCTTCAATGGTTTCACCGATGAGCTTTCTGAAACACTTGAGAATACATCATTGGCATATAGCCCCCACATTTTTCAGACGAAACGACATCATGACATAGCAGAACGATCCGAATAGGGTGATAAAAGAGGTCATGAGCTGGTCAGACTCTTTTATCATGATTTGATGGTACCCGGAGTACACATCAAGGAAGCAGAGGGTTTCGCACCCCGAGGTCGAGTCGACTACTTGGTCTATATGCGGCAAAGGAAACGGATCCTTCGGACACACCTTATTGAGACTCGTATAATAAACACACATTCTCCATTTCCCACTCTTCTTTTTTACAAGAATAGGATTGGCTAACCACTTGGGGTGATACACTTCCATGATGAATCCGGCCGTCAAAAGCTTTGAAATCTCCTCACTAATGGCCTTGAGCTTCTCCTCGTTAGAGCGACGCAGATGCTGCTTAACTGGCTTGGAGCCCAGCCAGATATTCAAGGCATGCTCGGTGACTTCCCTTGGAATGCCTGACATATTTGAGGGTTTCCACGTGAAAATGTCTCTATTCGTGAGGAACAAGTCGACGAGCATGCTTTTCGATTTGGGAGAAAGTGAGGCACCAATGCGCACCACCTTTCCCTCGGAGCTACTGGGTGTATGAGGACCTCCTTGGTGCCCTCTATGGGCTCAAAAGACTTGGCTGACTGCTTGGAGTCAGGTGCTTCATTAGCCTCGACGGTCTCCTCCCTGATGACAGCGAGCTCCTCGAAGGCGATAGTCGCCGTGGCGAGCTCGCTGCACTCGACATCGCACTCGTAAGCGCGCTGGAAGGAGATGCCGATGGTGATGACCTTGTGCGGGCCTGGCATCTTAGGCTTGAGGTAGGTGTAGTTGGGGATGGCCATGAATTTCGCGTAGCATGGGCGTCTCAAGATGGCGTGGTAGGTTCCATGGAACCCGACCACCTCGAAGGTGAGGACCTTCGTCCTAAAGTTGGACGGGTCCCCAAAGGTAATGGGTAGGTCGATTTTCTTGAGAGGCTTGGTCTTCCCTGGCACGATGCCATGGAAAGGCGCTCCAGTCGGCCGGATAGGCGACCGATCGATGCCAATGGCATCAAGCATCCCGGTGTACATGATATTAAGGCCGCTGCCTCCGTCTATCAGCACCTTGGTGAGCCGCTTCGTGCCGATGATTGGGTCAGCCATGAGAGGATACCTGCCCAGATGCGGGATGCTCTATGGGTGGTAGGATCGGTTGAAGGTGATGGTGGATCTCGACTATTGGAGGAAGGCGGGTGTGGCCGATTCGGCTGCGAGCTTTAGGCGATGCTTTGAGTCATATGCTGCCATTTCGCCAAAGATCATGAGGCAGCCTATTGTTTTTAGGAAGGCACCCTCCTTCTCCTCAGTGTCTTCTGCCAAGGGGTCGAGCTTCCTCTTCTAACCCCCCCTATTGGAACCCCAAGACAAGAACCGCTTCATGAGGGACCAGTCCTTGTACGTGTGCTTGATGGGGTAAGCATGGTTCAGGCAAGGCGCCTCAGGAGTTTCTCGAAGTGGTCCGGCTAGCCCTCGGCGGGCGCCTTCTTGCCCTTTCGCTCGGCAGCGGCCACGAGCGAGTCCCCGTGCCGCTACTTGTTTCTCTTCTTCTTGGAGTGGTTGGAGGCGCCTTCATCGACGTCCTTGTCCCGCTTTGCCTTGCCTCGGGAGCGGTGAAAAATCGCTCTGACCATCTCCTTGCCCAAGGCGTGGCTAGTGGCGATGTCAAGGAGTTCCTTGGTGGTCCTCGGGTGCTTACGTGCTAGCTTGTGGACCAGAGACTCACAGGTGGTCCCTTACAGGAAAGCTCCGATGACGTCGGCGTCGGTGATGTCGGGCAGCTCGTTACACTGCCTGGAGAAGCGACGAATGTACTTGCAGAGAGTTTCGTCCGACTTCTATCGTCAGTTTTTTAGATCCTAGGGGTTCCTAGGGCTCGTGTAGGTGCCCTAGAAGTTACCCGCAAAGATCTCTTTTAAATCCACCCAACTTTGAATCCGGTTGGGAAGAAGGTGCTTCAGCCATGTTCGCACCGAATCGGCCACGAACAAGGGGAGGTTACGGATAATGAAGTAATCACTGTCCGTGCCGCCAGCCTAGCAAGCGAGCCGGTAATCCTTGAGCCATAGTCCGGGGTTCATTTCCCTGGAGTACTTTAGGATGTTCGTCGGCAGGCGGTACCATGGCGGGAAAGCCACGCTGAGAATGTGCTGACTGAAAATCTGAGGCCCCGACGATGGGGGGCTTGAGCTCCAGTCATCGGTGCTGTCGTAGCGTCCGCCACGACGAGGGTGGTAGCCGTGGGCCGCCTCCTCCCTCTCATCCCCCGCACACGCCTGTGGGTGTTAAGGGTGCTTCGCGCGTCGCAGATGGGGCCGATACGCTCGTGTATCGGGACCGTGACACGTTCTCCACCATCGCGTGGCAGTTGATGGACCGACATGTCCTTGCCGTGTCGTCCTGAAGGCACATGTTGCACCACCGCACGATCGAGCAGCGTGCGGATCTCTCATTGGGCCCGTCGATCCTAGGGCGTTGCGGGCTCCAGGAGCCCTCGGAGCAGGGCCGCGGCGACGTCTATGTTCTGGCTTGCTCGAACAAAATGCGAAAGACCGTCGTCGTTCTCGATGATCCTCCGGTGCATGTCACGGGCCATGGCGCACGCACGCCTGCCTTCTCCATGGCATGTGATCTCACGCTCGAGCTCTGCGCGCTCCTCCAACTGGAGGTGCATATCCTCGAGCTTCTGCTACCGCGCCCATAGCTACTCTAGCCACGGGTTAGGCTGGATCTTCTCGTTCGCCCCAACTTTGTCATCGGGGTCGAGCGGAGGGGTAACTTCCCCACCATGGACACTTTCAACGCGTCCCTCAGGGGTTTCCTCGCGGTGGGGGCGATTCGCCATGAAGCACTTGTGCTAGGGGTGGTAACTCCTTCTGCTTGAGCCAGAGTTAGAGATCGACTCCGAGTCCGATGCGAGGAGGTCGTGGATCGATTCCACGAGGTAGTCCGCCATCCCGGCGAACTCATTGTCCGTGGGAGGGGGCGCATGCATTGTGCAATGTGGCAGTCGACTGCCGTCGCGTCGTTGCACAAGCCGAACAGGAGCGCCATCGAGGTGTTCCAAGCAAGGCACATCAGGGAGAGCGGCTCTCCTCCGACGAGCTGTGTCATGATGTTGACATACGTAGGTCCTCCTAGGACAGATAGGGTCCTAGGAAGATAGCGAGCTAGCACGCCAACCTCCCGAAGTCGAAGTCGAGAAGCTAGTTACACCCGAGGGCGCGAGCCTCTGGGGCGTGCAACTACAACTCGTCGATTGCGTCGAGGCCAGAGGTGAGAGGAGGCTGGGCGGGTGCCAAGGCCCGCACCAGCTCTCCCTCCATGGTGACGACGAAGTCCAGGGTCCCAAAACGCATGTGCATGCCCAGGATCCAGCAGAAGCTGTGGCCAACCATCCGAAGCCTGCTGAAAGCGACGAAACGCTCAAAGGCCCCTACTTGGCACGCCAACTATCGGTGATGAGTGAATTTGTATTGCGTGTTTGGCCCAGATGGTGTGCTAAGAAGACACAAGGATGTATACTAGTTCGGGCGGAATGTCCCTACGTCCAGTCGCTGCTGCTTATGTTACTAGCACTGAAGGTTTGTAGTAGGGGTTACAAATTGACAAGAGAGGGATGAAGCCCCAAGTCTTTGGTGAATGTGAAGTGGAGTTGAAGTGCTTCTGAGTGTTGGAAAATCTTGCCCAAATGGGGCGCCCAGCCTTCCCTTTTGTAGACCAAGGGAAGGACCTGGGGTACACGAGGGAGAGAGAGAGAAAGAGGAAAAGAAGGAAGAGAAAAAATAGATAAGAAGAGAGCCCTAGGGCTTCGCTGCCCTTCTCCTCCGTAGGTGGGTCCTGCTGGTCCTATAGACGACAATGGAAGCATGCACACGTCGTGACCCTGTTCGTCACTGGTGCTCTAGGTAGGCGCCGTCGCCCAGTCATGGCGCCCCATCCCGTCTTGGCATGCCGTATGGTCAACAGATCCTCTTGACTGGACTCACACGGGTATTCAAGCTGCATAGTGCAGGTCCGCTCGGCGCTGTTGGAGACGTGAATCCCCAGGTATAGCCTATCATGGCCACCGGTCACGTCGAGACGTGTCCGCCCCCTCCCTAGCATTAGGGGCATGGTCCCAGGCCCACATCCCGCATTCATAGCGGTTGGGGACGATATGGGCCCTTATGGGAGCCCGCGCCCTCACCCGAGGCCATGTCCGCAACCCCTAGGCCGGGCGAGGTAGAATCCTCTCCAGGGGGTCAGGTGGGATGGATCTTGCGCCCCTAGGATCGGATGAGGCGGAGCCTTTCCCCGGGGGGTCAAGCGTGGTTGGGCCCACACGCCTAGGACCGGGTGTGGCGGATCCCATGCCCCCGGGGTCGAGCAGAGCGAAGCTCACGCCCTCGGGGCCGGGCGGGACGGAGCCCGTGCCTAGGGGGTCTGGCGAGGTGGAGGCCGTGTCCTCGGGGTCGGGCAAGGCGGGATCCTCTCCAGGGGGCAGGGTAGGACGGATCCCGCGTCCCTAAGGTCAGATGATGTCGTGGCCGCACCCTTAACCATCGGGCGAGTTAGTGTTGATGACCATTAGCTCTTTTTCTTCGGGTTTCCTAATATTGGTATCTGACACTGCTGAAATAGAAAATAACAAAGAAATAAAATTTTCTAGGCCTCAAACGGGGCAAATTCGGCTCATGCAAGAAGCAAAGCAACCCATAAGCCATCCAAGGGGGGTGCGACCCAGCAGCCAGCCAAGCACGACCTAGCCTCTAGCCTGGGCGGAGCATGGCCCAGCCGCCGGTGGCTGACCCACCAGCAAGCAGGGAGGAGGGGCGCGGGCGCCGACCATAACCTGGCTCACTGCCGCCGTTTCAGCCAGGCAGGCATTGCCGCGTGTGGCCTATATAAGGCCGGAGGTTAGGGTTTGGAAACCCTATCCGCCCAACCCCAACTGCTGCCGCTGTCGGTTGGCTTGTGGCCGCCACTACCGCCTTTCCTCGCTGGTCACCGCTGCCGCCACCGCTGCTGCTTGCTACTCTTGCCGCCTTGATGTGTGAAGCCATCATTTGTGCCTCCTCTTCCTCCTCTCATGGCGGGCTCGAGCCGAGGCCTGTGCATCGGCCATGGAGGCCGGCCAGCAGGGCGGACCTCGCTCATTCTCGGCAAGCTCTGGCTACAAGAGCCATCGCTGCATGCCGGGAATGGCGGATCCGCCCACACCGGCCGGTCCTAGGCCGCTCAGAGGCGGGGAACCGCCCCTCCTCATCCGAGGAGGAGACGATACTGGCTCTGAGGGCGGTTCAGAGTGGGAGGGCGTTCCAGCGCAAGCCCTGGCGGCGGTTGGCCGCCACGTCGGCGTAGGAGAGTGACAGGGTCCGTGGAGGTGCCAGCGGGAGGGTGACGTTGATGTTGTAGGCGAAGCCAACTGGCCACCGCTCTGCTCCAGCGCCACTGTTGAAGGGCAGAGGGGCCCCACGGCGCGCAGCCATGGTGCTGCTATTGCCGTTCAAAGGCAGCGCGAGGGCGAGCGAGGGCAGTGGCGGTGGTGGTGGCAGCAGCAGCATGGCCGGCGGCCTCGGCAGCGTCTACGGCATCGGCGACGTTGCCGGCGGCGCCCCCACGCGCCTGACAAACATGGCCAGGCCATGCGTCGGGCAGACGCCGGGGGCGAACTACAGCGAGGGCTCCGAGCGCGGCGACGAACGGCGGCCATTGCTCCCTCCAGTGGGGATTCCGTGGAAGCGGCGAGGAGGGATCCGGTGGTCGTGGATGTCGCGGAGGGCACAGCGGACGGCACCCTGCAGCATGAAGCGGCGAAGGCCTCCGACGTGGTTTCCGTGAACGATGGCGGTCTCCACAGCATCGGTGATGGAATCGACCATCGCGTTCATGGAAGGTACGGGGTTTGACATCTTCTACCTTTGTTGAGATGCAATAACGCCGACGAAGTCCCAGCGAACTCCCCCCTTCCCTGCCTCTTAGCATCAGCAGTGTAAAAGCAAGCGTGTCTGATAGCGTATTGGAAGAAAATGTGTCGATGGATGAAATGACTGTGTATTGATTGATGAACAGTGTACAGATATTTATACAAGCCCAATAGGTAGTTGCCTGTTGGCCAAAAGGTGTCTCTACGGGATATAAAGGTGTCTCTACAGTAAAACATCATTAGCAGTTGCTAATGATGGGATTAACAAATTGATCACAATTTATTTAATATTAACACGAATAAAAGACCACCGCTCCAGATCGAAATAGAGCTCCAATCGAATAAAGATAACACAGGATTTTCCTCCACACGTGTTGCACCTGCTCATCCTTGGTCCTGGTTAGCCCTTTTTTTTCCTACTACTAGAATCATGCCCGTACGATGCACGGGAACAAAATAATATCACAATAATTTATGTTTTGAATGTTCACAACAATCCATTTTTACACAATTATCATGGTTGACTAAGTATTCAAGTTTTGATATGGAATTGAAACAATCTTATTTCATACTACCACATCTTGTCCTGGCTACGTTGAAACGTAATCGTGTTGGAAGTATCGTGGTGCATATAAGAATTTTTATAATATTTAACGTGAGATGACCATATCAAATGCATGTGTCATCCAGGAACGTGACCAGATAGTATATGTATTTGGTAGTTTTTGTGACCGGATCGTATACGTTTTTATATCACCGGGTAGATGATTACTTTAGAGTTTTTTTAGGTGTAGATAGAAACACATTAACGTGAGATGACCATATCGAACGCATGCGTCATCCAGGAACGTGGCCAGATACTATACATATTTGGTAGTCTTTATGACCGGATCATATATGTTTTTTGTATTACCGGGTAGAAGATTACTTTAGAGTTTTTTTTAGGTATAGATAGACTAGACTAAAGCATCACAGCTAAGCTAGGACAGAGGTAGTTACCCAACGTGCTCACGCCGAATTTCAGTCTGGTATTGCCCGTGGCGTGCCAAAGTTTGGAGTTTGGAGTCGAATACAAGCCGCCTTGGCCTTTTTTTTCGGCTTGTCGTTGTGATGACTCAAATTATTAGATATAGATCATACATGATGCACCGAAGTGCACCCGCTTGCCAGGTTTATATTATGTTAATTGTGCATTTAACTCATGAAATTTTACAATTATTAAATTAATCATGTGTTTTAACTTAAATCTAAAAGCAAGAAAGCTCGTTGGGATACTTATTTCTCCGGCTTTTCTAAGACAAATAGTCGAGGATGTAAAGTTGGGTTTTCCTCTTTACGCCCAGGACGGAACCACGATATATTTTACACGGCAGTGCTAGCGCCACAACATTCCGTGTGTTTTCCCCGCGCACGCCCTCGTGCCAGCACTCCACGCCCGCTGCGTTTGCGTTTCGCACGCCCACACAGGGCCCGCGCCGGCTGGATGTTGCCCGCACCGCCAGGCTGCACACGGGGACCGCTCGCGGCCTCTCCCACTTCCCACGCGTATCCCATGTGCAACACCCAATTTAGTTTTAAAACATTCAGATGCAACACTTGCAACATACGTCTGAAGATAGATGAAACATTTGAAACATGCTTTTGAAACACTTGAAAAAACACATAAAAACGTTTGAAAACCATTGCAAACATGTAACATCCAGATAAGACACTTGCAACATATGTACGAAACATATGAAACATCCACACTTGCAACATAATTCTGAAAACACAGATGAAACATTAGGAACATACATTTTCAATATACGTGTACAACCATTACAACATATGCAACATCCTGATCTAGTTTTGCAACATCCATCTGAGACACTTGCAACATACCTCTGAAATACATGAAACCTCGCTTGCAACATGCATTTTTCATCCTTCCTCTGCATGACATAGAGCTGAGAGGGGAATGGCCGGTTTCAGCCAGCCGGTGGCCGAGGATAGTGGCGTGGCCTGGCAGCAGCCTGCTGCGCCGGCGCCTGGGCCGGGCCAACGATGACCCCCTCTCCTTGTTGCCTGGCCACGCATGGCATCCGGGCGTCTGTGCGGCTGCTTCCGGGTTGGCCCAGCCAGCTAGCGGCACCGGTGAGTGGCCAGACCCCTGTGGCGACGAGGAGGCTCACCGGCTCGGTGGAGGCAGCCACGGCGATCGGGCAGCGCGGGTGCAGCAGTGGAGAACGTCGCGAGGCGAAGTGGAGAAATATCGCATCATCCAGTTTTTTAGAAGTCGTCGAAGGGTCCAATTGATTTGGTACAAGGGAGCAGGTTTGCTTGGGCCAGTCTGCAGGCCCAGGAAGCAAGCCTCTGGGAGGACGGACGCCCTTACTGCATCATTACCGGAGAAATATCGCATCATCCAATTTTTTTAGAAGACGTCGAAAGGTCTAGTTGATTTGGTACAAGGCAACAAGTTGCTTGGACAGGTCCGCAGACCCAGGAAGCAAGTGTCCGGACGGACAGATGCTCTGGTTGCATTATTACCGTGTATTTTAAATAAATATCAAAACCCTCTGATAACCAGTATCTAAATCTAAATTTACAAATTAAGATTTTACCAGGCAAATCAGTCGAGGTTACTTGTACCCAATTTACTTTGTCGGATATACGACAGGAATATATGTACAGATGTGTATCGAGAACAAGTTAAAGATCAACTCAAGTTAATTACCACACGGCACACATATAGCATTACATTCTTATTCAGTAACACAAACACACCACACACCAGACAAACTGAATAAACGTACTCACGCAAACTTCTCTCACTGACACTTGAAACAAACACGCTCACTCTCACTGTGAACTGGCCCTTATTCTAGCTGAAAATTAACACAGATGGAGCAGACACAGACACATGATCGCTAAGGACAGGAAACCAGTAAGTAACGATTGTCCCCTCCTCCTCCAAACACATAGGATTTAGATGGAGAGAGGGAGACCTGGAAGAAAGGCTTAGCCTTCCCTTGCCGATAAGACTTGCCTTCTTTCTTGTGCACAGCTGCCGAAGCATCCCTGCTCACATGCCAACCCACGGGGGAAAGCATGGCAAGCATGCTTCTTGACTGCTTGCACAACTCACACCGCTGCTGGTGTGAGTGTGACCAGTGCTTCACTCACAACACCTTCTCTGCCCCTCTTCTTCCTCTTCCTCGACATCCATATGCTAGTTGCTAGGAGCTCTGCTTGACGAGTTCAGTGAGTGAGAACACTGGTCTGGCCATGGCCAATCTTCCTTTCTTTTATAGGCATCTTCTCGTTAAATGAATCATCACTCAAGTCTGTGCGAGTGATTGGCCTGTAGGGATTATTAATTGGTGATGAAGGGGGGACTCTTTGGTTGCGTTATGGATTCTCGCATATCTGCACCCACTTATCCTTGAGCCACTGGATCCATTGCTTTTGATACTTTTTATGGGTGGCCATTAAGGCGTTAACACTTTGTTATGTTGTGCCTAACCTATGGCAATGGCCTCCAATGAGTCGCCTTTTTACGGGTAGTGGGGATCCTCTGAGGTACAATCAGTGGACACCTGTCGATGATTAACAGCGACAGTTTCAGAAATACGAGTATTAATGAGATGAGTGTCAAAGAATCTCATCCATTGCTACATGCTAAGTATTTTCTTTTGGAAGAACCTTCATAGAGGGCCAGGAATCATGCAATGTAATTCACTTAAGAAGAAAGAAGAAAGAGTAACCCGGTTTACAAGGAAAATTGGACCTAGAAACTATACAACCCCATGACTAATTAAAGGAAAACCTGTCCTGAACACAACAGCTCACGCAGCTCACCCACCAACACTTAGCAGCAAAAGAACACAATAAAGCCCATCGTTTATTAACTAGTTACCGAGCTTCGTCAAAATAGTAAGCAAGCAGCTCTTGCCAAGTATCATCACACCTCATCAATGAGCAACTTCATCAACTTGGACACCGCAAGCTCGAACCAGGAAAGTCGCCCGCGCGCAAGCAAGAAGTGCTCCAAGGTCCAAGGAAGCAAAGGCGGTGTGTCAACACCAATCGGTAAGTCAAACACGAACACAACGACAAAATTCATGATAAGTCTTCGTTCACAAGCTCGGCACAAGCACCTCCAACTTCCTACAATGGACGACAACCCTTGCCACAAGTCGCTGCACCCACGCTCGTTGGCGCACCCTGTCACAAGTGGGCAAGAGCCTGTCGCACATTATCGTTGCCAAGCAACATAGCACCCCAAAGACACAAGGCCCTCTTCGCTTCGCTGAAAAGCCAGATTGAAAAGTATTGTTCGCTGATTTGTTAGGAGAGAAAAAAACACTGTACCATAGCTGATAGCTCCGACTCAGAACTCTGAAGCAACGGCAACCACTGGCCAAGGCGGGCCTCCAAAACACTGCCTCCAAGGAGGGCTCAACACTAATGGCACCACCGCATCGTTCATTCCAGACCTGAACTAGGTTGTCACACGGAGAAAGAGAGGCCCCTAGCTATATATGGGCAATGGGCCGACCTAGCATGGCGGCACGGGCCCATGCCAGGCACGGCCCGATTAGGCACGGCACGGTTGGGCCCGGCATGCCACCAGGCCGTGCCTCCCTGGGCTTCGTGCCTGGCTGACAATCCAGGCACGGCCCTTTGAACCGCTTTTCTGTTGTGCCGGCCCGAAAAGCAAGGCCAGGCTAGCAGGTCGAGCCGGCCCGTGGCCCATTGCCGATGGATTGTGGTGCGCCCACGTGGGGGCGTGGAGGAGGAGGCGACGGCGCCGGTGAGCCAGTGCCCGGTGCTTGTGGTGCGCCCACGTGGGGGCGTGGAGGAGGAGGCGACGGCGCCGGTGAGCTCGCCCCCCGAGCGCTTGATGCCGCAGATTTGGCGAAGTAGCTAGCGGAGGAGGGGATGACGCGAGGGCGTGGAGGCGTTAGGATGCCGCCGACATGCTCAAGGCCGATGCTGGGGGCGTGGAGGAGGCGCCCGGTGGTGCAGGAGGCGTAGAGGAGGTGGCCTCCGACGCCCGGCGGTGTTGGGGGACGCGTCGTCGCGGAGGAGGAGCGGGGAACGGGTGAGGAGTGAAAGGAGCGACTGAGCGAGGGAAGGGAGGGGGTGTCCACGGCACCCGAGCGAGTGCGGCGTAGGGAGGGGCTGCGCGTGCACGGGGGAGGAGAGGGAGTTAGGGTTCAGGGGTGGGTCGTGGGCCTCTTTACTCTTAGCAGGCCGGGCCGCCACCGGGCCATGCGCTGTGGACCGGGCCGTGCCGTGCCGGCACGCCGTGCCTGGGGTAAGGCTCAGGCACGGCCTACTCCATCGGGCCGTGCCAGCCCGGGCCCTCTGGCCACCGGGCCGGGCCGTGCTTGGACCAGGCAAAAAAACAGGCCTCGTGCCGGGCTTACGAGCTCGGGCTGCATGCCCATATATACCCCTAGCTTGACGGCGCCATGCAAGGCTAGCTTTAGCTAATATATATACTAAATAATTATATGATACTGATGTGTATCTCCGAAAGTTATGTTATTTCTTCTTTCTTAGGAAAATGGTGTATATTCTATGTACTCCCGTGGTCCCAAAATAGGTGTCGTTTTGGTATTGGTACCGGTCAAACTCTCTTAATTTTGAATAGATTTATAGAAAATATCAGCAATATTTGTATCTCCAAATAAGTTTATTATAAAAATAGATTCTATGATCTATCTAAAGATATTATATATTAATATTTTAATATATTTGATTAATATTAAAAGTATTTGACTCCTCAAAAAGCGAGAACGGCACTTATTTTAGAACGAATGGAGTATGGTCGTATGCAATTAGAGCAAAGCTAATAGTTACAACCAGTTGCTGGCTGTAAGGTTCTTTGCAGCCTTCTCGATCCCAACCCACCCATATAGTAGTAAGCTCTTCAATATTAATACATGACCCACGTATCTTTCTCACGAAGTTTCTTAGTTCTTGTGCCTAAGCCGGCTGTAAGGTTACAGCCCACTTCTCCTCTCTCTCCTGTTCTCTCTCCTCCACCTCAATATTTTGCCAGCTTACAGAGTGTTATTATACTTGCTCTTACTGAACGTATGGAACTCTTCTTACCTCTACTTATCTTATCATACTATTTTCCAAAAGAAAAAAGTGGAGAAAATTAACTTCTTACGTTTTTCTTTGCAATTATCTAAAAAACAATGACTTTAGTTATATTACCACCTCCACAATCTAAAGGCTTACTTTTCATATATGCATGCAGAAAAGTTGTCATGGCAATATCTAATTATCTATAGAAACATTTCTCAGGACATTCAGAAAAGTCCAACTGGAATGTTTGAGATGGTCCATCGAGTTACGGCACCAGAAGATCCGGACATTCTTGCCCCTACCGAAGAAGGGTGGAAGGAGACGGCTCCCTGTGTGTTAGTAGTCTATAAGCAAGATTCACCAATGAAAGTGCAGGCCAGCAACGCAATTACGCAAAGGAAAACTAAAAGAGTTGCACGCTTTTGGAAAGCGCCATGCATTAGCACTTCCCTGCAATCCTCAAAAAGGAAACACATCAGATCAATTAAACTGGAATCTGATTGTTTATGGACGATCCATCACCCACCACCATCCAATGGGGTGCACTCTGAAATAGGGAAGCTGTCGTCTTCCAGACATCAGATAGATTCATATCCTATTCATTCTCGGTGTCCGGCCGGGCTTACACCCAACTCTATCCGAATCAAAAGGTGGAGCTTTTCACTGGGTGGGGTTGATTGATAGATGTGCTTTGTCCTAAGTAATGGCCTTATCAACTTCTAATTGTCTTAAACTTGCGTGAAATGGAGATCATTATGCCACTTTCTCATCTCATACCTGGACTTTTGCTCCGGGATATGGTAATTTATGTAGCTAAAGGACAGGCCACGGTCTGGAGATAAGAGCTGATGAGTGTGACCTTAGCTTGGAAGTGCTTTGTTGATTATCATCGGTCTCTACTTTATTTTCACCAAAGATGAGCAAATGGATAGTGTTTACTGCTTTCTCAAGAAATGAAAGGAGACTTGATACCAGGCCTGTATATGTCACGGCAAATCTTAAAAGTTGTTTTGTTATTTCATTTCGAATGTTGATTGAGTTGTAAAATTAGTTTAAAATATCTTAATTAAATTGGATTGGATATTGTATATATAAAACAGTAACAATTGTATGAGCAATGCTACATAATAAAATATTTTGTGAAAATCCATTATTCTATCTGCCATGTATTTATCTCATTTTAAGAAGAGATGGGAAACATGTAATTTATTAGGCCCTATTAACATGTGTTTTCCAAAGTAATAACAAACTGTCTAAATAAGTTTATTTCGATTCCTATGAAGAAAAGGACAAATAACACTGTATTAGCCACATATGCTTATCCCAAACATGATGGCACGAAACACTCAATAGTTATAAGGCTTCCTTGTCATTTTATAAACATAAATGTTTGGTAAATAAAAAAAGAAACGGGGTAAGGTCCCATTTATCAAAATTAAGAAGACGTGTTGTTTATTAGTTAACTGATGCCTCAGAAACAAAGTAGGGTGAGGAGAGGAAGGATTTGAGACCCTCTTCTCACCGCAAGCGCTTAGAGACCCTCCTTAGTCCCTCAACCATACCCCGAGAATTTCCTTCTTGAATGCCTTGAGAAGGATAGACATAGCCTTTCTAGGGTAGAAGACAACCTCACTGAACGAGTTGGGCTAGGAGCAAATGAATAGGCCACTTTGTTGATGCGGGACCCACAAGGTTCCCCGGCGATATGACTACAAGTCGTGGGCTCTGGCCTGGCCCACAGATCCAAGCAGGAAAGGATGCAGCAACTGCTACACCGAATCCGAGTAGAATAGGCCAGACTAGCCGGACTCTTATAGAAAAGTACCTTCTGTATTTAGATCAGGACACTTTCCTTGGATTAGACTAGGATTGTAACCGCAACAAAGTCTTCTCTATTGATATAGAGAGAGACTATAGACATCCCTGTAACGAACAACACGATCATACCAATCAATCCAACGCAAAAGGCTAACGCCGACTGGACGTAAAGGCTATTACTCGATCACGGTCGAGGGCCCGAACCAGTATAAATCGAATTTCTCTTACGTTCACCGTTGAGTTCCGCACCAGCCGAAACCTAAACAACTGTCCCGGGTATCCCCGTGACAGGCTATCAGTGGTAAAATATCGACAACTGGCACGTCAGGTAGGGGCGTTTCGGTGGATTTGCATCCAAGAGCTTAATGGACCTCGACAAGATGATCTTCTCGACGGGATCAGCCTTCATCTTCGGATCATGGATCTGCGAGGCGGACGACAAAGGCAAGCTCCAAGGACGTCTCCTCGAGGATCAAGAAAACCAAGAAGACCTCACTCTTTCGACGAGATTGACAAAAGAACTCGCCGGAAGGCTCTCACATCTCGAGATGTCTGAATCAATTTAGGTTTTGCCGACGATCGAATTCAACTTAGAATCTAGGACGAAATCAGCCTTGGAAACCAATCTAGGCTCTTTTCATGACAAATCAGGTTTTTTCCAATGGGACTCCGAAACACAGCTTCGATCCATCAAGAGATCAACTCAAGCTTACTTCAAAATTCTTCCATAAAGCTGGGTCCTTTCCCATTCGGACTCAACAACATGGCGAAGTCATGCTAGATTCTACTCCAAGAAGCAGTCGGATCAGTGCGAGGCGTACCACCACAGGAGCCCAAGAAGGCCTCGTACTGACCATGACCCCACAGGATTGCCTCGTCCACTGGCCGGGTTCTGTCTTCGGGAGTGGCGACATCCGACTGGTTGATGAAGCAACGATTCTACCTTACCAAGAAGGAAGTACACTCTACGACACTGATGCCTCTACAGAGATCGTTAGCAACTCTAATGGCGCAATCACAGACGCGGAAGCAATGCACACCCGAGAAGTGTTCATGATTCGGCGGCCACCTCTGATTCCGCCAAAAGCACCCGACGTCAGGTCCTCAGATGAATCAGAGTCCAACATATCACCCAACGCTCCAGAGTACAATGGCGAGACTAAAAGCCAGAGACAAACCAGAGAAAGAACAAACTAAAGCAGGGACACAGACGCCGGGACCAGCAGCGCAAAGAAGCTTGGGTGAAGTAGGAATCGGATATGACCGAGTACAATAAGAAGAAATTAGAACAAGAAGTTGAAGAAAGACGTGCAACCAGGATGCACAATTCCCCGTATGATAAAATCTGAGATGTATTGGAAGAACTCGAAGCTGTCTCGCATCCCAATGAAGAACAAGAACGACTCCGCGAGGTTCTCCGGTTGACAGCCTTAAGAGCACACGACGGAAGGACCTGCTCAAGACTACCCGCCAGATCAGCATCTCACAGACAAGAAAATCAAACTCAAAGGAAGTCCGCTTTTGAAAGACTAGGGCCAAGCAGAAGCCACAACAGAGAAAGTAGAAGGGACCATAGTCAAAGCGTCAAAGCAATCGAATTGAGCAACCGAGGGAAAGTATGAGCATAGTACCCATCCAAACAGCCCCACGAAACTACTCTCACCAGAACAATAGTTGGTAGGAAGGAGGGGCTGAATCTGAGTATAGAGAAGATGAGGCACATGACAGGTTCCCTTGCTTTGCAAACCGACTTGCTTCGGTACGGCTACCTCACAAATTAGAGCCTTCAAACCACTCCAAGTACGATGGCAAAACCAAACCTAGGCAATGGCTCAGGATCTACTCTCAGTCAATTAAACTAGCCGGTGGTGATGATGACATCAAAGCACTCTTCTTTTCCATGGCGCTGGAAGCCATCCCACTCCAATGGTTTGATAAGCTAAGCCATGAATCAATTAGGGGATGGGAGGACTTGCAGAGAGCCTTTTGTGAAAATTTCGCAGGCATCATCACGCACCCTATCACCCATGCATAACTGAAGGGACTCAAACAAAAAGGTGCTGGGAGCCTCACAGATTATTACCGACGATTTGGTGAACTGCATGCTCAAGTACATGACATCACTAAATAAGAAGTAATCGAAGCCTTCTCCCACAGGATCATGGCCAAGTGGGAATTTTAGGACTTCTGCAAAGAGAACCAAGAAACAATGAAGAATTCAGACGTACAATAGAGAAGATGATCACTGTAAAGGAGAAAACACGAGAAAGGTTCCCAGATAGAAACAACTGAGACAATCCGGATAGGCAAAATCATCAAAACAATGGGCATCAAGAAAGAAAGTGTGGACCTGACAACACCGTAGCGGTGGCTGACAAATCAAAGAAATTTTCCAAATTCAGAAAGTTTGAAGACATTGAAAATATGCATTGTATCCGGCACCCTCAGGGAAATCACACAACAGGAGACTACTATATCTTCCTTGATCGATACACAAGAAAAGGAAATAAGGGGGACAAGAAAGAATACGACCAGAAAAAAGAAGAGGATAACATTGAAGACAAGGGATTTCAACAATCAAAGGGAACAGTAGAAGTCATCTTTACTGGAATTCTAGGTTCTTGGAGTAAACACTAGGACAAGCTAGCTCTACGAACCATAATGGCGGCAGAACCGGCTACTCTCAGGTACCTCAATTGGTCGCAGTATCCAATCCAGTTTTCAAGAGAGGATCAATAGACTAGCATGGGAAACGCTGGCCACTACCCACTAGTTTTAGATCTAACTGTAACACCCCAGGTGTTTATCACCGATTAGGTAGTGGGTTTGAGCTCAAACATGATAGATTAAGTGGAGATGACAATGTCAAGGTCAACCTACGAAGAAGAGCCTAATTTAAACTTGAATGTTACTCCTTTGCTGTACATATAGGTCATTCTAAAGATATATGTTTAGGTGTTGCTATCAAAGTATCTTCACATGTCTCACCTCAATAACTATCTATATTGATCCCTGGAAAAGTTTCATGAAGTTTGGAATCAAAAAGTCACATGAAATGATAAGTTCCATTCCTATTGGAATTTTGCCCCATTAAGTTAATGGAATTATAGATCATCAACCAAACCATGCAAACTTGCCCAAATGACTCTAGATGAACTCTACAACAAAAGTCATGAAGGATTCATGTTGAGCAAATGTCAAGAAATTGCCCCGATTGGCCTAAAACCCTAGTTTCGGCTTTATCGAGTTGATACTTTGACCAAAGTAAAAGTTGGACTTCTGTACCAGTTATGAGGTTTGACCTTAAACAAAAGTTGTAGTTCATCTTGGGTACAACAAACTTTGTTTAATGCTCAAGAGCTAGTTTGGTCTCTAACCTAGTCAAATAGAGCTCACAAGTTTGAATCAGCTGCTGTTTTTGGAAGCAGAAAATATTTCTAAGTCCCTGTTTGGCAGCCGTGAATTGACATGTTCATGCCATTGTATCTTCTAAATCTATGTGGTAGCTCAATTTAATTCCTTACTATGATTTGAAGTACTTTTCATGGTGGAGCCAATGAATCAAGTCTCATCAAGTTTGGAGTTCATTTGGAACTTCGAAAACAGTTCCGAAAACAGCAAAAGTGTACTTTGTTACCTTTCGATATCGACACGTTGGCATTCCGCGTTCTCCAATTCTTGTTAAGCAACTCAAGTTGAGGCAAATACAAAAGTTGGAGCTTACATGATGGGGAAGAGCATACAAGAAGATGGCACCAATTGCAATTCATTTTCACCCCCATTTTGGTTTGTTCCTCGTTGCTTTCAAGTCGCTGACAGTGTCAAATTTAGGGTTAATTATCTCTTAACCGGTTGCTCTAATGACCAAAGTCACTACATGGATTTTGTAGAGTATCTTGTGGGCTTCGAACTTCATGTTGGGCCCAAGACCTAGTTCAGCCTAGAACAAGCCCAAACACGGCCTCCAAGTCGGGCTGATTCATGCACACCACGTGTTCGACGTTGGTCACACGTCCACCGTGCATGGCCACCGCGCGTCCTCCACCTTGCCACGCACCCTACGTCCTGCCACCGGGGAAGAGCAGCACCCGAGCGCCCTCCCCATCTCGCCCCACTCCATTCTGTCTGCTCCCTCTGTTTTTCCATCCCGGCTCGCGCGCGCGCACGCCATTGTGGCCGTGGCCGCCATTGCCGAGCTAGGCAAGCTCCACACCACCACGTCTCTGTCCCTCCTCATGCTCAACGGATTGCATCACCACCGTCGTCACGCCATGCCGTGCGCGCCGCATCCTTTTCCCGGCCGTGACCGTCGCCGGAGGCCGCTGCCACCGGGCCGCCGCCGTCGACATCGCCTGCTCTCGTGGCTGCGACACCACGGGCCTCTTTGGGCCGAGCCAGGGGCACCAGTTAGGGCGCGGAGGTCCCCTGGTGCTCGTGCCGCCCTTAGCCGCCGCCGCCGGTGGTCCCACCTCGCCGGAGCCGCGCGTCCGATCTCCTCCTTGCCGGCGTCGGGAGGTAGAAGAAGGATCCGGTTCCTCTCTCTGTGTGTTCCTTTTCATGGTGAATGACAGGTGGGGCTAGGTGGTCTAACGGGTCCCACATGGCAGTTATGTAGTGACGAATCTAGGGTGTGTTTTCGGGTGCGCCTAGCAAATTCGGTTAGGTATGGATAAATCCTGTTTTTGAAATTCAGATTTTATGTAAATCTTCTAAAATGCATATCTCTTGCTAGGTAAATCCAAAAATAGCAAAAGTGGACTTTTTGGAAACCTTGAGAAAAGATCTATGCAGTGGAGTCATAATATGTTACATGTTTGTAGGTATTTTCTGATGTCTTTATTTAAGCCTTAAAAATGCTCTAAAAATGCTTATAAACTTGACCAGAGCCATATCTAGAGTTTTAGAACTCCAAAAATAGTGATTCTTATTTTGTTAATTTTGTGATGACATGTACTTGCTAGGAAAAATATTAAACACCCTAGTTGTCACCGTTTTCTTAGGGTTTTGATTTGACCTTGTTAAATAAGGAAAAATTACATTTTATTACTTGTCATTTTATATCTTGAGTTGTGATGCTCCAAATAATGTGAATTTTTTATGGTAGTCTTGTCATGATATGTATGTACTGTGGTATAAATTTCTTGGTCACTACTTATTGGATGATCTAGTTATTGATTTAACTTGTTTAGGGCTTGATAAATAGCTTATAAATAATATAGAAATGATAAAATGGAAATTGTTCCATTATCTTAGTATGAGGATGCTCTATCATTTTGATTCATACTATGGCCATGTGTTCACAGAAAATATTGAGTTTTAGGTTTAACTTGCTCTCACATGATTTATTGCTATAGCTATTTGTCTTTTTCATAGAGGTTGATATACATGTCCAAATGGTTTCAAATTTGGACAGTAGACTTTTGGGAGCATGTGTAGGCCACTGTAATTTCTGTAGAATTTATTGTGCACTTTTGGTAGGTGTTCATAATTCCACCTAATTATCTAAATAAATTAAGAAAATGCATTAAAAGAAATTATTTAGGAATGGACACTATGTTTTCTGGTGTTCATTAGTCTTGTGTGACATGTTGGTAAAGTTGGTTTTATCCAATTATATGATTGCAACATAAGTTAATAATTATTTCTTGCAAATAAAGTTTCTGGACAGATCTGGAAACTTGGCAAAGTTCTTCATGGTAATGTGCTTTGTTGTGAAACTTGTTTATACAAAAGTTGTAGATAATTTATATATCTAGCTGCTGTTAAAATTTGGGGGCATTTGACCTTGTGGTTCAGGAGTTATAGCTGTTTAAAGTTAGGTTACAGAATTACTTGCTCTCTGTCTTGTTAGATCAGTTGTTGTGTTTATGTAAATTCGACATGTTAAACTTTGGAATCATGCTATGATGATTATAAATGAAATATAGATAATTTCATAAGCTTTCCATAATGTCTTCTTGCAAGTCATTTGGAGTTATAGATCTCCAGTTATGATTAAATTACTCAGCTGTTGGTCTGATGTCCAGAAGGTAGCAATTTCTAGTTCTGGTACTTTGATTAACTTTGTCGTGCTTGGGTATTGAAGTGTGACTCATATCTTTGATGATACTTGGGTGGTACCCTGTGATCTTGTGAGACTTGTTTCTTGATTGATGTGCTTTCCCTCTTCTTTGTTATGTCTTAATGAGGATTAAGTTGATTAGTTCTAGGTGTTTATGTGAACTTTGGTATGTTTGCATGATTGCTTTAGTTATTGCACTTCTATGCATTCACACATGTGCATGGTTGCATCTCATATAGGTACGCTAGCAGAAACGTGTGAAGGATGTGGCGTTGGAGCCAAACCCGAAGACGGTGTTTGGTGGATCCATCCCGAAGATAGAAGGACCGAACAAGTGTTAGACGGAGGGAATGCTCGTTAAGCGAGATTCTTTTGACATACTCTAACTTGAGTCGGATCCCAGGCAAGCCCCGGAGCATTATAAGCCTCCTATCTTCAAAGCAATTAATGATATATATATATGTTATAAGTATTGTTGCATTAAGTGGTAGGAGTTGGTTGGAAACCCTTGCTGCATTATATCATTCCTTGTCCAGATATATGAATCCTTGAATCCTACATAGACGAGGATCGAGTAGATGCTTAGCCCTGCTTTAAGCGGTAGAAGTCAGGTGATTTCCTGTCACCTGCGAGATATAGGAATATTCATATATGGCACGGTTGGCTATATTTGCTATCGTGGAATGGAACTATGTGTTAATAAAATGAAATGAGACTGGGCGGGATGACGATAGTGAAGCAACAAGGCATGGAGGTCTTGGGTGTGGATCTATCCCCGTCTGAGTCGTTTAAGGACCGATTCGCTGTACGTCCTTGAGTCATGTTGAACGCAGTCTAACACTTAGTTGGCCGGAGTCATTCCGACCGCGAAGCCGAGTAATATGGTTCAGGCCGGGAATCGAATGGTAGGTTGCTTCTTGGAGGAGAGAAAGGATGTGCTTGGGGACATTGGCGTGAGACCAAGGGGGGGTTAGAGTCCCTATCACCTGGCAGAGTGTCGCCCTTGGGGTCGCGACATCATTCGGACCCGCGATTCCTGAATCATATGAAAAGGTGGCCTATGCGACCCTGGCAGGGGTCTGCACGGTGAGTGTTAGAAATACCCCTCTAGCTGGATAGGAATTCGATTTGAATCGCCGTCGCTCCCGGTTAGTGAGCACTTGACTTGAGCAGCGGCAACGTAGATTCCATTAAATTGAATGGATGGTTAATTGGATAACGATGGAAAGGTTGCCTCAAATTATACCTGCTATGGTTAATATTGTTTGCTCCTAATAAAGTGAGTGCTCTAGTACAGGTTCTAATATAGATGGCAGGTTAATGATAATTAACTTGATGCTTAAGCATTAATGATTACTTATCCATATTAAGCTTTTATGCACAATGTTGTCAAGCTAGCCCACTTTACATCCGCCTTGCATGATCCTTGGTGTCACTTTATTTCTGGTTTTTGACGGGTAAGTCTAGCTGAGTACCTTCTCGTACTCAGGGTTTTATCCCCACTTGTTGCAGGTTGTGATGTATCATGGCGACTGCAAGAGTTGGTTGGCTCCTGCCTTAGAGGCGGAGTGTGATCACGGGCGTGATCCTTCTTATTTACCTTGTCTCCAATGCTTTTATTGGAAGTCGACCTTGGTACTGGCATGTATTTGAAATAAGATTAATGTTAGTTTCAAATTACTTTGCTTCCGCTACTTTTCAAGTTAAGTTGTAATAACTATGTTGAACTCCGATGTATATTGAATTACTTGTGAAATGGTTGTAACATGTGACTTGTTATGTTGAATCACTACGATCTTGGCTTGTATGTTGGTTGGTTTGAAATCCCTCACGATTTCATTGGACTACCGGAGTTATATGGGCTCAAGTGCGAGAATTTGATCACTTCGATGATTGTTTTTGTACTTGTGCTCTTATAATTTGGACGGTTCCGTTACACTAACAATCGCTGGTATGACCGTCATAAAGGTGCTAATCGATGGGGGAGCCGGACACAATATAATATTTTTAGAAACACTAAGGAAGATGGGACTAGAATTCACCTGGATGATTACTCCAACAAGTGTTCCTTTCTACGGGATAGTACCTGGCAAGGCAGCCATGCCACTTGGATAGATCACTCTACCGATCACTTTTGGGACTCCCTCAAACTACCATACAGAGTTCATCAAATTTGAGGTTGTAGACTTTGAATCTTCATATCACGCTATCCTTGAAAGACCAGCGTTAGCCAAGTTCATGGCGATACCACACTACCCATACCTCCTGCTCAAAATGCCAGGGCCCAATCGGGTCCTCTCCCTCAAAGGTGACCTGAAGCATGCTTTTGATTGCGATGTACAAGCGGTCCAGATCGTAGCTAAGGCACAAGCAGCCAGCGGAAGAGAAGAGATAGCAACCATAGCAGCTGAAATCAACCCGCAAGAACTAGAGATCTTAGCTAAGAAGCCTAGCATTCTCGCTCCTCCAAAAGAAGCCGACATGAAGCAAATCAACATGGGTACTGGTGATCCCTCCAAAACGGCAACCATCAGTGCCCACCTATCATTAAATAGAAACTTGCACTCACCAACTTTCTTTGGAACAATAAAGATATCTATGCTTGGAGACCAGCTGACATGCCAGGTGTCCCAAGAGAGTTGGCTGAGCACAGAATTGATGTTAATGAAGGCTCTAAGCCTGTGAAGCAACGACTACGACGATTCTCACCTGATAAAAAGGAAGCAATTAAAAAGGAGATTGTAAAGTTGATGACAGCAGGGTTCATAAGAGAAATCCTTCATCCAGATTGGCTAGCCAACCCAGTTTTAGTATAGAAAAAGAACACGGCTGAGTAGCGCATGTGCGTCGACTACACAAATCTCAACAAATATTGCCCGAAAGACCTGTTTGGACTACCACACATTGATCAGATAGTTGATTAACAACGGGATCGACCCTATTGTCTTTTCTTGATTTCTATTCAGGATATAAAAAGATCGCATTAAAGGAAGAAGACAGAGAAAGACATATTTCATCACTCCGTTTGGCGCCTACTGCTACAAAACCATGTCGTTTTGACTCAAGAACGCTGGTGCTACTTACCAGAGAGCTATCTAGACATGCCTTGGTGAGCAAATTGATGAGAACATGGAAGTATATGTGGACGATGTAGTAGTAAAGACAAAGAACCCAGACACACTAATTGAAGACTTAAAACAAAATTTCGAGAATCTAAAAAAGTGGAAGTGGAAATTGAACCCAAACAGATGTGTATTCGGAGTACCATCAGGACAACTACTCGGATTCTTGATCAGTCATCGTGGAATCGAGGCCAGCGCCAAACAAATTCAAGCTATAATAGAGATGGGCCCTCCTCGATGTGTCAAAGATGTGCAGAAACTGACAGGTTGCATGGCAGCCCTCAATCATTTCATATCACGACTCGGTGAAAAGGGCTACCTTTTTTCAAGTTACTAAGGAAGATGGGCAAGTTCAAGTGGACAGAGGAAGCCAAGGAGTCTTTCAAAAGCCTTAAGGCATACCTCACCTCCTCGCCCGTTCTCACAACTCCAAAGAAACACGAAGACATGATGTTATACATTGCAGCAACTTCTATGGTGGTTAGTGCAACAATCATCGTAGAGAGAGAAGAAGGGCGCATGTACAAAGTACAGTGTCCCATTTACTACATCAGCAAGGTACTGTTAGATTTCAAATCTGATACCCGCATGTACAAAAACTACTCTACGCCCTCCTGATCACCTCCCATAAGCTACGTCACTACTTTGAAAGCCACAAGATCACTGTGGTAACGGACTTTCCACTCGGAGATATCCTACACAACAGAGATGCCACCGGGCGCATATCTAAGTGGGTTGTTGAACTCAGAGCTCTCAACATTGACTTCACCCCACGCAAAGTGATCAAGTCTCAAGCGCTTGCTGATTTTGTTGTCGAGTGGACAGAAATCCAACAACCAATGTCAGATACAATCCTTGATCATTAGAAGATGTACTTTGATGGATCGCTCAAATTAGGTGGAGCTGGCGCTGGTGTCCTCTTCATCTCCCTAGATGAGAAACAACTCAAATATGTCCTCCAGATACTATGGCAAGCCACAAATAATGAAGCAGAATACAAAGCACTCATCCATGGGCTCCGGGTTGCTACATCCCTTGGAATAAAATGACTATTAGTCTACGGTGGTTCAGCAGTAGTCATCAATCAAGTCAACAAGGATTGGGACTGCAGCAAAGACAACATAGACACCTATTTCTCTGAAGTATGCAAACAAGAGAAAAACTTTCAAGGATTAGAAATTCTACATGTCCTACGTGACTCGAATGTCGCAGCAGACATCCTCGCAAAGCTAGGATCGGACAGGGTGAAGGTCCCATCCGGTGTGTTCGTAGAGGAGTTGTCAGCACCCTCTATCAAACAACCTGGTGAGATAACCCCAAAACTCCCAGCACCAACAACCCAAATTTTGGTAATCACAATATTATGGAAACGGGATTTCATCGACTACATCAAAGAAAACAAGTTACCGACAAATAAAGAAGAAGCTACTTGGATAATTCGAAGAAGCAAGAACTATGTCCTCATGAGAGACAACCTATACAGAAGAGCTGTATCATCAGGAGTACTCCTCAAATGTGTCTCATCATAAAAAGGCAAAGAGATCTTAGACGAAATCCACTTAGGTTAGTGTGGAAATCACGCCGCTTCAAGAACGTTAGTCGGTAAAGCATTCTGCACTAGATTCTACTGGCCAACTGCTTTGAAAGACACAGAAGAACTCGTCAGAAAATATAAAGGTTGCCAAATATTTGCAAGACAGGCTCACGTCCCAGCACACAATCTCATCTGCATCCCGCCCGCTTGGTCGTTCTCCTATTGGGGGCTGGATCAAGTAGGGCCTCTCAAGAAAGCCAAAGGCGGTCTCGAGTACATCTTTGTGGCTATTGACAAGTTCACCAAGTGGATTGAGTACAAACCACTCATGAAATACAGCGCAGCCAAAGTAGTCGAGTTCATCCAGGACATCATACACCGCTTTGGCATGCCCAATCGAGTCATCACAGATTTGAGTTCTCCCTTCACGGCTATAGAGTTCAAAAGTGGGACACAAGATTTTGACATCAGCATAGATTACGCATCAGTCACACACCGAGAGGCCAACGGACAAGTAGAGAGAGCTAACGGACTCATACTAGCCGGATTAAAACCTAGGTTGTATGAAGAACTAGAGGACTATAGATCCAAGTGGATTGAAGAGTTGCCCAAAGTAGTATGGGGGCTATGAACTCAAGTAAGCAGAGCCACCAGGTACTCACCTTTTTCTAGTCTACGGATTAGAAGCTATATTACATGCCGACCTGATCTGGTCATCACCAAGGATTGAGCAATATGATGAAGGAGAAGCCAAACACACCCGAAGACTAGAATTGGACAGTACAAAAGAAGTTAGGGTCAATGCCACCTTACAGTCAGCTCGTTACCTCCAAAGTTTAAGACGCCACTACAATAAAAGTACAAAACCTCATTTCGTATAAGTCGAGGATCTGGTGCTTTGAAGAATACAAAAGGTAGACGGACGTCACAAACTACTCAGCCCATGGGAAGGCCCTTTCATCGTCGCCATGGTCACCGGACCAGAAACATATGAGCTGATAACCGAAGATGGGATATGAGTCAGAAATTCATGGCACATCAGCCAGCTACAAAGATTCTATGCCTAAAAAAGAATAGGACTGATTCTTCTGTAGCAGAAAACACTATGTAATCAAGATTCATGATCAAAGTAATAAAAATAATGTTCCTCACCAATATTTGTCTTACTATGATCTACAAAACCTATCCTAGAGTTGTTCAATCCGGATGAGAGCAAAAGAGCTAACCAGGCTTGAGCTCGCCCTATCCCAAGTCTTTTCAGACTTGGATGAGAGTAAGAAGGCTGCCAAGCCAACACTCGACCTATCCCGAATTGTTTTCACAACGCGGGATGAGAGCCATACAATGCTCGCCCTATCTCAGAGTTATTCCACACCGGATGAGAGTAAAAGAGCTAACCAGGCTTGAGCTCGTCCTATCCCAAGTCTTTTCAGACTTGGATGAGAGTAAGAAGGCAGCCAAGTCAACACTCGACCTATCCCAAGTTGTTTTCATAGTGCGGATGAGAGCCAGACAGTGCTCGCCCTATCTCGGAGTTATTCCACACCGGATGAGAGCAAAAGAGCTAACCAAGCTTGAGCTCACCCTATCCTAAGTCTTTTCAGACTTGGATGAGAGTAAGAATGCTGCTAAACCAACACTCGACCTATCCTGAGTTATTTTCACAGTGCGGATGAGAGCTAGATAGCGCTCGCCCTATCCCAGAGTTATTCAACCCAGATGAGAGCAAAACAACTAACCAGGCTTGAGCTCGCCCTATCCCAAGTCTTTTTAGACTTGGATGAGAGTAAGAAGGCCGCAAAGCCAATGTTGACCTATCCAGACAGCACTCGCCCTATCCTGGAGTTATTCCACACCAGATGAGAGAACACGACTGACCTAGCGCCGATACTCACCAAGACTCATAAAGACGCAAAAAATGAGAGTATAGCCAGTTGGAGGGACATAACTCTAAAGCACCTGGGTACGCCTACAACGATTAAGGTTTATATCCAGCACATAGCTAAATAAAGTTCTATGATCTAGGGAAACAACTTGAAAAGAGTCACAAAAGGATGACTACTCGAATAATCCAAGCAAGATAGTAAAGATGTATCCAAAGAACCAGAATTTTTTACAAGATAGCATATAAAGTATATCTTTACAAAGGAGGAAGGAGGCGTCTGGGCACTACAAAGCCTAGCTGTTAGCTTCATCATCAGAAGAAGAGAGTTCAATATCAAGCTTCTCAGAGATGAAGTTGGCCAGATCTTCAACCTCAAGCTCAACTTTCTCGATGGACTCCAAGTAGTTGTCATCATCGGCTTCCTCCCAAAGTTTTTCCAGAGGGACTGTCGGAGAAAGAACTCAGACATATGCCAAGACATTCTTGACGCACGTCTGGACCCCCTTCTTGACAAAACCCTGGAGGCGCATAGGGATCAGCGGGATGAAGTCACCCCAAGTCCTTCCATCATCTTCAGGAGTCCAAAGAAGCTTGTCAACGGTCTTGAAAAATTTCCACAAAGTGGCAAACTGTTGATCAAATATCGCCATCTTCTTGGACAAATCATCAATGGTTTTCATTCCTTGCACAAGATCCCGGTCAGCACCAAGTCTAATCAGCCAGGAGCGAGCGAGTCCTTCAGCATGAGCTTTTACCTCCTTGGCCCTATTATGATTAGAGCAAATCGATATCTCCATCTCTTTAATATTCTCCAAGAGCTTCTGTTTATCTCTACGGAGGGCTGATCAAGGCAATTAGAGAAAGTCAGACAAATAAAGAACAGAGAAATAAGAGATAAGAGGAAATATAGCATATAAGAACTCAGGATACCTTCACACTCCTTCTCGAGCCTGTCAGATTTCCTAGATGACTCTTGCAAGGCGGCCATGGCATTGTCCCTCCTCTGCTCTACCTCAATGACTTGCACGCGGAGAGCCATCTCAGAAGTTTGGTGACCTTGGCGCTCAGCATCCAGCTCCACCTCCTTATTGGCCAGCTTCGCCTTCAGCTGGCTCAATTCAAAGGCCAGCTTCTTCTCAGTCTCACCTGAGCCAAAGAAACTAGAGTGATACTGAGAGAAAACTTCTCCCATAGAAAAAAAGGAAAGAAATGAGAAAAAGAAGCTCGACCACTAAAAAGAAGAAGAAAAAATGCCTACCTGAAGCTGTTCTCCAAAAGAAGCCGCCCAAGCCGAGAGGCCCTCCCAAGCCGTGGTTAGCTTTGACAGATGATGGGTGGCATCAAACTTCAACACCATATCGTCCTCCAGATGCTGATTACATAAAAATTGATAGGCAGGATGGGGAGACAGGAAAGAAGTGGAAACCACAACCAAAGCCGTATCCTGCACGGTAGAGACCCCAGCCACCTTTCCAGCAAGGTTCTCTACCACAGTAACAACCGCCTCAGGGTGGGGTGACTCCACAGCGACCTGCTCAATCTAGGTCACCATTTCCCCCATCGCCACCTCGCTAATCGTACGCTCCGAATCTTGGGACCCGGTGAGCGGAGGAGCACCAACCGACTGAGATAAAATCGGTTGGGGATTGGGAGAAGAAGTCGACGACGATCTACAAAGCATAAAACAAGTCATCAAAGAAGGATTAAGGTCAAAAGGCAAAAGAATATGGAACAAGTCAGAAAAGGCTTACTTGGCGCTCCTCCTCTTCATGCCAATTTTCCCAAGCCAACCAGAAGACTTAGGATGGGCATGGGGCCTGAAAAATATTAGTACCAGCCTACTGCAGGGCCAACAAGACTGGCACTTGAGTTCTTGCAGAACTCTGATTTGAACCCCACTTACTGCCAAAGAAAAAAGATGAGTCATCAAAAGAACTCGGGACAATGCAAGATAAGAATGGATAAGCACTCTAATTGCTCACCGATGAGTAACGAGGGCCGCGCTATCGTCTTTGTCCTCATCCTCGAGAATATCCACCGCACTACCATCTGAAGAGAAAGAAGTACTTGAGTAAAGATACGTACAGGAAAATCAAAGGAAAATAAGGAACATTGATATACTCACCTAGGAGCATGATACCTATAACTTGAGTACCTAGACGAGTACTCGGAGGACGAGGCTTCTTGGTAGCGGACGCGCAGGCGGAAGTATCATTCGCCCGCGCCCTCTTGCTGGTGGTACGTGGAGCGTGAGGAACTAGGCGAGGCACATACTCAACAAAAGGATCGAGTTCTCCAAGAGAAACGCTAGGAAGAACAGTAACGGTTCGAGCCTTACTAACACTTGAAGCTCCAGCCTGACTCCCATCGACCACTGCCCCAACAGGATTGTCCTCGATAGGAAGCAGGGGCAAATCATCAAAATTCCGCCCCAAGTGCTGCAGATAACCAAATGGCAAGATTGAGTAGAAGAAACAAAGAAGGAAACTACTCACAAAGAAATAACAAAAACAACTTACGGCAAGGGGCGGATTATCAGCACAGTACTCGTCGACCATATGTGGGACAACGGTTACTCCCTTAAGGATCTTCTTGAGGCACTCCAGCACTTCTTCTTCGGTCAACTCCAGTGATGGCATGATCTGAGATGGGTCTTCAGCACCAGAGTACTTGAAGCCATGGTTCTCCCTCACTTTAAGAGGTTGAACTCGGCGACGAAGATAACTGGTGACAATCCCAAAAGCAATCAAACCCTGCAGCTTTAGAGTCTTGATTCTCTCAAACAGCGGCTTAATCTTGTTTAGCTCCTTAATTGTCAAAGGGAGCTTCTCCCACCGATCATTTACTACAGGACCAGCGCTCGAGTGGACAGCAAGAGGGGGATTCATATTCCCAGTATAAAACCACTTGGAACGCCATTCCTTAACTGAATCAACCAAGTCATAGTCAAAGAACTCCCTTTTCCTACCTTGGTGAAACTGGATTCTACGACCACCCAGGACAGAAGTACCATCACTACGAGGGTGTGGTTTCAGATGAAAGAAGTAGCAAAACAAGGAGATGGAGGGGAGGATTCCAGGAAAGGCCTCACAAAAGTGAACGAACTCAGAAAGGTGAAGAACTGCATTCAGAGTAAGATGGTTTAGAGAAATGCCAAAGCACTGAAGAAATCGGTGGAAGAAGGGAGACGCTAGAAGGCAAAGCCCAGTGTAGATGAAAGAAATGAAGAGAACAATCTCACCAGGACCAAGGGAAGGAACCTGGTGCTCGCCAGGTGTATTCCACTTGGCGAAGCCCTGATCCTGGATCAATCCGTCACTGGCTAGCTCCCTCAGCTGATCTTCCGTGGTGGTCGGAGATGGCCAGATCTTCTCCGCAGTCCTCATGGCGACACTGTTCGCCTAAACGGCCGTTTAGTCCGTTTAAACACCGTTTAAATGGTAAACAGAAGTGAGCCGTGTTGTTTAGGCTCTAAACGGTGAATTAAACGGTTGGGCCGTTTAAACCCGTTTAAACCGTTCAATTCAGTCTAAACGGTCTAAGCAAAATCAGATTAAACGTGATTAAATGAGCTAAACAACCATTTAATCCATAATTAAGTGAATTAAAGGACTGCGTCTATCACAATCAACATGAAACTAATTAGCATTGTAATTATATGAAGTGTTGTGGGATTTAGATATCTTCCAACAAGATTATTTGGTAGAATATTTGATTTTTACATGTGTAAATATGTATGGGTTCTAGCAAATTTTATTTTTACCTACATAAATATGTATATTTTATTGTTATTGTACAAAACTGTTTAGGCCGTTTAACTCTGTTTAAACACCGTTTAAACGGTCTAAACGCTAAACGAAGGGTGACCGACTGTTTACCGTTTAGCGTTTAGGAAAACATTGCATGGCGATGAACTCCTGGTTCTCAATCACCTTGAGCATCTCCTCCTTGTCCACCAAGACCTCCTTCTAATTGCTAGATGAGCCCTTCTTCTTTCCCATACACTACTGACGCTCTCCTCTTAAAAAATGGGCGGCGACAACACATGGACAGTGGTAGCGCTCGAACGGCGGCAACAGCGGCAGTTGAGCTCTAAGAGAGGGCTAGGGTTTTTGAGACTGGCAGCGGAAGGCAAAGAGCAAGTGAAGAAAAGAAGAAGGGAAAAAATCATTTTATAACGATGATAACACGGCCCAAACGGCCTGTTAAGCCAATGGATCATTTCAACCTTTCGCGCATTAAATGTGGGATATGACTCAAGCAACAAACGGCATGCCTTTTCACAACGACACAGTGCAACGGGCAGATTTCAGACTTATCCATCCGCACGAGACCATTGCCAATTAGTTTTAGCTCGTACTACTCAGAAAGATCTCGCTACTCGCAAGATACACAGAAGAGATTACAGAACGCTGCCAAAGAATCCGGATTTTCCAGAAATAACCCGAATGATACTCAAAAGCACTCAAATAAGTAAAAAAGGAGACAACAACTTAGAAAATAAGATTCTTTCTATTACAAATATCTTCAAAGGATGCAAGATTACAGATCTCACAAGACCCAATGAACTTGGCACTACGACGAACAAGGTAGCAATGAGGAGCCCAGAAAGAACACGGCTCTGAAAATGACTACGCACTCCTAGTTGCTATGTGGCAGAACACACTCTACTCGACCACACTGTTTTCTTCAAAGGAAAAACATAGTGCATCCAAGATTGGTGTCAGCGGCATAGCATGACAACATGGACCAGGTGAGGCTTACAAACATCAGTCTACCCAAGTACGAGTGATGCTGGATCAAGTGCCGATCTGCATCGGACAGTCACGAGATAGAGTGCAAGGATCAACCCGGAGCTGCTGAACGAGGGAACACGTCCCGCATCACAAGACTTCTTCCATCTACCAGCACGTACTACCTAGTACAATGCCGCAGTGAGATTAGTCCACCTCTAATCGCTATCACAAGACTTCTTCCATCCACTACAAGCAATACAAGACTTCTAACTCATGCTCGGGGGCTGCTCTACCTTACAAACTATCATATTCATGGCCGCAAGACTACAAGTTCTACACCAAGACTTTGCCGATTTGCAGCAGCTCGCCAGGGGGTATTTATAGGCCAAGGAGTGGTGTACATGGAACAAATGCACTAACAACAAAAGATTCAGAGAAGTGATAGAAAGCGGTAAAGGAAAAGCAACCGTGCGTGAAGACACAGTACTCGAGGACAGTATATCCGAAAGAATATGCCAACACTATGCAACCCGTGACTGCGCAGCATTCAACCAACTCAACCACCACCTACCTGTGACAGAAAGCAGGCTACCTGAGAACATGATAAAAGACCCTCTATCTGAGTTCTTCTTGAACAAAAGAACCCGAATATATGCTCGGGGGCTGCAGGGTATATATCCTCAGAAGAGATTTTTTCAGTTTTTCCAATGATAAAGATCCAAGACCCTCTAACTTTTTGTTCCAAATAGCAAGAGGCTCGGGGGCTACACTCAGTAAGTGCACTTTTTTTTTGAAAAAACGCACATCACTTAGGAGACTTCTTCAAGAAAAGATCATTTTAAGGCTTCTCTTCGAAAGAACATGGACCAGGCTTGTTTCCCCAAGCGAGACCAGAGAAACAAAGAGGCTTTCCAGTTCAACCATGAAACGCTCGGGGGCTTATCGATGTGAGACCCACAGGGTTCCTAGAGATGTGACTACAAGTCATGAGCTCTGGCCTGGCCCACAGACCGAAGTAGGAAGGGATGCGGCAACTGCGACACTAAATCCAAGTAGAATAGGCCAGACTAGCCGGACTCTTATACAAAAGTACCTTTTGTATTTAGATCAGGATACCTTCCTTGGATTTGACTAGGATTGTAACCGCACCATAGTCTTCTCTATTGATATAAAGAGAGACTATGAGCACCCCTGTAACGAACAACACGATCATACAAATTAATCCAATGCAAAAGGCTAACGCCGACTGGACGTAAAGGCTATTACTTGATCACGGTCGAGGGCCCGAACTAGTATAAATCGACTGTCTCTTACGTTCACCGTTGAGTTTCACACCAGCCGAAACCCGAACAACTGTCCCGGGTACCCCCATGACAGGCTATCGGTGGTAAAACATCGACACACTTTCTCTTCTAATTTTTCTCCCCTACTTCTTTAGTCTAATCTAGCCCTAAAAGGAGGAAGCATAGTACTTGGCCTTCCTCTCCACAAAGAGCACACCACCGGTTCTTCGACTCCATCTCTCTCCGACCCTCCCGACCTGGGACCTAGCGTTTGTACAGTGGTGCAACGCAACCTAACCCTAGTGGTGCTAGAGCAGTGGTAGTGGCTCAGAGGCTGATAACATCGATCTAGTGAGGGCATGGCTAAGGCAGGCAAGGGTTTATGATAGTTTTTTTAAGTGGAAAAGGTCCATTTTTTCCCGCCTGAAACTATTGTCATAGTCTGATGTTCCTCCTTGAACTCCAAAACCATAGATCTTACCCCTGAGATCTCAAAACCATTCAAATTATCTCTCTGTCCTGTTAAGAAGTGGATTTGAAGGCGGTTTTTATCTTAAAATCTAGTAAATACTTAATAAGACTATTAAACCATAGAAAATAGCTCTAAGCTTCGAAAATTTTCAAAAAAACATAGTGATAGACTGTCATACAACAAATCCAAATAAAAGATTTAGAGCTTGTGAAAATACCTTAGAAGCTTCCAAAAAAACAGATTTAGTTCTAGGAAAATGGAAAAATATACCAAAAAATCTAGGAACTTCACAAAGCATTCTAATTTATGTTTGAACATGTTTTGAAAACTTTCTAGAACAAAAGAAATAAGGGGCGACCAGTACGAATGCATTGAGTATTAATGTATGTTGAATATTATATTTTAGCAGTGCAAAGTTTTTAAAATATGTCTAGGTTTGTTTTGGATATTTTCATTTTCTTAGAGCTAAATATAATTTTTTAAAGCTTCAAGATATATTTTTATGAGCGCTAAATATTTTACTTGAGTTTTTCATATACCAATCTATCTCTATGATTTTTGTCGAAATTTGTAGAAGGTTAGGGGCATTTTCTGTGGTTTAAAAATCTTGTCAAGTATTTATTTATTTTTCACTTAGAAAGGACAAAACCACTTCAAACCAAGCCACTGAGGTAATTTGAATGGTTTGGTTTTGGGAGTTTATGGGATAAGATGTCTCGTTTTAGAGTTTAAGAAAAAAATCAGACTGTGATGATATTTGAGGAGATAAAATGAACTTTTTTTTTTCTATATAGATACAGTGAGGCCGAGGCTAGAGGTGGAAGCATAGGAGGCCCAGCGCCTTGGCTTGGGCTTGGGGCAGGCGCCAGCGGTGGCCGCTGTCCAGCCAGGGCGCCACCGTGGACCGTGCCAGTGAGTCAACCAGACCTCTAGAGGGTCAGTCCACGATATGTGGTAAATTATTGCAATATATATTTTATTTTTTCATTGAAATGAGCAGTAATAAATCATTAATTTCTCATAAAATTCTCATGTGAAACTTGAGGAAAAGGTGCATTAATCAAGGTCCCCTTGTTTTTTTCTTTGGCAGTGGAAGTTTGCTGCTACCGTTTTGGGCCTGGGTGAAAAAGATTTTGAGAGAGGCAAGGTGCCAGAGTGACACAGCACGTCTCAAATCTCAATAATCTAGTGACCGGCCTGGTCCAACTGAGTAGCAGAGGCTGTGTGGTGTGCCTATCGGTGACACTCTTTTGTTATTTTCTTGTATAGTGAAATTCATAACTCAAACTCAGGTTTTTTTTAGCCTCAAACTCTTCGAGGACAAGTTGTAGTATCTGAACTCACGCATCTCAAACTCAGTTATGTGAGGCACATTTGAGTTACTACTTAGTCAATACTCGATTCAGCTAATGGAACTAACGTCATGCTTAATCTATGTTATTTCTCTTTTATGAAATTTTCATATGACTACCGCAACCTGCTTAGGCCTCCGACCAGCCTCCCTTCCACTAGATCTACTGCACGGCGAGAGATGCGGTGATGGCAGGGGCTACGTCGCCGATGGTGGGGCTGCGAGTGTTGCGTGTCCCATGTGGAGCCCAGGATACCGGCTACCACGAATGGGTCCCCGCTAGCCTACGGTAGGCGGAATCGATCTGGTCGATGGCGGCGCTGGTCGATGGTGGCGACGTCGCGGCTGCCTCTGGTGAACTCCACACGCCGACAAGCCTCCATTCTCCCAAGCAGTAAGGAGATGTGTTGAAAGCGCATATTGTAAGCGTATGTTTCAGAGGTATATTGTAAGTGTTTTATATGAATATTGCAAAAATAGATTGGGATATTGCATATGTTGCAAGTGTCTGTTCCAAATATTTCATATATTTTTCCAGACGTATGTTGCAAGTGTTTTTACCTGGATGTTTTATATGTTTCGCACATGTGTTGCACGTGTCTCATCTAGATGTTGCATATGTTTTGCAATAGTTTTTTAAGTGTTTTTAAGTGTGTTCTACAAATATTTCAGATGCATATTTAAAGTGTTTCATCTGTCTTCATGTATGTTGCACATGTCTCATCTGGATGTTTTAAAAGTAGATCAGATATTGCACATGTTGCAATTGACTCACCTGTCGCAGCCACCTATTACAGCTGCATGAGAAGCGGAGGGTGCTCGAGCCGTCCATGTGTGCGGTCTGGTGGCGCGGGCCCCGTGTGAGCACGCAAAAACGCAAATGCGGGATGCCAGGCGTGCTGGTAATGGCGTGGAGTGCAGACGCACACAGAAAATGGAGTGTAGACGCGAGCGTCCGTCTAGACATTCGAGCGGTAGCAGTACCCGTAAAACTACTCTTTTGTTCAGACGTCCGCCGCTCCGTCCAGACTCCAGAGCGAGCGCCTGCAGCGTGCGCTTGTGGGAGTCGGAAACAGTTCTGGCCTTCTGGGCAAGTATTTACATGGGCTGAGTTGTTCCAGAGAACATGGGAGTATCCGATTCCGAGATCCCAACCGACCTGAGAGCCAATTCAACAATCGACGCCATTGCCACGGCCCATATATACTTGTGGAGCCGTGCGGGCGTCGCGATCATTAGCTTAGCTTAGGGTTCGGTACGGTCGCGCGCGCACTTCCCTTATTGGAGACTTTGCCCCGCTGCCGGAGTGCCGGCGAACCCGGCGAGAAGCGATCAGAGTAGGCTAGGGGTAATTAAGCAGGCTACTGCGTGCCATGGACGGCCGCGGCAATCATGTGGTGCCAGAATGCTTCTGGATGACGTACTTGGATGGCGTCCCGGTGCCCATCCCGGCCGACAGCGCCGGCCTCACCCCGCGAGCCGGCGGCTTCACCTTCCCCGCGCACGACGGGCACCGCGCGGCGATCAAGGCCGCGAGGCAGATGGATCACTACAGGCGGGTGCGGCGCAACGCGAGGCGGATGCCGGAGGTGGCGGCGCGCCTCGGCGGCGAGGACGTGCTCGTCCACCTGATGTACGGTGACATCGAAGAGTGCTGCCGCCTGTTTGCGGCACCCCGGATCGCACCAGCAGGCCTGTACACGAACTGCTACGTACCAAACTGCTGACCGCAGATGCTGCTGTTCAGTCAGCAGCGTTAGATATTGTTGCTGTTCTGTCAGTTGATCGTCGATCGGGTGTCCGCGAACACGTAGCGATTTGTTATTTCTTAATTTTTGCCTTTTAGCTATGCTTTGGTGGTTCAACTGGTGAGCCCGAGATGTTTCTCTACTGCTGTATGTGGATGTTTCCATAGTATAATAAACACAGGCTGATGGCTAGGTTCTGGTGTTTGCAGTATCAGCGTTTCTAAACACAGGCTGATGGCTAGGTTCTGGTGTTTGCAGTATCAGCGTTTCTAGCACCCGGACGCCCGGATCCAAGGGTCCCGTCCGGACGCACGCCCCCTATGCCTCCCCTCATGGAACGCACCCTGCACGAGAAGAAAAAAAAAGAAGAAAGAACGGCAACCACACCCACCACCGCCGCCCACGCACGCCCCCGCAAAGAGGAAAGAAAGTAGATCGGCCACGCACCCTCCACGCTCACGGAGGAGAAGGTAGATCGAACCTGCCCCCGCCCCTCAACCTCGCCGACCCCTAACACCCCCATCCGCCACCAGCTCGCCCCTCATAGCCCGCCCACCAGCTGCAACAACGGAAAAAAGCTATTGCAACATTGAAAAAACTTCTAATGCAACAAACGAAAAAAACTGCTACAACAAACGAAAAAATATTGCAACATCGAAAGAACATTTAATGCAACAAACAAAAATATGAACCACAACATCACAAAAATGTCTACTGCAACATTAAAAAACATCTACTGCAACATCGGGGAAAATCTGTTGCAACAACGAGAAAAGGCTATTGTAACATCTCAAGCACTACTACTGCAACATCAAAAAAACGCCAGTTGCAACAACAACAACAAAAAGTACCATTGCAACATTCCAAATCATCTGTTGCAACATTGAAAAAGAACCATTGCAACAACGGCGAGATCTGACCCCCGAGGGCTCGCCGAAACCCTAGCCTACTACAACATCAACTGAAAACCTACTGCAACAACTGGAGAAAACCATTGCAACACGGCGGAGCTGAACCCGAGAGCTCGCCGGAACCCTAGCCACTACCACAACCCTTAGATCAGAGGGAGGAGGGGGAGGAGGAGGAGAAGGAGGAGGAAGAGGACGAGGAGGGGGAGGAGGGCTCAGATCCAGATCCAGATCCATTGGAGGAGGGAGGGAGAGGGGCCGCCAGATCCAGATCTCTCCACCACCTACTGAAAGGTCCTTGTTTGGTTTTGGTAATTGAGTGACAACCTTATGTGGAATAATTATGTTTATATGAGATACACAGGGAATTAGTCCACAGGTGATTGTGTCATGAAGGAGCTCATTGCATATGAGACATGACATGGAGTCATGTGACCAAGGTGGCGAAGATCAAGATGAGGCATGGCTTGATGGACCGGTTGCAAGTGTGAAGGGCAAGTCGGAGGCTTTGGAGCGATGGACCGCGGGACGATGAAGCTTGAGCAAGACTTGGCGCCGATGGACCGACGCAACGGTGAAGAGCAAGTGAGGTCAAGATCGATGGACCAACAAGATCACATAATGATATGAAGTGGATCATATCATTTGTGATTTGGTTGGTGCATGTGTTGCATCAACATCGGAGGAGATGGAGTGGAATGCGCAAGGCAAAGGTATAACCTAGGGCATTTCCATTTCACCGGTCATAGGTGTGTAGAGAAGTTGATGACCGGGTTTAGGATAGATGGCCGTACTATCAAGAGGGACAAACTTATTTGCATATCGGTCATCTAGTGCCACTCGAGTGATCTAACTTTGCATCGTTGCTAGAATCGAGTGGCGCGGCAAGTTGAGTGGCTAACTCCTTTGAAGAAAATGATTGTGAAAATGTTAACACACGTACACAAGGTGGTGATCACTTGTTGGTGTTGTCACATTTGCAAAGGAGGTGAAGTTTGAGCGGTAGAGAGGGGTTTGAGTTCCTCTCTCCCTCCCACCGAGCTTGCGAGGCGGGATTCAGCGCTTTTTGTGGAAGTGAAACGCTTATTTTCTACTACGCCGGTGGCGGAGATTTTCTCTAAGCCATCGTGGATAGAAACGGAGGCGAACGGAGGTCACTGGGGTGACCGGACGCGGTCTCGGTATGACCGGACGCGTCCGGTCAGTGGCAGAGCAGCGCACGACGCAGGTGCGGTCAGTTCGACCGGCTCGTCCAGTCGATCACGGGACCGGCGCGTCCGGTCAGGCGCCCAGAGGGACAGCAGATCGCAAGGTCGATCGGACACGGTGCGCGTCCGGTCACGATCGACCGGACGCGTCTGGTCACGAGTGGACCCTTACTGGTCTCAAACCGGACGCCGTGTGTAACGCGTCCGGTCAGTTCTGCAGCGCGTCCGGTCGATGCTTCGCGGGCGCAGGCGCTGTGCGTGACCTACGCGTCCGGTCTGTGTTACTGGTGCGTCCGGTTGCGTTTGACCGTTGGAGCGCTGAGTCGACCGTTGAAATCTAACATTTGACGTTGAACGAGGACAACACGTGGACGACTGTGAGTAACCAGACGCGGTGCAGCGCGTCCGGTTAGTTCGACCAGCTTGTCCGGTCGATTCGAAAAACACCCAGTGAAGGGGTAACGGTCATATTCGTTCGTGGGGCTATAAATACTTGTGGTGGCCGGCCTTGGCCGGATGCTGAGCACACTTTAGCCTTAGTGGCTTATGTTGTGGTGCTTGGGAGCCCTCTAACTCACTTATGCTTGATAGTATTCATCGGATCAAGTGAGAGAACGATTCTAGTGCAATTGCATCGTGAGGATTGCATCGAGTGGCACTAGGTGTTCGAGTTGCAAGCCGGTGGTGCTTGTTACTCTTGGAGGTTTCCACCTCCTAGATGGCTTGGTGGCTTATGGTTCCGTCGAAGCTTGCAAGAAGATTGTGCGAGGCTCCGAAGAAGCTTTATGAGGGGGATTGTGCTCACCCCGCGGGGATCGCAAAGAGCAACTCTAGTAGAGCGTGTCATTGAGCTACCACACTTGATGGTGGGTTCTTGCGGCGCTCTTTGGGAGAGCTCGGTTGTGGATACCGATTAGCCGCCAAACCACGAAGTGTTGGTCGACACAACGGGGACGTAGCTTGGTGGCAACCAAGTAAACCTCGGGAGAAAAATCACCGTGTCAACATTGTTCATCATCTTCTCGGTGGTTTGCCTTCGTGCAACACAAGCTTGTATTTACTTTCATATATACTTGTGCTTGTGTAGTTGCTCTTGTGTCTAGTTGTGCTTGTATAGCTAGCTAGACATCCTCTTGCTTGTGTAGCTAGAACTATCCTGTTTGCGTGGCTAATTTGGTTTGAGTAACCTTGTTAGTCACATTGCTTAGTTTGTGTAGCTAAGTAATTTGCACTCTCTAATTTGGCATTGGTTGCCTTGTTATTGAGCATTGCTAGTGAGCTTAGGGGCTTTGTGCTTTTGCTTCACTAGTTGTGTAGGAGCTCCCTCGGTTAGTAAAGTACTAGTGCATAGGTTTCTGTGACCTTGCAAGCTAGAATTGTTTAAGTGAGCTCTTGCTTTGCTTGGCATCTTAGTTGCTTAATTTGGATCTTTTGTAAGGTGCTAAAGTTATAGATAGAGGGGTGTAGTCTTGGCTAGACTGATAAAGTTTAATTCCGCATTTGTTTCGGTTAGCCGGCACAATTAAGTTTTAGAAAGGACTATTCACCCCCCTCTAGTCCGCCATCTCGACCCTTCACCTACCTCGTTGGAGCCGCCACCGTCGTCCTCGTCTCCAGTGGAGTGCGGGAGACGGGTTGCAGAGGAAGCGGAGGTGCATGGGTGGGTGCAGTGGCACGAGGGGAGGAGGGGAAAGGGAGCACGGCGTGGTGAGGGGTGCGCTACGAGCTCGCTGGCGCGGTGCCCCCGTCCCGAAGACGACGCGGAGAGCGAGCAGCGACAGGGACAAGAGAGCAAGCAGCGACGGGGAGAAGAAAGCCAGTGCGAGCCCGCGGAGATAGAAAGGCGCGTATGAGACAGAGAGAGCGGAGGAAGCGACTGGAGTGAAGGGTGCGGGGCGTCCGACGGGTCCGGACGACCGTCATATAGTATTATTGTTTCAGTATACCAATTAATAAGCTATTGTTTCAAGTGCCTAAGGCACGTTTATTGCGGTCGATGTGTTGTGTGATCAATCTAGCTAGTTTGTTATGAATTATGATTCTGCTAATCTTGGTAAGATCTTCTTGATCTACATGTGTTCTTAAAAATACAATAATGCTCACGCTCAGGCGTATGTGGACCCGAAAAACAAAAAGATCAAATCTCTCCCCACTCTGTGCTCGTCTCCCCACTCCGCACTCGTTCGTCGTGCAGTCGTCCGCCCGCCCTGCTCCGCCGCGCCGCTACCACCATCCCCTGCGGCGCCTTCATCTCGCGCCGTGGCCAACTCCGGTGCGCCACCGCAACCATCCCCCGTGGCGCCCCCATCCCCCATGCCGCCTCCATTCCCCGCCGTGCCATGGCCATTGTCCTCCACCGCACCCAGGCCAGGCAGCTAGGAGAAGGGGTCGTCGCTGGCGGGGTCCAGGCTAGGCGCAGGCACAGCTGGCCGCTGCCAGGCCTCGCCACCATCCTCGGCCGCCGGCTGGCTGAAATTGGCCATTCACCCGTTCAGCGCTACGTCGTACGGAAGAAGGGTGAAAACGCATGTTGCAAGCCTTATGTTTCAAGTGTTTCAGATGTTTCATAGGTATGTTGTAAATGTTTCATATAGATGTTGCAAAAGTAGATCAGAATGTTGCATATGTTTCAATGGCTGTACACGTATGTTGCAAGCTTCTATTCCCAATGTTTCATCTGTTTTTCCAGACTATGTTGCAAGAGTGTTTATTTAGATGTTGCATATGTTTCACAGGTACGTTGCAAGTGTTTTATCTAGATGTTGCGTATGTTTTACAATGGTTTTTCATGTGTTTTAGGGTGTTTTTGCAAGTGTTTCAGACGCATGTTTTAAATGTTTTATTTGTCTTCAAACATATGTTGCAAGTGTTGCATCTAGATATTTCAAAAGTAGACCAGGTGTTGCACATGTTGCAATGGCGTCGGTGGCTGGCGGACAGCGGCATGTCATGGGGCTTCAACTCCTACCTTGCATGACGTGCCTCGCCCTCTCCTCCCCTCTCTCTCCCTTTCCTTCCCTTCCCTCCATCTTGCCTCGGCGTTGGTGTTGGAATGGGGGTCGTCGAGGGTGTTGCGTTCGGACGTAGGTGCTGGTGTGGGATGGGATGCGAGGCACAGGGGGCGTGGGATGGGATGAGGAGCACGGATGGCATGGGATGCGGGCGCAGGTGCGGGAGCAGCGTCCGGACGAGTCCTGCTGTTGGACGTCCGGACGTTAGCCCTTCCATTAAAAATATGCTCTTTTCTCAAAATATGCGCACACCGACGATGACACCCAAATACCCAAATTCACCTCCCCTTTTTGGGTGCTCACAGACCTTTCACCAGGGTCTAAAGCAAACAAACAATTACTGGTCTATATATGAAGCAATAGGTACACACGAGTCAACATTATATTATACTCCTCCCTCTTATAAATTAGAAGAAGTTTTGGCTTTTTTAGATACATAGATTTTGTTACGCACTTAGGTATATAGCAAAAACAATATATCTAGAAAAGCAAAGACATCTTATAATTTGGAAAGAAGAGAGTATAAAAGCTAGTGCACTTTGCTTGGACCCCATAGTTCAAGGTTTATGTAGCTCCACGAATCAAGCTATGCAACCACTGCTTCAAAAGTTCAAATGACACAAGGATGACATCGATCTCCCGGTACAACTTGACAATGCAATCGAACATCACTACAGTGCAGTAGTTGTTATTCTGTTCTCCGCCTCCTGTGGATAGTTGCTCCTGCGTCTAGGCCAAGGTCTAGTGCTATGCTTTTCTGTAGTTTTTTCTTTAATCTAGGAGTTGTTAGGGCCTTGTTGTCATGTTTTGGTGTTTCATTGACCCCGGTTGAGGCTTCTTGTTGTGTTTCTTCTTTCCGTTTTTTATTACCCCATCTAATAAAAATTATGGCAAATCTCTTGCCGTCCTTAAAAAAAAGTTAAAATGACAAGGAACCTTGATGATGCGCTGCTCTGGAAGTAGAACACGATAGTTATTAAAACAGATAATGGGAGTACAGGCTAAGTCTCACTAGGGCTGAACCGCGTACTCTGTGCAATTGGCGCGAGCACCAACCTAGCTAGTTATCCGAAAGAAGAAGAAGAAAAGACCCACACACACGCTAACAATCATATATCCGGCCTCGCGCACGGGGTGTGCGTGTGTGAGTTTATGTGTGTGGTAGCGTGAGTTCAGATACTACAGCTTGTACACGAAGAGCTGATGCTTAAAAAAACGGAAGAATGAAGCCCAAGAAGTAGCTAGACGGGAAGACGGACGCTAGGCTGCCCAGCCGCATGAACGTTTGCGCACGGTCATCAAACACTATCGTACCAACAAACGACAAGTGCGCATTGCGTCCGGCTTCCGAGTTCCGACCAAGCAGTAAGAAGCCGACAGCACACATGAGGGGCAACTAGTACTTGATCCTCCAGGATCCCCAGCCAGTACCATCAGCCATCAGGCATCACCCGATCGTGCCCCGCGGACACGGGCCACGATAGCACGCGGTGCACCAGATTAGATGGGACGCGATAGAAAGGGTTCGGCAGTAGTGCGCGGACAGGTCCGGTCACAGGTCGCGTCCGCGGGATCAGGGATCAAAAGCTAGCATGCATGCGGGCATGCGGCCATGCATCACAGCACAGACGAGATAGGATTATAGGAAACACGGAGAATGCTGCCTCCAATGGCAAGACGAGACTGTCCATTTCCCGATCTGCCGGCCGGTTTCCTTCCCAACTTTAATTTCCCGTGACTTAACCTGATCGGTGGGTACGTTACGATGACGGGGCGGAGCCACAATTTGGACGTATAAGAAAAGATCATGCAAACCGACAACAACCATATTTGACGAATACATCACAGCAAGAGTATACAGAACAACCAAATAAACGTTTTTGTTATTAAAATATATAAAAGAAAGCTAAAAATCTAAAAAAAGAATACTGAATATTATAGAAAGGAAAAATTAATTAGCTCTACATCTCTTTAACCTTCACCAATCAATCTAATTCTTGAGCCAAAAAATAAATGAATCATGGTAATAACATGAACAAAAGATAAAAAGAAGATAACAGGAAGACTAATCCAAAATAATATAGAAATCATTGGACATGATCAGTTCAGAGGGCAAACAAGCAGAGCACATGATTAACAAACTAATTAGAGGGTGTACTATATGGGGCGAACTAGATGTTTGGTAGACAATAAAAAAAGATGAAGGAAATAATAGGACGACCTAATTATTAAATTGTATAAGATGATGCTATTAGATATTAATATGGAGGTTGGACAAGGAATCAAGAAACACAATTCATATCATTAACTAGCTAATTGGACTATTATGTACTCCCTCCATTCCAAATTGCAAGTCATTATAGCTTTTGCTATGCACCTATATATTCATTATTCTAAATACATAGTAAAAATATATGTATCTGGAAAATCCATAATGACTTACAATTTGAAATGGAGGAGTACCTAATTAAGGGGTGCATGGGGAGCATAGACATGTTAGGGGTATAAGGTCCCCTGAACCTCCCTGCCTCCATCACTAGTTACGATGATGAATTTGAACCAGTTTTGATGGACTAGGATTAGTTGTTAGTTGTGATGACTAAAGATTAGTCAGCTAGTTGTTAGCCGATGCTTGTTTGGATCCTAAGCTAATATCTTTGTACATAGCTACAAAAAGAGTAGAGTACCCCACCTTTTCCCTCTCTATATTGTACCTCTCTCTCTCTCGATCTCTCTCCAGCACACATAATACCTGAGCTCCCAATCCCATGGATGAGGCATCTTCCCTTCAATTGCCAAGATGGGGGGTCAAACGCCGAGGCGAGTAGCGGAGGCACTATTGGCCTATGCTGGGTTTGCACTTCTGCTCACGATAAGACACTAAGCTATCCACTTGCATCTCTATACTATGGGCGTGAAGGGGTGTGAGAGAAAAAGACAGACGATAGGGCGGAGCGAGGTTGAAGAAGTGAGGCCGTCGTCCCTTGGGAGTGACGGTGATGGTGATGGTGGTAGTGGCGGGTCTGCCGATGCAAGTGGGAGGAAGATAATAGAAGAAATAAGGTAGGCAGGGGTATTTTAGACCTTTTGGTGATAGGTTACTCATATTAGCCCTAAGTAGCTACCAGTGGCCAACTAGTGGGTTAACAAATTATTAGTAGCTTAGCTAAAATTAGTCCACTCATTAGTCATGTTCTTTCAAATGGACTAAAGCTAATTTTTAGCAGCTAGCTGTTAGCCCCATGGATGCAACCCCCTTTAATCTAGCTTATTGTTCTACTCTACCCCATGACTCGCAAGTTTCACTGCTCAAGCTTGAACCTATAAGTACAAGCTAGCACTGTTACAAAATGAATTCTAGGAGACATGCTCCCACCTTAATAGAGGATGGCATTTTTAGAAGTCACCACTGTAACGGTCAAGTGGGTCTTGTGAAAACGCCAACCTCTATTAATCATTATAGAGACGGGACATCCTAAGGAGTCCACCTCTGTGATATGGGAACAGCTGAGGATGCGGGAGCGGTCACGGTGGGCGTTCGGGTTACCCGCTTAATTCGGGTCGGGTAGTTCGGGTATTAAGAAATTCGGGTAATGAAAATTGTTACCCGATAACAGCCTCGAAAAAACAATACCCGCAAATTCGGGTACCCGTAATATCGGGTTCAGGTTCGGGTATTACCCGTTTTACCCGAAATATTACAAAATCACATTAAACACTCAAACAACACATAATTTTGCATAGAACTAAGAACTGGACAGAATAATTGATAAACTGAGCTGATAAGTTCAAGTTTTCAACCACAGCTCGCAGGTCATCACAAACGTTGTCACATCTCAGATCTGACATACATGATACTTACTTAGTACTTACTAGTATTGTGCAAATGTAACATTCAAATGCAAGTGCAAACCACGACACATTGCCTACTGACAAGATCCCAGAGCACAAATTCAAAAGTTCAAGCCTTCAAGGCGTCAAGCCTGCTGCCTACCAACGCATCACATAAGAACAAAAGAACATCTCAGATACTCGGACTCCGGTCCTCCATCTCCATACTCCAGTGGCATCATCAGTCCTCCATCTCCATACAGGAGTCAGTTCGTTTGTTCTCCATTGAATTTGAATTAATTGGCTACATGGGAACTTGCTACTTGCCTGTTGGACTGGACTCCAGACTCCAAGTCTCGAGTGCAGGCACCCAAGCAACACTAGTACGGGTAGTTCGGGTACCGGGTGCTGCTACCCGAATTTTAGAACAGTGCCTAAATGAACGGGCGCGTGAACGGTGCCAACAGTGGCAGAAGCGCTGAGGAGGCAGGGATTTTCGGGGTGGTTAAAGAGAGTAGTTATGAGCATGTTTAGTTTCAAAAAGGAACTCAAAAAGTGCTACAGTACCTGTCACGTCAAATCTTGCGGCACATGCATGGAGTACTAAATGTAGACGAAAGAAAAAACTAATTACACAGTTTAGTTGTAAATCACGAGACAAATCTTTTGAGCCTAATTAGTCCATGATTGGACACAAATTACCAAATAAAATGAAAAGTGCTACAGTAGCCGAACCCAAAAAACTTCACCAACTAAACAGACCCATATCGTTAACAGTACCACTGCAATAAGCTACTCCCCATTTCTTCAGTCAGCCTGCTCCTTCGTGCTGGTTAAAGTTTAGGGTTGTCGCCTAAGAATATCGATGGAAGTGTTTGATAGTAATAATAGAATAAATTACAGAAGCCCTCAGAAATTCGGGAGAAGAATTTATTAAGCATAATTAACCCTTCATTAGCACATGTTTACTTTAGCTTTACTGTAGCACAACATTGTCAAATCATGGACCAGTTAGGCTTAAAAAATTCGTCTCGCAAATTAGTCGCAATCTGTGCAATTAGTTATTTTTTTAATCTATATTTAATATTTTATTGTTATGTTTAAATATCTGATGTGATAGGACTAAATTTTATGAGGAGAAACTTAACGAGGCCAGTAAAAACTGCAGCCGTAGGTCTGCGACAAGTGCAGCCGAGCAGGCGGACTGTATCTATCATGGCGACGAGTTACTTGTCTTTCACAGTTTCACAGTATATCTGTATTAGAGCAGCTCCAACAGATTGGGTAAATGTATTTGAGAAGCCATTTATAGCTATTGTGCTTCAAAAACGCATTCCAACAGCTTGTCTATATTGTTTTCTATTTTTCCCAGCTGGCTATTCCACTATTTTCGCTGGCCATATTTCCCTAGCGAGTCATGTTTGCTATCTGTGTTTTCCAATTTAGCTAGACTGTTGTAAAACTCTACATTTTAGATAGGCTTTCTATTTTACATAATGGTTATATCTCACAATTTAGCACCTAATTTTACCAAATCTGTTGGAGTTGCTCTTAAGAGCCATCCTCTGCCTTCAAACCAAACGGGTTCTTCGTTCTCGCTAGAACTAGACGACTGCATATAAGCATATTCTGACCTGGTTGTGGTGGATACACCTCCACATCGAACGCCCGACGAAGTTAGGTCGCCGGAGCTCGTCGACGCGTGCGCCGCACGGCCTTCAATCGCTTTCCCGCAGGTGATGCGCGTAACTACTGATCATTCATTTCTCCATCCATCCCCGGCCCTTTGCCTGATGACCTGTTTTCTAAACAACATCCAAGCAAAGGATAAAACAAGTCGTGAGTAGAAATCAATTGGGTGAGATCGAGGTACTTTTTTTGCTTTTTATCTTATAAATATAGATATTTATGTAACATTTCAGTATTTTTTGCTCGTTCCAAAAAGAAGGAAGTAAGTGCCCAAATATTTTGGCCATTAAGTGCCTACCAGTTCATAACAAATCTTTATTTGGACCATGACTTAGTACCTCATGATCTACATCATGGTTAAGCCCGGGCAAAATACCCGATATCCATTACCCATACCCGAATTACCCGAACCCGAGGTACCAATCATAAATTTGGATAGCGATTTTGATTACCCGAAATTAGTTTGGGTACTTCGGGTAATATCCCCCGGTACCCAAACTACCCGAACTACCCAAAAATTTATTTTTGTCTTTCTATTTATCATATGTTGTTAGTTGAACACTTTCACTTGTCACTTTATTAGAATATAATTCTCTCTATTTGAACGAGTGACTGTAATATATTATTCTCTGCAAATTGCTGTTGAAATTCTATACAAATTGCTGCTGAAATTATGTATACATCGCTACTGAAATTTAGTGTAGTTTGTTGTTTTTCGTAAATTTGGGTATATCGGGTAATACCCAAACCTGAACCCGAATTATCGGGTACCCAAATTTGCGGGTAGTGTTTTTTTCGGGACAAAAATCGGGTAGCAGTTTTCATTACCCGAATTACCCGACCCGAAAAAATCGGGTAACTCAAACGCCCAGGCTTAATCATGGTCCAAAGGACATGGTCCAAATTAGGAGACAGTCTCGAGTGCAAATGGTCGAACATGTAAATATATCTACATACATGCATATAACTATAGCATTTCTTGAATTTAGATTTGGATGTGAATAGTGTTAGCTATGCCGCTGGTAAAATATAAATGGATATGGACACCATATATATATCTGAATTAAGTATTGGGATATGGATATTTGCGGTGTCGGATATTGAATATCTGGACTTGGGTATGGACAAAATTGTACTCTTTCTGGCCTTTATCCTATTTGAAACGTAGAAATTTTGTCATGTTCCTGTATTTTTTCCTGTAAAAATGAGCTGAATCATGTGAAATTGCAGTGCAATTTCTATGAAACTCGTGCATTCTAAACGGGCTCTAACAAATCTTGGCATATCTCGAGATTGATGAAGTCGTCATAATTCAATACGGTTGCCTACTACTTTGTGTAGATTGGTGTGACTAGGTATATAAGTGGTGGGCTCCAAAGTTGAAAACAGTATTATATTATAGAAAACAAAAGCAAATGGCATGGGATTTTTCTACATTTGTGAAATTAGCGAATACAAAAAAGGTAAAAAAATGGTAGTGAAACCATTTAAAAATGATAATTTTTTTTGGCTAAATTCGAAAATGGTTGAATACAATATCATAATATAGAAAACGACGGTGTTCACTTTCATTCCTAAATCCAATTAACATTTGGGGGCTTTTTGAGGTAATGTCTAATAAATTTTGGATTTTCTTGGATTATATGATTATAAACATCTAAATCCGAATAGATCACATTCAAATACACCAAAGCAACTACAGCCCGATTGAATTTTGGATATATATATATATATATATATATATATATATATATATATATATATATATATATATATATATATATATATATATATATATATATATATATATATATATATATATATATATATATATATATATATATATATATATATATAGTATACCCAAATCCACTTCCACCCCTGGCCGGGGAGCTTGCATTGGTCTCATGACTTGAGATCACCGCCGGCAAGAAGCCATCAAGAAGCCCCGCCGCGATTACTAATAATAAAAAAAACCGCCCGCGTGTTCGTTCCTCCCTCCGTGCTGAATCTGAATGGACGAGCATTTCCGGCCGTTCAATCTCGTTCAAAACAGAAAAGAAACGACCACCACTGCAACCGACGACGGCTGATGCATGCAAAAACGTAACGGCCGGACCAAGCCAAACATGGCAATGGCATGCAAGCAAAAAAAAAATCTTAATTCTGCGCGTTGGCTGCTGACAGGTGAAACTAACCGTACGTAGGAACCATGACCGATAGCAGAGCAGGTGACAGAGAGGCAGGACGCCAGGACGCCGCCTCCATCTCTTCGCCCTTGTTTAGGTCGGGAAAAAATTTCAACCCGATAAATAATACCACTTTCGTCTTATTTGATAAATATTGTCCAATCGTGGACCAACTAGGCTCAAAAGATTCATCTCGTGATTTACAACTAAACTGTGTAATTAGTTTTTTTTACCAACATTTAATACTCCATGCAAGCGGTTAAAAATTGATGTGATGAAGAGAGAGTGAAAAAACTTGGAATTTTGATGTCATCTAAACAAGGGGTTCGTTTCGCAAGGCGGCGCGCCGATCGAGACAGATCGAGGAGGAAGTCAGTTGATCGTTACTGGTGGCCAGATTTGGCACCGGAGGCCGTTGCCCCAGCGGCGGCATGGTGCTTGGCCCTGCGAATGGCGTGCGTATAAGATGGCGGCGGCACTGCAAGCGAAGGGATTTGCCATCTTTGAGCGCGGCGCCGGGGCAGATATAAAAGCGTCTGCAGCCTCTCCTCCACTCGGATCCCGGGTATCTCCTCCGCCGTCGCCGCCGGCCTTCTCCTCATCTCCGGCAGGGATCTCATAGCTAGTTTCATCCATTGTTCATTCGTTGTATTTGTCCTTTAATTTGTTCTCAACTTCTGAAATAAACGACTGAGGCAATCGTTTGGGTTGTTACACATTTCGATATATATATAGTTTTCACAATTGACGAATTCAGTTAGTTTCAGAGTATGTACATTACTCTTTACGAATTCAGTTAGTTTTCAGAATATACATTACTCTTTATGAATTCAGTTTTCATATGATGATGTGAACTTGTGACAGGGCACCGGGATCTGAGGCCTAGACGAGGTTGGTCTGTAGATCCATCATAAACCCCGGAAGCCCTTTCGATCGATCCCTTTGGGCCGGAGCTCGAACGCGTCCGAGATCACCGGAGAGGATCGAAGACGAAGAGATGTCGTCGTCAGCCGAAGCCGAGAGCGCCGCCGCGGCTACCGAGAGGTTCCAGCGCCATGACTCCCTGTACGGCGACGCCGAGAAGGTCACCAACGGCAAGCACCACGGCTCCGGGGTCAGTTTAGTTTCACACATGACATTATTATATTGTAGCTCATTTTCGTCATGCATGCACCTGTTCTTAGACTTAGACGTTGATGTTACCATTGATTGATGCGTGCACCGTGCAGGACAGCTGGGCGCGGACGCTGATGCTGGCGTTCCAGAGCATCGGTGTGGTGTACGGCGACATCGGGACGTCGCCGCTGTACGTGTACTCCAGCACGTTCCCGGACGGCATCCGGCACCCTGACGACCTCCTCGGCGTCCTCTCGCTCATCCTCTACACCCTCATCCTCATCCCCATGCTCAAGTATGTCTTCGTCGTCCTCCACGCCAACGACAACGGCGATGGTGAGCTAGTACTTCATTGACGACATTGATCTTACTTGCATTGACGATCTTCAACCGATCGAAGCAATGTATATAGTTGTGATGATCCATGCATATGAATGAACTACGAAACTGCAGGTGGAACGTTTGCGCTCTACTCGCTGATCTCGCGGTACGCCAAGATCAGGATGATCCCAGACCAGCAGAGCGAGGACGCCACGGTCTCCAACTACAGGGTGGAGGCGGCCAGCTCGCGGCTGCGGAGGGCGCAGTGGCTCAAGGAGAAGCTCGAGTCCAGCAACGCGGCCAAGATTGGGCTCTTCACCATCACCATCCTCGGCACCTCCATGGTCATGGGCGACGGAACCTTGACGCCAGCAATCTCTGGTACGGATCAAGTATTCCAAACCCATGCACTAATTTGTGGATTTGAACAAGGCTAAACTGCCGTTTAACTGTTGCTGTTCTTGCAGTGCTCTCGGCAGTGAGTGGGATCAGGGAGAAAGCGCCCAACTTGAGCCAATGTATATTTTTTATGCTGCATCATACATTCAGGCATCCATCAGCAAGGTTTTCATTTTCGGAAATTAAAATTTATCGGAGGTCATAGATAAAGAGGATAAACAGGATATATCGGAAATATCGGACCAAATTCAAATAAAATTTAATTTGAATTTAAGTAAATTTAAATAAATTTAAACAAAATTTAAACGAAAAAGATAGATTATTTCTTATCGGCACCTATGGATAAACAGGATATATCGGAAATATCGGGATATTTCGGCCGATAAAAAAAACCATGTCCATCAGTAAAAACGACTTGCATTACATTGTGAGTCGATCTGCTGCTTCATGAAACGACTAGATGGCTAACCTCAGCAAGTGGCTTGTCGTTCTTGCTACAGCGGAGGTGGTGTGGATCTCGGTGGCTATACTGTTCCTTCTCTTCTCGGTGCAGCGCTTCGGCACCGACAAGGTGGGCTACTCCTTCGCGCCCATCATATCCGTGTGGTTCGTCCTCATCGCCGGCACTGGGATGTACAACCTCGCCGTGCACGATGCCACCGTCCTCCGGGCCTTCAACCCCATGTACATTGTCGACTACTTCAGGAGGAACGGAAAGGAGGCATGGGTCTCGCTTGGGGGTGTCGTCCTCTGCATCACAGGCACGGAGGCCATGTTTGCGGATCTCGGCCATTTTAACATCAGGGCCATTCAGGTACATACCAGCAGCCATAGCAGGCAGATGAACTATTGATTTCAATGTCATGTAGGAGTAGAAGTGTAGAACGAGAGCATCTAGGTAATTGGCAGTTACTAAATTGTTCGTTTGCTTTGCAGATCAGCTTCACATGTATCCTCTTCCCCTCGGTGGCGCTATGCTACATGGGTCAGGCGGCCTACCTGCGCAAATTCCCTGAAAACGTTGGCGACACCTTCTACAAATCCATCCCAAGTAGGTGTGAATCGAAAGTTGGAAACTGAAGCCGATCGAGAGCTAACAATGCATGCATGCAGCGCCCATGTTCTGGCCGGTGTTCCTGGTGGCGATCCTGGCGGCCATCATCGCGAGCCAGGCCATGCTGTCGGGCGCGTTTGCCATCCTCTCCAAGGCCCTGTCCCTGGGCTGCTTCCCACGGGTGGAGGTGGTGCACACCTCCAGCAAGTACGCCGGCCAGGTGTACCTCCCCGAGGTGAACTTCCTGATCGGCGCCGCCAGCGTGGCCGTCACGCTGGGGTTCCAGACCACGGCCAACATCGGCAACGCGTACGGGATCTGCGTGGTGACCGTGTTCTCCATCACCACGCACCTGCTGGCGGTGGTGATGCTGCTGGTGTGGCGCGCGCACCCGGCGCTGTCCGCCGCCTTCTACGCCGTCTTCGGCCTCGTCGAGTTCCTCTACCTCTCCTCCATCCTCTCCAAGTTCGCCGAGGGCGGGTACCTGCCCTTCTGCTTCTCGCTGGTGCTCATGGCGCTCATGGCGGCGTGGCACTACGTCCACGTCCTGCGCTACTGGTACGAGCTGGACCGCGCGGTGCCGGCGGCCGAGCTGGCGGCCGTGCTGGCGCGCCGCGACGTGCGGCGGGTGCCCGGCGTGGGCCTGCTCTACTCGGAGCTGGTCCAGGGGATCCCGCCCGTGTTCCCGCGCCTGGTGGACAAGATCCCCTCCGTGCACGCCGTCTTCGTCTTCGTGTCCATCAAGCACCTCCCGATCCCGCGCGTGGCGGCGCCGGAGCGCTTCATCTTCCGCCGCGTCGGCCCCGTCAGCCACCGCGTGTTCCGCTGCGTGGCGCGGTACGGGTACACGGACCCGATGGAGGGGCACCGGGAGTTCGCCGCCTTCCTCCTGGACCGCCTCAAGACGTTCGTCCAGGAGGAGGCCGCCTTCGCCGCCAGCAGCGGTTCATCGGCGGCGCTGGCGGAGGAGGAGCAGCGGTTCATCGACGCGGAGGCGGAGCGCGGGGTGGTGTACCTGATGGGGGAGGCCACGGTGACGGCAGCGGCGGGGTCGTCGCTGCTGAAACGGGTGGTGGTGAACAGCGTGTACGGATTCCTACGGAAGAACCTCCGGGAGAGCCACAAGGCGCTGTCCATCCCCAAGGACCAGCTGCTCAGGGTCGGCATCACCTACGAGATCTGACGATCTCACTCCATCTCTTCTAGTTCTATTCTACTAGAGCTAGCTTGTTTTCCTTCTGCTAGCAATTGTAGCGACGACGACACTGTTCATTAATCTGTTGTGCACATATAGCTGCCGTTCATTGTCTCTGTTGCAAATTGCCAAGACTCATTCCATCTGTGATCGATGCTAAATTGCTGATGCACTAGCAGCTGCCGTTCAGGCGTTGAGTACTAAGAAATCACAATATGACCACTGAGGAAAAGTGCGTGGGCAGCACAAAAAATCACTGCATGCGTACGTAAACATGGCATACACGGGTACACGCACAGAGAGGCATTAGTCTATCACGTCGTCCTTTACAATTGTTGTCTTGCTGAATATGCCTGTGTCCTTTCTCTTGTCTGTTAATATTCAGAAGGATGCAGGCCTGAGCTGAAACTGTAAATCCACAAGCTGCTGAACCAAGCAGATGCAAGCATAGGGCAGTCCGGATAATGGCTTCGGCGCTTTGTTTGTACTGTATCTGTATTCGGTGTCACCGAACGAAGACGAACCAGGCCCTCCCTTCCCTATTATCATGAGACAGTGCTGGTTGGGGCTCCTCTCTCGGAGGAAGAATTGCGCGCAGGCACGCAGGCTGATGGCCAGACTCAGCACACCTGATGATTTGTTATGCACAGTTCCAATTCCAACGGATGTCAGACTATCAGGCAATGGGCTATTGGCCCAGTGATGAGCACAGAAGTACCATCTATACTTTTGGGGTTTTAATTTGGCAATAGCATCTCACTGAAGAAAACCCTGCTGACAACTTAACATCTGAAAGCTAGGCCAAGTTAACAGAGAGGCCATAAGGCCAAAATCTTACAGTTAATATCACCAAAACATACAACTGCAGATTGGAATTTGGTTAATTGGCGTTGGGGGTAGTGAATGAAAACTGATCAATTCTAACAGTTAATATCACCAAACATACAACTACAGATTGGAATTGGTTAATTGGCGTTGGGGGTAGTGAACGAAAGCTGATCTTAGTGGGTGTCACCGCTCTTCTCTGGGCTATCTGGTGTACATCGGAATGATGTTGTTTTCGAAAAGAAACAATTTATTTCTTCTATGCAGGCTACCTTCAGGGAAATGTATTGGCGGATGCGGTTTGGGGCATTGATGCAGCGTGAGGATGCAAAGCAAACCATTCGACCGAGCACTGGAAGTTGTTGCATTGGACTTTTTCACCAAGAGCGGATGCAGGAGCAATAATAGACTCAGCACACTTCCTGATGATTCGTTATGCACAGTTCCAATTCCAACGGATGTCAGACTATCAGGCAATGGGATAATGCACAGTGATGAGCACAAAAGTACCATCTATACTTTTGGGGTTTTAATTTGGCAATAGCATCTCACTGAACAAAACCCTGCTAACAACTTAACATCTGAAAGCTAGGCCAAGTTAACAGAGAGGCCATAAGGCCAAATCCTAACAGTTAATATCACCAAACAAACAACTGCAGATTGGAATTTGGTTAATTGGCGTTGGGGGTAGTGAATGAAAGCTGATCAATTCTAACAGTTAATATCACCAAACATACAACTACAGATTGGAATTGGTTAATTGGCGTTGGGGGTAGTGAACGAAAGCTGATCTTAGTGGGTGTCACCGCTCTTCTCTGGGCTATCTGGTGTACATCGGAATGATGTTGTTTTCGAAAAAAAACAATTTATTTCTTCTATGCAGGCTACCTTCAGGGGAATGTATTGGCGGATGCCGTTTGGGGCATTGATGCAGCGTGAGGATGCAAAGCAAACCATTCGACCGAGCACTGGAAGTTGTTTCATTGGACTTTTTCACCAAGAGCGGATGGAGGAGCAATAATAGATTTTGCTTATAATCACCTTGATCTACTTGTGTTCTCGTTCCCTTTTTTTACAGCAATTAGCTGAAAATTTTGTAAAGAATTGGATGCCTGCGATTGCAGAGGCCGGAAACTTTTTTCCATTACCTAAAAAAAAAATACAACTGCAGATTGATCAAGGTCAAGTGTAGAACTTGCAAGGAAGATGCTATTCACCGTGACATAGCTAGATGCTAAACCGGCGACGGTCCATTTGACATACACTTTAGCCTCTTGCGGTAACACAGCTTGTGGATATTGGAAGACATGATGTCGAACTCTTCAAACCTCCAGGCCAGCTCCATGCAGCTGAGGAAACTCCAAATACTAAAACAGCAAGGGAAGGTCTCACAGTTGCACCGAAGAGACGAGAGGAGCTTGATCGTTGATGCCATTACCACGGCAAGGCCGGATACAAAAACTGCAGCCTACGTTTGTCTCTTGTCCCGGATCTCACCGTTGGCATGCATTGCATCCCCCTTTGTACCGACGAAACGTGACATGCATTACAGCTCCTCCTTTCGATGATTGCAAAGCGTACAGATTCTACACTCTGTAAAAGGTCAGACTAGCCGCAGTGGCCTCTAAAGCTTTAGAGTATGAATATAGAGCAAAAACTGCTGCACTAGGTACTCTAAAATGATACTCTATTCTTTCTCTCACTCTATATTTAGAGTAGTACAGTGTTTACTCTATAGTGTGCAGTGACGGGCCCCACTAGCTAAGCAAAGGAAAAAATGTTATAACTCACAAACCAAAAATCCAAATTAAATTCCGATTGCACTATTAAATTCGTCTCAATAAATCCTTCAAAACTAGATCACACATGGATATATTTAGATAAAGTAACAAGTGGGTCTCACAATGGATAGAGTAGATAGAGGATGATATAAAGGATGAATGGGTGCGGAAGAATTGAGTATAGAGGAGAGAATCTTGCTGACTAGGACGTATAGCGGATGAATATAGAGGTATATGAGTGCGGATAAGCAGCAGAAATTACCGTCTGCAGTTCACAGTATCATAAATCTTTCTATCGAAAGACTGGCACACCAGGCAGTAACGGGAGTGCGACGAAATGAGTACACGGTAGCTCAAGACTAGCTCTCTTCTTTTCCTGTGGAGCTTGATTGAATCATGGATTTGGCGATATGGAACATCTCACATATGACGAGAACGTAAAGGTATACGCTAATCAAATTATGTCATGTATGGTGGTGGAAACAAAAAGTTACGTACATGATAATATGCCGCCAAATACAGATTGTGCTAATCAAACTATATTATGTAAGGCCTCGTTTAGATTGCGGAATAGGGGTGAAAAACACTGTATCAGAATTCCTGTAGCATTTCGTTTGTATTTGGTAAAAATTATCCAAATTTTGACTAACTAGGCTTAAAATGTTCGTCTCGCAAAGTACAACAAAACTGTACAATTAGTTTTTGATTTCATCAACATTTAGTACTCCATGCATTTGCCGACATTTTGATGTGACGGGGAATCTTCTTTTTGCATAGTGGAATTTGGGGGGAGAATTGGGAAACTAAACATGGCCTAATGTTATGTCTTTTCATATGTCCAAATCATGCCAACAAATTAGCTATCACGTAGGTTACATGCTACTCAAATTATGCTAAATCAAACTCCCTAATGTTGTGAGCCATTCATTTAATTAGATCGGATGGTTAGAATCACCTATTACTTCCTAGGAGGTAATAGATGAAATATATATTTATTTAATGTTAAATTTGGTAAAATAGGATACATAAGGAAAGTTTTAGATATAAATTTTAATTTCTAGATCCAATTTATGCATGTGCGATCTATTAGATATATCAATTTTTTATTTTGTAACTTTAGACATGGAATAATTTAATTAGCCGTAGCTGCCGTGAGCCCTTTTTTCCTCGTGCATGTAATCTCATTCCCAAATCACGTATACGTGACCGTGAATGTCTCGTTGCCAAATCCATGTTCGTACATGATCGTCATCATTTTTTATGCTTTTATATAAGTTCTTGTTCCTAAATGTAGCTACATACGTGACAGCACATATAAGAGTTTTTTTAATTGAGTATATAACACGTGATCGGTGTACAACTTTAATGTGACTATGTATTATAAAAAGTTTTTGATCACTTAATATGTACATTACACTGTATGCATAATGAACCCATTTTAAAAGAATACACATGGATTCATATGCATCGTGCCATTGGAGTGATAGTTGTAATATAAATGATTAATAGGGTTGGGAGAATTCGAGAAATCAATGGCTGCATGTCCACTGGCGCATGCCGTGATGAGGGGGATTTTTGAGAATAACTTTTTTCTCAGATTAATTAATCAATTAATTAATTTTAAAAATCTAGAAAATTAATGGCTTAGATTTATTAGCAATATTACCTCTTATAGGAAGTAAAGGGGTAACGTAGCATCTCCCAAATCAAATTATGTTATATCCAAAGTTAAAAAAAGGTCGTATAGATCATGCATGCATCAATTAGATCTTAAAAAAAGGATTTTTTTTATATTTTCTAAAACTTTCCTTATTTATCAAAATTTTCCAGATAGAAAAATTAATAAATAAATATATATGTCACATATTATGAAGTAATAGATGATTATAACTGTCTGATCTAATTAAATTAATGGCTTACGATCATTTGAGGATACCACAAGTCCACAATAAAGCTCTATAAAATCCTTTAGAAACAATAAACGGAACATTGATGCGCGGATGCGACACTCAGATTCACATTCCATGGGTTAAACAATATAGTCGTTGATGCTGACAGAAAGTTCATCAACCATTTTCCTATTATCTAATTGCTGCCCCTTCGTTCCGTTGTGCATAAATCACCATCCCCCTTCACGCTGCTGGCACCCTCTGCAACCAGTATCTGGACCTCCAAGCAATGCCACACACGTCGGAAGAAGAATCCCTCAACAACTTCCAGCAGCAGGCAGAGCTTGAAGCTTGCCCTGCTGGGTCAAGCAAAGCTGACACAGCCATGCCTGTAGGGAAAAAGAGACGAGGCCAGCCAGGAACTCTAGGTATGATGCTTCAACTTAATTTTCAACTAGCACGCACACTTGTTTTCCATAAACAATAAGTCCATGCCGGATTTTTTTCTTTTCCCAATCAAGATGGCAGAACACACGTGCAAGTGCAATGTAATTAACTCAACTCAATGTTTAAAACAATTAATGGTCTTTGTTCTTAATTACAAACTTATGAGAAACCAAATAAAGAAAGATAAAGATTTCTGAATCTCAGTAGAGACTCTGTATATTGACGTACCCTTCTGCGCATGAGAATCCAGGTACACAAGAAAATTGTTCTTGTGAAGTGTTGTTTTGGCTCTTTACTAAGGAGCTCATGATATCATGTTTTACCTAATTACCTTATTAGATTATAGTTTTCATCATGTTTTTTTTGTTTGGCAATTAGTATCAGCTCTATGCCTATCTCCAGTTCTCCACAACGCATATTTTTACTTTGTGCAGACTCATTCCCACCAAGATTTTGAGATACATAGATGGAACTAAAACATCTGAAAAGATAGATAATCATCATATAAATCGAAGTTGCACTTTACAGCATTGATTCATGGACATCTGTTCGCACAACACGTCACCGTGTGCCTCCGGCGTCGAGCACGATTCGCAGGACACGTCGGATGAGGAGCCTCGCTGAGAGCGTGATCCGCAAGACACGCCGGCAAGATCTCTTGAAACCCGAAACCCCACACGCCCAGGAGGGACCCCGTCAGGGCGTGCGGTGGCTATGGGCTGCACCTAGCCGGTCTGACCGCTTTAGGGCTTTGTCATCGTTGAATCAATGAACATTGTCGAATACGAAGAACGAGAAGCAATAATAGATAAAGAAAGTAAGGTAAAGGACAAAACAATAGATGTATTTGATAGATTCGATAGTGTTGTCAATGGGCCGTCACCCCTTATTTGTATAGGGCGGTTGGTCTGAGTCCTAGTCTTGTTCAAACTTTATCCGGCCAAGCATTTAGTTAGGAAATATTAATCTCCAATACTCCGAACAGGTTTTAACCTTCTCGTAACACCTCTCGTTTTCCTTGATTTGTTTTATTTTCTCTTCACGCACGTCGTTAGCACCAATACGCATGCATGCAGGTATAGACTTCTCCTCGGACTTTGCATTGCTCGTTCTTCCTTGCCCAACCCGGATTCAATTATTTCTTCTTTACCTCCGATTTCTTTAATGAGCATGCAACCTGAAATCAACTGGAGCTTCCTTCTTCATGTGTCTGATCGCCAATCTTCTCGAGAGAGCGCAGACCAACCAAAACCAAAGTTACTGGAAAGGACATACAAGACGCCAAACATGTCTGCACTATCCAGTAAGTCCAGATAATAAATAAATCACCCTTGATGCTATATTAACCAGCCTAGTCAAATGATTATATGACGTTAACCAAACCAAGCTAATTTATGTTATCAAGTAATCAGCCACCTTAAATATAGCCGAACTGATTAAAATGAGGCCCAATCACCAAATCATTTTAATAGTCAAATTTGGCTATCTGACACACGAGCAAAATTTGAGTGTCAACAACATCCTAAGTACCAAAGATAACCAGATTGTTCTATAGGACATACTCTTTTCATCCCAAATTATAAGTCATTTCAACTTGTTTTTAGAATCAAAGCATCTCAAGTTTGACCAAATTTCTATAATAGAATAAATAATATTTATGATACCAAATAATTATCATTACCCATTTTTCATTAATTATATTCTTATATAGTATACCTATTTGATGTCATAATTTTTGGTAATTTTCTCTATAATTTTACTTAAGATGTTTTGACTCTCCAAGAAAGTTGGAATGACTTATAATTTGAAATGGAGGGAGTAGGTATCAACACACAACCTCATTACAGATGGAGGTGATAAAAAGATAACTAGAATATGTGCACTTTAGCATGTGAAAACCTAATATTGGTTCATGATGTACCTTTGGCAGATCCTGATGTGGAAGTAGTGGCTTTGTCACCCAAGACACTCCAGGCAACAAACAGATACATATGTGAGGTTTGCCACAAGGGCTTCCAGAGAGACCAGAACCTCCAGCTCCATAGGAGGGGCCATAACCTACCATGGAAGCTGAAGCAGAGAAGCAGCACTGAAGCTAAGAAGAAGGTGTATGTCTGCCCTGAGGTCACCTGCCCTCATCATGATGGAAGCCGAGCATTGGGCGATCTCACAGGCATAAAGAAGCACTACTCCAGGAAACATGGGGAGAAGAAGTGGAAGTGTGACAGGTGTTCAAAGAAGTATGCTGTTCAGTCGGACTGGAAGGCACACACAAAGATATGTGGCACAAAGGAGTACCGATGTGATTGTGGAACAATATTCTCAAGGTATGTCTATGTTCATTGTTCACACTAATCCAGTTTGTTAAAGACAAATAAGTTTACCGATTCTGGTAGGCGTGAAACTATATGTATCAGAAACTAAAGCAACGCAATGCCAATGGAATGTTCAATTCCTTGACATCCTTTAGCATTGCTGGGAATATTATATACGACTTACAAGTATTTATATTTTATATATTAACTTTTGAAAATTTACCTTCTAATTCAATCAATTGTATATAATTGCAGAAAGGACAGTTTCATCACACATCGAGCCTTCTGTGATGCACTGGCTGAAGACAACTCTAGGGTTAACCACAGCCTTGCAACAATGGTGGGAAGTCTGCATGGTCACCAGCAGAATATCTTTTCACATGGAGTACCTACCTTCCCCACTTCACCAACTGATGTGATGGCAAACTTGTCGAGCAATGATCATAATTCATACAGTCATCTGAGATCTTTGTCCCCTTATGCTCTGATTACAAGAAACACATCATTGTTCTCCAACCAGGTATCACCCAAGGATTCAGGCTTTCCACTTGATGGAAGCGCGTCAAGTTACCCTTATATGTCCATGAATTCCCCATACATGTCTGCTACTGCACTTCTACAGAAAGCTGCAGAGATGGGTGCGAAGACCAGCCAGGATCCTATATCACCATTACTCCTAAAAAGCTTCCCAAGTAACGTGACAACTCCTAGTCCTAGAGATCACATGGACATATCTTCTGGAAGACAGGGATACTGCCTCGGGAATTCAGCAGCTAGCAGTGTTGGCATCATGGCAACTGAACATGAAGGCTCTTACATGAGTGGTCGCAGTAACATTCTGATCAACACACCATGGGTGAATAGTTATAGGCCTACCACAGCACCCTTAATTGGACTAATGAATCATCCATTTGGCATGAGAGCAGAGAAGGAGAGCTCTGACATATTTCCTAGAGGCCAGACGCAACACAACAGGCAGGAAAATATTTCACGGGTAGGAGATGCTGGACTAACCCAGGACTTTCTAGGATTAGGAGGCAGTGGGAATTTGGAAATGACTTCTGAGACTTACAATGCAGATGTGACAGCATTGAGCTATTTTGATGAGCAGCAAAAGCTACAGGAACATATCTACTCTTACCATCAGTCATCTCTTGGCTCCACTGCGCTGGAGAAACCCATTTGGGAATCCTGATACAGACATTTTACTTACTCGATCTGGTAGATCAGCTTCATAAGCTGTCCTTGGACTTGGAGCAGCAGTATTCATTAAGCTGGTATTAACATGTGCCAAGCAATAAAAGACATGTTCTGTTAGGCTAAATGGAGTTTATAAGAGCATTTCTATACGGCAATTAGAAGGGGTAGCTCAGTATCTTGTCTGCATCAGAGCGACTACAAGGACAGCTTTAAGGAATTTCGGTAGTTTCATTCATGGTACATCAATAAATGCTTTGCGATCTGTTGGAAAATGAAAGCAAGACATATGGATGCTGATTTTACTTCTTATTTGATGTTTTCCAGTTCATGATGGAAAATGGAGTAACCCCAGCTCATAAAATGGATGCAGATTATTGTAGAACAATCCATTGGTCCATTGGGGTCAACAATTTATTTTACTTTAGTTATAGCAGAATAAGAAGAACCGCAGACAATGGTGTTCTTCAATTTTCAAATAGCCAGCAAAAGATTTATTGTACTCCGAATTTTATGCGGCTTTGGTCATATGAATGTGGTGTTTCCATTTTTTCCCCACAACTAGTGCCCTATTTCGGCAGGCATGCTCCAAATATTTGGGCCCTCAAGTAATTTGGCATTGTTGCTGCCTACTAATACTTCGATGTCTCCCACATGATTACATGTGTTGCAAATGTACCAGATATAGCAATTGATAAATCTGTATATACGGGAAAGAGATAGACTGCAAAAGATGCCAAATGTATTCATAGAATTGAGAATACCCATACCATTCACTTGAAAGTTCCGTTGATGTTTGTAAGAGGAGAAAAGCCAAAAAAGCAAGTGATACTAGTGATGGCTGAGGTACTTGAGGCCTTGTTCGATTTGATGGGATTATAGGTGTGAGTTGCAGCTCCTATTGACACCATTTGAGGCTCATTTGATCAACTATACTATGCAAATTGTTGCCTATATGTTTGGTTAGGTGTCTAGGGACTTATTTGTGGTAATCTGCAACTTTGAGGGTCTTTCTACAAAGTGCTCAAACCCGCCCAAAAGAGCATCCCAAGCTCCCTATTTCTGTAGGTGCTTGTTCTTCTCCTTTGGGGTTGAGAGAGAGAGGAGATTTGAGGAGAGAGGCTTTAACCTACCTAATCCATGCATTAGAGAGTGAAGCGGAGGGGATTTGGAGCCTCCGCCAACCTAGTTGGTTTGTATCTTCATCTTCAAGTGGACTGCTTGCTCGTCGCCGCCTATGATTTTCCCGTAAGGGGTTTCCACGTAAATCTTGGTGTCTACACTTGATTTGGTATTTATCTTGCCATACTTGTTGATTGGATCCTATCTTACTTGCTATTATGCGATTTTGTCCAAGTTCATGGTGTATGGCTGAGTTAGCATATGAGGCATACATGCGTTCTTTGATATGTTGATGATGGGAATTGATGTGTTAGTGAGCTGGTCTTTGCAAGTATACTTTTCGGGATTATGATACCCTAGGTATCTCAAGGCACCGATTAGTCAGCCGCTCGGGCAGCCCATGGTACGCCAGCTAGTATGAGCCCAAACGATCGAGGCCCAGCTAAGCCACGCGGGCCGAGCCAAACACTAAGGCCGGGGTCTGCCATGACCCCTTTTCTCTGCCTTAGCCGCACACCATGCAATAACTCACGACCTCTCACCGTCCCGACCCCTGGGAGGAACGGGGAGAGATCGAGTTCTGCCAAGCGCGCCTGCTCTGACAAGAGCAGGCACGTCGCACTGACCTCGCAAGGACCGAGGGGACAACACTCACCTCGGCCCGGTCAGACGCCATTCCTATGCCACGCAGCGAAGACAAGACAACACCGCCAAGCGGTGACGGTCGGTACGGTGACCCACCGTCCAAATACGACCCGATGAGACATGTACGATTCCACCCACTACGGGATGCAATCCATGACAGTGGCCTTGGCTTAGAGGCCATCCAAGCCAATAAGGGCCACGGCCCCAGAGCTCGGGATCGAGGCCACAGGCAGCAAGGCTATCAGCAATCCGGGGGCGACTACCAACTCCTGTACGACGCCCCCGGATGATCAGGAGGCGATGACGAAGGCCACGGTGAGACCACGTCGTGCAGGACGGCTGGCGAAACGTCACCGTGCCCAAAGTGCCGCCATGACCAGCACTATAGCACCATGCCACACCATGCCGCGACGAGGGCACAAGGCCATGACGACTGCCACGTCGGGACGTGCACCACAAGACGGCGTTACTTACAAGCCAAGTTAGTTAGGCCCCCTTACTCAGGCTCATGACCCCTTGGTCGGGAGAACCTTCTTCTTTGTATGTGACCTAGCCCCGGACTCTATATAAGGGCAGCCAGGGCACCCTTCCCAGAGATCATCTTCACAATCTCCAGACCCCCGAAGCTCTCATTCGGGCAGTCCATCTCCTAGCCCTAGCTCTCCTACCTCTTCCACCATTCTTACACCCTCCTTTGTAAGAACTTAAGAGCATTCAAGCGAGAAACACACACTCGATCATCTCTGAGACCGGATGTAGGGCTTCAGCCTGAACCATATAACTCCTCGTGTCTTTTGGATGCTACCATAGTCTTCCTAGAGCAGCGTGGCATTCGTATAAATTTACTAGCCGGTCTTCAAAACACCGACAATACTCCTTATTGTGAAGTTTGGACACAGCTCCTTATTTGAAGAACAGATAGTACGGGATTGTTTTCTAGTATGCGGTGTTCAGTGAAATGTTTGTGAGTAATTAGCTTGCTAGTTTCGATGTTTTCGCTATCCCTATGTGCTCACAAGTGGTATCCAAGTAGTTAATTATCGATGACACATGTTAGATTGTTGATTTGCATAAATATGTCAATTTGGAAGTAAGCAAGTTTGTTGTTACTTGTTGACATTTGTCTACATCAAGTTTTGTTCAGAGAGCTCCTCGCGCGATCGGAGTCCAGAGAGCTCCTCGGGCGATCGGACGCGTCCAATCGCACGTGACCGGACGTGCCACCACGTCCGATCGGCACTGAGACACGCGCTGCCCACTGGGTGCAAGACCGGATGCTCCGGTTTCGCGAGGGACCAAACGCGCTGGTCTGCAGCCTTCACGCGTGCGTCTCTGCCTGCGGTTTGAACAGACCGGACGCGTAGGTCCACCCTGGACCGCGTCCGGTTGGAGTTTTTCAGAGATAAACACTCTGGACTTTCGTCACATTTTCTCACCTCCGGCGCAATGAAAAATAGACATTTCATTTCCTCGAAACCGCCTGAATCCCGCGCTCGCAAGCTCGGCGGGAGAGAGAGAACCCCAAACCCCTCTCTACCGCTCAAACTTCGCCGCCTTCGCTAATGTGTCAACACCATCATGTGTATATCACCATGTGCATGTGTGTTAGCATTTTCACAATTATTTTCTCGAAGGAGTTATGTTAGCTCTCTTTACTAGATCCTAATGCATATGCTAAAGATGATGACCTAATAGCACTTGGTTCACGAGGTAGCCTTGATTGCCCCTCTTGATAGTCGGCTATCAATTCTAAACCTAGTCAATCACTTCTCTACTCATCTTAGACCGACAAAAGCAAACCCTATGATTATACCTTTGCCTTGATCACTTTGTTCCATGTTCATCTCCACATGCTTGATCACCTTGATCATCATTTTATATGCATCTCCACCTCTTGTGATCTTGTGGCCATCACTTCATGCCACATGCTCCTTCATCACGTGTGTTGCTTATGTCTAACTCATTCCACTTGATACAATAGCACTAACAACTTGGTATCATTAATTACCAAAACCAAACTTGGGCTTTCATACTGTTGAACACTGTTTATGACGTAACGTCCGATACTGTTCATGACGAGACATCGATATTCACTGTTCACTTTTGTTTTTTTTCTCAGGCAAATTTAAGATATTTTTTCATCGCGGGCGCGGCGGCAACGTGCCCAATCGTGCTAGTAATACTATCCTTGGGACACCTTTAATTTAAGAGATTCTGTTTCATTTTTAATTTTTTTGAGAGGTTAGATCGGCAAATCTTGAGATCAAACATGTGTCCAGTCAAAAACTTAAACATTGGCGGATTTGTTCCACCACTAAAAATCTAACCAGACAAGTTATGTTTAATTACGATAATAAATCAAGTAATGCCAATATTGTATTGAAAATCTATAAAAATCATTAGGCAGTTATGGTCAATGATAAAAAAAACAGATCTAGGACGAACGTACTTCCTCCGTCCCTTTCTTACCTATAGTCATTACTTCCCGAGAAGTCAAACGTACATAACTTCCCTAGGAAGTCAAATGTACTTAACTTCAAAAGGAACAGGAGGGTATACAGGTTTATGACTTGTATTTCTGTTAGAAGAAAATAATTAGAAAAGAGAGAAAGTCTTGATGCGACATTGCACCCGTGTAAAGTTATTTTTTCCAACACAAATTTGTATGTAAATAAATAGGCAGCATATCCTAAAGTAGCTAGAGCGCATACCTAAGCATCTTATTATCCATCCATTTTTTATGCAAATGGTAACATATGACGACCCGTCAATGAGAAAAACGTTTATTTTCCCTAAGTACATCCGGCGTGCATATGTCCTAACATTTTTCTTTTTGAACGAAATTACTTTCTTACACATGTGTTCGAATCAATAGTGTCCAGGATGGAAACAAGTGACATTCGAGATCAAACATGTTATCTTAACAAATGGCAACATCGTCGAGTAATAAAAAGACAGAGAGAAAAGCATGTGGAGCCACAATTGAAAAGTCCAACGACAACGTAGAAAGCTGAACCAACCTCCGTGTTCGTCAAAGTTGGTGGCTTAGCTTAATTGTTCCACAAAGCTAGCACCAGAAATTTGCAAATGAAGCAAAAGATGCTCCAGCGACGGCGAAACGAAAGTCCAACCCCCCAACCGATGCTGAGACCTTTGTTTCAACTCGCAGGCAACGGTTACTGCTGCTCCATCAAAAGAAGCACACGACGCCAGAAAGGAAAAGAAGAGAAAGTTGTGATTTTTTGAAACTATCATCAGTATCTGTCCTTAATTAAAAAGTTAGAGTAACACAGTGTAGTCAAAATGTATTAGAGCATTTCGGTCAAAAAAAATGTATTAGAGCAGAACAATAATAATAGACTTATAGGTTATAGCGAAGCTAATATTGACGCGGAGGAGAGAATGGAGGAGAGAGATAAGGGCTTGACTCCTATGCCAGCATTAAGTTGGGCACGGAAGTATTTGCATTAGTAGACCTAAGTAGTAAGCGTTACGAGAAGAAATAGAAGAGAACGACTTCTTAAAAATAACTAAAAAAACACTTATTGTATAACTTAGCTTTTATAACTTGACTTCCAACTAAGAAACTTGTTCTATTATTGGCACAACAAACGCTCGCCATGTGAGAGTTGGAGCCCCAAATCATCCATCAAATCGCCACCCGACAAGCTGTTGCAACGTAGCTGTTTGAAAAAAAAAAAGGCGTGAGACCAGCTGCATGCTGCCCTGGCTGTTCCCTTTCCTGGCCCCAACCTTCCGGGCCGCAAGATCGGGATCCGACGGCGCACACGAATCTTGACATGCCCACCACCTCTTACCTTTCTGGCTTTCTTTCTCCTCTTACCGGACAGCGAGCCAGCCTACCTTTCCTTCTTTCTCTCTTCCGTCTCCCTGCGGCCCCGCCCTCCCGAGATCTCCTCCCTCCCTCCCTTCTTCTCTCACTTGCCGACGATTACGCCAGGTGCCCAGGTCTTCTTCGGGCCGAGGTCGGTCGCTGCCGCCCTACGCCAGGTGCCCAGGTCTTCTCCGGGCCCTTCGCCGGCGACGAGCACCACCAGGTACGCCCACCCCCTTGGTCTCCCATTCCTGCTGTGCGAAACCGAACACCCAGACCCTAACTTGCTATTTGTATTCGGATCTGGTCTAATTACAAGCGTATATGCATGTATGACGCCTGCGAGCTTCGATTGTTTTGCAAAATTATCTTGGCCCGCCCCTGGTGGTACATCCTCTTTGAATGCCTTGTCAAATCGTGCCCTCTCTTTGAATGCCGCCTGGAATGACCCTATGTTCAAATAACCAATGGTATTCGTCCCGATTGTGTGTGTCTGATATGGCATTTGTGCCTTTTGTTTTGCAGGCTGAGCTCCACAGTGGTTCTTGGAGAGGTTTGTAACAGACTACACCTCGGGGATCTTGGAGAGGTTTGTGACAGACTACTGGGGGTGAATACACCTACACAAAGAAGAGAAAAAGGGGAAAGAGAGAAAGTTCTCAATGAATTGAAGTCCTTATGTCGAAAACAAGAACGAGGAGTTGTTGTACAAGGGGCTTGTGGAAGGAGCATATCATATATTTGTAGAAGATAACTTTACACTTGACTCATGGGCGACTGGGTTATAGGGGCGTTGATAAACATTGTGGGGAGTGTTGCCATAAACTTTGGTACCAACCTTCTGAAGTTGGGCCATGATCAGGTGGATATTACATGTTTCTGAATTGTGCTCCTTGTTCTTACTTCTAGTATATACTTCATATATGTGTTCCAATGAAAATACCAAGGAGAACATACATGTGGGTGCCCTAGTTTGACCCATTTAGTCAGCTGGGGGTGAAAACACCTTTAGTCTAAATCCACGTTTTTTTTTACCAAAAAGAAAGCAGAAAAAATTGAACCCAACTAACACCTTTTTGGTTACCAGATGACCTAGCCATTTCATCTATAGCCTTCATCATGAGAAAATGTTGCATTAACTGATTAGGATCTTGATTGGCTAGTGAGCTATTTCTAGTGCACTTGAAGGTGCTGTAAGCAATAAATTGTGCATTTGATGACAAACTGGGACAGCATGTCAAATATAGCTTGATTCCCTAGGCCAATTTTGGTTACTTTGTAGCTAACCTTTGCTGTGGTATTTGAGCATTGTCCACATTAATGCCTAACATCCTTTGAAATTAATGTGACTGTAGTTATTTTTATGTGTGGGTTATGAAAAAAGGGAGTAACCAACTTATGACTATGAGAAATTAGGCAGTAAATAAGAAGAAATAGGCACCCAATATAATGTTGAAGAGATCTTGCGCTTGCACTAGGCTCAATTCCCATGTGTCAATATGATGCTGTTTTACGTGGGAAGAAGAATAAAAAAATATGTTTGTTTTATTTGGCAGAGAGAAAAACTTTCCTTAATTAACAACAGCGAGGGAAATGAAAAATTTGTTCCAAAGTCTGTTATGCATTTCCAGACGTGGAGAATAGGTAATCCTGCCTGCTAGAATTTATTTACTAATTTTAGAGTCTTTTAATCAAGGTCAACTTTAATGCTACATCTGCATTCAGGTATACTCTTTTTTGCTGCTGGGAACTGCCTCAACTTCATGTCATTTGCCTATGCTGCACAGGTTCTTTTCGTTGTCCTCAAGACCTCAAAAACAAACTTAGTTTAACATGTAGAATGTAATATATGGGAAACTCATGAATGATTGTGTAAACATGTCAAGAATAAAGCTCTGTAGAGACTGGATTTGTGCTCTGTTCTTTTGGCAATACAGGAATAGTGTTTTTCCATTAGTTCTTGGGGTTAAAAGGATAAGAGCTTCTGAATTGTACAGCTTGCATCTCTTCTTGCTCCTTACTTAGAGCTAATAATGCCATCCAACCATATTTTCTTTTCTATTTCCGTCTAGTGTTTTGGGTTGGAAATTGATTATTTACTTGCTATATTGCAGTCACTACTTGCAGCTCTTGGATCAATCCAGTTTGTGTCCAACATTGCTTTTGCCTACTTTGTGTTGAACAAGACTATTTCAGTGAAGTATGTATGTTTCTCACTTCCCATTGCTGGAATGAAAATTACAATCAATACATGGAATCATGTGATTAATGCAGCTTTTGCTCTTCTTTCCAGAGTCATGGTAGCCACGACGTTCATCGTCTTTGGCAACATCTTCTTAGTATCCTTTGGCAACCATCAATCACCTGGTATGGGTTGTTCCATTTGCTATTTCTACTATACGTAGTATCTGCGGCATATTTGCAATGTAGAGATGTGTAATTTCATTTTTTTTTTCATGGTTCCTACGTAGTCGTGCTGATACTAAAATTATGTTGTCAGTTTACACGCCGGAGCAGCTGATCGCAAAATACAGCAATTTGGTGTTTGTTCTTTATTGTATGTCATTGGTCTTTGTTGTTGCATTTAACCATTATCTCTACAGGTGAGCCCTTGCTCGTATAACCCAGTCTCTTCACAAACAGGGCCATGCTCTTCCTTACCAGTTTAAAAACTGTTTTTGCAGGAGTGGAGAAACTATTATTTCAAATAGTTCAAAAGATGTTGGCACATATTGGCGAACAATGTTGCCATTTTCTTATGCTGTTGTATCTGGTGCTATTGGGTCTTGCTCAGTCTTGTTTGCAAAATCATTGTAGGTTATATTTTATTTCATAAAAATCTATGGATGCTGATTCTTTCAGATTTATTTGGTGCTGACTACCATGTGTTACCCCCCACCCCCCTCGTTCCTGTTTCCTGTCCAGGTCTAACATGCTGAGGCTGACTATGAGCAGCAGATACGAGTTCCATAGCTGGTTCACATACTCAATTGTTCTTCTGTTTCTGTGCACTGCTGGATTTTGGGTATGTCTAACCTAATGCGTTGTTTCTGAGGCTACTCTGCTGCTGTTGTTTGTCTAATTCAACCTCCGTATGCCCTATGTGACAGATGGCAAGATTGAATGAAGGGCTGTCATTATTTGATGCAATACTGATTGTTCCAATGTTTCAAATTGCTTGGACCTTCTTCTCTATTTGTACAGGATTTGTTTACTTTCAAGAATATCAAGTAGGTTCCTGTTTGCGATAATCAGATAATGAAGTGAATCATGCATTGCTTAATTAGAAACTAAGGATTCTATTTCTCCGCTGTCAGGTATTTGATACACTCAGGATAATTATGTTTGTATTGGGCATGACATTTGTCTTCGTTGGGATCTCCTTGCTAGCACCCGATGACAGTAAAGGTTGGTAGAAGGTTGATTTTCATGTGCTTTCATACATAGAAGATTTTGACTCTTGGTCAATTGTCGGCAGCTGATACAAAAGATGGTTCGAGCACCGCCGAGGACTCCATAATTGATGTGGACAGGTTATATTCCACGAACCTGTAGAAAGTTTCCAATTTTGCTCTGTTTGCATTTTTGTGTTCAGTATTGCATTCAGTGTGTTGATATATAACTTGGACATTGCAGAAATGGAAAGATGCAGATGGAGGAGACAGACACGGATGAAAGCAACTCGTTTGTTACTTCTGTAAAAGTAAAAGCAAAACGTGTACTGTTGAAGGCAAAGGTCATTGGCTTTCTTTCTAGATCTGATTGTACCATTGATCTGTCACTAGTCCGCCTTTCTCACTTGATCATATTTGCAGTCTGCATGCTCCATGTCCCTTGGCCTTGGGGAGGACACCATAAGCGCTTCATCGGTGCTTGCCATGCCTATGGTCTCATCAAGAACAACTGGCTTCAGAGGGATCGGAAATGAGCGTTCAAAGTATGTCCCTTTAAGAACCACAGATTGGAGTAATCTATAGCCGTTGGTGGTATATAGATACACAGCAAAGGTCTTTACTTTTAATGTTGCCTAGCGGATGGCAATGAAGTTTTTTTTGTTGCTTCCAGAGGCAGTTGTTTGTTGTGATCATAGTTAGCTGTAACATCAGTGTATAGTTCAACGTTTTTCCCCTTCAAAACACTGTCCATACCCAGCTGCATATACATGTGTAAGTTTTAGAATACAACTCAAATGATTCAATTCGCCTCCTATTTGCTCAACCATTTCAGTGGTTGCATGTTGTGATCATCTTCTACAGAATTGCAATTTCTTTTGCGGTCGGGCTGCATACTGCGAAGGAACCGGAACCGGGTTTGGTTAGGCTGGGTGTTACAGCATGTTCATGTAGAAAAGATCGAGTAAAGACGAGGCAAGAAGGTCATCTTGTTCTCCCAACTGTGATAATGTGATTGCAGCCAAATCTATGACCGCTGCTGGTGCAGCGCAAACGGCTTACCGCTAGGACAGCTAGACCCTGTCGAAAGCCAGATCATGCCATTCCCCTGCTCCAACAACTCTGGAACATGAGATGCTCCGTACTTACTTGCCCAGCTGGCCAGTTTGCGCTGCGATTCGTGGTCACTGGGTGGGGGACGAACAAATCAAAATTCAACAACCTGATGCTGTGATCCAGGGCCTGTTTAGTAAAAAAGTGAATCTGAATCTGAGATTCACCGTGGATCCGAGATCCATCGTGGATCTGAGTAAAGGTTGGTAGAAGGTTGATTTCCCTGTCGCTCACCAGATTTTTCTTCCTGCAGCGTAATGACACATGGACACCGGTGGTCCTGGTCCTTGGAGGGCCGGAACACGTAGCTTTCTGACAGGCGCGAGCCGTGCTGAAGTTGCCGCGCAACCTCCTTGGAGCTGCTTCGTCTTTGGGCCGCTGGCAGCTGATAAGGACGCGTCCCGTTCCGGTCGTCACTCGTTCGTACTCCTCTCGTCTGCCTCAAAGACTTAACTCGCGGTCGTCTCCCGCCACCGCGTAATCGTGCTCAGCTCACCACCTTCTTAACCTCCCAGCTTACTGTTTCGCCTCCTCGTCTCATCTCATTCTCATCACACATTAGTGAGCCATTCCTAGCTCAGCGCGTCTTCTTCCCAGTTCAGGCTTCGATCGGTTCTTTGTTAATCTCGATCTCGTGCTGCCAGTCAATCAGCAGGCTGCAATGGAGCGTCTGCGCCGGCGGCCGGAGCCAGCGGCGATCGACATCACCTGGGTGTCGTGCCGCGGCGTCAGGTCGTCGCTCCCGTTCCACACGCCGTGCCTCTACGCGTCCGTCTCCGTCACCCCGTCGTCCGCCAAGAATGCGCACGGCAACCGCCGGCCCCACCGCGTGAAGACGCCCACCGACCGTGCCGGCGGCGAGAACCCCGAGTGGGACGCGCCCCTGCGGCTCTACCTCCCCGAGACCGAGGCCTCGCCACCGCCGGCGGAGCGGGAACTGGAAGCGGGCAAGAACAGGAAGGACAGAGGCGACGACGACGTCCTCCTGGTGCGGTTCGAGCTCAAGGCGGAGGTGGCCGTCCTCGGGGACGTGCTCGCCGCGTCCGCCGCGGTGCCGGTCCCCGACCTCGTCGCCGACGGGCGGACGCGCCGCGTGTCCTACCAGCTGGCGGGCCCCGACGGCAGGCAGCCCAACGGCGTCATCTCCTTCTCCTACACCTTCCACCAACAACGAAACGATGATCACCACCAGAGCGGTGACGCCGAGCTCGTCGTCCCCACGCCCACGGTGTCCAGTCCCGTCGCGCAGCCACCGCCCACGGCCGCGGCGCCGCGGCTGTACCCGGCGATAGAGTGGCCGCTGACGGAGGAGATACCAATTTACCATACACTGCTACCAGCTGGGGCTGCGGCGGTCACGCTCGCGAACTCGCGGTACTACCCTCCTCCTCCACCGTCCGCGACTCCAGTGGAGGTGGAGCCGGTTGCGGTGTACCCGCCGGCGCCGGAGACGTCGTCCTGCAGCCTGTACCCGTCGGTACTGCCGGCCAGCGCGATGTACCCACCGGTAGACCTTGCTCCAGTGAGCTGCTATCCGCCAGCGTCGCCGACACCATACGGTGTGAAGCGCGGGTACGGTGCAGCGCCAAGATGGGATCATCGGTGTTTGTACGGCTGAAGTCATCATCGCTCTTGGTTTTGGTTTTGGTTTTGTGTATGGTAGTTCAGTTGATTGACCGTTTCGTCGTGCTAGCCGGCCGGCCGCCTCCGCGTTTTAGCGGAGCCAGCGCGCGGCGTGTTCCTTACTGTTCTTGAGCCTTGAGGTTCCAATCTAGCTTGCATGCTAGAGGCGTGCTCGTTTTGTAATCTTGCTCCATTTTCATGGTATTTTTAATTTCAACGATATAATAGAGGCTTCACCACTCTGTTACATGCACCGATTAGCTCATCCAGAAAATTAACGGAGGCGATTAACACATATGGGCCTATACCATGGTCTACTTGAGCTTTTGTGGAGATTACGAGCATGTTTAGTTTGCATCCAGTGTCTAGACTAGGCAGTGTTCAGGGCTAAGATGCATTCTAGACAGAGCTTGGTTACATGAGTAGGTACTGCCAGGAGTCAGCATCCTTGCCCCTTTTTCATGGAGATAAGCCTGATTGCATCCTGGGAAATTTGGAAGCTTAATTACAAACAGGAAGGTGTTTGACAATGAGAGTTCTAGCTGTGCAACTTGGTTTAACAACTTCAAAGATCAATGCCGCCTTCAGTCCGAGAGGTTTAAGGTGGATGATAGGTTCTCCTTTTGTGTTTCGTAGCTGCTAGCACCCGGACGTCCAGACGGACACCCGCATTAGCATGCCCGTGCACGGCTGCAATTCGTTTCCGTGCGTCCATGTGAGGCCCGCGCCGTGCACTCCCTCCCGCTTCCCACGCGCATCCCATGTGTAACACCTCAATCTACTTTTAAAACATCTAGATACAACACTTACAACATATAAGAAGATAGATGAAGTACATGAAACATTCATCTGGAACACTTGCAAAAACACCTGAAAACACTTGAAAACCATTACAAACATACACAACATATAGTTAAAACACTTGGAACATATGTGTGAAACATATGTAACATCCAGATAAAAAATGCTTGCAAGATACGTCTGAAACAAATGAAACATCGGAAAACACTTGCAACATATGCAACATACCGGTCTACTTTTGCATCATCCAGATAAAACAACTGAAACACTTGAAACACACGCTTACAACATACGCTTTCAGCACAATGTCACCATGCTGCTTGGACGAATGGACACTCGTCGTTGCGGAGCTCGATGCTAGCACGGAGGTCGGCCGCGGCGCATGGAGCTCGCCGGCGCAGCAGCGGCGTGGGCCTCCTACGATTCTCCAGCGCCAGCTTGCAGCCCAGGCTCTCGCCTGTCAGCGCGGCCCTGTTGCTGCTACTCTAGCACCACTGCTCGCTCGGCCGCAGTCGTCCAACGCTGTCTGCTCACAGGGGATGGGGCACGGCGGTGCGGTGCGGTTAGGGGAAGGACACGGCACGAAGCTGCGACGGGGGGAGGGGCGCGGTGGGGGAATTGGACGTGGTGGGGCGAACGGATGAGTGGCCCAAAAATGATCAGCCACGATGGGCGGATGAGCGAAGTAGGGGATTTTTTATAGAGTCCGGTCGCTGCGCAGGACTGTGAGCCGCGTGTGACGAGACAGATGCCCGTGGTGTTGAGCGTTTGCATTTGCGTTTGGCTCGACGCCTTTAGTTAATGTTTTCTTCTGCCTTCCTTTGTATCTTCTTTCACCAACTGTAAGTTTTCTTCCCTCATTATAATGAAAATTGAAGTGTTATGGGGATCTCCCCCATTGTTTTTGCCTTCAAAAAAAGATGGATTCCTAGAACAAGGGTTACCTAGGAGGGTACCAATCCCCACATAAGAGCCGAGCAGCAGCAGCTCAGAAGGGCATCAATTGATTATTCAAAGACATAACTTATCCCCTTCTATGCCTACTAATTAGTTATTTTTCTTCTTCCTCGTGCTGCCTTCTCTTCTTGTACATAAAACTTTCCTTGGTATATCTTTGATAATGATCTAATCCCCATGCTTGCTACCTGTTGGGGTCCATATCTTTGGATGCCATTCCTATTTGGCGGTCTCTGAGTCCCCATGCCCCATCGGCGAAGGTACGTCACTCTCTGACATCTTTGGACACGTTACCAAAGGTAGAGATGCTCAAAGGCGTCCAAAAGAAGTGTGGAAGACCAAAGGTGCCTCATGGAGCACACCCAAAAGGTTGATCAGAAGGCGTAGTGGGATGTCAGAGGAGAGATCTTTGGGGATCACCCCATGCTTACTATCTATCTCGAATTCCATTCTTCTCATGGTTATACTATGAACCTTAGGTGTTCGGGTTGCTAACAATTGGTATTTCGAGGCATTCAAAGCTGGATTTTTTCTCTATTGACATGGATATGGTGTGGGAGACGTAGAGGAGCAGTGGGTTTGCTTTGCGGCTAGATTGTTGTAGAGGTGTTCACAACAAAATTGGTACCTATAAGGTGTTTGAGGAAATGTCCACAAGAGGTAACCATGTGCAAGGTTCGCTACTCAATCACTGAATCCGTACTTCATCAACTTCTTGGTCCATTTGGTGTTGAGCAAGTGCATTTCATTTGGTCCTATGAGCTAAGAAGATAAAACAACCGCACAGTCAACTCATACCAATGGCTACGAATGGAACAAAAAATTTGCATGAACTGTATCTCACAACACATGACCGTGCGAGTTGGATAGCTCATCGACTTATGATAGTCTTTTTCTACTCCCTCCATTCTATATTGTAAATTATTCTATTTTTTCTACATAGTTTTTACTATGTTTTAGACATATCTAGGTTCGTAGCAAAAATTATATATTTAGAAAAGCCAGAACGACTGACAATTTAGAATGGAGGGAGTACCATTTTTTGGTGTTTTTTAAACCGATAACTAAAGATGGTTAATTTGACATTTGCAAAGGCGTTTGCTTAGCTACTTGTCAAACCTCTTCGTTAGAGGTGGACCAAGAAACTAGCTTTAAAAATTAATTTTATTTGTCTATAAAAGATATTTTCTATAGCAATCATATGTCTGGAATAAGATGTAGTAGCCTCTTCTATATATGGGATCTAAATATTTTTTATTCTAAGGGACGAAGATGAAGAATGGTGTCACCGAAGACTTTTTTCTCTTCTTTTTTTCTCTTCTCTTTTTCTCTCTATGTAACTGGGCCCCTCAAAAAGCTATATAAGGGAGCCCTGGGCTCCTTTGAGACACAAAATCCAAGAGCTCACGAACTCACAAGCATCTCCACAGCATTCCCTCCTATTTGTAATCCCTACTACAAACTTCGAGCACTCGTGCTCAGGAACATCAACATACACCATCAAACTAGACATAGGGCATGTTGCCTAAACCAGTATAAATCCCGAGTCTTTGAGTACTAGCCATCCGGAGCCATATGCATGGCTACATATTTACTAGTTGTCACTACGAAACATTGACATTAGTGGGGAATTGCAAACCGAGCAGAAGACAAAGATGACATGGTGATTTTTTTTTACCAAGGTTCAACGGCTTGCCAACCACCTAGTCCCTGTTGAGGCAAGTCCCTCTAGACCTCCGCTTTTCTACAAGCCTCGTGAGCACACAATTCTCGGCCCTCAACATGGGAGCTCGTGTATAAGCCGGTTGATCACTAAGGTACTCTTCATGCCTATTTTTAATAGAGTTACTATTTGCCTTCCTCCAGTGGGGAAGAGCACAAGCGCCCTGTACAAATCCTTCTTCCGAGCGACCACACAATCTTCCCATGTTGCTTCAACGAACCCACTTGCCACCAAGCCATCTAGTAGGTGGCAACCTCCAAGAGTAACAAGCCCTCAAGCATGTTCACTAGCCCCTAGTTCCACTAGATGCTATCTCTCTCAAGAAAATGAAATAGACCACTCCAATCACACCACGAATGCAATCTCAACAATGCATATGTGAGCGGAGGGCTAACTCTAGCTTCTATACATGTGGGTGGGTTCACAAAGACCTCAACACCTTTAAATGGCTAGCCAACCCACATATATATAGCCCACACAAACCAACTAGCGGTTGGGATCAAATCTCACTTTCTACTGGAGCACCGGAAGTTTCGATGGCACCACCAGAGAATACCCCCTGAGATCCATCTGACATCTAATGTCTATATTCGGCCAGTCATATAATCGTTGGGATGATGCAAAGCTCCGGTCCCCCTTATACGGTGGTCACCGAAGAAATCCGGTGACACCGGGTGCTCTTTGGCAGTGGTTCAGTCAAGCCAACTCTTTCCGGTGGCCCCTCAGGCCACCACTGAATAAATCCTGTGGCCCCTCGCTGCTCTTAGGTAGCCTATGCAGAACCCTCTCTTTAGTGACCTCGGGTGCTCTTTGGTAAGTAGGTCGGCCTGCATTCTCTAGTGACCCCTCAGGCCAGCACCGGATAAATTCGGTGGCCCCTCGCTTTTCTCAGGTAGCCTCTGCAGAACACCAGAACCCTCCAGCTGATCGGATCTAAATGGCTAGAGAGCGGTGAATGGCCTATAAAAATATCTACAAAACACTAGAGCAAAGTTGATTAGACAATAAGACAATGCTTATGCAAATTGCTCTAGCTCTACTTCACCACAAGCAAGCCCCTACACAATTCTAGTTTCTATGATCTCTAAGGTTGATGCACACAAGCACACAAACTAAGTGTACCAACTAGAGAGAGCTACAACTAGCTAAAGCTACTAACAAGAGCAACTAGAGCTAATTACAACTACACTATCTGGACTCTAGCTAGCTACACAAGCAACTGCCAAACAACAAGATATATAAATGAAATTGCAAGTGAGGTAGTAGCAAACCGAACCGGGCAAGAGAAAATAAGAACAGCAAGATTTATCCCTGTGGTTCAGTTGCTTGTCGGCAACCTACATCCATGTAGTGGCAAGTCCAAACTAGGTGGCTCACGCGCTAATTGGCAACACACACCAAGCACAACACTTGGGCGTCGTAAGAACCATACTAGAGAGCACCTTCCAAGCCACAAGTTCAATATAGTTGCTTTTTGCGAATCTCCCATGGGGGCTAAGAACAAGAACCACTCACAATGCCTTGATCGGAGCTGCCGGCTACAATCACCAAAGTCGCTCAACGATCCACCGCTGCTCCAAGTCGTCTAGATGGCGGCAACCACCAAGAGTAACAAGAAATTCCACAACGAACATGGTCACTAGTGCCACTAGTTGCCTCAACTCACACTACAAGAGATGTTAGGGTTTATGTCATTTTGTTTTTGTCATAATATCTGCAATTTATATCATAGGTTAACATTTATGACGACTGAATGACGAAATGCTTGTGTCAAAAACCATGCGCCTTAAACCATCATTTATGTCATTTCGATGTTTGGAAGTCATAAAATTTTATGATGCTGGTTTTAAGTCACAAAGGCCCTGTTCGGCAGGCTGTTTTTTGGCTTATAAGCTGGCTGTGGCTGATTTGCTGTGAGAGAAAACACTGTTTCACGGCTGATAAGCCGTGCTGATAAGCTCAGCCGAACAGGGGGAAAATTAAACCGTGGCCTGCTAAAGCCCACAATAGGAATAGTTGTACCTGAATTTTGGCCCAGCCCAATCTGTTTTGAAGTCTTTTTTGTGTAAATCCGAATTTTATTAATTATGGCCCAACCTAACCTGCTTAGGCTGAGCTCGCATGAGGTCTTTTGGGCCAGCCTAGTATTTTTTGCTGCTAATTAGGCCCATACAATTTTTTTACCAGCCCACATTTTTTCTGTGTTGTTTAGGGCCTACCCAAAACTTATTTGGCCAACCCAAATAGCTTTTAATTGGGCTAGCCAAACACCACAATTTGCAACAAAAAAAGCCCATATTCATACATGCATTCTAACATAATGGCAACACACAGATCTTGCATTTCAAATACAGCCAATATAGAAATTTTGCATTTCAAATAACATCCATTCCACCAGCAAATATAAGCATTACATTAACTGGGTGAGTCTCCAAAATCAGAACCTCCATTACATGGCGAGCATGACCAAAACATTACAGGACCAGCCAAGTTCTATGGTTACCAAGGTCACTCCAAAATCACATACATGGCTATAGCTTCGGTCAGAGGTATGTGTCCATATCAAAATGACAGCCAAGACACTAATCTGAGAAAGTTTCAAAACTTACTGTGGAGCATTAGATGGTGCAAAGTTGCTAGCAAAGAAAGAACGAAAGAAACCATGCATCTCACTTATTTGGTTCTTCAGCCTAGCAGTCTCTTCTTCTACCTTCTTTCTTGCATCCCTCTCCTCCTCTACTTGATTCTTCAGATCATCCATTTGAACTCGAACTTCAGCTGCTCCTTCCTTCTCAGCAACTAGTTCACTCTCAAGCTCTTGTATGCGCTTAGCAACTTCAGCGGCTTTAGCACTTCTCTTCGTTGCTGCAGACTCAATGCCCAATATTTTGAAGAAATTTTGAGGTTGGGAGAACTTGAGCTACAGCTTGGGTTGCAGTCTTTGCAACTTGCCCTTCTTGTGGTGCTTGAGCAGCGATGGCCTCCATTTCAGCCTAGCATGGAAAAAAAAAGTCAGGTTTCTCGCATTCAATTTTTGTCCTTCATAGTACAAAAGAAGACAGGAAGATCTACTTACAATAGCTTTTTGTGCATCCTTACTATAACCTGTCTTGCTTCTGCAATGTGTGGCTTTGAAGAAGTCAATCGCAGTGGGTGGGTCATCCTTAAATTTAGACTTCTGAAACATGTAAACAGCAGTTTAAATATTTGAAAAAGAAAGTTAACAGCAGTTGAAACAATAATTTAATAGCAATGTGTGCCCTTGCTATCAATCAGTACTTCACTACTGGTAATGATTAGCTAGTTGAGGCACAATGCATTTATTTATTAGTTCTGCATAAAAAAAAACAATGTACACTACAGATGACAAATGCCAGTAGTAGGATTTTATTTATTTTAATCAATAAAAAAATTATGTACTTATGCTGTCCTGAGCTTCTGGTAATCTATACAAAATGAGCAGTAGCATGTGTCACATATATGTTACTGAAGACATGTTCATGCTATCTTCACATTGAAACTTGCAGAGGCCGACTAGTGAACAGAGTTGTTCCTCGTGTTAACCGCCACAAGAATCATCATTCTGTACGTTGTTACTGGATTTCATTCGATCTAGTTGGACAAAAAGGAGCTTGTTTGGGCAAAGTTAAAATGTGAGGAAGACAATGATGTGAGACCTAACGGATGTTCTTCCCCTTTTGAGCCTAAACGATCATGCTGCTATAAGTCTAAACATGGTACTCCAGAGCTTGTTACTTTGTCTCCAGGACTGAGCTCTGAGAGCAGAAAATGACAGAACCTACTTGCAAGGAAAATGCCACAGCGGCTAGTTGCATACATGTGCGCTCTGTACAGGTTATACTTGCAAGGAATGCAGAAAAGAAACAACCCAGATCTGTACAGGTTATATGAAACAACAATTTAACAGCAATAATGTGTATCCTTGTGTTAGCTAGCACACTGCAACTTCATTCGACAAGGAAGTCATAATGGTCCATACATTTTCACCATTTTCAAGCAAGCTTGTTTTTAATACAGTTGTCTGGTAACGTTGCTTTGCTAGGCTACCTCACGTAAATATTAAGCTCTGTTAGTTCCAAGCAAGTTTTTTCTTTCTGTTGTCTACAGGTTAGTCCATTTGAACCATACTCAGATTGACCCCGTGGGATTTCCTGTCAAATCCGTTACATTGTTACATTCCGAACATGTCATAGATTGCCTAAAGATTTCACAATTTTCAGCAATGATACTATCCATGTGCTATAAAGGTAAAGGGGGGCACATTTAAGTAACTCCAGAGACTGCCAGATGGTTGTTCTCCTCGTTTAAATGATGACCATTCGAGATTACTTAACCAGTTTCAAAGGTTCTGCCGCAATTCTCGTGCTGCTGTTTTCATCGACGATCAGGTAAAATTGAACTATATAAATATTTTAGTCACCATGCATGAAAAGAGTATATTGACGTGTTTTATTGCCATCTTTCCTGTGAAATCTCTGTTACATTGTTACATTCGAGCATGCCCTCGATTCCTTAAAGATTTCACAGTTTTCAGTAATGGTAAACTATCCATGTGCTATACAGGTTAAGTGGGGCATATTTCAGAAACTCAAGGAACTGCCAGATGGCTGTCCTCCTGGCTTAGATGATGATCATTTGAGATTGCTTAACCAGCTTCGTGAGTTCTGGTACAATTCTCGTGGTGCACTTCTCATCGAAGATCAGGTAGGATAGAACTATCTAAATATTTTAGTCACCATTCATGAAAAAAGTATATTGCCGTGTTATGTAGGTAACTCATTTGCAGAGATAGGCATAACACGGAAAAAAAGTATATCAAGACCACAGATAGGTTAAAGGGCAGACCCAGTGCCAGAGGCTCCCACACGAGTGGGGTCTGGGGAAGGGAATAACCGAAGCAAAGTCTTCCCCCGCAGAAATTCTGCAGAGAGACGGCTAGGTTATGTAGGTAATTTCTCATTCCTTTGTTTTTGCATCTAATCATTCTACATGTGTTCTATTTGCTCTTATTGCACACTGATTTGGTTTTTCGGTCCCTGTGCGACAGTTGTGGTGGCGTATTCTGCGTTCCTTTGGTCACCGACGGGGGTTCTTGCCTGCTGTGGTTGGCTGCTATTCGGGTAACTTTGTTTTCTCTTGCTCTTAGTTTCCAAAGCTTAATCATGCATTGTTTCAGTGGTATTATGCCTATCTCTGCAAATGGGTTACACATTACATCGGAAAACTAGATTTTGGTTCAAGGAAAGAAATCTTTTATTTAATATAGCTGAATTTTTGTTCTACTAAACAAATCTTTTATTGAAATGCATTGTTTCAATGTGTTATGACCATATCTGTAAATGAGTTCCACATTACATGGGAAATCTAGATTCTGGTTGGGGGAAAGGAGCCTTTTATCTTACATAACTGAAATTTTTGTCCTGTGAAAGAAATCTTTATTCAATATAGAAGTGTGTTTTGGTTTATCGGTTTGTACGTCTCTTTGATTTAACAAGTTAATGCGAAAATTTGTAAGTAATAGGTAGTATGGATTCATACACATAATTCTCATCACGCATCTGCTTAGACATCATGGTCGACCAGCCTGGGACAAAGATGTGTAGTGTTCGCCTCTCAGTAGTGAACCAACCAAACAGTTCTTCTGTTATACACGGCTTTCTTACCCCCAATACATTTTAGTGTTTCAGTTTGCATATGTGATTTGGGTGCCACCACTTCCGGTGGTAATATGGAGTTTCTGTTGCTGCGCCCAGCATTCTCTTAAATATCCGTGCAGTGACTACGTTGGATTCTCTGCTCTTTTGCCCGCCTGCAGTGCCTGCTAACTGATCTGTCCATCCATCGTTCAGGTTCGCCTCTTCCTTGCTTATTCTGTTTTTCGTCCTTACTCATTGATTTGTTGGACCGTTTACTTAGTTTCGTCCTTATATTAATGAAAATGGTGTTTACTTTCCTGTTTTTACAGATTCCAGATGAATGTTCTCTAATGCTATTCATATATTTTCCTGAGCTGTTTGCACACATCCATATATTGTCAGCCATTTGTGTTTTTACAGTACTGTGCTACTTCAATTTGGTTTTGATGTTCCCAGCCTTATTTTCACTGCTTTAGATGCTTAGCTCTCTGTTTACTTCCATGCCTCCGAGATAGCAACTTTGTTCTTATGATCCTATTATCCAGATATTTTCAGGGTTCAAAATTAGCCTCTGTGTTTGCAACATGTGCCTTGCCACAGTCCTTATCCAAGAAGTGTTATAGTTCCACGAGGCAAATTCCCGACCTTTCCATTGTATAACATATCTATTAAGTGCCAAACTTATGTAATCGCTCCATGTAATATAGTACCCATTCTCCTTTTAATGTACCGTCAAATATGCACAATTAATGTGTTCTGGCCCATGTAAAAAGAACTGAAGTATTTCAGTTTCTTTGTATGACATAGACATATATCTATATTAAACTCCTCTCCCTGACCTGTTTCCATACAAAGATTCGACATATATTTTTCCCCATGAATTCTTACCAGCTAATTCACGACGCGCGCGAGGGCGCGCACAATGTACTAGTTTTTTTACAATTCCTGCGTGCGCCGCCGCTGGCAGCTACTTTGCTAGTTTAATAGATAATAGATAGGTTAAATACCAGAGTAAAAAATTAAAAAAAATGCACACAGGACCCACTTGAAGACAATAATATTTTAAAAATTAGAAGTTATGACACAACTCTTGTCATATAAAATACTTTTTGACACACTATCCTTTTCATACATTTACAGTGACTGCAATTGGTTGTTTTGACGGGACAAAAAATGTCACAATATGGAAGTTGACTACCTTTAAGACGTTTTTTTGTAACGTTTATTTAGTTATATCACTAAGTTGAAATGCTTTCAAAGCAAACATCATAAACAAGTCGATTTAGTGACCTTTTGATCAAATGTCATGCCATAAACGTCATAAACCAACACATTTCTTGTAGTGTCAATGCAAATGCGCTAGAAATCTCTCCCAATCTCACTTGAATGGTCAACACATGAAGGAGATGAGTGGGAGATGATTAGCTCAGCTCTAGGGGGTGTATCACACGTGAAATGGCCAAGAGAGCCGGCCATAAGCTGGCCAAGCCCCTTAAATAGAGCCCTAAGCCTCGCACTAGCCGTTACACTGCCAAACCGATCGTCGGACCCTTAACCCATGACAGTCAGACCATCCGCGGTCAGAGTTCTACTCTCCAGCGATCGCCACGAGTCCTCTGGATTCGAATATAGCCGTTACGCACGCGAACGACTCTCTGCGCAGCACTAATACGCCAGAGTCCGTGGCTTCATCGGACCAATTTTGTGCTCGGTCCGAAGCTGTCCAGAAAGGTTCCAGAACCGATTTTTCGGTTGGATGGCTGTCAGACTACTTTTCCCTATCCAACGCCTCTATCTCCACCCGTATTGCTGCTTGACGCGACCGTCGTCCTGATGAACAATTGCAGCAACCCGTCCGACGTTGTGTTTTGAACAGGTCCAATGCCCATGTGCTCCTTTGCTGTGTTATGGTCGACCGTCAGACCGTAAGTCCGAATGGTCCGACGCTTGGTCAATCAAGGTCCAACGCATGTAGAAAAGCTCCATCTCCTCTATCGCTTCAAACCTTTGCCAAATGTGCTAGCTCCAAGATCACTTGCGTACATAAGTTAGCATTTTCCAAAGCATTTTCAAAGGATTTTGTTAGCTCACTAGGTCATAATGCTCATACAAGGAGTTAGTTCACCTAGTGGCACTTGACGACCGCATTTTACTTTTAGTTTCCTCTCTTTATACTATGGCTATCTATCCTAAACCCAACCACACACTCCATTGCGTCTTGACCGGTAAAATAAAAAGTTCTAGCTTATATCTTTGCCTTGAATTCATAGGGTTTAGCCTTTCTCCTTCTCTTATCCAAGTTTGGAGCACTTGATCAACATTTGGCCACCTCCATCACCTTGAGTGTCATCATTGCTCCACCTTGGGTTTGAACCAACCTATCTCATAAACAACACTTAGAGTATAGTGTTAGTTCACTCAATTAACCAAAACCAAACATAAGGTTTTCACCGGCCTACACCGGAAAAATCTGATGGGTGCCCCCGAGGCACCACAAAAAAAAAAGTAGCATCCCTTTCAAACTTTTCGCCTTCTCCCAGATGCTACCGCGTGGCCCTTTAGCCACCTCTTTCTCAGATTTTTGTTGGGCCAAGCCTATATATTCCAGCAAACCGTCCATTGTAATGTTTGGGCTTTAAGCCTCATATCCAATAAATTTGGATGTCAGCTCTTCGACTACGCAACGAATTAAGATGACCAAGCCTGATATTTAGTATTTGGATGTCAGCAGCACTTCGACTATGCAAACAAAATACAGCGTGGCTAACGCCTGTATGTCCGGATGCTAACCCCTGTCCGGATGCCCGTGCCCCCACCCAGCATGCTGGTCCTGCCTGCTCGCCTCCGCCTGCTACTGCACGTCCACTTCTGCGCATGCACTCAGGGACTGTCCACACCTGTTTCGCTTCACACACGTACGCGGGGACCGCATCCACCCAGTACTACAAAAAGCACTTGTAGCAACGCTTCCTTTTTTCTAGGGGTGGTTCAATCTAACGAGCGACCCATAAAAATGTATTTGTAGGGACGGATGGTATTTTGAACCGCCCCTACAAATGACCCTATTTGTAGGGCTGACTCTAGATCGAGCCACCCCTACAAATCAATTTCTATACGCGGCTAGATCTAGAGCCGCCTCTAAAAATGGACACCGAACAATAAAATTACATAGTGAAATTTGAATTTTTCAAAAGACCTTAGATAGATAAATGACCAAACGAAAGCGCTAGATCTTGAAAAGTTATAGAACTTTGTAGTTCACAACTTTTCCATTTGAAATCATATATCCAACGAAAATTATGTTTAAATTTTTCACATTTGAAATTTAATTTTTTTTCAAAAAAACCTCAGATGGAGAAACGACCAAAATAAAAGTTGTAGATCTTGAAATTTTAAATAACTTTGTAGTTGACAACCTTTTCATTTGAAATCATTATCTACTGAAAATTTTGTTTGAATTTTTCACATTTAAAATTCAAAATTTTCAAACGACGACGGATGGAGAAACAATCAAAATGAAAGTTTTAGATCTCAAAAAGTTATAAAGCTTTTTAGTTGATAACTTTTTCATTTGAAATCATCTATCCAACGAAAATTATGGTTGAATTTTTCACATTTGAAATTTGAATTTTTCAAATGCCCTCGGATGGAGAAATGACCAAAATGAAAGTTGTAGATCTCGAAAATTTATAAAACTTTGTAGTTCACAATGTTTTCATTTGAATTCGTTTAGGGTCCCAAATACTCATTTAAAAACCGTATAAAGATAAAATGAGAAGGACAAATATCCCAAATAGACACAAGTATGTTATAGGTAGAATGGTTAGGGGAGGAGCACTCGAGGGCGGAGGTCTCGGGCTCTAGCGCGGGTGGCTACTAGTATGTGTTTTCACGTGAAAAAATGCCTGCAATGACTGGTGCGCATGTGGATGCCCAGTTGAGGTCTCCCGGAATTAAAAAATCATTTTTTTTTCTTATGTTTAGCTCAATTTTGTGATTTTTAGGCCAATCATTGATTTTTAGAGACGGATGGGTAGGGATAGCTGGTCCAATCGCCCCTAGAAAAGGTCACCAGCCACCTGAAAAGCCTATGTGTAGTAGTGGCTTACGCCCGCTTTCCGTGCCTGCTAATGAAAACATTTATAACATGAAAACACTTGCTGCAACATACATCTAGAACAGTTGTAACATTTGAAACATATGCTTGTAACATATGTGTATAGCCACTATAACATATGCAACATCTGAAACTGCTAAAACATTCGAAACATACACTTGCAACATATATCTGAAACTACTGAAACATTCGATACATAGACTTACAACATACGTCTATAGTCATTGCAACATATGCAACACCATATTTACTTTTGCAACATCCAAATGAAATACATGCAATATCCAGATGAAACATATAAAACATACTTCTGAAACGCATGAAACATACGGAGCTCGATACTTGCGTAGAATTCGATGCCACGGAGTGGCGCAGAGGTCGGCGGTACGGAGCTCATGGGTGGCACGGACAGGGCCGGCTATAAAATTTTAAGGGCCCTGGACAAAGCAAAAAGATAAGGGCCTGTTAAACTAATTTTTAATATCGAAATTACAGTATATAGTACGAATAATAAAAATTACTTTGCAATATATGTATAGCTCATAAAACATAACAATAGTGTAACAAAAAACTAGAAACAGTAAACATTATGATTACGTCAAATAAAAATATAATGCTTTGGTGCCTTGTAAAAAACCGTCTTCGAGCATTTCTTGATACAAAATCTTCAAAAACAGAATCAATATTAATATCGTCCAAAATATCCTTCTTCTTGTTTTCTTTTTTCTTTTCTGAGCACCCGACAAATGCTTTCTAGGCAACATTTATCATATTCAAATAAATACATTGAATTAGAAATTTATAACCCTAGGGAAATAAATAAATTAGAAAATACTAATCTATCGGTGTGTTGGTGTTGCTTACTGTGAAGAGCGAATCGGATTGGTGTCCTTGCCGTGATCGCTTGTCGGTCGCCGGGTGAGGAGGAGCGAATTGGATGGGCGTCGGCGTCTTCTCTCCTCAGGTAGGATAGTGCATCGATGGGCAGGGTCACGGCAGCAGAAAACGATCAAATGAAACGTCGCTTGGGCTCCACTCAATGGATCAGGTTACATAGAATATGATTGGAAGGAAGAGTCACCTGCAGCTTGGGCTGGTTATGATGGGCCTTTAAATGTTTATTATGCCAAATAGAAAGTTAATTACCTATATAGTCTTGCCTCCTAGCTCCTTGGGCCCCCGGCGGTCGCACTGCCTACCCTCCCCTTAGAGCCGGCCCTAGGCACGGACCTCCGGCAATGACATCGGCAGGCAGATGGAGCGCCCGCGGCGAAAGGCACGAGTCCTGAGCAGGAGACGCGGTGGAGGCAGTGAATCCGCTTGGGCGGGTGCGCGCGACGTGGGCGGCGTGGGCGGGTCCATGCGTCAGAACAGATGCCACTAGCCAAGCATTATCGAACGAAATAAGATGACCAAGGTGCATGTTGCGCATGCTCTTAGCTTGGCACATGGCAGACCACAAACTACACGTAGCTAGAGCCGCCAGGAAGCTAGCTTGTTTTCAACTTCCTTTTACTCTGAAACCATTGCCAAGATGCGCATATATGTTACTACGAGTTACAAGACAGTTATCCAAGTTAAAATACAACAGTAACAGCAAAGCTGGACTCGAGTCTCGCACACACACTGCATGCATGGGAATTGGAATAATCAAGTTGCTGATGGATCAAGAACGCGGAGTAAGCAAGGCCGAGCTAGAAGTGGCAGATACGCGGAGTAGCTTTTGGTTGGGTTGCGGTGAAACGAAGCAAGGGTAAATTAAAGCGACGCGATCGATCAGGTTAAAGCTAGCTGCCGCCGTGATTGCGTGCTTAGCGCCGGTCCGCGAGGAACAGCCGAACAGCTGCCGTGGTAAGCGCGACGCGATTTGGAAGCCCCCGGTCTTCGGGCCGTTCTCCAGCGTCTTCTCCTCAAGTAACTACGAGGTCATGCAAATGGGCCCTGCCCTGGCTCTTGCTAGCTCTAGTAGCTGTGGGCCATCTAGAATGTCTAGATCAATTATACATATTCTTTTTGCCAAGCATCCATGCATACTGCCAAGTGTGTGCTTTGCTTGATCATGAAAATTGATGCTGTGGTACATACTCGTAATCGTGATGGCCAAGATCAGCTAGTTTTTTTTCGATATTTCTCTTGAAAGGAAATCAACCGTGTTGCGTCGACCTTGCTTTTAGTTTCCCTGTTTTAATTTATATACCTTCCAGGAGAGTACAAAACCATTTAACCAGTCCGCTAATTGAATAATTTCTCATTTTGATTATATCCTTCTTTTTGTTATAGACTACTACATATATCTGTTCAATCATCATATATATATATATATATATATATATATATATATATATATATATATATATATATATATATATATATATATATATATATATATATATATATATATATATATATATATATATATATATATATATATATTAGTAACTACTAAGCCAAACATAGAAAGAAAATAACTCTTTCGACTTATTTGATTTTTTGGTACTTGTTGTTAATTATAGTCACGTCATTCCAATGTTTTGTTACAAATTTAATTCTATGATAATGTTTTATTTATGAATATATAAGAATTTAAAATTAATAGTGAAACTTGTATCACTATTGATGCAAAATATGCCACTTATTTTTTATTTGACGTAGTAGTATATAGTTAAGCCTATATAGCCTAGTCAGAATATTAGCTATAGAGACGACGTTTTCAGCATTTACACCACACAAAGTCTTGATTTATAGCTAGTTCCAATTTCTGTATAATTTGAGATGGAACGAACTGGATGCATGAAGGCCAATGTGAGCGCGCGTGTCACGCACCATCACGAAGAAGCAAGTTGCACACACCATAGCTTGCGGCCGGCCAGCTAGCTCGCACAGCTTGCTTCTCTGATTCATCAAAACGTTTTCTTGCCCCGAAATCATGCAACTCTCCCTTGTGTCACCTATGACTTTCGTCTCAATACTCTCTGCCTATATTTGTGGCTGCTACCACCTCAGCTTAGCTATAAAAGCACATCGGCTTGACCAAGTACAGCCTCAGGACATAGATTCCACAAGTTATCACACCACCACACATTACATGTAGCTAGGCTCGCGTAAAAACCCTAGCAGCAGTCACACAGCACCTTGCATGTGTCTCGCAAGAAGCTAGGCCGGCCGCATGGAGAATCCGCGCCGGCATTCCGGCGGCTCCTCGGCGAGCAGGCGGCTGCGCTACCTCCTCGCCCTAGCTGGCGACTACCTCAAGTACCTCTTCATGAAGCGGCGCCGGCTCATGCACAAGGTGGCGCGGCGAACGCTCGCGCTCGTCCACCGCCATGGCGGCGAGCGCAGCAAGAGCCACCACCCGTGGCCTCGCGCGCTGATGGAGCACGAGTTCTCGTGCGCTGACAGCCCCAGCCCCGCGTTCCTCGCGGCGAAGAGGCTGCTGCTGCGGTCACGGCTGAGAGGCAGTGGCGCCGCGGCCGCAGCGGCCGGGGCTGTGTCTTCCTGTTTCGGCTCGTTCCGAGCTCCGTTCGGTTCGCCCGAGGAGACGATGGCATCTGAGGCAGAGGCTGCGGGAGAGGAGGATCAGCTGGAGACGACGGAGGACGAGGAAGAAGATGATGATCAGGTACGAACAGCCGAGGACGGTGGTTGGCTGCAGTGCGGTGAGCTTCTTGACGTGGACGACAGGGCGGAGGAGTTCATCAATATGTTCTACGAGCAGCTCAGGGCACAGAACTTTGCCGCGGTTTTCCATTACTCGCCATGATTATATTATGGCGTACGTAGCCGTATAGAGCGATCTTGATCTTGCGAGATCGTTGTGACGTGGTTTGGAGGAGCCTTCACTAGCTTCTCGAGGATGCGCGCGGTTGTGTGATGGATCTGTGCATTTTGATGTACGGAGAGTGAGTGTGACACAACATATTTTCCATATATATGTAATGTCGTAATTGAATACCAACCGAGTGTAATGTATCCGTACGCACGTATATACTCTTATATGTTGGTGTATATGAACATAAAAAATATATGATCAATTATCCAGTCGAGAATAATAAAAATAGACGGCTTATATTCCTGTGCAATAAAAAAATCAGTTCTAGTCATTTTCAAATGCTACAAACTAGCTACTCACTGTTTTCTAAAATGTATTCCCTCCATATCCAAATTAAAGGTCATTTCAACTTTCTTAGAGTCAAGCATCTCAAGTTTGGTCATTAATTCAAGTTTGCCCAATGTGCTTGATTATGCACTAATGGCTAATCGGAGGTGTCATGTTGTGTTGTGTAGTGTTCATGCAACATGTTTCTTGGTTTGTGAATGTGCAGGTGCACCAAGATGGTCGATAGCAATGAATAAGGTCTCGTGTGCAATGAACCGGGAGCGGTGAAGGGCGGGCGAGAAGGCTTGGACCGAGTGACCAAGGCTGGAGAACGGACCATGTGCAGCTCACATTGGGCACATGAGTAGCAATGTACATGGGTGATGGGGACGATGTTACCATAGTGAAGTATGGGGTTGGACCAAATCACGGCGAGGCGTCATGAACACTTGGTGGACCGCCAGGCCGAGGACATTGAGGCCGGACTTGCGTCGACAAAGGTTAGTCATGTCTACAGAGGTTTACATGAAGGTTTGCTGGTTTGGTCCTCAAAACTAGGCGCAGACGGTTTTGTGGTTTGGGTGTCCAACCCATCGGCAGCGTGTTTCATTGGTTTAGGCCTCAAAACCGATGAGTGGCAAATTGACAGACATGTGGTGGCATCCCGAAGCTTGCGTTGTGGAGAAGCACACTACAAGAAATACGTAGGTACATGAAGGTTTAGATATGACATTCTGAAAAATCATCATGAAAAGCTATATTCTATGACGTTTTGTATCTAAGCAAGGGAAAAAAATACTCGCCTTATCCCCTCCCGCACTCCCCTGAGACCCTATCCTCGGCTCCTCTCAACACACAGCCGGATCTTGCCAGTCACCACTCGAAGCCACCGCCACCGTCCTCCGCATCGGGACCCCGGCCTCCATCCCGGCCATCAACATCCACCGCATCGCGACCCCCGCCCTCTGCCACGGCTGCCGATGCCCTCCACAGGAACCAGGTTGCCTCCTCTCGGGAGATCTGGGGCCGGTGAATCCTGCATCGGCCCCAACACCCCTCCCTCGTCGGCCGCAAGCAGGAGCCACCGGCAGCGCCCTCTACGTCGGCCGCAAGAAGCACAAGCAAAAGGTGTGTCGTGCTGCCTCTCCCTTCTCATGCACAAAGAGGATTATTTCTAGCGACCAGAGTGGATCTACTATCTCGATCTGAATACCTTCTCTCCTCTAGTGCCAGCTTATCCTCAATACCTTCACTGATCTAGTGCTAGCTGATGATTGGAAGCATAGTAGCTTGGATTTTTCAAAGGCACGGATCTAGTGCTAGCTTGTGACTGGACTAGAGAGGAGTGCTAGAACATGACCGGGAGAAGCGGGGCAACATGGATTTTTAGATCCCGTTGAACAAATGCTCGTATCATCTCCACAAGGTAATTAACTGAATGGGCCGAGATTATTTCATTTTTTTAGTTTCCATAAGCATGATTCAGTAACATGCCAACATTATTTTTCAGAGACTCATCTGGATTTGTTGCTTTAAAAGGTTGAAAGAAAAAACAGTGATGTATTTCTAAAAGTCAATTGAATTTTTGGTCTCAATTTAACATGATCAATTCTTGTTCAGAGTTGTATGGTGAAAGAAAAAAGGGTGTATCGCCACCAAGAACATTTAGGTGATAATCTTATCTGCTATGACCAATTTTTCTTACAATTTGTTCTTATCAAATGAAAATTTCCTAATAGCTATGATATCTTTCTACAATTAGTCATTGGTATCTGATATATGTAGATTATGAGATAGGAGCCTACACACGCATTGTTTGAAGAATGGTGATGCTGAAGTTCAGTCTACAGTGTGATGACTTTTGGGAACTTATATATGTTCTGTACAACATAGTATATATAGGACCCTTGGATGACAATGTCCTCACATTATTTATATTGCATAGTTTATCTGGATATTGAGGACTCCATATTGTCTCATGAGAAGGTTACTAAAGGCAGCAAAATCTGAGAAGGTGAAATTCTAATACATACTCCTATTTTTGTGATAAAAAGATCATGTAAGCTCTTTACATATTTTCATTGACATCTTGTTGGACTTGGAGAATGGCTGAATGGAGATATGCAGTCATCTTTCTATTTGCTTTATTGCCCATACTGTTTGAACTATTTAATTAGTTTCAAAGCTTATTGATAAATGGATGATAATTCTTTTTTAAGCATAGATTTTGACTATTTATTTCTTCATGGCATTTGCTTTTAGAATCTTTGCTCAAAACTAACTCATTTCATATTCATATTGATTTTCAGGTTGCTTCTGGAGGTGCTTGGTAGCACATCATATGGACAGCAAGACAATTGAAGTACTCATGGAATCATAGATACTAATATTTGTTTATTTTAGACACCCTAGAGATGAAACCTTAGTTCATACGTACTTATTAGCTTGGCTATGAATTGATTGTCCTCAATCTATATGTTGCAACAATGGACATGCCAATAAATGAAAGGATCAATGTTTGTTTGTATGATTGGTGTATTATGAGATGTGTTGCATGTTAATGCAGTGATGATTTCGCACTATGATGTTCTTTTTTGTCACTATGGTTTGGATCTGGGTTTGGATATGGACTGGGTATAGCAGACGAGCAACTAATCCATGACGAACACAAATGTCAATCTATGACGGCTTAATTTGGTCCAGCAAATGTATGATGCGAGATACATGACAGTTTTTTCGATCATCATGGTAAGTTAACCGTGACGTGTTTTGGACTGTCTGTGACCAAAGTAATCTGTCATGTAAAGCCATATTTCTTGTAGTGGCAATGTCGAGAAGGCGATGGGTCCCACAAAGAAAAACTTGGACGGTTTTACCCCTCGGGATATTTGGGTCGAGTACTTCATGTAAGGGCAACTTGGGAAATACCCAAGTGCCAATATAAACAAGAGATGGCTAGTTGTGAGGGCATGCCTTTGGGGTTTAATTAGGCCCTTACTCGTGAGGTTGAGAGTTTTGCTTAGGCTTAGAGAGAGAGAGAGGAAGAGAGAAGAGGCTCTTTGATTGAGATTTTTGCTATCCAAGCTTTGTGATCTGCTAGGAGTGGCTTGTAACCACATGTAGTGAAGTAATCCAAAAGATCAAATTCATGCACCGCTTGTTCTCTCTTAAATCTAAAATTTATCCCTTTTGGTGATTTTCGTGGTCATTTTTGGGAAAATTTCTTGCTGCTACTTAGGCTGACATTTTGGCACATTTTTGGGAGTCTTTGGGACCCATAACTTCTATCTCTTTGGTTCCAAGCCCCCAGACCCCTCTTCTCAACCTCTTTTTGGTGAATTTCTTAAGAATCTTTGAGCTGAGTTTTTTTTGTTGATTTCTATTGCTTCTAAAGTGCTATGAGGTCTGGGCAACATGCTTAGACTTTGACTCCAACCAAATTCCCACGAGCACCCTCAAAACCCCTTTTTCAAGAGTATTGCGTAAACCCCAATGTGAGAGAGAACAATTGAAATTCTCGACCAAGATTTGATCTTTTGATCAAGATCTATTGGGGTAACTTCACAGTACTCTTCGGAGATCATTGACTCTTTACTAGTGGTACCACTCGTCCTTCTTCTTGAGTTATCCTTTTGAGGAATGCTTCCAAAGATATTTCAATTTGCATCATGCTAACCCACATGATAAGTTGATGAGTGCTTATTTTAACCCTGTGACCAAATCTTGGATTCCCAAGTACATGATTGCTAACCCTTCAGGACCCAAGATTCTGATTTCTTTGTCCCCTCTTGTGTAGGTAAGGTGAAATGGGGGTGAACATCAGCTTAGTGGAGCATGTGACTGGTTGAACGTATTCAGACTTGTTATGCCTGGTTGAAGAAATCATCTCATTTACTAGAGACATCTCTTGAGCCATCGCAACTCTCTGTCACAGTATGATACCAAGTCACAAACCATTTGTGATAGTAATATAATAATCCCATAGAGATTGCGAAGACAGATGTCGTCAATGGTGATGTTTTCACTACTATAGTTGGGCTCTTTAGAGGCGGCTAGGCTAGCCGCCATATTCCGTCTCTACTCTCTACAAATAAGCAATTTATAGAGACAGTTCGCCTCTAAAAATTGGATTTCTAGAGGCAGTTGAAAATAAGAGCTGCCTCTAGAAATCGATTTGTAGAGGCAGATGCATTTTAAGACGCCTCTACAAATCATTGTCCAGTAATTATAAATTCGGGCCACTAGGCAACCACAAAGGCGCGCTGTCGTAAATTGTGATTATTTGCAGCTACGTAGCTGTTGGCAATTGAACCCGCGACCTGTGGCTTCACACATTCGTCCCCTGACCACTCCGCCCATACAACACTTGTGTCCAAATGGGCTCCACATTTTTATCTTCATCCAGTTTTCAAATGAGTATTTGAGACCCTAACGAATTTGAATGAAAATATTTTCAACTATAAAGTTGCATAACTTTACGAGATCTACAACTTTTGTTTTGGTCGTTTCTCCATCCGAGGTTGTTTGAAAAAAATCGAATTTCAAATATGAAAAGTTCCAGCGTAATTTTCCATGCAAAAGTTGATTTTAAATAGAAAAGTTGTTAACTACAAAGTTGCATAGCTTTTCGAGATCTGTAACTTTCGTTTTTGTTGTTTCTCTATCCAAGGTCGTTTAAAAAATTTGAATTTCAAATGTAATTTTTCATGCATATATGATTTCAAATAAAAAAAGTTATCAAGTACAAAGTTGCATAACTCTGAGATTTACAACTTTTGTTTTGGTTATTTCTCTATCCGGTATCATTTGAAAAATTCAAAATTTTATGCAACTCCTATTTTTAAAGGTAACTGGAAATCGATTTTAGAGGTGGCGGGAAATAGAGCAGCCTCTAGAAATCTATTTTTAAGATGCATCTAGAAGATATTTTTAGAGGCGGCTGAAAACACCTCGATTTGGATGCCACTGTAGAGGCTACTCAATTTCCAACTACCTCTCCAGTAAAATGCCTGCCGTTGCTACGAATCTAATTTGCAGTAGTGTTTCTTCATATAAAGTGAAAACAACTCTGTTGCATATTTACCCTACAGTTGCCACGGGATTCGAAACGTTCTGCACAGACAAGTCACTGTAGAAGTACTTTTTGAAGGACCGAAAACGGCGACCAGAGGAGGGTGAATGGGAGCCGTAAAATTTTTCTCAAAATATTAGATAGCTGTCCCAATATCACCGCTAAGCACAAGCGAAGTTCCCAAACAAAAATACCCTAGCCAATTAGTGATAAGCGTACCTTGAAAAATTCCTCGGAACGGTAGGAACCCAACGCAAAAGACGAAACACGTTTCGGAGCCCAAACGACCAAAACATGCGCAAAATAAGAAATCAAGGCCTGAAAAAATGATTAGACAATCACCTGGAAATTTAGCATCCAACAGAGAGAAGGAGACAGGGTGGAGGGGCTGCTCTCCAGCGCTGCTGCTAGAAACGAAATTAGCAACAAGCTAACACTGGTGGAAGCACACTCAATCACTTGCACATGACTGAAATTAGCTAAACAATCATATAATAATTGCTTCCTGTAGATGACAGTGACTACACCTTTGAAAAACAAATCACGCAGCTGCAAGCAATTTCTGAGCAAAGAAGCTGCTTCCTGGAAGACAACGCCAGAGCAAAAACCAGACTGCAGAAACTGACGACTTGGTTGGGGTCTGCACTGGACTGAGAAGAGCACTGAAGATCAGCAGAACACGAGCTGCAAGTCAGTCACCTTGAATCCAAGACCGAAGCACCGGAAAACAAAGAGAAAGGAAGCACGGCACCCGTACGAACGACCGCAGCTTGGCCTGGGAGCTCCAAGCGCCGGAGCGGATGGGAGCGCTCAGGCCCCAGGGGCGAGCGCCGCTCACAGGAGCACGCACGGTGGCTGAGCACCGGCGTCGGTAGCGCTGCCTGCCTGACCAACTTGCATCTGCGTCACCACTCAGCTAACAGCAACAACACCGCACGAAACAGAAGAACGAACTGGAAAGAGGCGTCCTCGAAAATCCGATGGAAACCGGATCAAATCAACACGAATCGCACCTAAAATTTACACAGACCAAATTCAACATGCTACGAATCTAACCTCCAAAAATCATTGTCCAAGATTGATCCAAACTCCGGGAAAATCAAATCGTAGAACGAAAATAGAGAAAAATGAGGAACGAAAAATACAGCTTCACACAAGAACCCCAGAGGACAAAAGGCATTCAGATTTTTGGGACCTCTCTCATGAATTAGAAGAAGCTAACCCTAAAAAAAGAGAGGAAATGAGAGTAGGGAAAGAGGTGAGGAGGCAAGGGGCTACCATCCTCTATTTAACAGGGCTATTTTATATTCCCCTAAATACTTCTGGATACATAAGAGCTAAACCAATAAGTTTAAGGACGTACAAGTCCAACCCGATCTTCATGTTGATCCGACGGCCACCGCGCCTCTTCACCGGTAGCTTCGCTTCGACGTGAACTCCCCGATGCCGCCACGTGCCGTCCGTTCCTCCTCGGAATCTCCGTCCGGGTTTTGAGGCCCAAACTCGTAAACCCGCCTCCGATGGTTTTGAGGCCCAAACCATCAAACCGCTCCGCGAGTAGCGTACTCCATACGCGTCCCCCGCCATCCAACGCGTGTCACCTCCACGGTCACTCACATGTCTTCTCGCGCTTGTCGATGTCCCAAGTGTCAGCCACCGCGGCTAGCCACCCGGCCTCCGGGTCCCTCGGTCCAAGCCTCACGTCCGTCCTTCACCCCTCCGGTCCATCGGCACGGCACGTCCTCCTTGACCTTCATCTCGCCATCGGCTACCGCCTTCATGCTCCACACCTGCACAACACAAGCCAAGAGACATGTCGCACACAAGGCTTTCGCCAAGGTAGGATTAGTCACCACTCAACCTACTTTGTGGATCACATTGACAATCACTCATCACAAAACGAACGCACAAGGGTACTTGTCAACCTTGTGTTCGCAATCTCCCCCTTGATGAGTGCATTGTCAACACCAATACACGAACAGCTTGAGCAAAAGAAAAAGAAAAAGAAGAAGAAGAGAAAACAAAGAGCTCAATCAAATGACCAAAAGCCAAAGAAAAACCAAAACAGGTCATTTGAAATGAGCAAAAACTTGGTCCCCAAAGACTTGGGCAACAGCTCAACGCAACCAAGTAAAACAAAGCTGGCCCTCAAGAAGAGGCAACGGGCTCAACACCACTAGCAAAGCTCGAAAAGGAGAACCTACTAGACCCTCCAGAAGAGACAAAGGCTCAACACATCTAGCAAAAGCAACTCAAATACAACTCCCCCTGAACAAATGCAATCTCTCTCAAATGAATGCACGAAATGCAACAAGAGGGATCAAGAAGAGGCAACGGGCTCAACACCACTAGCAAAGCTCGAAAAGGAGAACCTACTAGACCCTCCAAAAGAGGCAAAGGCTCAACACATCTAGCAAAAGCAACTCAAATGCAACTCCCCCTGAACAAATGCAATCTCTCTCAAATGAATGCACGAAATGGAGACTTCTCCCCCTTGTTGACAACTTATCCCCTTGTTGACATGGTGAGTGTGACATATCTCTCCCCCTTGTTGACACATGCACTTATCAAGCTAGAGCCCAAGGATTACAACTCCCCCTCAAAACATGCTATGAATGCAGAAATGTACAAATGCAGAAGCTTTAAGATTATAGCAAGTAGATTGAAAAGATGCTCTAGCTGATGTTGTTATGTATATATAGCAACAAATACAAGTGCTAGCAAATGCTCAAAATGACCAAATGAGATGAAATATGGCATTTTAGCAAGTTTGATCAAGTTTGAGCAATTTAAAAGAGGGTTCACCACCAAATGAGCACATAGCAAATATAGACAGGAGATCAACCTTGTGTTACACATGTATGCAAAGTGAACTACCCCAAACAAAGTTCACACATCATGTCATGAGACAAACTTATGATTTTATCAAATTTTCAATCAATTGAATTTTATCGGAGTTATGCAGCTTATCACCAAAGTTTGTCAAACAAATGTGTGTAGGAGGTTATCGATGCCATCAAAACCTAACTTATCGATCAAGTCAAGCCTATGCCAAAAGCAATCAGAAGCTTAAGACAGTGATCTTGGTATCCATTACAGAGCTCAAGTTCACCCTTAAGTGCAATAAGGAGTTGTCTCGATACTCTGACATGGGACAGCAAAGATCCATCCCGATCTTTTCATACCTTGTTTTTTTTAAGTTTTAGCACAATTTCAAGTTTCTCAAGCAAGTGTGTAACTCAAGGTATGAGCCGTAGCAACTAAGCATATACTCCCTCCGTCCTAGGATATAAGGCGTAACCACTTTTTATTCATGTCCCATGATATAAGGCGTGCTCTCTCACAGACATTAATGCAGTAGTTCTAGTGCTGAGAGAGAGAATTAAATGTGTTCTTGGTCTTTGAACCAGAGGTGGTTACGCCTTATATCCTAGGACGGAGGGAGTATATGAAGCAAAAGGGTTCTCGACACACCTATACATGCTAGTTGCCACAAAGTAGTGGTGAACATGTTTCAAGTTTCATCAAGTGTTATTCAAGTTCACAATTGAAAAAGGCATTTTTAGCTCATATCAAGATATCAAGGTGAGCCTGAGCAAAGCACATCATGTATATCCATAACATCCCCAACAAGAGCATAGTGTCAATCTAGCTAATATAAGGATGAAGCTCAAGATGCAATATGATACATGATGATATGATATGCAAAAATGATACAAAAGGTCAAAAATAGAAACTAAACTACAAAGAAAACCAAGAAACTAAGACACAAGATCCAAAACTTCCCAAGCTAAAAGGAAAGCAAAAATCCAAACTCAAAGCACTAGACTTACCTTTGGTTGAGGTTGGAGAACCATTTGAGACATCCGGTCATGTGGCGCAAACATCCGGAGTCAATGAGCTACATGTTCTCCACTCCTCTGACCTGCTCAATAAAAGGTCATAGGATAGGCAAATGACTCAACACTGGGGTTAGTAAACTGTAGAGCATACCAGTGTTGGGCCATTTGCTTAGAAAAAGGGTCAGCTGAAAAACCACACATAGGCCAAGAAGCAAAGCGATCACCTCGAAAGGGAAAACGTGGTCCGCTGGGGGGGAAAGCGATCACCACAAGAAAAACATGGTCCGCTAGAGGGGTAAAAGCCAAAGCCACTGCCACGAGGTCCAAAGTCATATTGATCATGACTTGAACCACGTCGGGCACGACCACCACGACCACCGCGTGGTCTAGCAACCTGAGGCCTAGCACCTTGAGGCATTGCACCTCTTGGCCTAGCATTACGCCTCTGAACAGGCGGCACATGTACGCCATGGGGCGGATGGTACATGTTTCGGTTGTTCAACTCATACTCCCGCCGCTCATCTCTCTTCCTCCTAAAGCAAAACTCAACAAGGTGACCATCCCTATGGCAATAGTCATAGTGATACCTCACCTCTCTCTTGGGTGGTTGTTGGCTCACTTTCTTGTGGGTATGTGTCACTCTTGGTAGCTTTCTGGCTTAAGGAAGGGGATCCTCAGAGATGTTCGGTAGAGTGTCAAATGGGTTCCTGAGATAGTTCGGTTTTGGAATCCAAACTTGTTTTTGGAGTGGAGCTCTTGGAGGCTCTTCAAACACTCCATCTTTCATAGTGGGTTCGGTAGGCTTAGGTGGATTGGTCTTGATCAATATGGGAGTAGTGGAAGGTTTCTCACTTGGGCTCAAACCACTGAACTCACCAACTTTGCCATAGACATTTTCACCCTTCCCACCTAGAGCAAAGCCTACTCTCGATGTCCTAGTTCCCCGTTTGAACTGGCTCATCATCATGCCCAACTGCGGCTCACTACAAGATACCCAATTCAAGATGGATCGAAGGTATGTGTTGTCTTCCTCGGATCTCATCTTGTCATGCCTGCAAGACTCAAGCTCCAACACCAAGCTCTCACAAAGTGCACACTCAACAACCGTGCTATCTGAACCGGCCTTCTCAAGAGCAAGGATCTTGGAATTCTTCTCTACCAGCTCAGATTGCAAGCTCAAACAAGACTTGCACGCACCCAACAAGCTAGACCTAGCCTTCAGCTCATCGTTCTCATCTAACAAGGCAGCATACTTAGATTGTAACTCAGAAAAGTTAGTCATATGAATAGCACATTCATCGCACTCAACCTCATCAGACACATGAACAACAAGCTTCTTAGCTTCCTCAAGCTCTTTCTCCACAACTTCTAGCTTGTCCTTAAACTTTTTCCTCTCGCGAGCAGCACGTTTCAGCAGCTTATCTTGACTCATCAAAGTATCGGCCATGATATCAAGCTCGGCAATAAGAGCATCAACGGAGGGTTTTACCTCAGTAGAGTCGTCGTCGCCGGGAAGCACATCCTTGTTGGGCTTCACACCTTCATCCACGGCCATGGTGCAGTAGCCTCCGTGGATGGACTTGGCGACGAAGCAAAGCCCGGTCAACTTGTCCTCACACCTCTTCTCGGACTCATCATCGCTCGAGGGAGAAGAAGACCAGTCATCGTCGGTGTCGTTGTCGAGGTCGCTGAGGGAGGTGAGGAAGGCGCGCTCTTGGGCCTTGGCCTTCTTGAAGTACTTCTTCTTCAGCGCCTCCTTGTCGAATCCTCCCTTCGACTTGTGCTTGGAGGTGTACTCGTGCTTGTCCTTGCACTTGCTGGAGTCGTACTTGTCAAAGGAGTGCTTGTTCTTCTTGGGGCAGTGGGCGACGAAGTGGTCAGGATCTCCACAGCCGTAGCATCCTTCCTTCGAACCACCACCACGCCGGCGATTCAAGCGATTGTTGTGAAACCGCGAGAACCGGCTGATGATCAACACCAGCTCGTCATCCCTAAGACTCTATCTACTCCTCCATAATAGACACCAAAGAAGACAAGGCAAAAGACACCTGTGAAGAGTTAACCAAAGAACTTGAGCCGTTACCTGAGACCAAAGCCATAGTCGGTGCAGAGGGATTCTTGAGCTTGACTTGGGTCTGGTAGTCGATCTCGGTGGACTTAAACTTGCTGAAAAGCTCATCCACGGTGAGGGTCTCATACCCTGAAGACTCAATGATGGCAGTCACCTTCACATCCCATACCTTCCGATCTAGGGCATATAGAAGCTTGAGTGCCCTCTCATGATCGTCATAAGGTAATTGTGTCTTGTTTGCTCGCATCTTGTTGACGATGGTCTGAAAGCGAGAAAACATGGTATCGATGGACTCGCCATCAAGCTGAGTGAAGTTCTCGTACTCCCTCTTGTACGTCTCGTAGAGTCTGGTTTTGACCTGTGCGGTCCCCTCGTGATAGCTCTGAAGCCTCACCCAGATCTCCCGAGCGGTAGTACAATCGGAGACTCTCTCAAACTCCTGAAGCGAAAGACTCGAGAAAAGAATTGCGCGAGCTCTGCTATTAGCGTTGTGCTGATCTTTTTGATCTTGCGTGACACGAGCACGAGGTTCAAGCACAACGTAAGTAGCATCCTCGAAAATCTCCCAAACAAGTCAATCAATCCCCTAGAAATGCGCGGACATGCGGATCTTCCAATAGGGATAATTTGTTCCATCGAAGAACGGTGGTTTGCCGGAACCACGCTTCATGTCGTCTTCATGGATCACGGACCGATTAACCTAGAATGATCCTTAACCGGCTCCGATACTAATTGAAGGACCGAAAACAGCGACCAGAGGAGGGTGAATGGGAGCCGTAAATTTTTTCTCAAAATATTTGGTAGCTGTCCCAATATCACCGCCAAGCACAAGCGAGTCCCCAAACAAAAATACCTTAGCCAATTAGTGACAAGCGTACCTTGAAAAATTCGTCGGAACGGTAGGAACCCAATGCAAAAGACGGAACACATTTCGAAGCCCAAACGACCAAAACATGTGCAAAATAAGAAATCAAGGCCTGAAAAAAATGATTAGACAATCACCTGGAAATTTAGCATCCAACAGGGAGAAGGAGACAGGGTGGAGGGGCTGCTCTCCAGCGCTGCTGCTAGAAACGAAATTAGCAACAAGCTAACACTGTTGGAAGCACACTCAATCACTTGCACATGACTGAAATTAGCTAAACAATCATATAATAATTGCTTCCTGTAGATGACAGTGGCTACACCTTTGAAAAACAAATCACGTAGCTGCAAGCAATTTCTGAGCAAAGAAGCTGCTTCCTGGAAGACAACACCAGAGCAAAAACCAGACTGCAGAAACTGACGACTTGGGCCCAGTTTGGTTCCAAAAAATTTTGCAAAAGAACAGTAGATTCCCCGTCACATCGAATCTTTAGACGTATGCATAAAGCATTAAATATAGATAAAAAATAAAATTAATTACACAGTTTAGACGAAATGGACGAGACGAATCTTTTAAGCCTAATTAGACTATGATTGGACAATATTTGCCAAATAATAACGAAAACGCTACAGTTGCATTTTGCCAAAATTTTTGTCAACTAAACGCCGGTGCCTTGGTTGGGGTCTGCACTGGATCGAGAAGACGAGCACTGAAGATCAGCAGAACACGAGCTGCAAGTCAGTCACCTTGAATCCGAAGCACCGGAAAACAAAGAGAAAGGAAGCACGGCACCCGTACGAACGACCGCAGCTTGGCCTGGGAGCTCCAAGCGCCGGAGCGGATGGGAGCGCTCAGGCCCCAGGGGCGAGCGCCGCTCACAGGAGCACGCACGGTGGCTGAGCACCGGCGTCGGTAGCGCTGCCTGCCTGACCAACTTGCATCTGCGTCACCACTCAGCTAACAGAAACAACACCGCACGAAACAGAAGAACGAACTGGAAAGAGGCGTCCTCGAAAATCCGATGGAAACCGGATCAAATCAACACGAATCGCACCTAAAATTTACATAGACCAAATTCAACACGCTACGAATCTAACCTCCAAAAATCATCGTCTGAGATTGATCCAAACTCCGGAAAAATCAAATCGTAGCCATGAACGAAAATAGAGAAAAATGAGGAACGAAAAATACAGCTTCACACAAGAACCCCAGAGGGGAAAAGGAGGATTTGGGCCTCCTTTCCCATTCCAAATCTCACTTCAATACACCACCAAAAATTTAGATTTTTAGGATCTCTCTCATGAACTAGAAGAAGCTAACCCTAAAAAAAAGGGGAAATGAGAGTGGGGAGAGAGGTGAGGAGGCAAGGGGCTGTCATCCTCTATTTAACAGGGCTATTTTACGTTCTCCTAAATGCCCCTGATACATAAGAGTTAAACCAATAAGCCCAAGGGCGTACAGGTCTAACCCGGTCTTCATGTTGATCCGACGACCACCACGCCTTCTCACCGGTAGCTTCGCCTCGACGCGAACTCCCCGATACCACCACGTGTCGTCCGTTCCTCTTCGAAACCTCCGCCCAGGTTTTAAGGCCCAAACCCGCAAACCCTCCTCCGATAGTTTTGAGGCCCAAACCATCAAACCGCTCCGCGAGTAGCGTACTCCATACGCGTCCCCCGCCATCCGACGCGTGTCACCTCCACGGTCAACACGGTCACTCACATGTCTTCTCGCGCTTGTCGATGTCCCAAGTGTCAGCCACCCGGCCTCCAGGTCCCTCGGTCCAAGCCTCACATCCGTCCTTCACCCCTCCGGTCCATCGGCACGGCACGTCCTCCTTGACCTTCACCTCGCCGTCGGCTACCGCCTCCATGCTCCACACCTGCACAACACAAGTCAAGAGACATGTCGCACACAAGGCTTTCGCCAAGGTAGGGTTAGTCACCACTCAACCTACTTCATCGATCACATTGACAATCACTCGTCACAAAACGAACGCACAAAGCTACTTGTCGTGTTCGCACTTTTATAAACGGCTCTCACCGCAAACGAGTAAACGACCCACCTCCTGAACTGCTAGCACCATCTGTTTTCTTGAAGCGTGTAGACGTAGGAACACTTCGGTTGATTCCATGCATGCATTGTTTGTATTATTGCAATTTTCTATAGATATAGATGTTGGAATTTATATGGGCTTGGCCCAATAACCAATTGTGAAATTCCTAATAAATCTCAAAGGCCCATTCATGTGAGCAAGAGGGGATGTGGGAACTCTTTAGTACCACCTTGCTTGTGGAAGTGGAGGTAGTCATACTTAAATATGGAAGTCCTCCCCACTTCCTCAAGTCTAGTGTGAGGAGGAGTAAGAGAAGTCCACACGCGCGCGCTCGCTCGCCTCGCCTCGCCTCGCCGGGCCGGGCGGGGCGGGGCGAAGGGCGCGGGTGCGCGGCACCTGCGTGAATGGTCCGCCGAAATCCGGCTCCTCGCCTTGCGGGAGCGCGGTCTCCTTTTGCTGTTTTCGTTTTTTGGTTTCTTGGCCTTCAAGTTGCATGAGTCCTAACCGGTTACAAATTAAGAGTCCTAAATCAATTTAGATCGTGATCGCGACACGAGATTGGTTGGACAGGACTATATAAGCAACCTGCCGGCCACGCCAAAACGCATCCAGTTAATCCTAGGGTTTTTGCCTCTACTCGCTATTGCGCCGCCGCTGTAGCTACTCCAGTCCGATCGCTTGCGTGCACCAGCGACCGGGTGAGCAGGTCTCCGGAACCCTCGTCTTTGCGATCCTACACCGGGAGAAGACGAATAAGGTTTTTGGGAAGCGTTCTTCGCGTGACTGCTCCCAAAGCTTCCACAACGGCTCGTCTTCCGAAGGGTGCATCGGCGCGTCGGCTTCATCGTGCTAGAGCTCGCGGGATCGTCATCAAGAATACTCCTCCGCCTCTCATCGACGACTTTGACGACGACTTCAACATCGACGACATCGACATCAGCGATCTCGCTCCATCACCACCGCCAGCTACATCTTTAACACCATCTACTACTACTACAACCGAAAGGTATAATTTTCGTGATCTAATTTTGATGTTCGTACAATCTAATCTATCTGCTGGACTATCTATGCTTGTCATGTTGATGCTGTGGAATATGCTGATCTGCTATACTAGTATGCCATACATGTTTAATCTAGTTCTTATATTTATCATGATTTATGTTCTAGATTTAATCATGTTTTTAATCTGGAAATTGCCTAATTCGTTAACAATCCAAAAACCTTATTATAGGCTGTTTTCAGAATTATCTATGGCTAGTTTTGTTGACGCGTTGAGGCCAGAAAAGTTTTCTGGTGCGCATTTTAAAAGGTGGTCTGTCAAGGTCACTGATTGGCTTACTGCCATGAAAGTTTTCTGGGTCAAAGATGGCATGCCTGAGGGAAACATCTCTGATGAAGATCAGAGAAAATTCCAGGAAGCTAATGATATCTTTGTGGGAGCTGTGCGTAATGTGCTTTCAGATTATCTATTTGATACTATGATGCACTTAAGAGACGCAAAGGCTTTATGGGATTATCTGAATGCTACTTATGGTGCTTCAGATGCAGGCAAAGAGCTGTATACCATGGAGAGCTTTAATGACTACAAGATGGTTGCTAACAAATCAGTAGTCGAGCAAGCTCATGAGATCCAGCGCCTGGCTAAGGAACTTGAACTCCTTAAATGTGTCTTACCCGATGAGTTTGTGGCTGGGTGCATTATTGCTAAATTACCTTCTTCATGGAGGAATTTCGCCACAAGTCTCAAACACAAGAGACAGAAAATATCAGTTGAAAACCTGATAGCATCTCTTGATGTCGAGGAAAAAGCTCGGGCTAAAGATAGCATTGAGAAGGGAAACGAGGAAAAATCTAGCGCCCACTTTGTCCAGAGAAACCATGGCAAGAACAAGGGAAAGTCTAAGCAACCTGCTTTCAATGCCAAACAAAATACTGCCTTCAAGAAGAAGAAGAAAGACAAAGCAGAGCTACCTTGCTTCGCGTGTGGAGAGCTTGGTCATTTTGCTAAAGATTGTCCGGAGCGAGCGGACAAGAAAGAGAAAAAGAAAATTCACCTCGTGACTGCTAGCAGTGCTGATGACGGGTATGGTAATTTTCCTACTGTACTTTCAGTGTTTCAATCTCCAAGTTGGTGGGTTGATACAGGTGCTAATATTCACGTGTGTGCTGATATCTCTTTGTTTTCTTCTTACCAGGGGCTCCAAGGTTCCTCCGTCCTGATGGGGAATGGGTCACATGCTTCTGTTCGTAGTGTTGGCACGGTAGATCTGAAGTTTACTTCGGGAAAGATCGTGCAGCTGAAGAACGTACAGCATGTCCCTACTATTCGCAAGAACCTTGTTAGCGTCTCCCTTCTATTGAGAGATGGGTTTAAGGTAGTGTTAGAGTCTAATAAAGTAGTCATGTCTAAGCATGGACAATTTATTGGTAAAGGCTATGATTGCGGAGGCTTGTTCCGCCTATCTTTAGCAGATTTTTGTAATAAGTCAGTGAATCATATTTGTGGCACGATTAATGATAATTCGAGTGTTTGGCATTCTCGCTTATGTCATGTTAACTTTGGATTGATGTCACGTTTATCTAGTCTGAATTTAATTCCAGATCTCACTATTGTCAAAGGTTCTAAGTGTCATAGCTGTGTGCAATCTAAGCAACCTCGAAAGCCTCATAGGGCAGCAGAGGAGAGAAACTTGGCACCTCTAGAACTCATACATTCTGATCTTTGCGAGATGAATGGTGTGTTGACAAAAGGTGGAAAGAAATATTTCATGACTTTAATTGATGATGCAACTAGATTTTGCTATGTTTACTTGCTTAAAACTAAAGATGAAACGCTAGACTACTTTAAAATCTATAAGGCTGAAGTTGAAAATCAACTAGAGAGAAAAATTAAACATCTAAGGTCAGATCGTGGTGGTGAATATTTTTCTATATTATTTGATGAGTTCTGTGCGGAACATGGTATTATTCATGAGAGGACAGCTCCTTATTCTCCCGAATCTAACGGGATTGCCGAGAGGAAAAACCGCACGCTGACTGACTTGGTGAACGCCATGTTAGACACTGCTGGTCTATCTAAGGCATGGTGGGGGGAAGCTCTATTGACGGCGAGTCATGTCCTGAATAGAATTCCAAACAGAAATAAAGAGACAACTCCATATGAGAATTGGATTGGAAGGAAACCATCACTTTCATACTTGCGCACGTGGGGATGTTTGGCGAAAGTCAATGTTCCAATTTCTAAGAAGCGTAAGCTTGGACCGAAGACTGTGGATTGTGTCTTTCTAGGATATGCTCACCATAGCATTGTCTATAGATTTTTAGTAGTAAAATCTGAAGTTCCTGATATGCATGTTGATACAATATTTGAATCTCGTGATGCTACATTTTTTGAAAATATATTCCCTATGAAAGACATGTGTAGCAATGCTAGATTTTCCTCTGAGATAGCTCCTGATTTTACGATACCTATTGAGTCTTCTATTAAATCATTTGAGCAACCACCTGAAGAAGTCTTTGAGGAGAATGACAATGAAGTTCCTGCGAGGAACAAGAGACGAAGGATTGCAAAATCCTTTGGTGATGATTTCATTGTGTATCTTGTGGACGATATTCCTACTTCTATTACAGAGGCATATGCATCTCCAGATGCAGATGATTGGAAAGAAGCTGTTCGTAGTGAGATGGACTCAATTCTTTCTAATAGAACTTGGGAGTTATCTGAGCTACCTTTTGGTTGTAAACTAATTGGATGTAAGTGGGTGTTCAAAAAGAAGCTTAGGCCTGATGGTACTATTGACAAGTACAAGGCTCGGCTTGTGGCTAAGGGTTATACCCAGAAGGAAGGCGAGGATTTCTTTGATACTTATTCACCTGTTGCTAGAATGACCACTATTCGAGTGCTACTTTCTCTGGCTGCCTCGTATGGTCTTCTCGTTCATCAAATGGACGTGAAGACAGCTTTCCTTAATGGAGAGTTGGATGAGGAGATTTATATGGATCAGCCAGATGGATTTGTGGTAAAAGGTGAAGAGCAGAAGGTGTGTAAATTACTGAAGTCTTTGTATGGCTTAAAACAAGCACCTAAACAATGGCATGAGAAGTTTGACACTACTTTAACTGGTGCGGGCTTTGCTGTTAATGAAGCTGATAGGTGTGTGTATTATCGACATGGTGGGGGCCAATCTGTTATATTATGTTTATATGTTGATGATATTCTAATCTTTGGAACAAACATTGATATTATTAATGAGGTCAAGTCTTTTTTGTCAAAGAGTTTTGACATGAAAGATCTAGGAGAAGCTGATGTAATTCTAAACATTAAGCTGATTAAGGAAGATAGTGGGATTACCTTGTCACAATCTCACTATGTTGAGAAGGTCTTGAGCCGTTTTGGCTTTATGGATAGCAAGCCTACTTCAACACCTTATGATCCTAGTGTGACATTGAGAAAGAATAAGAAGATTGCTAGAGATCAATTGAGATATTCTCAGATAATTGGTTCACTCATGTATCTAGCTAGTGCAACCAGACCAGATATCTCTTTTGCCGTGTGCAAGTTGAGTAGGTACATGTCCAATCCGGGTGAAAATCATTGGCATGCACTTGAGAGGGTCTTGCGTTATCTCAAAGGTACAATGAGTTTTGGGATTCACTATTCTGGGCACCCAGCTGTGCTAGAGGGATATAGTGATGCGAACTGGATTTCTGATATTGATCAAATCTATGCTACTAGTGGGTATGTGTTTACTCTTGGAGGTGGCGTAGTGTCATGGAGGTCTAGTAAACAGACTATTTTGACTAAATCTACCATGGAAGCAGAACTTACTGCTTTGGATACAGCTTCTGCAGAGGCAGAGTGGCTGCGTGAACTCTTGTCAGACTTGCCGGTGGTTGAAAAACCAATACCGGCTATCCTTATGAACTGTGATAACCAAACAGTGATCACTAAAGTAAATAGTGCTAAGGATAATGCGAAGTCAACAAGACACGTTAAAAGACGTTTGAAGTCTGTCAGGAAGTTGAGAAACTCCGGAGTAATCACTGTGGCTTATGTGCAAACAGACAAGAACCTGGCAGATCCTTTTACCAAAGGACTATCACGGAATGTGATAGAAATAGCATCAAGGGAGATGGGTTTGAGACCCATATGAGTTTACAGTAGTAGTAACCCAACCTTTTTGATCGGAGATCCCGTGACTTAGGATCTGGGAAGAACAAACTATTGGTAAACTGAGGAGAGTATAATTATAACCCTCTCTATGTGAAGATGCAATACTCTCAAAGCGTTGAGGCACTGTATGGTAGGTTGGCTAATGCCTTAACATGTTTTATTGGCTTTAACAAGCGAAGATGCTGTCCTACAGAGCATTCTTGAAAGAACATGCCTATATGATTTTGACTGTAAAACGTCGCAGTCTATGAGACTTGGGTGGTCTCTAGTAAGATCATGAAGAGACCAGGGAGTACGACGTATATGCTCCACCCACGGAGTAAGGCTACTAGTAGCCAAGTACTAGTTTGATTTTGAGCAAAGCTTATTCACACAAAACTTGCAATTCAAGGCATAGTCCATTGTTCAAGTTGTGGATGAGTGTAGCTTGAGATTCTAGGCGGAAGTTCAACTTCACAGTCTCTGCCGAAACACTGGTATATCAAACAGTAGTGAGAACAGGCAAATCTCTAAATGGGTATTTGAGATCTGGTGGGGGATTGTTGGAATTTATATGGGCTTGGCCCAATAACCAATTGTGAAATTCCTAATAAATCTCAAAGGCCCATTCATGTGAGCAAGAGGGGATGTGGGAACTCTTTAGTACCACCTTGCTTGTGGAAGTGGAGGTAGTCATACTTAAATATGGAAGTCCTCCCCACTTCCTCAAGTCTAGTGTGAGGAGGAGTAAGAGAAGTCCACACGCGCGCGCTCGCTCGCCTCGCCTCGCCGGGCCGGGCCGGGCGGGGCGGGGCGAAGGGCGCGGGTGCGCGGCACCTGCGTGAATGGTCCGCCGAAATCCGGCTCCTCGCCTTGCGGGAGCGCGGTCTCCTTTTGCTGTTTTCGTTTTTTGGTTTCTTGGCCTTCAAGTTGCATGAGTCCTAACCGGTTACAAATTAAGAGTCCTAAATCAATTTAGATCGTGATCGCGACACGAGATTGGTTGGACAGGACTATATAAGCAACCTGCCGGCCACGCCAAAACGCATCCAGTTAATCCTAGGGTTTTTGCCTCTACTCGCTATTGCGCCGCCGCTGTAGCTACTCCAGTCCGATCGCTTGCGTGCACCAGCGACCGGGTGAGCAGGTCTCCGGAACTCTCGTCTTTGCGATCCTGCACCGGGAGAAGACGAATAAGGTTTTTGGGAAGCGTTCTTCGCGCGACTGCTCCCAAAGCTTCCACAACGGCTCGTCTTCCGAAGGGTGCATCGGCGCGTCGGCTTCGTCGTGCTAGAGCTCGCGGGATCGTCATCAAGAATACTCCTCCGCCTCTCATCGACGACTTTGACGACGACTTCAACATCGACGACATCGACATCAGCGATCTCGCTCCATCACCACCGCCAGCTACATCTTTAACACCATCTACTACTACTACAACCGAAAGGTATAATTTTCGTGATCTAATTTTGACGTTCGTACAATCTAATCTATCTGCTGGACTATCTATGCTTGTCATGTTGATGCTGTGGAATATGCTGATCTGCTATACTAGTATGCCATACATGTTTAATCTAGTTCTTATATTTATCATGATTTATGTTCTAGATTTAATCATGTTTTTAATCTGGAAATTGCCTAATTCGTTAACAATAGAAAGAAGAACCGTAGCAATTTACAGTGCCAACAGCACCTAAATAACTAAACTATTCACCACATCATGTTACTACTTTTTCAAGCCGGTCGTCCCTTTCAGGATCACCGTGCGACCTACACATACACACATCAGCAGAGAAAGTGCAAGCGAATTTCTACGCGCATAGCTACAACTTAGTCGGCCAATGAACACTGTGAACGCACTGAAGCTATTGTGTGCTACTGGAGAAAACGGAGCCCGACATTGTTCAGCTCGATGGTGACAGTATCTGTTGTATATGAAGGGGAAAAAAAAAGTATCTGTATACGTCAATACGTGGAGAAGGAGACTTGTACTGGTAGAAATAGAAAAATAACATCATCGTGTGTTCTGAGTACTGACATTGCTGACTGGCTGAAGTGTGTCCCAAATCTCTTGCCCTTCATCACCATCTCAAAGCGGTGTGCCAAGGACTAAAGGAGCCGATTAAGCAACTACTAGTTGTGACAAACTAAAGAGCAAGTTACAGGGAAATGATGAGATTTGCATATCTTAAATGATATAAGAAATATTCACAAAAAAAAACTAACTGATATGGTAAAAAATACAAAATGGTAATGATGAGGTTTTGTGTTGTAATTAATTGGAGTAACTGTTACGCCAGTTTTCTTAAACATCATACAGACATTGTGATTCATATAGTTTTGATATTTATTCATCTCACATTATACTTCTATAGCATTTGCTTTTATATATACCAATACCAATTTTATATTGTGTCAATTTGATCGAGCCACATATGGAGCTCAGGACATAAAAAAATGGTTGTAATTTGAATAGTACTTTCTCTGTTTCCAAATTATAAGATGTTTTGAATTTCTAAATATATTGTTTTTATTATGTATCTGAATATAATATATATCTAAGTGCACGCATAACAAAAGTTATGTATTTAAAAAAGCTAAAAACGTCTTGTAATTTAGAATGAACACACCAGATCTCGTTTAATATAATGTTCGTTACATTAGCCTTCTCCAAGGAACTTCCTCTGCTTCCACGAAATTAACAATGAAATGGCACGGTGAACATAATCTGCAACTGCAAGCAATGTTCCTGTCACGTTAATGTTCCAACACTTTCCCGCTCCGCCGCCTTCCACTCGAAGCTTTTGACTCGTAAACCCTACAAATACTACACTGCCCTGCTGTTCGCAAGCCATTGCATGCTCTAGCTAGTAGTGTCTCTGTTCTTCTTGCTTTATTTGCCACTGCATCTGTTCTTCAGACAATGAAGCTGCATCGACAACTATCCATGGGGAAGCTGTCCAGCGCCGTGAGGGAGCTCTGGGAAGGTCTTACCGTCGGCGCGCACCGACCCACGGAAGACGACTACTTCAGGGGCAGCTACGAGTTCTCGTGCACGACCACACCTGTCAATGTTCTGACCGTGAAAGGACGTCGACGTCGCCAACGGCGCCTGCCGCCGTGCATCGGCGCCAAGCAAGCAACGGAGATGCTGGCGGGGACGGTCGCCACAAGGAGGGACGGAGGGTGGTCGCCGGAGCTGGAGCGCTCACCTCAGGCCATGGCGGCGCTAGACATTGACGGTCTGGCCGAGGAGTTCATCCAGAGGTTTCGCGAGCAGCTGAGGTCTGAGGATGCAAGAAGAGGTTGAGCAGGAGGCAAGGCCCAAGTCTCGCTTGGCGCGCTCTGTATCAGCGATGTAAGCTACGAAAATAAGCTCAGTCTCGTGCAACATATACCGTACCATTTATAATGCGTACTACCTCCTTAATGAAAATATGAGAATGATACGGTTCCGCTTCTTTCATTGCTCAAACTATCTAAAGTTTGATTAACGGCGTGCCTGTGTCCGGACGTCCGGACGGACGTGCACGTCTATATATCCACGCAGCTCACATCTGTCCGCCTCGCTCTGACTCGCACATGCATCCCGCCCTCGACGCTGCGCCCACCGCTCATCGTGTCTGGATGGATGGCCGCGCAGCCCGCACCCACCTCACACGCACACCCTACCCCCGCTGCGTCCCGCTCCTTCTCCCTGACCCCCTCCTCTCTCTCTCCGTATGGGCGAGACCCGAGAGCTGGCCCCCAGTTCGTTGCGCCCCCCATCCGCCGGTATCCAGCTCTGACGCGCCCCATCCTTGGCACCCAGGCCGTGCGCCTATCACTCAACGTGCCCCCATGAAACACTTGCAACATAAAACACTTGGATGCAACACACGTCGGACACGATGAAACATTTGAAACATACTGTTGTAGCATTTATGTGAAATATATGCAACATCTAGGTAAAACACTGTATGTGTGAAACATATGTAACATCTAGATAAAATACTTGCAACATGTGTGTGAAACATATGCAACATACAGATAAAACACTTGTTACAACATATGTCTGAAACAAATGAAACATTTTTTTTCAAAACGTTTGCAACATACTACTAAAAACACTTGCAAAAATATGCAACATGTGCAACATCCAGATATACTTTTGCAACATCCATATACAATAATTGCAACATACCTCTAAAACATCTGAAACACTTGAAACATACAATTGCAGCATAGGAAAGGTGAAGGCCGGGGGCGGTCGATTCTAGTCGTCGGGGTAGGATCCGGTGACGAGCGGCGGCACGCGAGCATCATCAGCACCGGTCACGTTCGTGGGTGCCCTTGGCTTGACCAGGGAAGACCTGAGGCGCCACGGCATGAGTGCCCCAGCGGCCATGGCGAGGTCAGCGGTGCGCCTGACAGTGATGGGCGACGGATGAACGACGAGGGAGCAAATGGCGCATGTGACTAGGACGCAAGTGAGCGGTGCAGGTGAGCAGCGTAGGGAGCGGGGGGGGGGGGGGGGGGGGGCGACGTGGCAGGTCGACGAGCGTGCAATGAGGGAAGAGGGCGGACAGATGAACGGTCAAGCTACTTCAGAGCCAAGCGGATACAAGGGAGTAGGAATTTATTTTCCTTTTTATTTCTGAGACATAGGGCCGCTCCTATTGAGATCGTTATCGTTTGACTATGGATGTGTTTCGATTGACGGATCAATGTACAATCATCCGAACCTAACCTCGAACAGAGGGAGTACCCGCAAGCAACAGCAACAGCACAGACGAAGTATGCAACGCAAATACTAGCCATTTCGCCAAAGAAAAATGCTATCATGAAGCAACAAAGCAATCAGTAAATATGCGAAAGAGAGAAATCGTCACTGCACGGACACTGGAATGATTAAATGCAATACTTAACTTTGATTCACTGCACTTCTCAATATTATATTCTGACTACAAAGAACCGCAGCGCATAGACACGACCTTATTAAGTTTAGAGAAAAAACAATGTATCCTTAACCTTATAAGCTGATGTAAAAACGGAATACCAAAAGTGCTCAAACCGAGAAAGTTTCGCCTCGCTAAGTTCTCTTTTCTAACCGAATAAATAAGGTACCCCCTCAGTCTACGTTTTCATCTATAACTCACGGCAGAGTCCCACATTTGGGGTTGTCCAAAACTTTCATAGCATGCCAGACTGCAGCCTTATGTGTCTACCGACGACCTCCAGGCTTCCTTGCAGCTGGGGCCTGCTCCTCCTCGTCCGATTCAACATCCCCGTACTGCCAGATCCGCAGCCTTTCCTTCTTTGCCTTCTCCTGGAACTGTTCCAGGTTCTGGAGAGCTGTCTTCCTCTCCCTAGTGTCCCATCTCTTGCTTCTTTCAAGCCGGGCAAGCCCTTCCTGTAAATGCAGGGAGAGTAGGTGATGTCAGAAATAACATATGTTCCTGGCCATTTAGCCATAATACAGCTTCACACAGGTTTTCCAAAAAATTGATCACATCATCTGTCAACAAATGAACATATGCTTCTTTACTTAGTATTGTAGAAAGTAATGTGTGTTATATGTTTATGGGCATTTTGCGTGGCATATATATAGTGTTATATGTTTATGGGCATTTTGCGTGGCATATATATCTTCGCTGACTAGTTAGTAAGCAGCTATTTGTCTTTCAACCATGAGCAGTAGGGATGTTCTCCAAAACATGACCAAAGGTTATGTACTAGCAAGCAGTTGTATGTGTCATCAAGGTAGTCAGTAGCACAAACCTCAAGCATGGTAGCATTTATGCTACTTTCTGTCTCCGCATCAACAAGAGTAACAATGAGAACATTTCCGGTTCCTTGTCCTTTTGATTTTCCCCCAGAAGCATCACGTTCTTCGATCATTGCCCGGTATTGTTTTGAGCTACTGAGCAAACATTCGCTTAGATACTCTGCAGCTTCCTGACCAAAGTCATCCTCGAGACTGGGCACTTTTATGAAAGCAAGGCTGCAAAGCTGAGCAAGAGCAGGAGACGAGGAAACAGATGGGTCCACAGGTCGTAGACGACTGTAGGTAACCACCTCTTGGTTGCCATAGTCAATATAGAATACTTCGAACTTGTCGTTTGGAGATTCTACAGAACGAGGTCCATTAACAATCTGCACAAACCACGTGAAGACTCAATAACAAAGTTTCTAGAATGACAAGGAGCTAATAATGGCAATTCAGAGCATGAAGTATAAAACTAAGTTGTGATAAGAGAATTCAGACATAAACATGACTTTGGTCAGGTCATCCTGCAAATGTGCAAGAGTAATCGATTTCTAATACAAGTGACAATATATATTAACTAATTTACATGGCACACTGAAACAAATAAATATTGACACTTAGCTTTCTCTATCCATACTATTCATCTCATGTACACTTGCATTCTGTTGATAAAAACGAATAATGTTGTAATTCATCAACAACCACATAGGCAAACACCTGTTGTTAGACGAATTGGGTGTGCAGTGCCACAAGGAGTTCTTTATGAAACAGGAAATTATGGGAACCAACAGAGAGGTTTATTATTGGTCCCATATTTATTAGATACCTTGAGAAGGCTTGCCTAGTCCTAATGTGTAAAGTTCTGATGTAATTTCCATAAAAACTTGAAAAGATGAGATAGAACGCCCTCATCAAGGTGCTAACAACCAAAATAACTGGTATGGGTTATTTTAGAATCATCAAACTTACAGTGGCCATAGGAGAAGAAATTTCAGTATAGATCCGTAGGGTATAACCGTATAAGCTAGTAAGACAGAATTCAACTATTGACTTTGGTCCATAAAGATTAGTTGATTTCATCATACACGTTTAGTAACTGTACACATACCATAGCTCTGTTCCAGGAGTTGTCAAGGCTAAATTGTGCGAGGACTATCTCTCCCTTCACAGGATTAAAAGCACCAATGACTGGCGCATCTTTAAGTTTCAAAGATGCAAGCTGCTGTTGAATTGAAGCCACCCTCTGGTCACCCACTGTCTGAACATAAAACTTCCCACCACCAAGAACTTCCGTGACGACAACCTAAATAGAGTCAGTCAAGAAGTTAATTCCACCCAAATAAATGGAGTGTGCTTCAAAAATATCCTTCGTGAACAAACCTTGAGAATTTCCTTTTGTTTGGATTCAGGTGTTGATCCGTTGGAAGCATTTTCACCCTCGACATAGTTCTCCCATATCTTGAAGAGTTAAGTGTCAGTAATTCTTTTTCCCTTTTTTACAGCTCAGGGAGAAAAATGAAAGGTTACCTTAATCTTTTGTTGCTTTGCAGACTGTTCAGCTCTTTGTAGGACATAAGCATCTGAGATCCTATCCAAGCCAAATGAGCTCAGCTTGGCGAGACCCGCTTCCAGAAGTACAGAGCCCATGTTGGTCTTGGACTCCCACAAAGAACCTATGAATGTTCCTGTCCTATCAACTGCTTCAACCTCTATCTGTGTGTACCACTTGCATCCTTCAGAAACTGAAAATGGGGAAATGGAAGAACCGAGACAGCTAAAGTTGTACCTCCACATCACGTTGCAGTATCCTTCTCCTCATCAAAGCAATAGCTTCATCTGAGTATGGCTCGCCTTTACCAGGACACCGAACACCAGATAATGAGAAGGCAATACTGCAAGTCTCCTTAGGAATTGTTAGTTTGAACCGATGGCCACTAAAAACATATTCAACAATGGCCGAATGCCTTCTGTTCCGCTGCAAGAAGGGAAGGAAATCTTTGGCCTTCTTTGCAGATACCTATTCATACAAGGACCACACTGATAGGTTAATGATGATGCAGAAAATATCAAAATCAAACTGATGGAATAAAAGAACATCACTTACAGTTGTTAAATCTGTTATATGCATCACAGGAGATTCTTTTAGAGAATGCACTCCTTTCTTTGCTTTCTCAGCCCGTGATTCAGCTGCTAATAAAGCATCATAATAGTGCGACCTTTCCTCATAATCTCTGTGTTTAGATGTTTTAGCAAAGCCTCGTGAGAGCAAAAGCTCAGCAACATTAACTCCAAGCTGGCTGGCAGAGCTCGGAGCAGAAGATATGTCATCTCCATCAGTCTGTGATGGCGAACCCAGAAAAACTGAACCATAATCTAGAACTCTCGTATCAGCCATGTTTGCTGTTGGAGCAGCACTCTGTCCATCCACAGTGCTGATCCTTCGAGAGTATTCCATTTCAACAGCCACCTGAAAATGAAAATGGGGAGAAACTCAATTTGTTTTATGCAAAGAATAACTGTTTATGATGAATTAAAAACTTCAGCCAGATTGTCACAAGCCCCATCTACATACTTGCTTGCCAATCAACCTCGTGCGCAAGAACTCCTTAGATTCACGACCAAAAGGTTCAGGCTTCACATCTGTACGAGCATTGCCCAACTTAGGAGCTCTAATGCTTGACAGATTAACCCGACGTTCAGCTGAAGGACTGCCATATGGAGCAGCATCATCAGCCACAATAATACAATCCCCACTTACAACCTCTACCACCTGTGAAGAGATCAACATGAAAAGAATAGTTACTATCAAACAATTATGTGAATTATGATGCATACACACTATCATCTGAGAACATAAGACACACTTTTCCAGTAAATTTCTGGTCATGAATGGGCTTCGAGTTTGTCACCGGTGGCTTAAACCCTGTCCAGATTCTCAATTGATCCTTTTTAGCCTGAAGTTCTGCGTTCTTCAGCTTTATTTTTACTTCAACATCAAGCATATTAGCACTCCACTCAACATACTTTGCAAGCCCCTGTAACACAAAGGTTGGCATGTAAATTTTTAATGCAATAAGATTTAACAATTCAATAATGTGAAAGCAATGATATTTAACAGTTTAATTTAGTTACTTCATGATGCCTGATAGCATGCATGGTCAAAAGAAACTATATGGATAGATATTGGCCATACATTTTCGACAAGCTCAAGGGCCAAGTCCTTTGCAGTCTCTCCATCAGGGTAATACACAGAACCAATTATATTACTAAAGCTGTCTGTGCCTTCCACCACAATACGCACCTAGGATTTTTTTTATAAGGGATAAGGGAAAGTTAGGCCAAGTGACAAAAACAAATTATTCATGCCAAGGGAATAGAGGAAGATCAGAATAAGAGATAGCTTACATCTCTGTTGAGAACTCTAGTCTCTGTGAAGTGCTTGGCTTCTCTTCCATACCTATCTGGTGGAATTTCAGCAGAAGCTGCAGAAGCAACAAGTCTTTGTGCTGTAGTCAGTTGCGCAGGTGTTCCCTCAGAATCTTCACCATTCACGCCATTAGCAGTATCATCAGTTTCAGCAATTACAGTAGGTACCGATGGGCGTCTTCCCATTGATGGAGCCTAGATTCATTTCTAATTAATATTTACTTCATATAAACATAAAGAAAACAACACCAAATTATGAATAGCGTACCTGTACTCCAGCAACATATATCTGCACAAACTGGAAACTAGGGAGTAGATACACACGAACAGTACTGCCATCACGAACTTGTTCAACAATGGCCTCCAAACTCTTGCCTTTGTTTGCAACCGCAAAACCCTTTGCATCAAAACCACTTGCTTCACCAATTGCAGATGGTGGAAGATCTCTTATTGACTCTTCAGCAGCACCAGGTTCCTGAATGTAGATAAGAAGCATATAACAGCAAAATCAAGAAAAGCATATCTCATGCAATACAAAATGAGTTGACCACAAGAGATGAAAAATTGCTAACCTTGCTCCAACGACCAACACCCTGTTGCTTGGCAACTTCCTCCAACCTCAACAGCTCAGCAAGGTAAGGGTTTTGTTCGCCGCCCTTGGGGCCTTGCTCCTTTACCTGATTACGCAAATAGAAGAATAAATCAGTAACGCATCTAGTTTATACAGTAACGCATCTGTTCATAGTACAATAAATATGATAAAGATACTCAAATATGAAAGTAAAATGGTTCTTACCCTTGCCCATCCAGCAGAAACTACTGAGTATGCAACATTCTTGTCGCCTAGATAAACAGTTCCAAATTCTCGTCCAATATTAGGGGCTGTATAATCCACTCTGAATGTGACCTCCTGTAACAAAAGATTATAATTTTGCATTGTCCAAAAAAGGAAGAATACAATGAATGACATGAGAGTTTTCAAATGTAGCACCTTCCCTATACAAAGTTTCCTCAGAAACTCTTTGCTTTCCCATGCAAAGGGCTCATCAACTCCACCACGGCGAGCCTAGAACACCATGAATAAACAAGAGAAAAATGAAAACTAGAGAAATGAGTAGAATATCAAGAAGCCACAATTGATAATGAGTAAATAGTTCAAAGTGCAAAATTTAGTAACAAAATGCAACCAAAAAACAATTTGAGAATTGCCCACATTCATTAGTCCTCAAGCATAACCTCATAACCTTGTAACCTAGTTTGTCTAGAGCAACCCAATGACTTCCACCAGATTCATGAAACAAATGAAAACTGAGAGCAAGTGAAAAGGCAACAAATGTATTGTGCATTACCGACAAGGAAATTCATCAAGTGCAGATTGATCTTACCAGCCTTGGGGCCATAAGGTAGGACAGGGTGATGGACTTCTCAGGTGGGATCTCAGCCTTTGAGCTCCCCATGATTAGTAGACAATCCCCAGATGTCACAGCCTTCACCTTACCCCTGAACCATCCTGACGCTCCTGCGTTGGACGCCATGATACCAGCTTATACCCTGCAATCAAAAGGAAACATGGGCATTTATTATTAGATAGTGTAACGTAACTAAGTCTTGTTTCCTATCATATTCGGCAACTTGTTTCCTCATATTCGGCAACTTGCAGTTTTCCGATATTTGCATTTTTACCTTCCATAGGTAGCTAAAATGACGAAAATGGAAAATATGAGACACTTAAGTGGAACAATCTCAGTTTTCACATGAAATGCTTCCCTTTGAATACAAACAAAAAAACAATTCCGCTAATCATATTTATGGTCAGACAACACCAGTCACTCCACTTGTCAAACAATTAAAACCAACACGGCAGCAGCTGTTTCACATATCGAAATGGAAATGAAATATCATCAGTAATCGTCGCGGCAGGAATGTAAAGTGCACAGGTAGACAGTCCATGACATCTTGCTTTTATCCTAGACAGGAATTATTCAGCACGAGCAGGTTTCTCTAAAGGGAAACATGGAAAAAAAAAATTGCTCACGAAAGATTTGGCCCACACCTAGCCCCGAATAGGCGCAAGAGTCCAACGACCCGCCCCCAGGGGTCACGGCGTCACGCAAACCCAGACAGCTTTCTACGACAGCGCAAAAGCGCGGGCAGAGCAGCTCAGCAATGCGCACAGATGGCGTAAACCCAAATCCAAATCCAAAAGTGCTAAATCTAATCCAAAGTCCACCCCTCTGCGCCGAGCAGCAGGAACAGCCATGCAGAGCTGCGACCGTACACGCACGCGCAGATCTGGCACTGGCACGCGCGATCTCGGTGAATTCCGACCTCCGATGAGAGCAGGCTGCACAACGTGGAATCGACCGCGTGACACAGCCCACAACGCATAGATCGGGGTGAGAAGCGGTCCTAAACGCCCAGATCTGCGAGCTAACGCACCGAAGCCGCCACGAGACCAAACGCGCGCATCGGATCAAGGAGCAGGAGCTAACCTGGGCCTCGGCGGGATCGCCCCGACGCGTCGGTGACGGAGGCGTGGAACAGAGGCAGATCTGGGCGAGCGGATAAGGGACGGGTAGAAGGTACCTCAGCTCCGGCCGGCGTCGTTATATAGGCACGGGGGTGGGCGCGCCCCTCTCGCCGGCGTGGCGACGAGGCGTCGAGAGCGCGTGAGGTTTTTGGGGTGTGGCGAGTGGCGAGACGACGAGGGGAGGGAATGGAAGAGGGGGCTGTGGGTGGAGAAGGGTGGTGGTTTATAGGGAGGGCGGGCGCGACGCCAGCGCCAGTCGCCCTGCGCGAGGTGTGAGGAAGCAGGCCGGTTTTGGCTTCGGCTGAGGTCCCGTCGTCCCGTCCGCGTGCGCCCAGCGCCCGCGTCATGGATGGCTGGATGGATGGGCTCGACGAGGGCCGCTAGCTTTCGCTGAATTGGGCGTGGAGTTTTGTTGGGCCACGCGAGATCCGAACGCCAGCTGCGGAGCTGGAAAGGGTAAACTGCATTGGTCTGTTTCGGTGTAAGAAAAGACGCCACCTGAGATCAAGGCGGGGCCGGTGTGGTAAGAAGACTGATGTGATCAGGGCGTGTCCGAGCGGCTTGCTTTTGCTTTCCCCGTCCTGCGATTCGGCTAGGCTGACGTGTTCTCTCGTCCCTTGTGCTCAAGCAAATGGTACCGGGAGGCACTCTGTTTAGAGGTACTCTACTCTGTTTCACAGAGGGGGGTGCTTTTGTTTCTCCGGCTTGTACAGAACGGGAGAGGACGGCAGGGGCAGCACGGCGGTGGTGATGGTTGCGGTGCTGAAGGGCAGCGGCCGAGAGCGAGGAGAAGCAACTCAATTGTTACCCAAACACAAAGTAAGAGTGTATTAAAAAAGCTTTTACAATTGCTAAGATCAAGGAATAGACAACTAATGCGGAGAGGAAAATGTGTGCCTACATACATGACAACATGCAGATTTATCGGTAAAACAGCAAACATACAAAGAGTTAATCAATAAAAAATTTCACATAGCAAGGAGAGTGGGAGCTAGTTCAAAGGGCAGCGGCCGAGAGCGAGGTAGAATCGAGGAGAAGCCATTCAATTGTTACACAAACACAAATAAGCGTGATATAAGGGCCTGTTTGGTCAGAGGTGTTAAAGTTTAACAAACAATGTAGCACTTTCGTCTTATTTGACAAAAAGTTTCTAATTTTGGACTAATTAGGCTTAATAGATTCGTCTCGTAAATTACTTCTAATCTGTGCCGACATGCATGCAGTTAGTCTACATTTAGTACTCCATGCATTTGCCGCAACATTGATGTGATGAGAGTTAAACTGAATGATTCAGAAACCAAACAGGGCCTAAGTCCGTTTCATTCCAGCACTGGAGATGGCCTAAATTAGGTTTTAATACATATTTGCTTTATATATTTGTACTTGTAAAATCTTCCACGTAAACCAATGATTTCTTTCTTCGATCAATGTTTTCAATTGAAATAGCATATGAACATCTAGGGCAATTTAAAAGTCTAAAAACATGATAAGGGGAAAAATGTTTTGAAAGGAATATAAACCTCGGTAATAACTTTCGGAATGTAACTTAGTATAAATTGGTAATGTGTGGTATATCCATATTCCACAATATGGTCCTTAGATATTATAAAAATCAAATTTAAGGTAATCCATATCAAGTACAATCTAGTAGGAACAAAATTATAATGAAAAGTAACGTGACATTAGAAAGGTGAATTCATTTTTATTAAAATCAAATGAGAACTTTGATAGACTAAAGAAGGATATCCAAAGTCATATAAAAAAGTAAGAGACAATTAATTGTTTTCATTTATTACAAACTATTTTCCATTTCACCCTTTTTTATTTATTAATTGCACTTGTCAACTAATAGCAAGCTGTCGGTTGCCCTAGCGATCCGACCGACTAGATGGTGGATGGACCAGCCTCACCGGATTGGTCCGGTGATGACTAGAGTTTGCTATCGGATCAGGCGGAGTCACTATTCATGCAAGGAGGCGCTTAGGTGGCACCAGGCGGTGTGATTGCGGGGTGGCGCGTTTGGACAGGCCTGACAGTTGGGCTGCACCTACACGAGGAGTTGACCCGTGTTCAAATAGGCAAGCGTATAGTCCGGTGGGGCCCATCAGACTAATCTGATGGTCCATTTATTGCTCTTGGGAACTCTCTGGTGGTGGCGAAATCGCTTGGCGGTTGGACTGCGTTGGGGCGTCGGATGGACCGCCCCGAGGAGCCTGACGCATGGGTTTGCCTGTCAATAGCCATTGGAGGGCTGGACGATTGGACTTGCTCCTCTATATATAGAGGAGTGGCCAGCGCTTGGGGTTGGTCACCTGGGGATGTGTTGCCTGTTGTGCTTAGCTTTGGGGTTGTACTCTCATATGTTTAATAAAGATCACATCCGATCAATTGAGAGAGCGATTCCTAGTGTGTTGCATTGAGTGGTTGCATCGAGTGACACTAGATGTTCGTCTTGCAAGCTAGTGTGCTTGATACTCTTGGAGGTTACCACCTCCTAGATGCTTGAAGGCTTGTGTGCTTCGTTTTAGCACGCCCGGAGTTGGTGCGGTGCTCTGAAGGAGACCACAATTGTGAGGATTGTTGTGTTCGCCCCACGGGAGATCGTGAAGAGCAACTTTAGTAGAAAGAGAGGTGCGAAGAGAGCCAAGTGGTTCATCTGGATCGAGTGTTGGAGTTTTTGTGTGTGCACACCTTGAGGGGTGAAAGCAAGCTTGCGGGCTTGCCACTAGCAAGTGGATCAGCAACAATCTTAGGTGCCTTAATGGGGATTAAATGGTTGGCAAACCACTGAGCCTTGGGATAAAAATCACCGTGTCAACTTGTCTTCCCATTGGTTTCCAATCCCTCTACCAGCTTGTATTACTTGTTCATTACATGTTGTCGGTGTTTTGAGAACCGACAAGTAAATTTAGCGCCACGCTGCTCAAGGGAATCGATGGCTAGCACTCGAGATACAAGAAATTATACTGGTTTGGGACGAAGCCCTACGTCTAGTGCCGGAGACTGCGAGTACATGTTCCTCAAGTTCAAGTGCTCCAAACGGCTTATAACAAGGGGTATGCAAGCTAGGGTTCTACAGGTGAAAGCTAGAGGCAGGGGAAATCGATTGTCTAGGAAGAAGGCCTGGCTCCCCTTATATAGCCGTGGGGACTAGGTTACATGCAGAAGTGTGGGGTTATCCCGACCCAAGTAGTCAGGAGCCTGAGGGAGGGAGAAGCTAGTAAGCTTGGTCAGCAATTCTTTCGATCTTGTCAGCACGTCCAGGCATGGTCGTTGAGGGCTTGCTCCCTTCGGCAAGTCATGTGTACGGTGGACGCACTGTTGAAAGCTCTATGTTTGGTGTTGGTAATTAGTGACAATGCCTAAGTGCTAATCGCATGCTTGAGATTGTATGTAGCAAAGGGTGATTAGCACATAGCATGGTAAAGCATGATGATCAAGTGTGGACGATGAAATACTTACCATGATGATGATGATGGAAGTACATGCAATCCTATGTTGATCAAGGCAAAGGTATATGCTAGGGTTCATGTTTTGGTAACTAAGACACCTAGTGGGTGTGGTTACATTGTAGGATAGATAGCCGTACTATAAAGAGGGGAATGACGCGGCTATTGAACTCCTAAGAGCATCTCCACCAGTCCCCCAATAAAACTCCCCCAATAACTTAGTATTGGGGTAGCCCAATATTTACTTTTTGGGTTATTGGGGGAGATGCTTTTGCAGTTCCCCAATATCTCATCCCCAATATGTGATTTTGGCCCATATTGCAAATTCTGGACCATGTTGGAGCAAATTGACCCATGGATATTTTTCACGTCAAAATAAGTTGTTGATGTCTTGTTTGTCGCATACTTAAGACCAAAGATCGAAAATGCAATAACAGTTTGTTCAACAATAAGAAAATGAAATTAAACATACTCACACAAGGATATATCATAAACAAGATATAAAGAGAGATGGCATGGCATTGTTTCTAAGTGTAGAATCACCTATGGGTGTGTTTGCGCCAAAAGAACAGAGGATTGGGGGAGGTTGCAAGTGCCCCTTTATTTGAGGGGAGATGGGTGTTTTTTTGGTGGCCACCAAAAATTGGGGGAGGTATTGAGGCACTGTTGGAGCATGAAAATTGATCTATCTCCCCCAATAATTCTGTTTTATGGGGATGAGGGGTTGTATTGGGGATTTGTTAGAGATGCTCTAAGTGCCTCTAGGTGTGCATTTCATAATCATATGCATTTGGATAGAACTAATAACGCCTCGAAAAATGATTGTGAAAATGCTAACACACTCGCACATGACGATGATCACTTGGTGGTGTTAGCACATTTACGATGGCGATGAAGTTTGAGCGGTAGAGAGGGTTTGGGGTCCTCTCTCCCTCCCGCCGAGCTTGCGAGGCGGGATTCATGCGTTTTCGAGGAGTTGAAACGCCTATTTTCCTTTACGCCAATGTTGAGTTTTGGAGGCGATGTCACATGGTGTTTCACGAGCTAAAACTTATGCTAAAGTGTTACACATACTTAGTCTAGCTCATAAGTGAAAGGGCGAAACAAGCGGAGCGAGAAAACGTTGCATAATCGCCAAATTATGGGCGGCAGACGCTGCTGCCCTGAGCGTCAGACGCTACTGTGCAGCGTCTGTCGCCATACCCTAGTTAGGGTTTCTACGTGAGCGCGTCAGACGCGGTGACGAGGCCGCGACAGATGCTGGCAAAGTCACTATTCCCGCGTCTGTCGCGTGGACGATTTCGGCGCTGATTTGAGCAAGCATTAGACGCGTCAGTCGGTCGACCACCAGACGCGTCCGTCGGCGTATAACGAAGTTTTGGACCTTACTGGAGTGCGTCTGTCGACCGACAGACGCTGAGTGGCAAAAGCGACAGACGTGTCCGACGGAATGAAATCGACCGTTGAAGCTTGACTGCGCAGGACACGTGGCACACGTACGTGCGACAGACGCTGGGCAGCGCGTCTGTCGGGTGAGCGACGGACGCGTCTGTCGCGTTCGCGAGGAGCAACAGACGCTGGACAGTGCGTCTGTCGGTTGAGCGACAGACGCGTCTGTCGCATGCGTCTGCACCCCTTTTAGCTCCTAACGGCTCTATTTGTTTGGGGTGCTTATAAATACTTGTTGGCCGGCTCAAGGCTCACGTCTTGCACTCTTTGACATACTTGTGAGCACTTTGAGCTAAGCAACTCCCCTCCCACTCATCTCTCTTACTTCTTTGCATATTCGAAGTGAGATTGAGTGATCCAAGTGTATTTGCATTGTGATATTGCATCTAGTTGGCATTTGGTGGTTGATTTGCTGCGGGATTCTTGTTTCTCTTGGTGGTTGCCGCCATATAGATGGCTTGGAGCAGCTTGGAGGCGTTGGCAAGAGTTGGTGATTGTTCTTGGCCACCTCCGGTGATTGTGAGGGGTTTGTGCCTATCTCGGCGAAGCGCCAAAGGCAACATTAGTAGATTGCTCGTGTCATTGCAACCTCTTGCCATTTGGTAGGTTCTTGTGGTGTCTTTTGAGAGGCTCGGTGTGTGACCGATTAGCCACCGAACCACGTGGTGAAGAGGGACACAACGAGGACTAGCGTGCCAGCAAGCACGTGAACCTTGGGATAAATCTTGTGTCATCACTTTTATATTGTGATTGATTGATCCCGGTGTTCGATTGTCTTGATATTTATTGTTGATCATATTGGTTGGCTCAATACTTCGCCCCTCGGTGAAACCCTCCTAACTCAACTCCGTATTACCTTCTTAGTTACCTTTGCTAGCTAGATAGTTTTGCTAGAGTAGCTCCTTTGTGTAGCTTGCTAGTTTTAGTTGTAGTGTTCTCGATTTGAATTGTGCGGGTTGAGTGCATATCTATTAAAATTGTGAATTGGATAGGTGACTTGCAAACACCCCGTAGGCTAAGCAAAACTCGCATCTCGCTATTTGTTATATTGATAAACTTGTTTAGCACACTTTGTAAGAAATTTTAATAGGCTATTCACCCCCTCTAGCCATCAAGACCTTTCAACTGTGCCGGCTATGGAAGCGTCGGGGGAGTGGTGGCTGTTCACTAACTTCCCTGTACGGTATGGGCTCATTGTAGATGTCGTGGCCTTCCTCCTGCCGTCCGAAAATCATGATGTCATCGTACGGGGGGAGGCAGTTGTACCTCGTGGTCTACATGATCCATGAGTCGTGATCCTGTTGCCCGACCTCTCATGGCCGGGTCGGGGGCATTGGATGTGGCCGGTTTGTGAGGAGCTGACTCTTGGTCGTGATTCCCATACCGTAGTAGGTGTGATTGTACGCCCGTCTATTCAGAAGTGATTTGGACAGTGCTGAGCCATGCGAGGTGACGTAGCCGAGTCTTGGTGTTGTCTTGTTTGTCAGCTGGGTGCTGCCCAAGATGACACTCTGCCCTAGGACTGGGCGGTCAGAGGGGTGATCATCCTTCTTGTACCCAGTGGAGTGCACGCGTATGCGCGTCCCGTCCGGGCAGGCGCATTTAATGCGCCCGCCCACCTCTCGTCCTTTCCTTAGCGGCTAAGGCTGGAGGTGGTCATGGGCACCACGCGGTGCATGGTCGAGAGGCGGGAGGGGTCGAGGCGGGCCTCGTATGGCTCGGAGGAGAGAGGTCGAGGCAGGCCGCAGTCAAGATGGGTCGTGGTGGTCTGGGCTGTCCTAAGCGACTCTCGTATCTGTATCTTGGGGGGTATCCCGGTTATATACCCCCGACACATGTGCTAGTGAGTAGATGTTGCTCTTGTATAGATAAGTAGCTTATGTTAACTTGTGCAACTAAGTAGTGGTGGCAGCTCTGTGGTTGTTCTTGTGTAGCTAGCTAGTTGAGTAGCACTAGTGTTGGTATCCTTGTGCTTGTGATCACTAGTATGTGTAGGAGCTCCCGTTGTGTCTAGTCGACTAGTTAATAGGTGTTTAGTCGACTACCTTGCTAACTAGACTTTGATTAGGTGAACTTCCTCTAGTTTGGTACCTTAGGCATAATTTGTAATAGCTTTTGTAAGGTACTTGTGATAGAGGAGGTGTAGTCAAGGCTTATATCGATTGGTTTATCTTTGTATTTATTTCGATTAGTTGGCAAGATTAAATTTTAAAAATGACTATTCACCCCTCTCTAGTAGGCTTCTTGTTCCTAACAATTGGTCGCCGCGCCCAGCCTCATCCACATCCGGAGCTTCGACCGGCGCCCTGTGCCCTGCCTCACTAAGTCACTAGTGTTGAGGCTGTGACAGACAACCTATATCCAACCTCGCCCACGTAGCGGCTACAGCAAGCGGCCTAACACCTCCAACTTCGACTGATATTCTGTTGTGCCCGGCCTTCGTCGCGGCTGGTGCAGCGTGCTAGCCTTTTTATGGCTGGTAGTGTCGTGTGCGAGGTCCTAGCTGGTGTGCGCTCAGCTATGACTGATGAAGAATGAATAGATAAGGATATGTTAGTATCGCTTGGTCCCACGTAAATTAAAAAATATATGTTTTTAGAATTTGTGAGGGTACTAGTTATTGTACGATAGTCTCTTAAGCTAGTTTCAAAATGACATGTCTTGGTTATAAGACAAATTTATTCGACTCGCTTTTAAGGCAGACGTAACGGGACATTAGTGGCTCTCTATATCAACCTACATAGGAGAGAGAAACGAGGAGGGAGAGGGCGACGTCACTTAACCTGGCGAGAGCCGCTAAGCAACTTCTGATGTTGCGTGAGACTCCGTGTGCCCGTCCGCCTTCTTCTTGTTCCTTGCACCAAATCTCCATTGTCGTGGACGAACAAGGGGTTGTGCTTGGCCACTAATGTGGGGGCACAAACGCCGTGAAAAAGAAGGGGTGCGGCTCAACCATGTGGAGCAAGACATAGCCACCAGACCTCGCGCCGACCAAGGCTAAGGTCGCCTAGCTAGACAATTGGAGCGATGGAGCGTGAGTGGCGGTGGACTTGTGCGCGGCAAGCCTATCGGCGGCATGGAGCACAGCTTGAACATCGGCGTTCCAAGCCAGGCCGACATAAGGGTGCGGCGACGGCCATGGGCTGGCACCTAGAGGTGAGGCTGGCCCCGCCACCAGCCACCACGCAGGTTGGGTGTCGTCGGTCACCACCTTCCCGGCCTGCCCATGGGGATTTGAGGTGAAGAATGATGTAGAGAAAAGAAAATAGAATATGTGAGGAAAATAATAAAATAGACATGATAAATGAGACTTATAATGATATTGGATAGAGTAAGTAAGACTATTATTTATAAATAAGTTGATAGTAACATGATAATAAGTTATAGAAAGTTTACGGTTGCGGGTGCCCTCGTTAGAGACGAGCGTGTTTGGCAACGCTTCAACATGCGTGCTTCGTGGGCGGAGTTAGAGCTCTTTGGGTGGAGCTAGTTTTTGACGCTCCGACTCGGAACACCGAAACAACTCTAGCTCCATGTATCCAAGTTCAGGACCGTTCCTCCGTATGTGGTCATTTGGTGCTAGAGGCTGCACCAAACAAGGCCTACGTATGCGCAGACTAGAGCACAAGGTTAGCTAGCAGGAGACATTGGAGGGTAACCGGCAGGAGACACCGGAATAACTTCTCCAGCAGCAGGCTACGGGCCTGTTTGGTAGAGCTTCGGCTCCAGATAAAACAACTTCAGTTATGACTTCACTCGTGGAGCTAAAACCGTTTTTATAGACTGTTCGGTAAAACAGCTTCTCCGGATAGTCGAAAGGGTAAAATGTCCATAATGCTATTTTTTCTTTTCTCTTTTCTTTTTCTTTTCTATTTTATCTTATCTTTTCTTTTCTTAACTTACCTTATCCATTCGTTCGCGGCCAACCGCACGAAAGGCCGGTACGCGGCGGTCGCGGAGTTCGCCTGGACTCTTCTCCAGCCGCGTCGGGACCCTCCTCGCCGCACAGCTCCGCGGCTCGCGCTACGTCGTCGCTCTTCCTCCTCCCCAGCCGCGCGCCTAGCCCTCCTCGTTGGCACGGTTACGTGGCCCGTGCTCTGCCGCCCAACACCGCCCTTCGTCCTCATCGCCGGTGGCGCGCCGGGGCCCTCCTCGCCGGCGCACCCGCCCTCCACCTCCACCATGCCGGAGTGCTCGCGTGCCTGAATCCGGCGAGCCGCGCCAGGCCGCCAGCCTGGGTGGCTACGCGCCCCACCACCTCCGCGCTGCTGCAGCCCGGGAACTCCGTCGCGGCACCTCCGCGTCTTCTCGCTATGTTGTGGCATGGCCGTTCGCTGTGCGGGGGCAGAGGAGTCCATGTCCGCGATGGGGCCCGCTACCACCAGACGGAACCGGAAGAATTCCAGGACTTCTACGCAACGTGGAGGCCTTTTTGTTACCCGGAGCTGTAAAACGGCTCCGGGAGCTGCGGTAGAATCCCTACCAAAGAGTCCTACGCCTACAGGCGTGCAGGTTGCAGATACAACAAACCACCGAAGAGAGGAAACAACAGAGGCCATCAATCATGATCTCGAGATTCCCAAATCTCTTTCTTAAGTACCGCGGCGCCGCAGGCCGAAACCACCGCTTCCACCATCGCCCACTGTCGCCCCCTCTAGCCCTCACCATGTCGAGAAAATTGCTAAAATAGGACTCTCAAATATGTGTATTTATTAAAATAGGACTCCAAACGTTGACTTTGCTCAAATAGGACTCGAAACATTGTCACTTTGTTATAATGACATTTTGACAACTTTTAATCATATTCCAAAACTGAAATACATGTATTTTCTCATATTGACCGTATTGCCCTTCTGGAATGCATGCTCGTGTCGATTCATTTGCCTCATATTGACCGTAATGCCCATCATGCTGTGAACGTGCATTATGGGCATGTGTGTCTGTATATGACTGAGAAGTCCTGGATTTTTTTCTGTGCTATATATGATGCAACAGTACATATGTGTGTCTATATATGATGTAGCAGTACATATGTGTGTCTATATTTGATGCAACAGTACACAATATATCTCATTGATTTATTTTTTCTTGCAGGTTACCGTCTTAGTCAATGACCATACATGTGTGTCTAGCATGAGGATGGTTTTATGATATGAAGTTGTTTCTCCTAAATTCATGTATTTTATATATTGCTTGGATCATCATTTTCCTATTTCAATATTGTGTATATATATATGCATATATCCATGCATGCAGTACGTACGTACTGTACAGGAGTGGCCAGCAAGCCCAGGCGGCAGCCAGCCAAGCCATGGCCAGGCGGCCGGCCAGCCAGCCCAGGGAGCGGCCAGCAGCCCACCTAAACACGCGTTTTAAAGGCCTAAGGGCAAAATAGTCAGCTCAAGGCAAAATACATGTATTTGAGATGACAAATGTGATTAAAAGTGTCAAAAATGTCATTATAACAGAGTGACAACGTTTCGAGTCCTATTTGAGGAAAACCAACGTTTAGGAGTCCTATTTTAACAAAGACACATGTTTGAGAGTTCTATTTTAGCAATTTTCTCCACCATGTCCGACCTCCGCCCGCCGGAGCACCAAGTCGCCGGCCACCGCGCCTCCGCCAACAAGCTGGGTCCGCTCATCGACGGCTCTGGCCTCTTCTACAAGCCGCTCCAGGCCGGGGACCGCGGGGAGCACGAGCTCGCCTTCTACGAGGCGTTCTCCACCCACGCCGCCGTCCCGGGCCGCATCCGGGACACCTTCTTCCCGCGGTTTCACGGCACGCGACTCCTCCCCACCGAGGCGCGGCCCGGGGAGCCGCATCCGCACCTCGTCCTCGACGACCTCCTCGCGGGGCTGGAGGCGCCCTGCGTCGCCGACATCAAGATCGGCGCCATCACGTGGCCGCCGAGATCGCCGGAGCCCTACGTCGCCAAGTGCCTCGCCAAGGACCGCGGTACCACGACCATTCTGCTCGGATTCCGCGTCTCCGGCGTCCGGGTCGTCGGTCCCGAGGGCGCCGTGTGGCGGACTGAGCGCCCGGAGGTGAAGGCCCTGGACACCGCCGGCGTCCGCCGCGTGCTCCGGCGCTACGTGTCATCCGTTGCCGACGAGGGGATGGACTGCGCACTCGCTGCGGCGGTGTACGGCGGCAAAGGGGGAGTCTTGTCACAGCTGCGCGAGCTTAAGGCGTGGTTCGAGGAGCAGACTCTGTTCCACTTCTACTCGGCGTCGATTCTTCTGGGCTATGATGCTAGTGCAGTTGCAGCAAGCGGAGGTGAGGGTGGGGTGAGGGTGAAGCTGGTGGACTTTGCCCATGTGGCCGAGGGTGATGGGGTGATTGACCACAACTTCCTGGGCGGGCTCTGCTCGCTGATCAAGTTCATTTCTGACATTGTTCCAGAGACCCCTCAGACGCAGCCTTTGGGTCCTTCTTAAGAGAGGATCCTGGCATTTTCGAGTTGATAACAAAGGTAATGCTCACCCTGGATGTGTTAATTGTTCTTTTTGTTTGTTAGATTTGCTGCTTTATATGGAGGTATTGTCGTATTGATATAGTAGATATCGGTTCAAGGATGTAAAGTAGAAGGGGAAATTTGTTCATGGCTTAGCTTGCGATGGGAGCAGGGGATAAAGTAATGGAAAGATTTGCTCATGTCATTGTGGTCCTCAAATCTGCTAGAATATTTGATCTTCTGAATAAAAGATTATAATATTGTCGCCTGAGCAAAAGCTAGGATACCAAAAGAAATAATTGATTATGCATCTGGCCATGTTAATGGTAGACTGGTAACTTTAGGCATCTTCAGAATTGTATAAAAGTTAAATGATGATAGGAACATGCTATTCAAAAGTGGAGGTATTTTGTTCTGAATACATTTTTTACTTGATTGTTGAGTGGTATGTGTAGCATGAAAATAATTCGAGGGAATCAAGGTATTGGAATTGGTATTGCTATTACAGCCTCTGAATTTGTTAAGTGATTCTGAAATTATTTGTATTCCTGATGATGGGGTCATGGGTAGGTTTTACCCTTTGAAGTTGGGATATGTTATACATTGAAGATAAGCCTCTTTAGAGCAAGTCCATCAGATCTCTTATATTGTAGTAAGTTTTTGTAGGAGAGTATCCTAAAACCATTTCAGCATATAGGCGAGCACTGCCGCAGCAAATTACCTTAAGTTTGTCTCCTATATTTCTTTAGGAATAGGGGAGAGGGGGTTCTTTCCTTTCTTTAGGCGAGAAAGGACTGTTTTTAGGAGATGCCTTAAATATGATATGTGGGAGATGAGATAGGAGATCTGTTGCAGCACCTCTATCTCCTAAAATGCTAGTTTGGTATGGGATATTTAGACAGGATATCTGGGGTAGATGCATGGTTGATCACTAAGGCAGCAATGTAATGGTTTCAATCTAGCTATGTTAGGCATTTACTGCTCAAGTCATTCATGCTTTTACTCAATAAGAAGTATAAAGCTTGTGTGTAGAACATCTTGTTGACCTCAGTGGCTGTATGCCAACAGATTTGGACTAAAGTAAATTGCACTTAAGTTCTAGTCAAATAACTCCCTACTTTTTTTTATGCCACATTCTTCATGACCAATTCCATGCTGCATTGACCATTGGTGCGGCTTTCACAATCTTTATTTCAGCACTTGCGTACTTACCTTGTCGAGCTAGCGCAAACAGGACCATTGTGTCACTTCTATATATGGGCTTATGAAAGCTGTCTTTTTTTTTACATTCTTTATTGCTAACCTCAATAAATCCTTTCATCTATACAGAGGGAGGGAGAGCCCCTCCGTATATCCCTTTTTCTTATTATTTCTGGACAAAGAAAGATGACCATTATGTCACTCCTTTGCACTAATACAACAACAACAACATAGTCTTTTGTCCAAAGCAAATTGGGGTAGACTAGAGATGAAACCCAAAAGAGACGAGAAATAGGGAGACACATAAAAGTGCACAAGACAGATATAGGTCACGGTTCAGGCACGTTGATTGCCAGTCTCCAAGCTCTCCTGTCCATAGCTAAATCCTTGGAGATATTCCACTCCTTAAGGTCTCTCTTAACGGACTCGTCCCAAGTCAGTTTAGGTCGATCTCTACTGCTCTTTACATTATCGGCCCGCTTTAGAACCCCACTATGCACCGGCGCCTCATGAGGTCTCCGTTGGACATGTCCAAACCATCTCAATTGATGTTGAATCAATTTCTCCTCAATTGGTGCCACTCCAACCCTATCCCGAATATCGTTGTTCCGGACTCTATCTCTCCTTGTGTGCCCATAAAACCAACGCAACATGCGCATCTCTGCTACACTCAATTGCTGGACATGTTGCCTTTTTATAGGCAACACTCAACACCATATAACATCGCTGGACGAATCGTTGTCCTATAAAACTTACCTTTCAGCTTCTGAGGCATCCTTTTGTCACAGAGGACGCCAGAAGCTTGACGCCATTTCAACCAACCGGCTGAAATTTTATGCCTAACATCTTCATCAATGTCGCCATCCTTTTGTAGCATTGACCCTAAATACCGAAAAGTATCCTTCTTGGCCACCACTTGCCCATTGAGGCTAACGTCTCCCTCTTCATGCCTAGTCATGCTGAAATCGCATCTCAGGTACTCGGTCTTGGTCCTACTAAGTCTAAACCCCTTCGACTCTAACGTGTGCCTCCATAGTTCTAACTTCCTATTAACCTCTGTCCTACTGCCGTCAACTAGCACCACATCATCAGCAAAGAGCATACACCAAGGGATATCACCTTGTATGTCCCTTGTGACCTCATCCATCACCAAAGCAAATAAATAAGGGCTCAATGCTGACCCCTGATGTAAGTCCTATTTTAATTGGAAAGTCACCGGTGTCGCCATCACATGTTCGGACAAACGTCACCGCATCCCTGTACATATCCTTGATGGGGGTAATGTTCTTAGTTGGGACTTTGTGCTTTTCCAAGGCCAACCACATGACATTTCGCGGTACTTTGTCATATGCCTTCTCTAGGTCAATAAAGACCATGTGCAAGTCCTTCTGCTCCCTATATCTCTCCATCAATTGTCGTAATAAGAAAATCGCCTCCATGGTCGACCTACCAGGCATGAACCCAAACTAATTTTGGGTCACACTTGTCACTCTTCTTAGGCGATACTCGATAACCCTCTCTCAGAGCTTCATCGTATGGCTCATCAACTTAATCTCATAGTAGTTAGTACAACTTTGAACATCTCTCTTGTTCTTGAAGAAAGGTACTAATATAATTCTCCTCCATTGTTCAGGCATCTTGTTGGACCAAAAAATGAGGTTAAAAAGCTAGTTAACCATACTATCGCTCTGGCGTCCAGGCATCTCCACACTTCAATGGGGATACCATCAGGGCACATCGCTTTACCTCCCTTCATCCTCTTCAAAGCCTCCCCGATCTCTGCCTCCTAAATTCTCCTCACAAAGCATCTGTTGGTATCATCAAATGAGTTGTCCAGCTCAAGGGTAGGACCCTCATTATCCCCATTAAATAACTTGTCGAAGTACTCTCTCCATCTGTCCTTGATCTCCTTATCCTTCACCAGAAGTCGATCTGTCTCATCCTTAATGCATTTGATTTGGTTGATGTCCCTTGTCTTCCTCTCGTAGATCTTAGCCATCCTATAAATGTTCTTCTCCCTTTCTTTCGTGCCTAGCCGCTGATAAAGGTCATCATACGCATGACCTTTTGCTACACAACAGCTCGCTTTGCAACCCTCTTCGCCATTTTATAGCCTTCGATGTTGGCTATACTCTTGTCATGGTGAAGGCGCTTGAAACACTCCTTCTTCTCCCTAATAGCCCCTTGCACCTCGTCATTCCACCACCAGGTGTCTTTCGCTTCCCGTTTGCCTCCCCTACTCACGTCAAACACTTCCGAAGCCACCTTCCGAACACATGTTGCCATCTTTAGCCATATGTCGTCTATATCTTCTCCTTCTTCCCAAGGCCCCTCGCCTAACATCCCCTCCTTAAACGTTTGCGCTGCATCCCCTCTAAGCTTCCACCACTTCGTTCTCGTAATCTTGGCCCGTTTATCCCGGTGGACACGTACCCAAAAACGAAAGTCCGCCACTACAAGCTTGTGTTGAGGGACAACACACTCCCCAGGTGACACCTTACAATCAAAGCAAGCACGTCTATCTTCCCTCCTTGCAAGGATAAAGTCGATCTGGCTCGAGTGTTGTCCACTACAAAAGGTCATTAGATGGGATTCCCTCTTCCTAAAGAGGGTGTTCGCTATCAACAAGTCATAGGCCAACGCGAAGTTCAAAACATTCTCCCCATCTTGAGTCCTACTACCATACCCGAATCCCTCGTGCACCCGCTCGAAATCTACATTAGTCGCACCCACATGACCGTTGAGGTCTCCTCATATGAAGAGTTTCTCGCTGATAGGCACGGTAATAACCATGCTATCAAGATCTTCCCAAAACTACCTCTTGGTGCTCTCGCTAAGACCTACCTGAGGGGTATATGCACTAATCACATTCAGAGCCGAATCTCCAACTACCAACCGGACTAGGATAATCCGGTCGCCTTGCCTCCTAACATCAACGACTCCATCCTTAAGGCTCCTATCGATCAATATGCCTATTCCATTCCTACCCGATGTTATCCCCGTGTACCAAAGTCAAGTATCCTCCACCTCCTTCGCCTTCTGGCCCTTCCATTTCGTCTCCTGAACGCATAGAATATTTACATGCCTCTTAATTGCTGCATCGACTAGCTCTCTTAACTTACCCGTTAGGGACCCTACGTTCCAGCTACCTAGACGAATCCTAGTTGTCTTGACTAGCTTCCTTACCCTTCGCACCCATCGAGGGAAGTGCGAAGACCCTTGCTCATTTTTCACTACACCCGGGCGTAGATGTAGCGCACCACTAAGGTTGCGACGACCCGACCCTTGCTCATTTTTCATCGTACCTGGGTCACGATACGACGCGCCACTAAGGGGATGACGACCCGGCCCTTGCCCATTTAACACCACACCCGGGTTCCGATGTAGCGCGTCGCTAAGAGGGTTACGCCCCAACGAATCTCTTGTGGGTTTCAAATCCATTAGAGTGGCTGTTTTTTTAATGTTGGTTCGCCAAACCTTAACACACCCTCCTCCTTTACGCGGGCTTGGGACCGGCTATGTTGAGACGACTTAAGAAAGTCTTCCAGACAACATAGGTGGAGTTTATAGAAACAACTAATGCTATTGAAAAATACTAGTAACAATTTTATAGAAACAATAAAAGGTACTTATTCATACCATACGTCTCTTGAGATTACATCTACCTTGCTGTTCCTAGCTATTAGTCTACAGCATCATTCTCTCCATCAGGTTATTATACAACAACTATGTCAGTATGGAAGTTATCACACCATGAATAGTTACTTCTCTTTGATAATTTACTGTGTCATCACAGCGTATATGTTAAATCATTTACAGTAACATATCTCATTAAAATTGATGTTGGTGATGCTTTTTGGCGATAAGCTTTGGTGTTCGATGTTATTTCCTCCGTTTCTGCTTCTTTGTGATGCTAATGGACTGTGTTTCCTATAATACATAAAACTGTGAAATGTAAGATTAGGTGCAATACCCTAGTCCTACACTCCTATTATAATTTTTTTTGTTTCGGTTAATTTACAAATGATAGAGTTAAGTTGGATAAGTGTGTTGGTCCCTTTGGTGCACTAATGAATTCCACAGTAATTAGCTAGATTTACATTTGAGATATGAGGTCTTTTGAGATAGTATCAATGCCTAGAAAGCAAAAGGCTGCTGAAGAAACAAGCAAGTCCTGCCTGCATTGAACACAGGACTCTAAATAGAAGCCAGAATTAGACTATGCCATATTGTCAATTTAGGTGTTGTGTGCAGTTGTCTTTTTTGGTGCACTTCATTTATTATCCCCCTTTGAAATGTGATTGATGGTACTCGTGACGGGTTGTGTTAATAATATGAACAAGCGATGAAAGTTTTATCTGTTGTCATTTCTGTCTTTGCCATCCAAATGTCAGCGGCAAATCCAAGAAATTCCGGACACTTAATGATTGTGATTTGCCCTGCATAATCTATTCTCTGTGAAATCTCAATTATTTGAAGTAACTTGTTTAACTAGGTGACTAGGATAGCATCCTTTGTTTAACATTATTTAGTGACACTTTGGTTGACTTAACACTAAAATGTGGCTTTGTGGCGCCCGATGAATACAGGTTGATCCATCTCAATCAATTATTGTCTTGCTCAGCTAATTCTAGCACAGGGTCGGCATGGCATAACTATGCACATGAGTCATAAGCAGAACGTTTGATCCTGATTTCCCATTTTTATTATCGTTCATAAGTAGAACATTGTATCATAATTTATGCCTTTCTTAACATTCGGTGATTACTATTGAACTTAAATTGTTGATTTATTGCTGTCTTGCAGTCCTAAAAGTTTTGTCTGGAAAAGAAACCTCCGAGTTGCTGGGTGTGCAAATTTGTGACGATCGGCTCCGGCTCACCTGGTTGCCTTCCCTGCAAACATACGGCAACCTGTTCCTTTTTTGAAACCCTTTCTTCTGAAGAAGTTTGCCACTCTGGGGTTCGAGTACGTTGGATCTGATTGCATAGTAGAGGGGGGAAAAAAACTAAAGCTCGCCACTCAGTCAGAGGTTGGCCTGGTAAGCATGCAGGCGTGTTGATCCGGCAACTGTACTTCTAGCAGATTTTTATTTTCTTTTTCTTTTTGTTGGTTTGCTATTCTGCGGCGAAGATTGCATGCATGTGATGGGGGGCAGTGCTAGCTTTGAGTGGCAATTTGCATTCTGTTCTGAAACTCTCCCGACCTACTCTGCCTCCCACGTGCTACGCACGCTGTGCTATAAAACTGATCTCTGTCACGTTTGCCTGATTAGGTGATTTGCCATGACCCAAGATACTGCTACTGGGATGCCCCGTAGTGATGACGTGTGGCCCCGAGTCCAACTAGACCATTCGTGGGTCCATGTGCATCCGTCAGCCGTAGTACACCCGGATTTGCCATCTGACATCCGTGGTGCCTGACACGGGCACTTGTTGACGCTGGGTGTCCAACTGGCCCTAACACTAGTCGTTGGCGCAACGCAAGTGCAGATCCATTCGGCTGAGATCATATGACCATTGCCGGTAGCCTGATGAAGATGCAATTGCCACAACTGGCAAATGCCCCGCGTTCAAAGGCCGCAATTACAGCTGCTGGCTGCTGCGAAGTGCTAAGCCAGTGTTCAGAGGTGGAGGATTGTGGATGTGGACAGGGACAGGGACGGCTACTCCTACACGGCTTGCGTCGTGAGAAATCTTTTCTAGTCGCCGTCCGTTTGGGTCACACGGTTAGATTAGTTGCCTCTTGCCTGGCTCTGGCTGTGGCTGCTCACCTCAAGCCTCGCTTTTAATTTCATTCGGATCTGAGTAGTGAGCAGACAAATTTGGCGTGGTGCTCTGACGTCGCGGTTCTCGCGGCCTTTTTCAGCCTGTCACCTCGTTGGATTCAGCAACCGTCAGGTCCTCTGCTTCCTTTCCGTTCTGGCGTTCTGCGTAGCATAGGAGTTATCGCCAGCCTCGATTCCTTAACTCCTAACTGAACCCAGCCTGTCGTCGTACCTGCAACTTTTACGTACTCCGTCGGCGGCACGGCTCCTCCATGAATACGATGGGATCGCGGATGCCTTGGATAGGCTACTACAGGCAGGGGCAGGCACAGCTTTCGTGCAGTCGTGTTGCGATGTTGGCGAGATAGACATACCGGTCTCGTGTAATCGTCGTGTTGGCGAGATAAACTCGTACCGTTTCGGCCGCCGTTGGAGAACGTAAAGACTCTGTGGAAGTGTGGAGTGGTCGACAATAACATTCACGCCGACTCGCTGAGAGCCAGACAGAATTCGTGCCCAAATTGGCCGCGAATGTCAGCCCAACCCAAAAGACGCCCCCAATTGGCCGCGCAGCTTTCCTCGCCATCGTCGCTGAAGAATGAAGCCATCCCATTCCCGTCCCTCATCCTCGCCTCCTGCCGCGCTATCGTGCGTCAGGTAGCGCGGTTGTACAGATCACAAATTCACAACATTGTCCGACGTCCGGTTTTCCAAAAATACTGAATCATCAGTGCTGAAACAGTTGTCCGTGTTGTGTACTCCGGACTAAATAGCACTAGGAATTTGGGATACTACTCCCTCCGTCGCAAAAAGAATATTACTACGAGGTCTATGCTTCTAGGTGAACTTTGACCAAGTTTATATAAAAAATATTAACATTTATCTCTAACAAAGTTTATTTAAAAAATTTATTTCATAAGTAATTTAATGATACTTATTCTGTATCTAAAATTTTACTATCTTTTTATATAATTCTCATTGACCTCAACTGATCGGTTTCTTGATATGTGAGAATTGCATTTTTTGTTGGTGTGTGTCTGTTGGGGAGGGAGGGGGGCAGTACTTAGAGGGTGTTTAGGACTGCTCCACAAACTCTACCATGGAGCAGCTCAACAAAAAACTAGAGCTTGTGGAGCACCTCTTTTTTATGCTCTCACAACTCTACCATTTTTTCTCGAACAGAGCGCGTGGAGCTAAAATCATTTGGCTAAAAAAACGTGAAACAGAGCTAAAAAACGTGGAGCGGAGCAATCCCAAACCACCCCTTGCTAACATATGTTTCAAAACAATATGATTGATGACATTGATTTTTAATGTTTACATTTAGACTAACATTGTTTACAGAATGAGACAAGTATCCATGGATTTGTTATCAGAAGCGCTTTAACTTTAAGCACGTCTATATATTTTTAGCTATTTATACAGATGCTCACTTAAAACATCACCCAATAAACATCGAAATCCTTTCTGGAATGCAGGACTTTATTTTCTGTTTACCTATATAAAAATACACTGAATTTTTGTGAAGTCCTTGATTGGCCTGCTGGGCCCTAGGCCCTGGGCCCATACCACGGCAGGCAGCAGCTGGGCGAACAGGATAGCCTGCTAGTGCTGAGGCCGTGAGGCGCTAAAGGCCCGTTTCAGTCCAAAAAAAAAACAGAAAAGTCCGTTGCGCTTGCGCCTGTCAGTGTCAGGGGTGTCGCTCTGATGGCTCGCGCTGTGATACCTCCCGCACGTCTCTCACAGATCCTCCCCTAGCCAAGCCGGTTGCCATGTGCACATTATAAGGCACCGTGACCTCACAGACTTGCGACAGTAGGCAGTAGCGTGTGAACACCGTAACGGAGCTAGGCGGGCAGCTAGAAACCAGCGGTGGTGGTGGTGGGGCTTCGGACTTGGGAGCACACTAGTCAGGACGTCACCACGGCTGTAGAGCCCCGCTAGAAAAACGACCGATCGATCCACCGTTCCATCCGCCGCAGAGCACAACCTGTCCACCGTACAATCGCATCGCACTCCATTAGTCCATTCCATCCATAGGCAATTAGGCACAGGAAAAACGGGAGAGGAACGATAGCCTCCTCCGATCGTAGACAACGGCGAGTCGTCGTCGCGCGGGTACGTGCAGGCCGGCGTGCAGCAGCCCATACGTACGTCTTGGTGCAGGGTGATTCGGTCATATGCGATCGGGGTCAACAACTCCGGCCGCGCGCGGCCGGCCATGCACGGAGCAGAACTGGAATAATCACCCGTCCGTGAGTCCGTCGTCGTCGTTGCTGGCGACCAGCACTCGCGCCACGCCACACCGCACCACACGCGCGCTCAGTTTGGTCAGAATCCACCGCGTTCAAATTCGGATCGCCCGCCGACCCGGTCCGTGGCCGTTTCAACTTCCAACCAACCGGCCGGCGGCCGCACAGAGAGAAGATGCACGTCCGAGACAGAGCAACGACCGCCGCGCCCGACAGCCAACGAAAGCCGGATTGGCTGATGTCAGGCTAGCGACGCGCGTAGGCCGTGTTCCCTTCTGTTGACCATGGGCAAACAGCAGAGATGCATGGATCACGATCACGCGCCGGCCCGCAGGCGACAGCTGACAGATCGTCGTGCGCGCGCATCGGTCTCACTCTCACATTGCGGTGCGGCGTCCGGTACTACGAGTGACGAGCCGCGCGCGGTTGAGCAGCACCATCAGCAGCTGAGACTGAGGCCGAGGTGACGACGATGAAGCCGGCCGCACTCCCGGTAGAGACCAGCTTTTTGTTTCCACTGGCCCGCGCCCCGCGGGGGGTGCCACAGTAGTGCCACGAATCCTAGCTCATCATCGAGCTGTTTAGCCGATGGGACGACAATTACTTGACCCATGGACTACACCTACGTACCCTAAGCTGCCAGAAAATTCATTAATCCCCGAGCCAAAATCTGAGGCCGACCAAACCAAAGAAAGCTAAGGTGGTGTGTTCCGTCATTGACCTCACTGAACACGTGACGGGCCGGCCGGCCGACCAAAGTAATCGAGCTCTGTCCTTAGTCTTTACGACACCGGTAATTTATATGTATTCCTAGTCGTACAGCGCGAGTGCAGTTTGCTGGTTGGTCTTCAGTCCTCGATCTTCAGCTCTTCTCATGGATAGGCTCCGCTTCACATTCAGTTCGTCGATCTCATCCGGATGTTTTGTCTGTATGTACTAATATTCATTACTCGTGAATCAAGACGATAGACGACTATATACACTAGTAGTATATAGATATACTGCTAGCTCGTGTTCACACATATCTGCGATGAAAATGCTTCTTTCAGAGAAAATAATCTCCATGATAGTACTCAATATCGACGGATTTGTTTTATTCGCTCCATGCAGATGTTCCGATGGATAAACGCAGAGAGTCTGGAAAGTACAAGCAGAAAGAGAACAAGGGCAGATGCCGCGTTTAACATCCGTGAAATTCACTTGCAAGACGCTTGCTTGCATCTCGCATTAACATTGCCGCAACGTACCAAATAAAATATTGCCTGCAGCGTTATATATATGCCAATCAAAGTCATGAACATGACCACACTGTCATCTACGGTGCTGACATACAGTGCTAGTGATTATTTATCTTCTCAAAGCTGTGATCCATGGCGGGAGCATGCACACGTCCACCTCTGATGAGGCCGCTGGAACCATGGAGCTAACCCTATCCCTACGCGACAATAGCAACTCAAAACCACTTGGATGTTCACGCATGGCCTGCACTGCACATGTGGAGTAGGCAGGCCCGTCTTAAGGGGGAGGGCAGGCAGTGCGACGCCCAAGGGCCCATGACGCTAGGGGCCCATGAGTATACGTATATGTAGTACATGTCTTTGGCCTATACGGTCACGTCCAGTTCAGTCTGTGGCTCTGCGCGGCAAACCCTTCGTATTCGCAACTCCGCGTCATCGCGTGCGTGCTGTTGCACCGCGGCGGTTGTTCCGCTGCTCTCAAGTCCTGAAATCCCAATACCTGTAAGCTTCCCATGATCCCAGCAGGCGGCCACAACCCCAGCGGCGCTACAGTCCCTCCGTCCCTGTCCCTTCCCTGTGGTAAGTGATTATGGTTCTCGTTCATCAGTATTATTCAGTGTTTGTTTGATCTGATAACTTTAGTTTTTTTTGTAACCTTGCAATCCAATCAGGCATCAAGCGATAATGAAGCGAATAGTTGATCCATTAATTTAATTATTTATTAATTCATGAAGGCACATAGGGACATGCCATAGGCTGCAGGTAATTTGTTTTAAATTGAAGGCATTTCATATTACTACAATTTCACTGTTATTTTAGCTTCTTTGATGTACTGTCGTTTTTTTAAAGAACTAAATACAATTTACAAGTTAACTCTTATTAATATATTACTACACAGTTCAACCGTCATATTAAAACATTATTGCGGGACCCTTAGTGTTTTGCTTGCCCAAGGGCCCTGCAAATTGTTGAGACGGCCCTAGGGAGTAGGTGCATGGTACCGGCCGGCAAAAGTGGCCATCACGGTCGTCGCACCACGGGTGTGTATCCCGCGCCGTCACCGACAGTCGGTCAGTCGATCTGCATCTGCTCAGCTCACGCCTCACAGCCACAGCAGGAGACACACGGGTGTATATGACATTGTCACCGACGGTCGGTCCATCTGACAGCTCAGGAACAAAATTGTGTCTGTGCAACCTCATCCATCTCTAATGGATAGGTGGATATGTGATAAGACTCTCATAAAGCTTGAGCTTTACGTGGTGAGCTTGAGCTTTCCTGGCCTTGTTGGGCCTCCATGACCACCAGCGATGCAGCGACGGAACCTCATCGGCGTTCCATGTAGCCCATGTCTGTAAAGTGTAAATCACTTGATCGCCACCAATTGCACAATTGCCTTCATCTCCAGCAGGGTGGTCACTGCTGTGCTCAGTGCTCAGCCGTATGATTTCAGCTTGCACTTGGTTTCCGTTTTGTGACCCTTCCTTCAATTTGAAGCAGATGCGTTGGCACGGACCGCGGATCAATCAGGATCAGGATTTAGGAGAGGAGGACGTGGAGCGAGGCATTTCTGGTGGCCGCGCACACAGGGCACGCCCCGACGCCCGCCTCGCACCCGCGGCACAAGCACAGGTGCCGGCACGGCAGCAGCAGCACGCACGCATCCGCCGCGCCGCACCACCTGCACGCCCTCGTCCACCCGCCGCCCTGTTCCTGTTGCTGTTCCTGCTTCCACTCCTGTTGCTGTTCCTGCTTCCACTCGAAGCAGCATGACTGCGCGTCCTCGGCGGCGTCGCCCTCGCCACTGGACTGGCCCTCGCCAGCCCCTGCTCCGGCGCGTGGCGATTGCTTCTGCATGAGGTTGTCGAGCGCGGCGCGTAGGCCTGCCGCGACGCCCTCGTGGCTCCTGGCGATGTCCTGACATGCCTGTCTCTCTGCTTCGGTCTGCCGGAGCCTCTCGTCGAGCTCTGCGTTGCGCGCCAGCGCGCGCTCCAGGCCGGCCTCCGCCGCCCTCAGGCGCTGTGCCGCCGCGCGTTCCACCGCCGACAGCACGGTGCAGGCGTGCCGGCACCGCGCGTCCTGGAGCCCCGCCCGCAGCCGCTCAGTCTGCGCGCACGGACCAACCAAGAAAACGGCTTATGAGACCTCGGAACAACGAGCATCGACAGCCGCCGGCGATAGGAGTAGAACCGGTCGGCGCACCTCGATGCGGAGAAGCAGGTCGATCTCGACGTTGTGGCGGTAGAGGTGCGAGAGGAGGCCCTGCGACACCGGCGCGGCGCTGCTGGCCGGGCGCCCACTGGTGGACGCGGAGCCAGAGCAGAGCGCCCTGCTCTGCACGTCCACCGTGGGCGCCAACGCCTGTGGCACCGGGGGCAGCAGAGCGCGCTGGCCTTGCAGGTTCATGGTCACCCGCACGCGCTTCCTTGTGCCGTGGCAGCCTCTGTCGTGGCTGTTGCTGCCGTTGCAGGTGAGGTCGCTGCTGAGCACCGTGTTGCTGCCGCCAGCGGCGGTTGCGGGGTTGGTGACGAGGAACGCTGATGCGCTCGTGGTCGTGGCGTTGTCCAGCGCTGGCTAGCTGCGGAACAGGACGCACACGCGGGTGATGAAGATGAACCGCGGCGACTTTGCGGTGGTTTAAGCTAGTGTCGGACAAATTACAGTGCATATATATATATATATATATATATATATATATATATATATATATATATATATATATATATATATATATATATATATATATATATATATATATATATATATAAGAGGACGGATTCAGGAAGACGAACCTAATGGTGATGGCGCGGAGGTCATGTGGGAAGGCGTGGTACTGCACGTGCACGAGGCGGGGAGAGGATGGCGTTGGGCGGTGTCGTCGTACGCACTAGGCGCAACCACGCCGCGGCGGATCGGTCACGTAGTGAAGCTTGGGCGGTGGGAGTGGGACGACAAACCTAGCCGAGGGGGCACAAGGCTATATATGGCAGGGCGATGGATTTTAGCGGTCAGCTGGTGAGAAGACACGTCGGTGACTCGGCGCGGGGCGGGACCATGAACACCACTACGCTACGTCAGATGAAGGATGAATGGATCACACGGGCAGCGGGATGCTCCATTCCATTGCTGATGCGTTGAGGATGCCCAGCCTTTTCTGTTTCCTTTCTTTGTCCGTGCTTCAATAATTTGAATCGCTTACCATCCATATTCCATACCCGTCGGGGCTTAGCTTTGTGACGCAGCAATGGTGAAGAGACGTGGGATTCGGCATGAGCAGGGGCTGCCTGCACTTTGGCTATGCCTACTCGCATCGCATCGCATGTGGGGAGTGCTTTATACAGGATGTGTTTGGTTGTTTGGTTAATTTGTGGCCTAGCTAAAAATAGAGCCTAGCTAATATGGGGCTACCTCTTTCTAGCCAATTTGAGCTTGTTTGGTTGGGTTGCTGCAGTGACAAACCTAAGATTTCACCATAGAGTATGCCACACAAAAATTTTCTTATCCAATTTGGTGAAACTATATTCAAACGTGGTAAAACCAAATGCAAATAACATGATAAGCCTTAAATTCAGCATTAAGCTAGAAACTATGACATATTATGATATAAAGTAGTTCGAATCAAATACAAATAGTTTGAAATATAGTCATAAAAGGACTGAACCAATGACCATAAAATGAAAAATAAAAACAAAAATGAGGCTGACTGTAGTTATTTTTTAATGCACACAGAATAATCACGAGGAATAATCCGCAAGCACATGGATACCGTTGTACCTTTCACCCGGAGGTTTTAAATATCATATCTACAGGGAAACGTGTGAGACTAACTACGATCTAACTCAACAAAAGGACAATAATTGGGTTATGGGTTGTGATAACTAAGAGTAGCAACAAAGTTAGGATAAATAAGAGTGTAAAGAGGATAACTAATGGTCCTCTACTTTTGTCTTCTATATCCAACTAGGACGATGTCTCCTAAGCAATAAAATTGGTTTTTTTTCTCTACGAGCACCATTTGGCCTACCAATCCTATTAACAGGAGATAGATTACAAAAGACTCAATGCAGCTGTCACCTACGCGATCTACCACCTTCCAGCTAATAGGGGGCATTCATGATTAAACCTAAGTCTAAGCACCACGCCTACACTTAAGATTAATACTCTACTCCGTCCGAAACAGGAATAAAGCACTCAAAAGAATCGCAAACAAAATGGAACAATAAATATAAACAATAGTAAGTTTGGAATAGAAGTTGATTATCAGAGAAATCTCGAAGAACTTGAATCCGCTGAAGTACAAGCCGTAGAGGGAGCACCGACAGGCCAGCACCTCCTCCAAACTCTTTCCTCACTCTCTATCTCACTATTTCTATTCATAAGACTAGATCTTATGGAGGACTAATCTTCTCTTGATAGCTAGCTCTAGGAGATAGATCCATTCATGGGACCCCTCTCTTGATCCTAATGAGAGAATATGAATTAGGGTATTAGGATGCTCCAGGGAGGGGGGGTAGGGGTCTCCTTTTATAGCCCGGTGGGATGAACTTGAGTTCTTCGATCAAACCGATTTGACGTACGGCTTAGATGTATCCGAAGAGGCGGTGGAGGAAGTTTCCAGAAGTCGGAGGCAAACGGGCTCTGGGGGTGCCGCCCGACCCTAGGGGGTGCTGCCCGACACACTTTCGTGGCCTTTCGGGCCCATCTTCGTCGTGGTGTCTTCTAGTGTCTTCTAGAGTCTTCCCATGTATGTGTCGCGGTGGAATTTGATCCCGAACTCCGAATATAACAAATGATAGGTCCGTTTCAATCATCTCGACGAGCTCTTTGCAATGGTGCACTCCAATTCATCATTTGAGATACTTTTATTCTGTGAAAAATTGTAAATCCTACAAGACAAATGAGAGCACCAAAACTCGTGGAACTTGTTAGAATCAAATCCTACAACTATGCTTTGCAATTTATTTCATATCAAGTTATGCAATAATTGATGGGTATATTTGGTGTTTAATGACCATCAACACTGACCATAAAATGGAAAATAAAAACAAAAATGAGGCTGTATAGTTAATTTTTAAAAGGGACATAAAAAATGAAAATGAAAACAAAAATGAGGCTGACCATAAAATGGAAAATAAAAACAAAAAGGAGGCTATATAGTTAATTTTTAAACGGGACATAAAAAATGAAATTTAAAACAAAAATGAGGTTGCAAAGTATTGAACTAGCGACCATAAAATGGAAAGTAAAAACAAAAATGATGCTAATCATAAGATGGAATATATATATAAACAAAAATGAGGATGCATGGGATTGAACCAGCGACCTCTTGCTCAAAATTCAACATGCTTACCACTGGACTAACAAGATACATTAGTAGATTTGGTCGCAAATATTGTTTTATCTAAAACCGATAATACAATGTTAAGTACAAGGTTGCCCCACAGGTATGCCGTGGCCCACCTGACCTGGTTGAGCTAAGATGTTGTTTGGTTGGGTGCATTAGGTCCAGGCTAGCCCAGTGGAGCCAACCTGGGCTGTGTTTGGTTTGTTGGCCAACCTAGGGTCCATTCACCTTGTTCTAGAATCGGTAGCCTTACCACCGTGACCGTATGCCATAAAAGCCACCCACCCACCCACTCGTCTATTCTCACCTCATTCGCTCACCCTCTCAATCACCTCTCTCGTCTCCCACTCGCCGTCCTCTCAGCTTCCCTCTTCTTCCTCGGTGCTGTCACCGTCGAGGCACCCGAGCCACTAAGATGAGTGACCACCCCGCTGCCGAGGACTCCTTGGCCATGCGATTCGCTCTAGGCCAGTGCAATGGTGGCTCCGGTTGCGTCTGTTCCTTGCACTCAGCGTTCCGCTTCGTTCCCCAGCCACTGGGTCCCCATCGAGGAGCCGCTCGGCAAGGAGTGACGAAGGGGACTCCATCGGCTCGTTGGACAATAGCAGCAGCGAGTAGGTGGCCGCATCCGATGTATACCTCCGTTCCCCTTTCTTGTTCAACCCTAGATTTTTACTTCCACTGGCCAAAACACAATTTTTCATGTAATCTCCCATCGATTGATCTTTCGTACTACAATCTACAAATGAATAAAGGCCTAGATACACATTTCTGCTGGAATCAGGACTAAGATTTAGGGTTTCCCCTTTTTGCTTGTCTGTTGAATTTCATTGGTACCAAATTTAGGCCATTGATGAGTTAGAATCATCCTAGTGTATGGTAGAGTAGATTTGATCAGAAATAGCAGGTTACTTTTCCAGTGGTGACTAATTTCAGTTTTGTACCCTTATGTCTATAGGGCAACAGCGAAACCTCCATCCCTGATGCTGTCTATGAGCATGATTGGAGTGAAATGCACGTCGTCAGGATTAAGAAGTGTGAGCATGATCATCGCGCTATCATGAAAAATGCTGGGGGGAGGAAGAACACTAGCAGGCGCTTCTTGGGTTGCCCATTGGAGGTATTCAAAACACTTGTCCCTTTATTCTTGCAGTTCATATTTGAGTTCTTGCTGTCCTACTAATATCTTGTTGTGCTTTTCCTAGGAGGAGGGTGATCAATGCTAATTTGTGGAGTGGTAGTGTCGGTGTCCGGTCCCGTGGGGGTCCTAAACCGACGAGTGAGTGCTATGTGTCCCTAACCTGGATGGTGATGCAAGGAGAACACACGGGGGTTTATCCTGATTCGGGCAGAAGAAGGCCCTACGTCCAGCGAGGGGGGGGAGAGTTTTTGTATTTCCTTGCACCGAGGTGCTTGTGTAGGGGTTACAAGCTTGCGAGAGAGGGCGGTGAGCCCAAGTCTCAAAGAGAGAAAAAATAGTACAAAGATGATTGCTTGAGATGTTGATCTCTGTGTTGGGAGTCTTGGATTGCTGGTACATGGCTTTGAACTTGGGTCTTGCCTCCCTTCCCTTTGTAGGGTCCTGGCTTGCCCTTTTATAGGGTGAGAGGAGGCCAGGGCACCGGGGAGCCTTGAGGCGATGTTTTGTCGATCCCTGTAGAGGTGACTGTAGCGACGTGCCCTGGGAATGGCCGGCCATCCCTGGACACCATGGTGACGCTGGGGATGAGATGATGAAATGACCCAGAGCACCGTGCCATGCCGGCCTTCCCTCCCTGTTGAACTGTGCTGGGCGTCGAGGCCGGGTCGAGGTCGGACGGATAAGGCCGAATCCTCAAGATTGTGAAATACGGGCCTTGTCGTATCCTTCCTCGAGGGTGACTGACGATAAACAATGCACAGTAAGGTGTGTATAGTGACAGGTTTCACCTCCCATCACGGGATGGGCGGTAAAACAGTGAGGACTGACATCGGCATTGCTCCCACGTCGATCCTGGTTGCGGCCATGTCGGTAGGTGGTAGCAGGTGTTCGCATTAAATGCTCTGACTTTTATCTTGGGGTAGGTGAAGTGAGGGGGTCGAGCGCTCCGACCCTAGGTCACGCGAGTCGGTGTTTTTCTGGTGAGCGAACGAGCCTCATGCGAAACATTGCGCGGTCGAGGCGCCCTGTTGTGCGGGACGGGGCGCGGTTGAGGCGTTCCCATCGAGGGTGCCTCGTACGAGTCAGAGTCGAAGCGCGGTCAAGGCACTCCGTCGAGCTGGCCTCGTACGAGACGGACCCGGTATGCGGTTGAGGCGGGCTGCCTTTTGCTGTGGCTTAGTCGTTTTGTTTTTTATTATCATTGGATGTGGGTACCCCCATACTGTTGGTACCGACAGTAGCCCCCGAGCCTTTGGGTGAGTGTGTGATCACTCTCCCAGAGGCTTGTTTAGTTGATGAACTGGAGTCGTGGCGCCGTGGTTTTTTCCGGTGGGGGCGCGTGAGCGCACCCACCGGGTGTAGCCCCCGAGGCCTCGGTGGAGTGTTGAGACTCCTCCGAGGTCTTTTATGTGTTCTATTAGAGAATGGTTTCTAGTGGTGGCGGGATCCTTGCCTTTTTGTTTAGAGTTTGGTTTGTTGCGGTCGAGCCCCCGAGCCTCGTGCGCATGAGGTCGATCAGAGTCCCGGCCGTCTTTTGTCATTCGACCCTCGTGCTCCTCCTTTAGGAAGGAGGAGGAGGGGTGGGGAACGCCGTACTACCCCTATTTGGGCGAGTTCCGACGATCTCTGGCGAGCTACTAGCGGGGGATTTCGAGTGTGAGCCCATGCTCCAGTCGTTAGGAGTCGGCTAGTGGCCCAGAGGTGCTCTCAAGAATGCCAAGAAGTGGTCGTGTTGATCTCGATTCCCTGCGACAGGATTCGAGGGCTCGGTGCCTCCCTCGAGGGGATTCCTACGTCGACCTCCTCCTATAGCCTCGAATACATCTTGGGGTGCCTCGAGAGCGTGGCTCGAGCCCTGGCCATGTATGGGCGCATCCCTGATCGTTCCTAACTCTGTTGCTCGAGGGCAGCTGTCGAACCCAGGTCGAGGGCCAGCTTTCGCTCCCTCGGGACTTATGCCGGGCTCGGAGCCCGTTTACCAGGTATCTGGGAATATCCGTCCGTGGATCCTGCCCCGCCCGTTAGCCGGGTGCGTCTTTTTAGGAGAGAGAGGGCGAGATCAGCGCGGTAGTGGGCGACGTGGCGTACGGTTACGACATGGGGGACGGCCACGCGCCCAACTCCTGCGAGATTTGAGGAAACGGTTAGGTAAGAGCATTAAATGCGAGAAACCGCTCCTACCTTTTCACGCGGCCGTTGGGCTTCCGCCGGGGCTATAAAAACAAAGCCTAGGGGTCTGCCTCTCCTACTGGCCCCTTGCGTTCTTGCTCCCCTTGCCTTACACAGCTTTCTGTGCCCCTTGCGCCTTACGCCTTCATCCAGCGCCACCACCGTCGCACCCCCTCCGTCCACACAGCTTTTCCCGGCACCAATGGCAGGCAAGAGTCAGATCCTCCCTGCCGACGACTGGGCTGCCTCCTCGGTGACGGAGAGGAGGCTGGAGGAGCTGGTTGAGGATGGATTGCTGCGGCCGAGGACGAGCCGGTCGCGGCCGGAGTGGATTGCGCCGTCGCCCGACCACCGGGAGCCGGCACCCCCCGAGGGATACGTGGTTAGCTTCGTCTGCTTCCACGAGGAGGGGTTCGGCGTGCCGGCGACCACCTTCATGCGCGCACTCCTCCACTACTACCGGGTGGGGCTACACCATCTCGCCCCCAATGCCGTCGCACAGGCCGCCATCTTCGCGGCGGTCTGTGAGGCTACCTGGGGATGGAGCCATAGTGGAATCTGTGGCTTCATCTCTTCAAGGCGGAGCTCTTCACCAAGAAGGCGGGGGAGAAGGGGCTACGGTGCGCAGTTCAAGCGGGGAGCTGCGTTTTGCAGGTGAGGTCTGGTCGGGCTGATCTGTATATCCCGGCCCACCTCATCTCCTCGAACAGCGGCTGGCACGACGGCTGGTTCTGCCTCCGCAACGACGAGAGTCAGTTGCCGAGGTATACCGGCCGGGTGCTGGTCGCCCGAGAGGAGAATTGGTCCTACGGAGTCGCGGAGGCCGAGAAGCCACGTCTGGACCCGCTGCTGGTGGCACTGCAACAGATTCGCCTGCGAGGCTTGACGGTGGCGGCGGTGGCCATGGCATTCCACCGGCGCAGGGTGACGCCGTTGTGCCAGCGTCGGCTCCGCCTCGACCAGATGACACCGGAGGCGCCACTAGAGGGGAGCCAGATGTCGCACGAGTCCCTCACCCTCGAAGAGGTCCTCCGGCGAGTGCGCCGGATGGTGGGGAACTTCAAGACGGATGAGGTCGCAAGGTGCCCATGCGACCTACCCAGGGGTTCGAGCCTCTGGTAAGTGTTATTACCTAGCATGTTTGTCTGTTTCGTCTATTTTTGGATTTTTCTGATTTAGTCGAGGCCGATGCGTAGGATTTGTCTGCGGTGCGGGAGACATGGCCGCCAGTCCTAGAGGACCAGCCCGCCCGGGATGCTCGACACCAGCAGGCGTCCCAAAAGAAGCAGACAAAGGAGACTGCCAAGAAGCGGCAGATCCGCAAGGCCAAGGAGAAGGAGGCGCTGAAGAAGCTTCGGCGCCAGTAGGCCGTCGACGGGCTCCCCCTCGCGGAGTCTCCCTCTGAGATGGTCTCGGGGGAGGACGATGATGGCAGCGACGGAGACGATGACGATGCCCTGTCGCGGTACGACGTCGCGACCGGCCTGGCGGACCTCCCCGACATTCGTCCGCTCTTGGAGCCCATTGGGGGGGTCGTCCTCCCGGGCGTCAATGTCGGTCGAGGTGGTGGAGGAGATGGAGGAAGAGGCGGGCCCCTCGACGGGAGGGGCCGCCCCATCCCAGACCCCGTAGGAGGGGTCGACAGGGCCGCCCCCACCAGTCTAGGCCCCGCAGGCTCAGCCGGCGGCTGAAGCGGCAGTGCCGGTGCCGTCATCAGCGGCACCGCCGGCGGGCATGAGGACCCGAGGCCAGCTGGCCTCGGAGGCACAAAGGACCCGAGGTGGTCCTCCAGCCAAGGCCCCAATGAGCGCCCGGCCCGCCGGGGGGCCGGCTGCGAGACCGCCGCAGGCGGCGCCGGGGGGTTCAAATCGGCCAGGGTCGAGGCCCTTGGTGCCCCTTTCCGGGTAAGGATTCACGCTCCGCTTTGTCGCCTTTCATTGGTACCGTTTTTTGATGTTTCTTCTTGCTTCACAGGCTCAAGCGCAAGGCGGAGCTGATGGGGCCGACCCCCGCAAAGTCGCTCCGGGCGAGCGCCGTCATCATTAATCGGACGGCGGTGCACGACGCCGCCTAGATTGAGAGGCTTCAGGCCGCAAAGGAGCGCCTGAAGCAGCAAGAGGCGATGGCCCAGGCGGAGGCGGGTGTCTCGGCGGTCGCCGGTTCCGACCCCGCCGCACAAGGGTCGGGACCGCCAGAGGTGGCGGCGCCCAGCACGGGCGGGGCAGAGCCGGGGTCGTCGTCGACTGCCGAGGCTACCGTCGAGGCCGCAACGACCGAGGCATCCGTCCGCGACGCGGAGCGGGCATGTGCGGATGTAGTTATGGAGGAGGTCCTGCCGGCGGCGGGACAGGAGGCGGCGCAGCCGGGAGAGCCGCAGCCACAGCAAGACCCGCCGGCGGAGCCGGTGGCTACGGTGGAGGGTGGGGCCGTCGAGCCCCCGCCCGTGGTCCCAGAGGAAGAGGTACCGGTGGTCGAGGGGCCGGCCCCGGTAGAAGGGTCGACGCCAGCCATGGTCGACCTTACCCTCGACGACTCCCCCCTGGACAAGGGTAAGCAGGTGGTGGGAGTCGAGGGGGTCGAGGCCATGGACCAGGTTGGTCCCTCGGCGGCGGTAGATGGGGCCGAAGCTACGGGTCAGGCCGGTACTTCCGCGGAGCCGGAGAGCGCCCCGGCCGGCCTATCATCCGAGTGGCCGGACCTCGCCGCGCTGGCCCTAGTACGGGCGGAGGAGGAGATACCGCGCTAGGGGGGATCGTCCCTCGAGTTCAAGGACGCTTCCAACCCCGGCGCGGACCCTGTCTTCGCCCTGAACGACAGAGACGAGGTGCATCACTAGGAATACCTCGAGGGCCTCCGTCGACACATAGATCGATCGCTTTGTGTGGTGACGGAGGCCGTGTCACGAGACATGCGGGACGCCACAGAGGTATGTTTGGCTTATTGGTTCTTTTGCTGTCCTTTTGCTATCCTTTCGCCTCCTTTCTTTTGGTTCATAACCCCTTTGGTTTTCCCGAACCGTGATCAGGAGCTCAAGGAACGCTCCCACCGCAAGTCACTCTTCATTTGAAATGAGAGCGGCGTGTGGGCGGCGCTTGCCCGGCAACGGGCTTTGGTCGAGGAGGCCAACAAACGGCTTTCCGATCAGAGTGCCGAGATGGCCGAGCTGCGCGTTGCCTACGTGGCGGTCAAGGAGGAGGCGGTGCAGGCCTGGGCGGCCGAGGCCGTGGTGCGTGGAGACGCGACCAACGCCTGGGAGGAGGCAGCTAAGGCCCGCGAGGATCTCGTGCCCCTGTCCGCACGGGTGAAAGAGCTCGAGGAGGACGTCGCCCTGGTCAGCCGTCATCGTGACACCCTCAATGTCTAGATCGGGCAGGTAACCGCTCGGTTCGGTGCCCTGAAGGACGAGGTCGCGGCGCTGAGCGGAGCCGTTTAGGAGAAGGACGTGACTCTTCTGAACGCCCGCCAGGAGATCGAGATGTTGAGGGCGGCCGTTCGTGACAGGGACGACGCTCTCCAAGGGCTCGAGAGGACGTGCGGGGGGCTCCGTGACGAGATCGTGGGCTTGCAGACCCATACCGAAGGTAAGTATTAGTGTTACGGCCTTGGCGTCGAGGCCCCGTATTAGTGCTAATTCAGTTAATTGTGTTCCAGAGCTGGAGAGGGAGCAGCGGGTGGCCCAGGCGGCGGCCAATTCCTCCCAGAGCCTCCTCGAGGCCGAGACCCAGCGGACTCAGGTGCTCTAGGGCGCGATCACCTCCGTGTGTGACGGCCTAGGGGTCGAGCCCGACGCCGACACCGGGGAGGATGCCTCGTGGAACTCCTTCGTCCGCCGAATGGTGGCGCTGGGCCACCATGTCCGGGAAAGGATACGGGGCAGCCTCCACCACGGCGTGAAGAGAGCACTGGCCGTCGTTCGGTCTGGGTTCGTGTATGACATGGAGCTTGTTGTTGAAGGCTTCATCACTGACCCGGACCAGATGGATGAGGAGAATGAGGACGCCTGCTTGGATCTGATCGGAGCCGCCGAGGAGCCTGGAAGCTGCTTGGCCACACTTTTCGAAGTCGAGGTGGTTCCGCCTGCCGACGACGAGGGCCTGTGAGCCAAATCTGGGCACAAAGGCCCGTGTAATAAGTTAGTGTTTTTGAATTTTGGTCGTGGTGGCCTCGGAGGCTTTAAAAACTCAGAACATAAACCTTGCACTGGTTATTTAAGTTTTGCTCGAGCTTTTCTTTCCTTTATTGCTTGAATCATGTTTTTGCATGATTTACTTAGCACACCATCACGCCTTTGAGCGTAAGGGAGTGAGCGGAGCTACCGTAGCCTCGGAGGCATGAGTGATCTCGCGGCTCGACTGCCCTTGAACTCTAGGGTGTTTTTGCGGCCTCGCAGATCGTGTAAGAACCTGATTTAAGTGACGGGGGGTGTACTCCTTTTTAAAGTTATGAACCGCCATTAGGCCTACTTAGCGTGCGGTCACACCCCTAGGCGTGAGGGGTGAGTGGAGGTACCGTAGCCTCGGAGGCGTAAGTGATCTTGCGGCTCGAGAGCCCTTCTGAGCCTCAGGGTGCTCTCGCAGCGTTGTCGACCTAAGAGGTAGTTCTTCAACTTTGAAAAAGAGTACAAGTTTTTTCGGGAACTAGGGGTTCCCCCCTTGTAGCCCCCGAGGGAGGGTCAATTCTGGGAGAACATAGTTGATCCTTCCTCATTGTTTGTAAAACAAAAGTTTGAACATCGTTGTATTCTTTATTGATGATATTGAAAAGAAATTACAGAGCCTCGAGGCTTTTTAAGGGGAAAAGCGACATAGCTGTTCAATGTTCCAAGCGTTGGTGAGGATTTTGCCCTTCTCATTGGATAGCTTGTAGGTGCCTGGCTTTAGGACTTCTGCGACGATGTACGGGCCTTCCCACGGGGGCGTGAGCTTGTGCCATCCCTTGGTGTTCTAGTTCCGTCACAGTACTAGGTCACCGACGTTGAGGTCGCGCCTGCGGACGTGTCTGTCGTGGTAGCGTCGAAGACCTTGCTGGTACCTGGCAGAATGTAACAGAGCCACATCTCGGGCTTCCTCGAGCTGGTCGAGGGCGTCCTCTCTTGCGGCGTCGTTATTTCTTTTGTTGTAGGTTTTTAGCCTTGGGGACCCATATTCTATGTCAGTGGGGAGCATGGCCTCAGATCCGTAGACTAAGAAGAACAGAGTGAACCCCGTGGCTCGACTCGGTGTTGTTCTTAGGCTCCATAGGACCGAGGGGAGCTCGGCAGCCCATCTCTTCCCATGTTTGTTTAGTTTGTCAAAGATTCTGGGTTTCAGGCCTTGTAGGACCATGCCGTTGGCACGTTCCAATTGGCCATTTGTTTTTGGAAGAGCCACGGCTGACCAGAGCACACGGATGTGGTGGTTGTCGTAGAAATCCAGAAACTTTTTACCAGTAAACTGGGTGCCATTGTCCGCTATGATATAGTTGGGAACCCCAAAGCGGTGGATGATGTCGGTGAAAAAGAGCACAGCTTGCTCGGACCTGATGCTGGTGATAGGGCGAGCCTCGATCCACTTGGAGAATTTGTCGATGGCAACGAGCAAGTGGGTGAAGCCACCGGTTGTCCTTTTGAAAGGTCCGACAAGGTCGAGCCCCCAAACGGCAAACGACCACGTGATGGGAATGGTTTGCAGGGCATGTGCTGGAAGATGCGTCTGTCTCACATAGTACTGGCAACCTTTACAGGAGCGTACTAGCTTGACAGCATCGGAGACCGCGGTCGGCCAATAGAAACCTTGTCGGAAAGCATTTCCAACAAGGGTTCGAGGCGCTGCGTGGTGACCGCAAGCCCCCGAGTGTAGATCGTCGAGCAGGTCTCTCCCTTCTTCATTTGTGATGCAACGTTGGAGGACGCCAGTAGGGCTGCGACGGTACAGCTCCCTATTGTCGCCAAACACCACAAAGGTTTTGGCCCGGTGAGCGATCCATCGAGCCTCGGTCCTATCCGAGGGGAGGTCTCCTCGGATGAGACGGTCGAGGTACGGAATGCGCTAGTCAGGCTCGGGGTCAGATGTTGGGGTCGAGCCTTCCACCTACATGGCCTTAGCCCCGGTCGAGGGGGCTTCTGTCACAGGTGGAGGGTCGAGTGACGGCACGTCGACCCTTCCTTCCGACCCGAGGTCGACGGATGGCTGCTGGAGATCTTTTGCGAAAACGTCTGGTGGAACCGTAGTTCGATTGGACGCGATTTTCGCCAGTTCATCGGCGGCCTCATTATACCTGCGTGCGATGTGGTTGAGCTCGAGGCCGTGAAACTTGTTCTCAAGGCGCCGCACTTCTTCGCAGTAGGCTTCCATCTTGGGATCACGGCAGCTTGAGTTTTTCATGACCTGGTCGATCACGAGCTGGGAGTTGCCTCGAACGTCAAGGAGTCAGACCCCGAGTTCGATGGCAATTCTCAGACCCGTGACGAGCGCCTCGTATTCGGCGACGTTATTCGACATAGGAAAATGAAGCCGGATGACGTAGCACATGTGAACCCCGAGGGGCGAGATGAAGAGCAAACCCGCGCCTGCTCCTGTTTTCATCAACGACCCATCAAAGTACATGGTCCACAGTTCAGCTTGGAGCTGTACAGGGGGAAGTTGAGTGTCGGTCCATTCTGCCAGGAAATCTGCTAACACCTGCGATTTAATGGCTTTGCGCGGCGCATAAGATAGGGTCTCTCCCATGAGCTCGACTGCCCACTTGGCAATTCTACCCGAGGCTTCTCGGTTGTGGGCTATCTCTCCCAAGGGGAAAGAAGAAACCACAGTTACCGGGTGACCCTCGAAGTAGTGACGGAGTTTGCGTCGTGTCAGAACGATGGCATATAGCAGCTTTTGGATTTGCGGGTACCGTACCATGATTTCTGAGAGAACCTCGCTAACGAAATAGACCGGCCTCTGGACGAGCAAGGTATGTGCTTCCTAAGCCCTCTCGACAACAAAGACCGCGCTGACCACTTGTGTTGTCGTGGCGACATAAAGTAGGAGCGGTTCTCCTGGGGTCGGAGGGACGAGGATCGGTGAATTGGAGAGTGTAGCTTTGAGCTTTGCAAGAGCTTCTTCGGCCTCGAGGGTCTAGGAAAAGTGCTATGATTTCTTCAGGAGGTGGAACAGAGGGAGCGCTTTCTCGCCGAGGCGCGAAATGAAACGGCTGAGTGCCACCAAGCAGCCCGTGATCCTCTGTACGCCCTTCAGGTCTCGGATGGGGCCCATCTTGGTTATCGCGGTGATTTTTTCTGGGTTGGCCTCGATGCCACGCTTAGACATGATGAACCCCAAAAGCATACCTCGAGGAACGCCAAAGACACATTTCTTAGGATTGAGCTTGATGTTTTTTGCCCGGAGGCATTTGAACGCAACGTCAAGTTCGTTTACCAAATCGTCGGCTTGTTTGGTCTTGACAACGATGTCATCGACGTAAGCCTCGACGGTTGGTCTGATGTGTTCCCCAAAAACGTGTTGCATGCATCGCTGGTACATAGCCCCTGTGTTTCGGAGACCGAAGGGCATCGTAACGTAGCAATACATGCCGAATGGGGTAATGAATGAAGGCGCCGCCCTGTTTCACCGGGCAGGCTTGGGATGAACCGAGGCCTCTCTCTCCTGTTGGGAGGGCTCGACGAGCCGCTCCGAGGCTGGCTCGCGTCGCCTCGAGGCAGAGCTCTCGGCCTGCTGCATGGCAGCGGTCTCGAGGAGCTCTCGGATTTCATCTCGAGCCCGACGGGCGTCGAGGTTTGATGGCTCGGGCATGTTGCGGAGGAGCATGGTGGCAGTGACGACGTTCTGGCTGGCTCGAGCAAAAACCGGGGGGTCGACCGCTCGGTCCTCGTCGATGCGACGGTTGACGTCGCGAGTTCTCTCACGAGCTCTCCCGCCAAGTGCGTGTGCCGCACGCTCACGCTCAAGGGTTTGTTGGAGTAGGTGCAGATTTTCTCGTTCCTCGTCGAGCCTGTCCTGCAACTTGTGAATTTGCTCGAGCTGCATTCCTTGATCCGCAAGGAATTGAGCCTCGTCTCGCTCGGCAGGGAGTTCGACATGAGGTGGCGTGTGCCTTCCTTCAACCGGCTCCTCGTCCTCTGATTCCGACGTGCTGGCTTTGTCGATGTTGAAGCACTCGCGGGTCGGATCGTAGGTGTCGTCAGCCGAGTCGGAGTCAGGGGCGCCGAAGTAGTAATATGATGGGGGAATGTGAGACCGTTGCAAATCACTTCCGTGGTTGCAACGTTGAGAAGCAATCACACGGGGCTCTGTTTCTGGGGTCTCCGTAGAGTCTAGATACTCAGAAGCCGGCGTGGATGCAACAAGGTCCAGAGTGGAGCGTAGATGGTGCCCGGGGAGTTCCTCGTAAGCACTCATGTTAGTGCTCACAGAGGAAGCGTACGCCCGGGCAACCGGGTCTAGCCCAAACGGGAACGTTGATGGAGATATCGTTGCGCGCGTTGAAGTGGCTGGGTCGGGTAGCGGCGGTGTCCCATCGGACGGGGGAGCGGCGGAATTCTCCGTCGGCATCTTACCCTCAGCCAAGCTCATCCTACACAGACCCTCAACGAGGAAATCTAGGTTGGCGTCTGGCTGAGAGGCGCCGGATCGGAGAATCCCACCACCCTCCGTGAGGTGAAGACGGCGGTTGCACCGGGCTCGCCGTCGTCTGGCGACTCGTGCCTGTCGAGAGCGATGATACCGGCGCAGTGCTCCCCTAGGCTAGGAGAGCTCGTAATCCTCGTCGGTCGGGTGCCTGGGCGGGAGGAGGACCATATCGTAGCCATGGCCAAGCGACATGAACTCCAAACTCCCGAACTAGATCACCGTGGTCAACGGGAGTGGACATTCAGGGTCAGCCATCCAGGAAAGAATGGCGAGAAAGCGATGTTGGCACGCAGCGTTCCCCTACCTAGCGCGCCAACTGTCGGTGTCCGGTCCTGTGGGGGTCCTAAACCAACGAGTGAGTGCTTCGTGTCCCTAACCTGGATGGTGATGCAAGGAGAACACACGGGGGTTTATCCTGGTTCGGGCAGAAGAAGGCCCTACGTCCAGCGGGGGGGGAGAGTTTTTGTATTTCCTTGCACCGAGGTGCGTGTGTAGGGGTTACAAGCTTGTGAGAGAGGGCGGTGATCCCAAGTCTCAAAGAGAGAAAAAAGAGTACAAAGATGATTGCTTGAGATGTTGATCTCTGTGTTGGGAGTCTTGGATTGCTGGTACTTGGCTTTGAACTTGGGTCTTGCCTCCCTTCCCTTTGTAGGGTCCTGGCCTACCCTTTTATAGGGTGAGAGGAGGCCGGGGCACCGGGGAGCCTTGAGGCGATGTTTTGTCGATCCCTGTAGAGGTGACTGTAGCGACGTGCCCTGGGAATGACCGGCCATCCCTGGACACCATGGTGATGCCGGGGATGAGACGGTGAAATGACCCGGAGCACCGTGCCATGCCAGCCTTCCCTCCCTGTTGAACTGTGCTGGGCGTCGAGGCTGGGTCGAGGCCGGGTCGAGGTCGGACAGATAAGGCCGAATCCCCGAGATTGCGGAATACGGGCCTTGTCGTATCCTTCCTCGAGGGTGACTGACGATAAACAGTGCACGGTAAGGTGTGTATAGTGACAGGTTTCACCTCCCATGACGGGATGGGCGGTAAAACAGTGAGGACTGACATCGGCATTGCTCCCACGTCGATCCTGGTTGCGGCCATGTCGGTAGGTGGTAGCAGGGGTTCACATTAAATGCTCTGACTTTTGTCTCGGGGTAGGTGATGTGAGGGGGTCGAGCGCTCCGTCCTTGGGTCATGCGAGTCGGAGTTTTTCTGGTGGGTGAACGAGCCTCGTGCGAAACAGAGCGCGGTCGAGGCGCCCTGTTGTGCGGGACGGGGCGCGGTCGAGGTGTTCCCATCGAGGGTGCCTCATACGAGTCGGAGCTAGAGCGCAGTCGAGGCACTCCATCGAGCTGGCCTCATACGAGACGGACCCCGTATGCGGTTGAGGCGGGCTGCCTTTTGCTATGGCTTAGTCGTTTTGTTTTTTATTATCGTTGGATGTGGGTACCCCCATACTATTGGTACCGACAGGTAGGATGAACCATGGCCGGAAAGGGTGTAGTAGAGCCTCAAGCAGCTGTGGAAGGAGTTGAAGGTTACCAGGCGCTGTGAAGCAAGGGAAAATGAAGCTTTGCATGACGCCCTGGAGAGCAGTGACACTGCAACGCTGGCTAGAGTTGCATTGCAGGAGAAAGTGAATCGCACCAAACGTGTGGCTCAGCGCATCTGTGGCACCTACAAGAGGAAGGCTGCCATTGTTGTGATCGACAAGACCAAGGTGACAAAAAATACCTGATCTACTGCCTGCTTGGAGTGATCGTCTTCCTGGTGGTTGCTATCGTATTCAAGGCCAAGTGATGGACAGGACCTGGACATGGTAATGGAGTTCAATTATTTTGTTGATGGACCAAGTGTCATGGTGTCAGGCAGTCTTAGGTAGTTTCAGTAGTGTAGTAAGGTTACCAGTGGTATGGTGAACTAGATGGATGTTTGGTGTTAGGTCCTCGATTGAACTTGGTTTGCCAGAAATTGGCATCTTTTTATTGTGCTCATTTCAGTTTGTGGCAACTGAATGATGCACCTCCTGCTATTGTGCCCAATGTTCAGTCATTGGTGCACGTTTCATGTAAATATTGCAGTCTTATGACATGGAACTGAAATGCTAAGTTCTGAATGCTTATTATTCCTAATGCTTGGAGTGGTTCTGGATTGCATTGTTAGTCTTAGCGTACAACTTGGTCTTACAATTACACTTGTCTGTTTGTTGAATGATTCAACATAGAACTTGGTCTTCTTATTACACTTGCACAAAATAGCAGTGTACAAACTACTTCAACCTACAGACTTTAACCCATTTAGTACGCCACTTGCGCAGGTGATTGTACACTTGTGTCCCAGTCACTGGTTGCTGAACGAAGGCTTGCAAATCCTTGGCAACAGCGTTGACATGAAAATCTTTGAACCCCTTGTTAGTCCTCACATCTTCTGCCACTAGATTTGAGAATTTCTCCAGCACATGGGCAGACATTAGTGGTGTCCAATTCAGACGAGGTGGTGCACTATTGCCTTGTTGTGCAGTAAGGACCTCTTACACTTCTTGCACTAGCCATAGCTAACACAAATATAAAATAGTACATCCAATAAAACAGTAAAGGATACACAAACGAAATCAGAATTATGGCATGAGAATTAAAGGTTTGCATCATTGTTGATATTACAGACCAAATACCAAATGACAAAGGTAGCAAGCATTGTTCAGATTACAGACCAAATAGCAAATGACAAAGGTTGCAAGCATTGTTCAGATTACAGACCAAATAGCAAATGGTAAAAGTAGCAAAGATAGTTTAGATTACAAAGGCATCATTGCCTTAGGGAATGGTCTCAATTCAACATATTTTTTGGCACATTAGGTCTACAAGCCATACTGCTGACTGAACATCTACTAATTTGCCCTACTCCTAGTCTGCCACATCTGTTAGGCCCAGACATCTCTCTTGACAGCCCAAGCATTGTTGTCAATGACATTGTCATAGGGTTCAACCTGATTTGTTGGATTGGCCTACCATTCAGACTCAAGTGGGACAACTTCATCTTGACCAAACCTAAGTATCCAGTTATGGAGGATACAACAGACTAATACCAGCTTCACTTGGGTTTTATATGGATGGAAAGGTTTGTTGTATAATATCCTGAACCTATTCTTCGGTGCTCCAAACACTACAAAATGACACCCCTTTTGCAACGCATATATGTGTTGCTAAAAGTCCATATATACGTTGGTGGGGTCTATACCAACGCATTTATTATGCGTTGCCAGAAATGGCGTTGCAAGGGTTTGCTGCAACACTTATATATGCGTTGGTAACACCTTCAAATAACCGTTGCAAGTTTGCAATGGATATTATTGGGATATGGCAACACTTATATGCGTTTGTACAAATCATGGACGAAGGACTGCTATAGCTTGTAGCAACATGTAGATTTGGATTGCAGCAACACTTATATGTGTAGCTAAGAAAAAAACACAATAAACAATATTGGAAATTAATTTAATTTGGGACCAAATAAAGAGATCATGCACGTCTAATTTAATTGGGAAATTAAAGACTATTTCACACATGAGAAATAGCAACTGCAAGCCATATATTAAAAGCAATATTTGCATTACAATAAGGTATCATCCACGTAATCCACGGAATATTTTTTTGTTCAGAATACATATTCATATCAAAATAAAATATAAAACACAAAGAAGTCCTATAGGATGCCAGCAACTGTCCAACCCTCTGTTCTCACATTTAGTCTTTCATCCATTTATCTTCTCGAGCTGCAATGAAAATTGGATTATGTTAATGTGACATTTGGGATAAATTTAAAATTGTATGGGGCAACAGGATAACACCGTGCAAATGTTGAAGGCCATGCTAGAATCTTCGGTTAACACTGTACCAATGTTGAAGGCCACACTATAGAATCTCCAGCGACATCTCCAATAACCTTGTAATTCTTGTATGGTCGGACCAATGGTTCATCTTGTGCCAATGCAATACTAACATACACCATTAAAAATTCTTTGCCTAGCTGAACACCCCTAATTTTCTGTGTTGGATCACAACTTAATACTCTACCAAAGGCAACATCCTTGTTTTGATTTCTCAAGCTCTTTAAGAATACTTTTGTGCCAATCTAGTTCACATATAAAATTTTGTGAATAAATAAGAACACAATGGAAACAAAGTACAAACATTAATTAGATACTCATACCTTCAATGAATTGGCAGCCGGTGAATTTTTTGTACCATACTGATATTTCTGCAAAATTATATTATGTGGAATATTAGTTTGTGGTTACACGAATTGTTAGGAAATAGAAATTCTTTTTGGAAGATGTGTCTTATACATTAGCAAGTACAGCCACACTAGCTCCCATTGACATCGTCTTATTCTGGAGCAGATAAAAAGTCATAGCAGGTTAGCTAAATAATTTGAAATTTGCATATAACATCAATATATTGCTAAGAGATTAATTACCTAGAAATAAGATGCTTCATGATTTAAGCAATTGGAAGATATTTCATGGTCTACAGTCTGCAATATATGCTAGTTTGATTGCAACACTCTGGTCACCAATTTGATAAAATTCGTATAACAAAATAAATGACACTGATCACCTGTTTTTGCCCAATCTTATATCATTTTGGATTGATTTGACATATAATAAAATCATAAGTAGTAGTCAATCTCTGTAAAGTATGGGCTGCTAGAAATAAGTATATGATTTTTTTCTCGAACAGAGATGAGTATATGAATTAACCTTCTTTGCAGCAGAAACTTTATTGGCTTGCACTATTTTTTCATAGTGGGCATTATCTTCCTTGCTCTATAGTTAGATACAACAAACAATCACAATAGGAGACTTTCAGTACTATGGAATGGTAAGAAAATAAAAATTGAACTATTGTACCATAAATCTAGTATAAATGAATTTGCATGTTATATGATGTCAAGATGTACTAAATCTCTTTGTTCTAGAATGACACATGAGTCAGGAGATTTTAAAGCAATAAATGTAGCATCGTTATCTACAAATACAAACACAATGAATTGCTCTGCATCCATGTTAAGTTATGTGCACTAACCTTATCTTTAGTAGAATAATATTTGTAGTGTGGCTGCTCAACATTAGTAGTTTGCTCCCTTTGTAATGGAAAAGAATAACTAAATTTTTTTACACAAATCTAGTTGGAAAATCATGCACATTGAATCATGAGTTTTTTTTCTAAGTAATCAATCAGGTCAACAAGACAAGCACAACATGAAGTAAACACTAATGACTAAACTTCAAACAAGGATTGCAGAAACTTGTCTAAAATAAAATATACAGCTGGTGCTTTATGAATACCTGTAAGCTAATATTTATTGTGGCTAGGGTATAGTCCAGATTTGTGGTTTCATATGAGTGCTCAGCCACCTTCTTTTACAGAGAAACTAAAAGAATCTTTAACCAAAATACCTTACAATGATTGATCACTGAAAAAATAACTTCCTTACCTGTTTATTTGAGCTAAGAACATCTATTTTTCTCTGTCTCTGCAAGCGCAAGGCACACGTCACAGTTAAATGATAGCATAAAATTCTAGTTGAAATGACAACCATTACTAGCTTTCCAGTGCCAAACATAGTAAAAAGCTCTCATCCATATTAGTGTGCATACCTTCTCTACAGGACTAAGGTATTTGTAATGTGGCTGCAGACCATCATCATTCACATTGTCAGCTTGCCCATTCTACAGTGGACTAAAACAAATAAATCTTTGTCATAAATCTGGTATGCAAAATCCAATTCAGTTGTACCATTGTATCATTCAGTGGTCCATCTAGGCTGGAATCTTAATTTTGAGGGTCACTATATACTCGTTGTCCATCCATGCTGGAATCTTGATTTTGAGGGTCACTATATACTCGTTGTTGATAGATAAATAACTACAAATTAGAACCCGCTATTAAAAAAAAGAAATTGACAGTAGATTGTTTTCTTGTAATTTTTTCAGAGGGGTACGTACTTTTCTTTTCGTATATGGCACATCATCACAATAGCCATCTTTAGGTGCATAGACAGGATCATCTAATCATCCCTGTGTCAAGGAATCAGAAGTTTAGTGTAGGAAATGCTTAAAATTGGTTTTTTTTAAAAAAAAATACCTGTTGGATATGTTTTTGCTCCAAGGTTCTTGTCTTCTGTTGCAGCTGTAGTATAGTGGCATCTTGATTCTGGACACGCTGCCCAAGCTTCTCCATTTCAAGTCTCAAAGATACTACGTCTTCACTTGATGTTTCATCCAGTGAAATCAAATTTACATTCTTAAGGCGCTGTCAAACACTTGATTAGGATTTGGAACAAGTCCCAAGCCATGCACATGGCCAGACTTTTCTTCTCCTAATATTTTACTAAGTGCATCTCCTTTTCATGCAACCTTTCCTTGACTAGTCTCCGCTAAACCTAGCTGCTGCACTATAAGTTCCTTTAAATCCCCCTAAGCATAGCACCAATATGAATTAAAATGAATTAAACTAACATGAAAAATTAGTGATGTGAACAATCAAAGCCGAAGCATTCACAAATAGTGTACCACATGTGCATTTGTGTTCTTCTCACTTTTGGTCTGGTGTGTATGGATATACAAAACAGCCCTGTGAGCGTATTTCTTTTCAGGATCCTTTTCCCTCTGTGAACATGAAAATAGATATAAAGAACTTGATATTCACTACCATATAGATGCAACAAGAGTACATAGTTCGAGTTGCAAAAGAATTTACCAACTCCTCTCTGATTCGAGCAAAACTCTTTGTTCCAGCTGTATGTGTTGACTTCTTCTTTGTACAATTTACTCTATTTTTATTACTTATATCCTATCATATCATGATGAAATAGAGAAAAATCATTTAAGTTCCGTAAATGGTTATAAAATCTACTGGGCATGGAAAACACATAAATATAAATCTAAAAATATCCATGTACATGTGCTTTTTGTGTTGTCCAATTATCAACCAGCGCAATCCACTGATCATCAATTATGCCATTAGGAACATTACTATGGTTAGCTTTTGTGCTCTTATGCTCGTCAAAATATCTTGATTTCAGATTAGACTTGTGTTGCCTCCATCTCTCTCCAATGGTTCGGAGTATCCATTTTTCCATGCGAGAAGGGTACAAGAATCTCATCTATATATATACCAATAACAAAAGACATAAGTAAAAAATGAAAGTAAAGTATCTAAAGTTGCCAACAAGGTTATACGATGTCTAGCTGAACTACATACCTTCACTTGCTTAAGTATATCCTTCTTATTTTTTTGTTCATCGGTGTTTTTTTCTTTCTTTCCTATTAGAAGTCTCCAATCCTTGTAGCTCAAGGTACACAAGCAACCATTCCTAGCCACCATGCCCAGAAATTTTCCTAGAAATCCAGCCTCTACTCCAATTGGTTGATCCAACACATTGCATCTAACCACGATTCTATGACCTTTTGGAAGGTTCCAAATATCTTTCAATTTTGTCTTTCCACGCTTTACTCTGTCCTCAGTTTCATCTATGCAGTGCTACAATGCACAAAATATTCAATGATAAACACTTTCACAGATAACACATTCTGGTAGTAAGAAAAAAATTAAGGTAGGTTAGTAGGTACCATGGAGATTAACCTCAATTTCACCATCACTATCGATCTGATCTCCTCTAGCACTTGAATGAAGTTCAGATGCCTCAGTATTTTGTCCATGCCTCTCTTGTGCAATATGCTCTTCTGACAAATATTCATCATGGCTCTGAATTATCTGTTTTCTTCTACCCTTTGCCATAGCCACTGCGCAACATGAATTAGAGTAAAACATTCTGAATTTTACAGCAAACAAAATCATAAAATATTACAGTGATTATTTGAAGTATGATATTACATTTTATCTCGACATCAGATCAAATAAAAGGAGCATGCTATGAGATCCCAAATAGTATAGTATAGATCAAACCATGATACTTCACTCTGGTCTGAAATTTTTTGACTTTGCTTAAAACTAATATTTTTAGTACAGAACACTAGTACAGAACAGAAGACCCTACGGCTGAACACTAGATACGGATAACCTGTTCCAACATTTCACATGTGTTGCTGCTACATTACTAGCAACATGTAAATTAAATGTTGGTGGGTATCCGTTGCTAAATAGGGGTTTGTCTAGTAGTGAAATGCCCTTTCAACTGTAACCCTCAAGGAAGAATGTCTCAGGTTGAAGAGCTCTCTTGGATTATGTGGGCTTCTAACACCATACTCCCTAAGGTGGTATCTTGTGCCTTTGTAGGGTGGAAGGAACCCAGGCCTAATAGCATACCCGACATCTACAAAAAAGAACTTTTCTAGACATAATGAAAGAGAAGAAAAATTAGAACTGTGAACAAGGACCTAAAGGACTATGGCTGATAGATTAAGCCAGATGGTTATACCTAGTGGAACCCTAGGTCCATCATCCCTTTCCAAGGCATCAGCCAGAATACGAGCATCATGAGCAGATCCTTCCTAACCCGCTATTGACGGTAGTTATCGTTCATCACAAACCATCAATTTAACTCGAAGAAATGCTTGAAATGGATCACCAATAGAAATTTAGGGGTTTAAACTGATAATTACCACAAGTTTTGGTGAATCTATATTTTCAGCAAGGTTATTCCAGAAAATAGGAAAGGAGGATTGTTGACGGTCCTTAAGTACCAAATATAGTTATCAAATAAATAAAGAAAAGGATCCAAATGCAACCAACACCTAGACTTAGGGTTTTATCTGACAGAATTCCACGAGTTTTGGTGTTTGTCTGTTTCTGCAGGGGTTATCAGAAAATACAGAGGAAAGGCCCACACGTCGGGTTTACATAGAGATAATAACGTGTTCACCGATTTTCTATCATCTAGAAGACTCCAGAAGCCACGAGATCGAACGGGAGGCCGAACGGGCCCGGAGGCAGGGCGCCCGCCCTGCTCCCTAGGGCGCCCGCCCTGGCCTGAGAGCCAATCAGGCTCCGTCTCGCGGATTATGCTCCATCGACCTAAGGGATCAAGGAAAACCGTGCGATTAATGTCGGTTTGATCCGATGGCCCACGTTCACTTGAGGGGGCTATATAAGCAGGACCCCTGGCCCCTGGAGGAGGCACTCCCTCATTCTCAATTCCTCAAACCCTAATCTCAGGAGGAGAGTCTCTGATCAAGCCCTAGAGCCACCACATCAACTAGATCTCTAGTATAGCATAGCTACATAGGATTAGAACTAGAAGGAGTCAATCTTCGATTGGTTTTCGGATCTGTCAAGAGGATTCTTGGTAATTCCTTTACTGTTCTTCATTGTTCATCTTTGTTCTTCAATATTATGAATACAACTTTGTTCTATTTCAATATATTGATTATGACTATGCTCTACTTGTTTATGTTTGCGATTATATTGTTCTTAGTTTATCGTAGTTATACGCTTGGCTTAGTTAGATTGGAATTATATACATGTTTAGGATCGTATAGCGTTTATCCATCGGATCCATGGGTAAATGATAAATATTGTGCAGGCGTGGTGCTTAGACCATATTTATCTGCGATTGCACCTTATATGCCGGATCGTGGGGTGGTCCGCGATGGTGACAGCTTCGTTGGTTCTTATATAGTCCCCCTCCCGTGTGTAAGACAGGCAGAGCAACATTATTACGGGGGAGTGATTGCTATGTTTCTCATCTTCCTTGATAATATCACTATGCATGGGCGTAGTCCTTTCTCGCAATGATTGCCAAGTGTACTTGCACTAACTATGATATGCTAGACTTTATAGTTAAGAATAACTTAGGAAATATCCTTGTAGTTCGTCATAATACCATGCTAATGACTTGCTAGAATATCTGTTGAGGTGCTTATCATTATTATATGTGGCTAGCTGATCAGATTAATTATCTTTGTCACCATTCATACTTTATCTATATTTTATGTGACACTTACCCCTGTATGCAAGAGATAGATGAATGCTCTCACTTATACATGCAATGATTGATACTCATTCCTATATTCCATTCCATAATCAACATTGATGTTAGTAATCCCTTCCCAGTGGTAAAAATATAAATAACGATACCTGGAATACTTCGCGGTTAAAATGCTACATCGGTATTAATCTGTGCGCTTGCAGATCTTATTTATTATTTATTTAGAAGAGCAGTTGCATATTTCAATACCGCGTCTCTCATGTCATGCTGGGGATGACAACTTGGCTTAAGTGGCATGAGGGATAGGTTCGGCATTTTTGGCGCCGTTATCAGAATTAGAAAACTAAGTCTACTTTTGGTAATGACGTTAAGAATGCCCAACAAGGATCAAAACGTGAAAAAGAACCAAACTTAACCGCGACAAAAACTACTCCAGAAGGTTTCAGATGACACCAGAAGACACCACGCCTTGGCGGACCCCAAGAGGTTGCCAGGTAGGGCCGCCCGGCCCACCATGGTGCCACCCGGTCCCCCACGGTGGCCCCTGCCTATCAGCTTCTAGAAGTTTCATCCATCGCCTCCTAGGGTTGCATCTATACCGTCCTTCAAGTCAATTTGATTCAAGGGCTCACGTTGCACCCCTAGAGCTATAAAACCAGACCCTGACCCCTCTAGCTAGGGAGACATCTATATTTGCCATAAGTCAAGATTAGACCATAAATTAGGGTTTCCAGAGATTAGAGAGAGCTCTAGTTCTTCAAGTTCTTAGTATAAGCTTTCTAGCAAGGTTCAAGTAGAGTTTGGGCTACTGCTCAGGATTTTGGATCTACCATCCGGAGACTGGTATTAGCCATTGTATCTCTTTATTTATGACTTTGTGCTACTTTAATATTATGTTGCTATTTATTATGTTCCTAGTTTGCTCTAGTTTATTGCTTGAGATAGTTATGATTAACGATGAATATATGCATATGTTCGTAGAGCGCTTAATTCAAAACTCGAGTGAGTTAAGTGGTTGACACTATGTAAGCATGGTGCTTAAATATTATTTGCCTGTGCATGCACCCTATATGCCAGGTCATATGTGATGGGGACGTGATTCCCGATCTTCCATCAGGTAGAAGGTAACTATCGTTTTAGGCGGAGAGTGACACACCAATCCGGCTTCAGATCGAAAGACTGAATCCTGCAATCTTAGCACCACAACTCCTCGGGTTATCAACCGTGTCTCCAACCGGTTGACCTCGCCACGAAGGCTAATCCCTGCCTGCGAAACGAAGAACACAAGCAAGAACTCGGAAGAATGCAGCTCAAAATTTGGGACAAACTGCAGATGAATGATTAAGTTCTCAAGTGGGGTCTCACAAACCGATGAAACGGCGACTGTCAATGGACAGATTGATCTAAGCAAAACCCAAAACCTAATGATGGTGGTGGCACATGAATATAAAGGTCTTAGGGTCACCGCCTACCCTGGACGCGCCCTCCTAATGGGCTCAAGACCAAATACGGTGACGCAGCACCTGGACAGAATCTGGACGTGACTTGTTTCGACAATTCCCATGGATTCCGAAGAGCTTTTGACGTGAGACCACTTTTATTGGCTTCCTTATCAAATTAGCTTTCCAACCATATGTGGATCATCGAAAACGGAGTCCGGATGCATCCTGGGTGACCAGTTTAAGACAGACTGGTCCTGGAAACCGAAGCAGACTCGAAATTATGTTGGGCTGGGCCTCCGACTTCTATTGGGCGTCCTGGCTGGTCATCAACGCCTCCACCACTTCCTCTAAGTTCCCCATGACCCTGTCCAATATTCCTAATTAATATAACATCATTAGGTAGCAATCTATTCTCAAAAGTATAAAAAGGGTCACTTAGGATTGAGCTCACCTCTAAATTAAGTTGTCGTCTTCGGCCTCGGGTCATTGGACCTCCTTGCATACCAGATGAAGGAACAACATGTGCATCTGAAGGAGTGATGTCCTCATCATCCTCCCCCTCTTGAAATGGAGTCGTCCTCGACTCAAACTCATCTTCTTCTCCCAAGTAAGGTGTCAAATCTGCAATGTTAAAAGTAGGACTAACCCCGAACTCGGGTGGCAACTCAAGCTTGTATGCATTATCATTTATTTTCTCAATTATCTTATAAGGACCTGCAGCTCTTGGCATTAATTTAGACTTACGCATCTCTGGAAATCTTTCTTTTCTCAAATGTAGCCAAACTAAATCACCCGGATCAAATTTAAGTTCTTTTCTTCCCTCACTGCCAGCAACCCTATATTTTTCATTCATCTTTTCAATATTTATTTTAGTTGTTTCATGCAACTTACGAATAAAATCAGCATGCCTACTAGCATCAATATGTGTTCTCTCAGAGGTAGGTAAAGGCAAAAGATCAATAGGAGCACGAGGATTAAAACCATACACTACCTGGAAAGGACTTACCTTTGTGGTGGAGTGTTCCGCCCTGTTATATGCAAACTCCACATGTGGCAAACACTCTTCCCACATCTTCAGGTTTCGTTTCAAAATGGCTCTCAACATGGTGGACAATGTACGATTCACTACTTCAGTTTGTCCATCAGTTTGTGGATGACAAGTTGTAGAAAATAACAGCTTTGTCCCCAATTTATTCCACAAAGTGCGCCAGAAGTGACTCAAAAATTTTGCATCTTGATCTGAAACAATAGTAGACGGCATTCCATGCAAGCGAACAATTTCTTGAAAGAACAGGTTAGCAATATGAACAGCATCGTCGCTTTTGTGACAAGCAATAAAATGTGCCATCTTAGAAAAACGATCTACGACCACAAAAATACTATCCCTCCCCCTCTTAGTCCCTGGTAATCCCAAAATAAAATCCATAGAAATATCAGCCCAAGGAATAGAAGGAACGGGAAGAGGCATATACAAACCATGTGGGTTCAACCGCGACTTAGCTTTTTGACACGTGGTACACCGGCCTACAAATCGCTCAACATGTCGCCTCATCTTAGGCCAAAAGAAGTGTGTGGACAGCACCTCCTCCGTCTTCTTGGCACCAAAATGCCCCATCAATCCGCCTCCATGCGCTTCCTGCAACAACAATAGTCGAACGGAACCAACTGGAATGCATAGGCGGTTAGCTCTAAACAAAAACCCATCCTGCAGCATATATTTGTTCCATGTATGTCCCTCTTTACAATGTTCTATCACATGTCTAAATTCAGCATCATTTGCATATTGTTCCTTAATAGTTTCAAGCCCAAAGATACGACAATCAAGTTGGGACAACATAGCATATCGTCTAGACAAGGCATCAGCAATAATATTATCCTTCTCTTTCTTGTGTTTGATGACATAAGGAAAAGATTCAATAAATTCAGCCCACTTTGCATGTTTTCGGTTCAATTTGTTTTGAGTTCTTAGGTGTTTAAGTGATTCATGATCAGAGTGAATAACAAATTCTTTAGGCCATAAATAATGTTGCCACGTTTCTAATGTGCGAACAAGAGCATATAATTCTTTGTCATACGTGGAATAATTAAGAACAGGCCCACTTATCTTTTCACTAAAATATGCAACTGGTTTACCTTCTTGCATCAAGACACCACCAATGCCAACTCCACTAGCATCACATTCTAACTCAAAAATCTTACCAAAATTAGGAAGTTGTAACAATGGCGCGTGAGTAAGCTTGTCCTTCAAAAGAGCAAATGACGCTTCTTGTTCTTTACCCCAATGGAACGCAACTCCCTTCTTTGTCAACTCGTTTAGCGGGGCTGCAATGGTGCTGAAATCCTTCACAAAGCGACGGTAAAATCCAGCAAGTCCATGAAAGCTCCTCACTTGTGTCACTGTTGTGGGCGTAGGCCAACTCCGTATGGCTTGCACTTTGACTTCATCTACCTCAATTCCCTGCGAGGTCACAACATAGCCAAGAAACGAAACTCGTTCGGTGCAAAAAGTGCACTTCTCGAGGTTACCAAATAAACGTGCAGCCCGCAAAGCATCAAAAACAGCACGGAGATGATAGAGATGTTCAGTTAAAGACTTGCTATATATCAAGATATCATCAAAATAAACCACCACAAATTTGCCAATGAATGAACGTAAAACCTCGTTCATTAATCTCATGAAAGTGCTAGGTGCATTAGTTAACCCAAAAGGCATGACTAACCACTCATACAAGCCAAACTTAGTTTTGAAAGCAGTTTTCCATTCATCACCTAATTTCATTCTTATCTGGTCGTATCCACTTCTCAAATCGACCTTAGAAAAAATTACAGAACCACTTAACTCATCAAGCATGTCGTCTAATCGAGGAATAGGATGACGATACCTTATTGTGATATTGTTAATGGCTCTACAATCCACACACATGCGCCAACTACCATCTTTTTTTGGAACCAAAATAACTGGCACAGCACAAGGACTAAGGCTCTCACGTACATACCCGCGGTCCAATAGATCTTGGACTTGGCGCTGAATCTCCTTAGTCTCCTCGGGGTTGGCTCTATAAGCAGCTCGGTTTGGCAAGGCCGCTCCAGGAATCAAGTCAATCTGGTGCTCAATGCCTCGAATAGGTGGAAGTCCTGGAGGTATCTCAGTCGGAAACACATCACCATACTCCTTCAAAAGGTTAGTGACAGAAGGTGGCAAAGTGCTAGAAATATCATCAATTGAAAATAAAGCATCTTTGCATACCAAGGCATAGCACACATCATTAATCTCTGCTAAGTCAAGCTTAGTAGCAACCATCACTGGATTTTTCAATTCAGTTACATGCTGATTTCCAGTTTTAGCAGGAACTTGTTTGGTTTCACTAGCTATTCTATCCTTTTCAACTTGTACAATTTGAGCAGGAGTCATTGGTTGTAAAGTAATCTTTTGTCCTTTATGCATAAGAGTATATGTATTACTTCTACCATGATGGATAGCATTATTGTCATATTCCCAAGGTCTACCCAACAAAAGAGAGCAAGCTTGCATGGGTACCACATCGCAATCTACAAAATCAGAATATGGACCGAGAGAGAAATGCACACGTGTTGTTTGAGTTACCTTGGCCTTACCCGAATCATTGCCACTGAATGTGATATGGATTCTTATGAGGACACGTTGTCAACCCAAGATTTTTGACCAAATCAGCACTTACTAAATTGTTGTAGCTTCCGCCATCAATAATTACTCGTGCACGCCGATCTTTAATGACAAACAAAATCTGGAACAAGTTATGACGCTGTTGTTCGGCTGCCCCTATTTGTGTACTAAGAACACGCTGCACAATGCATATCTTCTGGTTTCCAGCATCATCGGAGCCCAAAGAAAGACCATGTTGTTCCTCATTTGAAGCCGGTTCCTCTTCAGCGTCGTCCTCTATATCAGAAGCACTGACATAGCCTCCATCTTCTGTAACAATGTATGCGCGCTTGCTAGGACACTCCCTTGCCATATGGCCAAGTCCTTGGCAACAATGGCACTGAATGGTTGAAGTGCGTCCGGTGGAAGCCACAGATGAGGAACTCTTAGCCGGAACCTGCAAACGAGTCTTACCGACGCTCGAAGGAGTAGTTGCTAGTGGTGTTGATTGTATGCTCGCTGATGAAGGAGATCGTGCGCTTGCAGATGGCGCTGAAGGTAGTGCTCCCGACGACTTGCCGGTCGGTGGCATGTTGGCCTTGGGCGCGTAGGAGCTGCCGTAGTTGCTTCTGCTCCTTGGTGGCTGTTGCTGCTGCCGTCCCTGCAATTCTTTCTCTGCAAGCATAGCAATCTGGAACAACTAGTTGGTGGTGTTAAAGTCTTTATAATCAACAATATCCTGGATCTCACGACGCAAACCACCATAAAAATGGCACAATTTATCCTCGGGGTCCTCCACTACCCCACATCGCATCATGCCCTTCTGAAGCTCTGCAAAATATTCTTGTACCGACATATCTCCCTGCTCTAAACGTTGTAATTTCTTACGCAAATCTCGTTTATATGTTATAGGTACAAATCTATCACGCATGCTAAGTTTAAGGTTCTCCCATGTATCAGGTTTTTGCGATAAAGAAGCCCACCAAATTAGAGCAAAATCTTTAAATTCACTAGTGGCTTGTCTAACTTTATATCGATCAGGTACAAGATGGGCAGCAAACTTTTGTTCGACTAACATCTCCCAATCTAGGTATTCCTCAGCATCATATTTCCCAAGAAAAGAAGGAATGGTAAATTTAAGTTTAGCAAAAGGATCATCGTTAGTTCTATTACCTCCCATACCTATTCTATTCCTTTGGAGTCGTCTCCTATGCAGACGGTTGGCGTTGGTTGCGATGTTATCAGGCAATCCATCAGAACCATATACTACATCTTCCTCCAATTCAGGAAAACCATCATCATTGTCATCATCCTTGTTTTTGTTATCTTCATCCTCAGGAGAAGGATTGATCTCTAAATTTTGAATCCTCCCTGTTAAGTTGGCAACTCGCCTGTCCATACTCTCAAAGTCATGATGGAGACCTCTAATTTCTTCTTTTAGTGTGCCCATCTCTTGCTTCAAGAGATCCGAAAGGTCCTGCAATTGACTAGACAAAACAGGAACGTCGTTTGGCATGGTTAGTTATGAATAAAAGATCCTAGTAACTACTTGGGATCAGTTGGTGGAATCACACCCTCACACACGTCTTACCAAGTTCTTACCAAGTTCTTATCAACATAAGCAGAGGATGGCAACCGGAGGCTTGGTTGTGATACCTGTGAGGAAGTGGCACCGCGATTGCAAGGTCCTTTTCTGTACTGATCTGAAGGATATGTGGAGCTTGGAAGGCACACAAGTAGGAAAAATATGTATATGTGGCACACAAGTCAGTAACAGATAGTAATGCTGAATTATAGTCCCAATTACTTGTTCTAGTTGCTGGTCTCACGTGTTCCAAGTACCAAGTATGTGTGACAACAAGTGCAGAGAAACAAGTATGATGGATAGCAGAAGCAACAGGAATAATGCTCAAGACAGCACACGCTAGCACTGCTCACTTAGGCCTTCTCTATGTGCTCCTCTAGATATTGTTCCAATTTTGCCCCTCTCTTTTTTCCCTATTTTTGGGTTGTCGTTGTTTTTTGGGAATCTTTGACTTTTTCTTTTTATTTTTTTGATATTTTTTCTTCACTTAGGAGCACACAAGAAGTAACCACAAAAAATCTGAGCTTAAACAAATGAAAGACGTGGCCTGTGGAAAATTCAGAAGATGGATCCAAAATTGAGAAAAAGCTTGTGACCAGGAAAAGAAGATCTTGTGACCAGTTTTTGGCCAAAATAAAATTTTCGAACCCCGACAATGCGGGGGACGGTCAGATCCGAAATTTTTTTCTGATCGATTTTGATATCTGGAACGTCGAAATCCGAGTTCGTACGCGAAAACTGGACCAGTTTCAAGTTTGGACTCCGAATTAGAGGACAAAACAGGAACAATGCGCACAAAAGTGGTCACGAAGGCTAGAATTTGATGGAATTGATGGAGGAAAACACACGAACTGGACTCTAACACAAACTAACCAGCAACAAGACCTCAATCAGGACACAAACTCAACACGACGGACTCTGAAACTGAAATATGCAAAGGCTATGGCGCGAAAAAGTTCTAGGACAGGAAAACAATTATGGCTGTGGACTATGGGACAAATGCGAAACACTCAAACTAGGGAATAAATGCGAACCTGACGGTATACCTTAGCTCTGATACCACTTGATGGGGACGTGATTCCCGATCTTCCGTCAGGTAGAAGGTAACTATCGTTTTAGGCGGAGAGTGACACACCAATCCGGCTTCAGATCGAAAGACTGAATCCTGCAATCTTAGCACCACAACTCCTCGGGTTATCAACCGTGTCTCCAACCGGTTGACCTCGCCACGAAGGCTAATCCCTGCCTGCGAAACGAAGAACACAAGCAAGAACTCGGAAGAACGCAGCTCAAAATTTGGGACAAACTGCAGATGAATGATTAAGTTCTCAAGTGGGGTCTCACAAACCGATGAAACGGCGACTGTCAATGGATAGATTGATCTAAGCAAAACCCAAAACCTAATGACGGTGGTGGCACATGAATATAAAGGTCTTAGGGTCACCGCCTACCCTGGACGCGCCCTCCTAATGGGCTCAAGACGATACATGGTCCATTGGACCAAATACGGTGACGCAGCACCTGGACAGAATCTGGACGCTGACTTGTTTCGACAATTCCCATGGATTCCGAAGAGCTTTTGACGTGAGACCACTTTTATTGGCTTCCTTATCAAATTAGCTTTCCAACCATATGTGGATCATCGAAAACGGAGTCCGGATGCATCCTGGGTGACCAGTTCAAGACAGACTGGTCCTGGAAACCGAAGCAGACTCGAAATTATGTTGGGCTGGGCCTCCGACTTCTATTGGGCGTCCTGGCTGGTCATCAACGCCTCCACCACTTCCTCTAAGTTCCTCATGACCCTCTCCAATATTCCTAATTAATATAACATCATTAGGTAGCAATCTATTCTCAAAAGTATAAAAAGGGTCACTTAGGATTGAACTCACCTCTAAATTAAGTTGTCGTCTTCGGCCTCGGGTCATTGGACCTCCTTGCATACCAGATGAAGGAACAACAGGTGCATCTGAAGGAGTGATGTCCTCATCAATATGGTAGATCGTGGATGTGACACTCCCATTGAGTCCTTTGTAGTCCACTACCCATGTATAGAACAAGTATAACCTCGGTTACGAAGGAAGAGAAAACTCTGTTCTCAAACTTCCCTAAGTAATGTTCCTTATGCATAGATCCAAAGTTAGTGATTAGGAATGACATAGGAATCTTTTGCTTTTACTGAATCTCGAGCTTAGTCATACTACATTTGTGAAATACCTTTATTACCATTTATTTATCATTTATTTATCACTTGACTTACCCCTGCTAAAGCATAAGAGTGGTTTAGATCATAAGTATTCATATTAGTCCATGTCTCAATATCAACTCAATCCCATAGCTCTTCCTTGTGGATTAAATATAAATAACAATACTCGGTATACTCCCGGGTGAAATGTAACACCCTCGGTGTTACACGCTAATAAATCACTAAACCATGTCATGAGCATTATGTTTATGTATTATTGCATGTGGCTAAATGAGAAATTAAATTTTGTTGCACTAACTCTCAATTTGAGCTCTAAACTATTCCTTGTCCAAATATTTTCTAGTCCAGCTCAACTCATTTTGATTCAGCTGGGTCAACTCTATCTCCTATCACCTTGTCTTCTTCCCACACTCCTACGTACGTGTGCATGCACAACACCCGCATGGCCACAAGCAAACTACTAAACACACATGCAAAGCACGCCCAAAACAAGCATGCTTGCTAAGCACGGTCGCCGGCAGCTCTTGTCTTTTCGCCGCTTTGCCATTACTTCGCCATGTCGTGCCTTGCGAGTTAGGCAGCAGCTTCTAGCATGCTGCACGCGCATGGCAACGACCAACCACAGCAGCTTGTAGAAACTCGCATGCCACCAATAATGTCTTGCGGTAGAGCTGCAGGTTTCTCACCTGTGCTAGCTAACTGCGATGCACCTCCTGCACAAGTCTTCTTACCCACAGGCAAGATGTCCACCCCGTCTATCACTTTGTAGAAATTCACATGCCATTAATAGCCTGCTCAAGAGGCCAATTTTTCACCCCATGCCAGTGACCGACCACGCAAGCAATGCCCCCAACAAGCACGCTCATACACTTGCAGCATATTATTACCTTAACCAAGTTAATTAGCCACTGACCTCACGATGCGTCGCTGTCCGCGTATTTACTTCACCTGCTAGCCTCGTTTCATCGCTCTGCAAATTGTCAACGCACATCGTGCTACCTCTGTTGAAGTGTGTCACGCACGTCGGGCGTCCTTCCCAGTGTGAATTCCACCTCCAGCATCACTTCTTCCATGCCTATAAAAGATGACACTGGGCAGCTCTCCCATCATGCCGAGCTTGCCGAGTCGTCCCGCTCCGCCGCTCCCCTTTTTCCTCCGCAAATCAAGTTGTGCGCCGTCGATCTCCCTCCCTATGTTGTAATCAGCCGAGGTAGCTGCCTGCAAGAATTCCTTCTTTCTCCTCTCCATTATCTTGACTTGTGGTCGTCTCCATTAATTCCTTGTATTAAAGACCCACTCAAGTTCAAGTCCATCACGAGAAATCCACTAGCCCACTGGACAAGTCGAAAGACCAAAGACCCACATTCCTAAACCACTTGTTAGATGAACTTGACATTTTGCTTGATGAAGATGAGAGTCAGTTCAGTATCTTAGTCATTAGAGCTAACTTAGTAGCTTAATGTGTGTGTTCTTATTTTAAGAGCTGATGTTGCCTAAATACTGAATTGTTGCATCATTATTATTGCATGCATATAGTGAACGAGTTGGTGGAGACCGTGACTGTCGATGATCAGGAGTACGAAGAGATTGTCGAGGAATACGAGGAGGAGGTCCTCGTGCCAGAGGAAGTTTAGGAGCCACCCGTGACTGACATAGGTTTTGATACAGCGCCTGCCCAAGGCAAGCCCCGGTGCATAACCCTTATTTTTTATAATCACCGTATATATAAATATTGTGCATTTATGTTACAGAAATTTTATGGAAACCACATGCATATACATATATATATATATATATATATATATATATATATATATATGAGCACATACTTGTTTGTGAGAGCAGGAAGGCTCGTTACTCTCTTGTCGTGGGTTCCACCTCTTTTCGGACTGACTGATTAGAGGCAGAGAAAGGTGGAGGTCTAAGCACCGCACTGAGACCGAGTCTCAAGTGTGGGGGCTCGGAGTCCAAGTTTGGACAGGGACCTAGACCCCTCGACAGGAGTGGAATGGGCTGGTCTTGTTTGTATCTAGGGTATAAGCGAGGCGTGCGTTTTTAGGGTACCTAGCTGAGCTACATTGATTCATGAAATCGCCATTTCTATGTGACGGTATGACTTGACTATGATCTAGCATCGTAGTAAGAACTGAAAGATGAAAGATGAAAAAATGGTTCTGATTGCTCAACCCTTGCTTGAAAGTAGAACAAGTGTTTACATAGAAAGGTTGGATAATGAAGTAATGAACTAATCACGACTGCTAATAATCCCCAAATAAGGACACATTCTTAGTATTGCTTTCTGCAAACAAGAAACCCACAAGCCATATAGCCTGTCATATTCCTTGAGAGTTAGAAAATATATTCTCTAGTCGGGTAAGTCTTGCGAGTACATTGTGTACTCAGGGTTTATTTACCTTTGTTGCAGGTGCAGCTTGAGAAGCTAGCATTTGTGTGGAGGATTCTTCTTATGGGCACAAACGGATCCTTTTATCGCTCCACTAGATGTTTATTTCATTCCGCTGTTTAATTATCGTACTCTGAACCTTGGTATTATAATAAAGAATTTCTAAGACTCTATGTTGTATGAAATGGACTAAGTATTATAAGCACGTACTCATTATTGAATCCTGGATGTAAAACGTGGATTGTTTCGAGTTCTCCCTTGGGGTATGCTCGACGGAACTGTTTGGTTTAGCTCACTTTTAGGGTACTTAGTGTCTAGTGGAAGACAAGTGCCTCTGAAAGTGTGTTAATTCAGACGGTTCTACCACAAAATGCTACAATGGTAATTTATCTGTGCGCTTACGGATACTTAACTTTAATATTATTTTCTTAGAGTTTATAAGTGTCATTCATAATTTACCAACAAAGTATTTCTGGCATCATACTGGAGACGACAACTTAGTAAGAGTGATGCTAAGAAATGCCAACACCCGCCAACACATAAGTGAATCTCAAATCAAAATCCACGGCTGCTAGGACATTCTGGGTGGTTGTGTGTTTCCTCCCCATGAAAGCAGCTATGTGCCTTTCAGGAACTCGAGCAAGCACACGAGTTCCATCAATTGCACCCACATAGTCCTAGAGAAATAAGAAAGTATGAACAAGGACATCCTACATTGAAGGATGAACTAAGGTGAACATTGAAGAACTCCAACCTTGAAGAATGGGTTCCACTTCTTGCTATTGTGTATTCTGCGCTGGACTGCAGTAGATGGTGGCACAATCATCTCATTCCTTAATCACCTACTGCATATAGGACTTCCTGAAAGTATCTACTGATGGTTTCTAAACAATGCCTAAAGAGGGGTTTGATAACCCTGAATCTCTGGTTGTGGCCTACAACTAGCAAAAACATTACAACTTGTTCTTCGATGTTGTTGTTGATGCTATCCCTGAGCAAGGGCTTGTTGCGAAACAAATCGCAGAGCTGGAAGAAGGGGCTCTCCTCATCCTAAGAAGCTCGACACAACGATGATCATCGCTATGGTAGATGAACCTAAGATTGTTGGCTCTCTCTTGGTCCCTGGCAGTCATAGGTCCATAGGTAATTCCTCTCCTAGAGGTGGACATTCGCCTGAATCTGACAAACATCCAGGCAGAGATCACGGTGACCAAGGCTGCGCCCCTAATGATAAGCTACCGACGCCTAGTTGAACAATCCATGACGCTAGAGAAGAAATTGGACAAAACTTAGTACACCAAGACATCAATGTCAGGTACACCGTAGACAAAATGATGGATCAGCTACGTCATCACATGGTGCGCCACCCAGATCCGCAAAGAAATCTTGGACCTTACCACCAAATGAGACTAAACTAGGGTTTGGGGAACCAAATACTTGAACGTTTACAGCAGTATGACTTGAACCCTAACCAATTCCAAGGACCGGCTGCGACACCAAGTGGTGCGCCACCCAGATCTGCAAGCATCATTGACCAAACCCTAAAGCTCAGCGAAGAAATCGAATGAAATAGCCCTGCTGTGTTCGAAAGGTACAAACAAGAACATGCAAACAAAAAGAGACGAACGAGAAGGGATTGATGCCTCATACTAGGGACCTTCGAGCCTTACCATCAATGGCGACGGAGTGCGCCGCCGCCGCCAGCACACCGATAAGGAGGAAGATGGATGGGGGTGAGAGAGCGAGAGCGGCGGCTCAGTGGAGAGGTGAGTGAACAGTAACCCATAACCCTAGTCAGGCGGTGAGCATTCACTTTTATACGGTGGCCAGCCCAGGGCACCCGGTCCCACCTCCTTGCGCACTTGCGTGTAACACCCTAAAATTTGAAGAAAAGAAAAATAGGGAAAATGTGATTTTTACATTTATTTTTGTGAAGCATGCAACTTTAGAATAAGAATAATTTTATAAAGTTAAAATCAAATATAAGGGTAGAAACATGATTGAGCATTCATGCTGCTGCATTTAGAGTTTTGTATTGAGTGGTTTAAATCAAATTCAAATTTGATTTGAAAATCATTTGAAAAATGGATTTGAAAAATTGGAAAAGAAAAAGAAAAGGGATTTACTTACCGGGCCGTTTCCCTCCATCAGCCTGAGCTCGGCCTGCTAGCCGCGGCCCAACTTTTCTCCTTCCCCGCGCGCCCGCATTCCTTGGGCCGAGCCCGGCCAGCGGCCTGCTAGCCCGTCTCCCGCACGCGCGCGGCCTGCGTCTCGCCTGGAGTCGCTGACGCGTGGGTCCCACCGGTCAGTGACCGTTCCCGCTTTCCTTTCTTCTTCCTCCGGCCGACGCCGCTTTCCTCTCTCCCGATCCGATTTGGATCCTCGAATCTTCTTCTTTCCTTAGTTAGCGACCTCTCCGGACTATAAAAACGGGACCCCCGAGCTATTTCGCATCTATCCCACCTCCTTCGGGCCGTTTTGGTCGTCTCCTCGAGCTACCGCGCGCACCACCGCCGCCATAGCCGCCACCGCAAGCTAGCCGCCGCCTTCCAGTCACCCTCCGGTCTTCTTGTCGCGCGGGGTAAGTTCGCCGTGAGCCGCACGTTCTTCCGGTGTTCTCCCTTCGTTGTTTGGTGGCCGGGGCGAAGTTTTGGCGCAAACCGACCATGGCGCCGCCGTGGAGGCTCGCCGGCGGCCGAAAGATTGGCCGGAGTACGCCGGCGTCTTCTCTCTCTCTCTCCTCTGATTTGATCTGAGCCGTTCGCTTTAGATCCGACGGTCGAGATTTGTAAATAATGGTTCGGCTGGTAATCTTGCAAAAGAGACCTTGGAGTTTTCAAATATGTAACCCGCAATCCAAAGCGTAAACCGGGAAAATACGTTTTGATTAAATAAAAACGTAATTCGTTTCGGAAAAAGAAAAATACGCTTTCTCATATTTACAGTTTTGCCACTTAGATTGTTTTAGCCGTAGAATCTTCGTTTTAACTCCGATTTGATCCATTCAAATTGCGTTAGATTCATATTTGCGAGCTCTATCTAATGATGTAACTGTACAGTAGGTTTGGATTAATTTATTTTCGAGTTTCAATTAAAGTATTTATTTTTCTATAGGAAATCTTTGGAAATTCATAACTTTGTCGTTTTAGCTCCGTTTTTCGTGATCTTCGCGTCTGTGTGATCCTAGCGAGTTGTAGATTTGTTTTAAAGACTTTTTATCTTATTTTCTTACTGTTGTTGTATTGTTCTAATTATAGTCTTCTTTGTCTATGCATGATTGCCTCTGGATGTGTGTTGTTGATAATGGTTGATCGAGTATAGACGGTGAGCAATTCGTTGGAGATCAAGAGCCTTACTACGAGCAAGATCTTCAGGACCAGTTTGAGCAAGGCAAGTATAGCATGGGATTATCCTTGTTGTCCTATCCACCTTATGCAATTAATGTCATTATGCATTTATTCCTTGTTAAGGATGACTTAGTGATTGATCCTATACCTTGGTACCCATTATGATGCAATGATTAGTATGGCTAGTGCTTAAACATGGACTATGATCATGTAAATTGATTAGAGGAATATGTAATAAACATTAAAATATGATTTTGATTATTGTATAAAGGGGATTAGAGCATGTGTGTTGCTTTTGATGCTCTAATTGCTCTCCTTAAGGACTCATCTATAAGCGACAATCCGGGATTTACAGTACAACTGTGGGGGCTATATGGCTCTGGCTTTAGTCATATAGAAGGACCTTTTCTAGCTTGTTAGAGGTAACCTTTTTGGCGTAAGAATGGCTTGACGAATCGGGTATAGTGCGGCCTCTGTCCTTATGTGTATAGGCTGCGGGTCAATGTGCCATTTGGAAGGGGGGCTCTACATCTGTTTGCCGAGTGAATCTAATGGCCCTAACTTGTTAGACGAACCTTCGAAAGACTTCAAAGTGTTTACCCTGCCTGCTCACCTTAGTAGTGTTTTGGGAGTAATTAACCCGGGCATTTGGGTAACACGACTCACAGTGAAAGTGTACAACCTCTGCAGAGTGTAGAACTGTTATAACAGCCGTGCTCACGGTCACGAGTGGCCTTGGACCCTTATGGAATAGTTGAATAATTGTTTATGTTTATGTTTATGCTATTCATTAATCATTTCACATGGATCATATGTTTATTGTTTACATTGAGACCTTTTTGATGCTATTGATATGCTAAAATCATGTTAACTAAAAGCTACATGCTGATAAACCAATGATTATGCCTTTTTGAGCCTCATGAACCCCATGTTACACTTGTTGAGTACGAGATGTACTTACGCTTGTTTATTTCTCTTATTTGGATAAAAATCCCGGATGGGTAACAGATGGAGGTAATAGCGACTACTACGCCTACTTCCCTGAGGATTACTAGTCTTGCTGTCAACCAGTCAATGTACCTGTGACTGGAGCTACCACGAGAGATTTTTATTTATACTTCCGCTACATTTGTGTTAAGACTAAGTGTTTAAATATCGTGATGTAATAACATTTGCCATGATACTTCTGTTATAATTTGTGAACTTATGTGTGATTGATCTCTGGGCGCACATAAGGGTAAGCATTCCATTTGGTCGATAAATGGGTGTGACAAATTGGTATCAGAGCTCTTGTTGACTGTAGGACGCAAGCCTAGCTAGCAATGGTCGAAGTAGTGTCATCTTTACACTATTTTTATGCTCACTATCTTGCTCTTGTTATTTGATAAATTTTTATGCTTCTTATGCCTCTATTCTAACTTCATCTAAAAATTCTGTAGATGACTCGTGACCGTAAGACTGCCCGCATCAGCTTTGGAGGATACTACCCACCTCGTGCCCTGCTTGCAACTGAAGAGCCACAAGAGCCAGAACCTCAGGAACAAGAGAAGACCCCTGTAGCACCAGTCTAAGCACCAGCACCTCCCCAGGAAGAGACTGAGCCTGAAGAAGATCCAGAAATCGTCGAGATTGAAGATGGTGAGGAAGAAGCTAATGGAGGAGTACAACCCCCGTCTCCACCACATGAAGCTCCTGAAGATATGCCACCTCCTCCAATGGGGTGGACTGTGAGGATCTATCACAGGAATGGAGGGGATGCTGTCTCTCATATTCGCCTGGTGGGGATGCTCACTGCTTACTTCGCGGATTGGCATCCAGCCGTGGAGTACGTCTGCTGGGAGTACACTCATCCACTAGAGAGCACGTACTGGAAGGCAAGGGCAAGCATCTTTGCACATAAGCAAGACAAGGGGGCATATCAACTGGACAGGATGTTCTCTCATGTGGGACATCGAGCTACCATAGAGGATAGCATTGAAGATGCTGCTTTTGAAGCATGTATGGGTCTCCGCTATCTTCGCTTTAACCTCATGAAGCATGACATTCATCGCTTCCTTCCTCGTGCACACCCCGAGCTTGGATGGGCTATGACAGATCCAGTGCAGCTAGAGCCACTACCTCGGGTGATGGTGAACTTTGTCTATGATATGATGGACAGGAAGCTGCAACTAGAAGAGATGGTGAGGACTCAAGGGAAGACTATCAAGAGGTGCCAAGCAACCATTGATGAGCTACGAGCAAACTAAGGCATGCCCAAGATCTACGAGACATTAGAGCATGAGCCACTTCCTTAGGAAGTAGGAGTCATTTATGTAATAAGAACGTTCTTAGTAACGTCAGTTGAGTCAGTCGAGTCTGTCGTGTGGTTTGAACCTTGGTGTGCTAGTTGCTTTATTATTATGCTTATGTGTGAGTTGGATCTTTGTTTGAGTGTCTGGACTTGTAGGCATGTCTACAAGTTCCATTATTAAGAATAATAAGTTTAATAGTCAAGGAATAATAAGTGGGTTTGATATTATCTCGTTTCTGTCCTTGCTGTTTTCTGGAGCAGTCTCTAATGTTTCTGCTATAGTTTAAAAACGGTTCGTGCAACATTTATGAAATTTTTATGAGAGAAACTAGACTCAAGCATCTTTCAAATGCCACTGGAATCACCTTTTTATCTAATCTGGTTCGAGAGATATAATTTTCACAAGTTAAAGTTTCTGCACAGTCTGGAATCTGGAACAGTTTCTGTTACGCCTTATTTTTCATAGACTTAACGACAGAATCTGGTCTTGAGGTCTGAATAGAAATTGTGGATAATTTCATAAGCTTTCCAACCATATAAAGAACGCCTCTTTTGGACTTCTATATCCCGAGATATGATTGAAATACCGAACTGTCAATATTGCTACTCGTCCAGAAAACTTTCAGATCTCATTCTTAATCTTATAAGTGGTTGATAACCTGGATTTCTTAAAGTTTGCATGTTTATGGGTGGCAGATGGCCGGAAGAGGAAGAGGCAGAGGTCGTGGAAACATTCCCCCGAATCCACCACCACCACCGCCACCAACTATCAAGCAATTGCTGGCAGTACAGACGCAGTTGATGCAACAACTGGTGCAGAATCAGCAGAATCAGCCAGTTGCTGGGGTTCAACCACGTGATAAGCGTGGTGAATTTTTGAAGGGTCGTCCCCCAGTGTTCACACATGCTGCTGATCCTTTGGAGGCCGATGATTGGCTTCGTGCTGTGGAGAAACAACTCACCATTGCACAATGTGATGACCGACAGAAGGTGTTGTTCGCTTCTGGGCAACTTCAGGGAGAAGCTCAAGATTGGTGGGAGTCATATGAGTATGGTCGTCCTGCTAATGCTCCTGCAGTCACCTGGCAGGAGTTTAGAGAGAACTTCAGGGCTTACCATATACCTGAAGGGATGATAGAATTGAAGGCGGAGGAATTCAGGAACCTGACACAAGGGTCAATGACTGTAGCTGAGTACCGTGACAAGTTTGCTCAATTGTCACGATATGCTCCACATGAGGTGGCCAATGACAATGATAAGCAGCGCCGCTTCTTGAAGGGATTATACGATGGACTACAGTTGCAGTTGATGTCCAATACCTACCCTAACTTTCAGACGCTTGTGAACCGCGCTATCGTGGTGGATAACAAGCGCAAAGAAATGGATGCTAAGAGGAAGAGGTTACAGGGACAAGCCTCCAATAGCAACACCCGTCCACGCACTGGCTTTCAACAGAATACTCAGCAGAGACCCCCTTCTGGACAATGGAATCGTGGTCAGGCCCCATTCCGTGGACAGTTCCCTCAACGTCCCCCATTTCAGCCACAGAGTAGCAACCAACGTCCACCACAGCAGAATGGGAATCAAGTGCAGCGTCAGGGTCCTTCCAACAACACTCCTACAAAGACCAGTGCTCCCAATACTCCCAACAGGTGTTTCCGTTGTGGAAAAGAAGGTCACTTGTCTTACAATTGCCCGGAGAAGCCTAACCAGCAGACTCCCCAGAGACAGAGCAGTCACCAGAAGCCCGCACTTAACTCGGGAAGAGTGAATCACTTGTCCCAGGAAACTGCAGTGGAGGAGCCAGAAGTTATGCTTGGTACGTTCGATGTCCACTCTACTCCCGTCACTGTTCTTTTTTATTCTGGAGCATCACATTCTTTCATATCACAATCATTTGTTAGAATACATAGAATCCATTTGTGTGCCATGAAGAACCCTATCTTAGTAAACTCACCTGGTGGAAGCATGCCAGCATCTTATCGCTGTCTTCCCATTAGTCTCAACTTAAGGGGGGTAGAGTTTTCAGTTAGCCCTATAGTATTGAGGACAGCTGGGATTGATCTTATATTGGGAATGGATTGGATGATGCAACAACAAGCAGAGATTCAGTGTAAGGATAAATCAGTTGTGCTGACAACACCAAAGGGTGATAGGATCAGGGTTGAAGTCAAAGTGCAAAAATAAGAGACCGCTACAGTGAACCAGCTCAATGATGGTGCCAATCAGGAGGATCCAGTTGTGGAGGAGTTCCCAGATGTGTTTCCGGAGGAATTGCCAGGTATGCCACCAGACCGTGACATTGAATTTATTATTGAATTATTACCTAGAACTGCACCTATAGCTAAGCGTCCATATAGAATGGGAGTAAATGAATTAGAAGAACTTAAGAAACAAATTAAGGAGTTGCAGGATAAGGGTTTTATTCGTCCTAGTTCTTCACCATGGGGTGCACCAGAGATTTTTGTGGATAAGAAAGATGGAACTCAGAGGATGTGTGTAGATTATCGATCTCTTAATGAGGTTACTATTAAGAACAAGTACCCATTGCCTAGAATTGATGACCTGTTTGATCAGTTCAGAGGAGCTTGTGTATTCTCTAAGATTGATCTTCGCTCTGGATATCATCAATTGAAGATTCGTGCCAGGGATATACCCAAGACAGCATTTACCACACGTTATGGGTTATATGAGTATATAGTGATGTCCTTTGGTTTGACTAATGCTCCTGCATACTTCATGTATTTAATGAATAAGGTGTTCATGGAATATTTGGACAAGTTTGTAGTGGTATTCATTGATGATATACTAGTGTTTTCCAAGACGGAGGAAGAACATGCTGAACATTTGAGGTTGGTCTTGCAGAAGCTCAGAGAACACCAACTATATGCAAAAAAGAGTAAATGTGAGTTTTGGCTGAATGAAGTTTCTTTTCTGGGTCACATTGTTTCAAATGGAGGAATATCAGTAGATCCTGGCAAGGTGAAAGATGTATTGAACTGGAAACCACCTATCAATGCAAGTGAGATCCGTAGCTTTTTAGGATTGGCTGGTTATTATAGGAGATTTATAGAGGGATTTTCCAAGCTTGCAAAACCAATGACTGCATTGTTGGAGAAGAATGCTAAGTTTGTGTGGTCCGAGAAGTGTCAAGCTAATTTTGAGGAATTAAAGAAAAGATTGACTACTGCACCCGTCTTAGTTTTGCCAGATCTGAATAAACCTTTCTCTATCTATTGTGATGCATCTCGATTGGGATTGGGATGTGTTCTGATGCAAGAAGGTAGAGTTGTGGCATATGCATCGAGGCAGTTAAGGAAGCATGAGTTAAATTACCCTACTCATGACTTGGAATTAGCTGCAGTAGTTCATGCATTAAAGATATGGAGACATTATTTGATTGGACACAAGAGTGATATATACACTGATCACAAGAGTCTAAAGTATATCTTCACTCAAACGGATCTGAACTTGAGGCAGCGTAGATGGTTGGAGTTGATAAAAGACTATGATCTAGAAGTGCATTATCATCCCGGAAAGGCCAACGTTGTTGCTGATGCTCTTAGTAGGAAGAGTTATGCAAATGAAATACAAGTAATGCCTATGCCAAAGGAATTATGTGCTGAGTGCAAGCATCTGAACTTGGAATTTACTACTAATGCAGTGGAACTAGATTAGAGCCTACTCTGGAGCAAGAAATCCGTAAAGGTCAACAGAAGGATGAAAAGTTGAGAGAGATAGCTGAAAACATAGCGAAAGGAAAATCTCCAGGATTTCGTAAGGATGAAAATGGTACGCTATGGTTTGGGAAAAGGTTGTGTGTGCCCGAAGATAAGGATATCCGAATGGCAATTCTGCGTGAAGCTCATGAGTCAGCTTATTCCATACATCCGGGGAGTACTAAGATGTACTTAGATCTGAAAGAGAAATATTGGTGGTATGGTTTAAAGAGAGACGTAGCTGAGTATGTTGCCTTGTGTGACACTTGTCAAAGGGTGAAAGCGGAACATCAGAGGCCTGCAGGATTGTTACAACCTATGCAGATACCCGAGTGGAAATGGGAAGAGGTCGGTATGGATTTTATAGTTGGGTTACCACGGACTCAAAGAGGATATGATTCAATTTGGGTGATAGTGGATCGTCTGACTAAGGTTGCTCATTTTCTGCCTGTGAAGACTACATATAGCAGTGCAAAACTGGCAGAGTTGTATATGGAAAGAATAGTGAGTTTACATGGAGTTCCTAAGAAGATTGTGTCTGATCGAGGTACTCAGTTTACATCTCATTATTGGCAAAAGATACATGAATCATTGGGGACCAAACTAAATTTTAGTACAGCTTATCATCCCCAGACAGATGGTCAAACAGAGAGAATTAATCAGATATTGGAAGATATGTTGAGAGCTTGTGCTCTACAATATGGTACTAGCTGGGATAAGAGTTTGCCATACGCAGAGTTCTCTTATAACAATAGTTATCAGAAGAGTCTTCAAATGGCACCGTTTGAGGCTCTGTATGGACGAAAGTGTAGGACCCCGTTGTTCTGGAATCAGACAGGGGAGAGTCAAGTGTTTGGACCTGATGTATTAAAGGATGCTGAAAAGAAAGTGAGAATAATTAGAGATAATCTAAAAATAGCCCAGTCTAGACAGAAAAGTTATGCTGATACTCGCAGAAGAGAGTTGATTTTTGAGGTAGGAGATTATGTCTATTTGAAAGTGTCACCCATGAGAAGTGTGAAGAGATTTAACATGAAGGGTAAATTGGCACCAAGATATATTGGACCTTTCAAGATTATAGAGAGACGTGGTGAAGTGGCATATCAATTGGAATTACCCGAGAGTCTGGCAGGTGTACATGATGTGTTCCATGTGTCACAATTGAAGAAATGTTTACGAGTACCAGAAGAACATATTCCGATAGAGGAACTCACTGTTAAGGAGGATCTTACATATGAGGAGTTTCCGATTAGAATCTTGGAGACTGCGGACAGAATCACAAGAAGTAGAACAATCAAAATGTGTAAAGTACAGTGGAATCGGTATACCGCAGAAGAGGCTACTTGGGAACGAGAAGAGGATCTGAGAAAAACCTACCCGCAACTATTTGAGTAAGCACCGGTCGAATCTCGGGGCGAGATTCATTTTAAGGGGGGTATAATTGTAACACCCTAAAATTTGAAGAAAAGAAAAGTAGAGAAAATGTGATTTTTACATTTATTTTTGTGAAGCATGCAACTTTAGAATAAGAATAATTTTATAAAGTTAAAATCAAATATAAGGGTAGAAACATGATTGAGCATTCATGCTGCTGCATTTGGAGTTTTGTATTGAGTGGTTTAAATCAAATTCAAATTTGATTTGAAAATCATTTGAAAAATGGATTTGAAAAATTGGAAAAGAAAAAGAAAAGGGATTTACTTACCGGGCCGTTTCCCTCCATCAGCCTGAGCTCGGCCTGCTAGCCGCGGCCCAACTTTTCTCCTTCCCCGCGCGCCCGCATTCCTTGGGCCGAGCCCGGCCAGCGGCCTGCTAGCCCGTCTCCCGCACGCGCGCGGCCTGCGTCTCGCCTGGAGTCGCTGACGCGTGGGTCCCACCGGTCAGTGACCGTTCCCGCTTTCCTTTCTTCTTCCTCCGGCCGACGCCGCTTTCCTCTCTCCCGATCCGATTTGGATCCTCGAATCTTCTTCTTTCCTTAGTTAGCGACCTCTCCGGACTATAAAAACGGGACCCCTGAGCTATTTCGCATCTATCCCACCTCCTTCGGGCCGTTTTGGTCGTCTCCTCGAGCTACCGCGCGCGCCACCGCCGCCATAGCCGCCACCGCAAGCTAGCCGCTGCCTTCCAGTCACCCTCCGGTCTTCTTGTTGCGCGGGGTAAGTTCGCCGTGAGCCGCACGTTCTTCCGGTGTTCTCCCTTCGTTGTTTGGTGGCCGGGGCGAAGTTTTGGCGCAAACCGACCATGGCGCCGCCGTGGAGGCTCGCCGGCGGCCGAAAGATTGGCCGGAGTACGCCGGCGTCTTCTCTCTCTCCTCTGATTTGATCTGAGCCGTTCGCTTTAGATCCGACGGTCGAGATTTGTAAATAACGGTTCGGCTGGTAATCTTGCAAAAGAGACCCTGGAGTTTTCAAATATGTAACCCGCAATCCAAAGCGTAAACCGGGAAAATACGTTTTGATTAAATAAAAACGTAATTCGTTTCGGAAAAAGAAAAATACGCTTTCTCATATTTACAGTTTTGCCACTCAGATTGTTTTAGACGTAGAATCTTCGTTTTAACTCCGATTTGATCCATTCAAATTGCGTTAGATTCATATTTGCGAGCTCTATCTAATGATGTAACTGTACAGTAGGTTTGGATTAATTTATTTTCGAGTTTCAATTAAAGTATTTATTTTTCTATAGGAAATCTTTAGAAATTCATAACTTTGTCGTTTTAGCTCCGTTTTTCGTGATCTTCGCGTCTGTGTGATCCTAGCGAGTTGTAGATTCGTTTTAAAGACTTTTTATCTTATTTTCTTACTGTTGGTGTATTGTTCTAATTATAGTCTTGTTTGTCTATGCATGATTGCCTCTGGATGTGTGTTGTTGATAATGGTTGATCGAGTATAGACGGTGAGCAATTCGTTGGAGATCAAGAGCCTTACTACGGGCAAGATCTTCAGGACCAGTTTGAGCAAGGCAAGTATAGCATGGGATTATCCTTGTTGTCCTATCCACCTTATGCAATTAATGTCATTATGCATTTATTCCTTGTTAAGGATGACTTAGTGATTGATCCTATACCTTGGTACCCATTATGATGCAATGATTAGTATGGCTAGTGCTTAAACATGGACTATGATCATGTAAATTGATTAGAGGAATATGCAATAAACATTAAAATATGATTTTGATTATTGTATAAAGGGGATTAGAGCATGTGTGTTGCTTTTGATGCTCTAATTGCTCTCCTTAAGGACTCATCTATAAGCGACAATCCGAGATTTACAGTACAACTGTGGGGGCTATATGGCTCTGGCTTTAGTCATATAGAAGGACCTTTTCTAGCTTGTTAGAGGTAACCTTTTTGGCGTAAGAATGGCTTGACGAATCGGGTATAGTGCGGCCTCTGTCCTTATGTGTATAGGCTGCGGGTCAATGTGCCATTTGGAAGGGGGGCTCTACATCTATTTGCCGAGTGAATCTAATGGCCCTAACTTGTTAGACGAACCTTCGAAAGACTTCATAGTGTTTACCCTGCCTGCTCACCTTGGTAGTGTTTTGGGAGTAATTAACCCGGGCATTTGGGTAACACGACTCACAGTGAAAGTGTACAACCTCTGCAGAGTGTAGAACTGTTATAACAGCCGTGCTCACGGTCACGAGTGGCCTTGGACCCTTATGGAATAGTTGAATAATTGTTTATGTTTATGTTTATGCTATTCATTAATCATTTCACATGGATCATATGTTTATTGTTTACATTGAGACCTTTTTGATGCTATTGATATGCTAAAATCATGTTAACTAAAAGCTACATGCTGATAAACCAATGATTATGCCTTTTTGAGCCTCATGAACCCCATGTTACACTTGTTGAGTACGAGATGTACTTACGCTTGTTTATTTCTCTTATTTGGATAAAAATCCCGGATGGGTAACAGATGGAGGTAATAGCGACTACTACGCCTACTTCCCTGAGGATTACTAGTCTTGCTGTCAACCAGTCAATGTACCTGTGACTGGAGCTACCACGAGAGATTTTTATTTATACTTCCGCTACATTTGTGTTAAGACTAAGTGTTTAAATATCGTGATGTAATAACATTTGCCATGATACTTCTGTTATAATTTGTGAACTTATGTGTGATTGATCTCTGGGCGCACATAAGGGTAAGCATTCCATTTGGTCGATAAATGGGTGTGACATTGCGGAGCTAGGGCGAGCTTGGCTCCAAGAAAATGGCCAATTTGGCCGTTCGACCATGGCCAGGCTCCAGGCGTACGACTGGCTCAAGTTAGCTTGGCCCCCAGCCATTTCCAAGCAACCAAACCGTCCAAAACTAGCTCCAGGAACCAGGCTAGGGGTTGAACACCCAACCAAACACACCCATATATGCTCCCTGTTCTTTGCTTTCAAGACAAGTGGAAGTGTCTATACATGGCTCCTTTGTGTTCATTCGCAGGGTGTGTGTAAATGGTACATTACGGGAGCGGTGGCGCAAGCCAGTAGAGGCTAAACCGAACCGAACATGACGCAATCGTGATCTCAAATGCTCAGAACCGTTTGGATCACATTAGAGCTGGATTATTATAATCTGAATTGTATATATAATATAGAATTATTATAATGTGGATAATGTTTGGATTTGTGAATTGTTGTGATGGATTATTCTTGGTTCAAGTGAGGAGTGCTTGTAAGCACAAAACAACACCGTTGAGGTAGATTATGAGATTATTATGATATGATATTCTGATTACGATACCCACCTCATAATCTAACCGGTTTGAATCACAATTAAATTAACTGATTATTATGATTATAGTGTATTGAAACAGTCTCTTATGGCCTGTTTGGATATCCCTGTGACTATAATAATCATATTAATTTTACGCAAACTACAATTAAATTAGATCTCTGAATCATTCGTATACATACATAGTACAACAGTTTCACATCAATCCTATTTCAGCTGAGTTCTTTGGTTGAACCATATCACCATATAGCATTGGTTTCAAGTGAACCGGAACCCTATATGACTATGAGTGTTTGGCATCAACCATCAGTAGACAACCATTCCCAAAAGCAGCAATTCAACTTCAGCTAGAAATTCGAAACCATTGTACTACCTAAATCAGTTGTAGACAAACAGACAATGAAATTTAATTCCTTATGAGCGAATAGGGGTAATGTGTCTTTTCCCTGTGAGTTTTAATGCAGTCCACAAATAAATAAAACTATTTTCCCATGTGGGTTTTGCAAACCCATGCGTTAATATTCATTTGCCTTGTCCACCGCAGGTGGAGGGCCTAGAGCTAGGAACGGCTACCACCGCTGCTGCCGCGTGCTTGTTGAAGCCTGGCACAATAGCGTAGCCATCGCCGCCTCCAAGCCATGTGTGGAATCTGAGCGTGCCGTTGCTGCGCCGGAGGGGAGCGAGAGAGAGAGAGAGGTGGCATGTGCGGCTGGGGGTGGAGGCGGTAGAGGTGGAGGTTGATTACATATGCTAGGATCTGGTAGCGTCCCAAGTGGGTCAGATGGACTTGGCTCAATTAACAGAGGTGAACCTCTTAAGAAATTAGCTGGAAATGATCCTCATTTTTAGAGGTGGACCTCTTAAGAAGTCTGTCTTTGTTAATGAATTTTTGAGCGCTGAATATTTCTTTTGGAGACGGTCTCACTTTTTGTCAACCTTTGTTAATCAAACATCTTGTCTCTTAAAATCGATTTTGTGGTAGTGAGCTAACCCAGCTTTGGCGCCGCTTGGTAGGCACTTTCTCTAACTCTGCTAATCTTGGAGCGTCGGTTGCAACGTTCTTTGTTTTCAGAGTGCCCTGAATTCATGGCAGCTTCGATAACAAGTTTCTCCATTTTCAGACGATCGACCAAGAATTCAGGGCAACCTCAGTCGTAACTTTCTCCATCCTGAGACGACCGAGAAATAGGAGATGTACTAAACAAAAGTAGGCAGCAGTGCCCACAAGGGTCTGACCGGCGCTGTCCGATCTGTACTGTACGTCCCGTTAATTACGTGTGATCCGTGTGTCTGTACAGGCAAGGATTAGTCCGGTAGCGCATCAGCACGTACGTACGTCCGTGTTCCATTTTAGCATTGTGGTGTCCAACTGTCCACACTTGGTTCTCCACACAAGTTACATGTACTGTAGCTAGTAGCTGATTGTGCATGAGCAGCTAGCGGTAGCGACCCGGCCTGTTGATCCCACAGCAGCAGCCGGCAGACGGAGAAAGTAATGACTGTAGTATATGAACTGTGCATTAAAAATGATTAGACAATTTCACCCCGTTCGTTTGAACTTATCAGCAGAATCAGCAGCCATCCAACAGTGTTTTTCTCTCACAACAAACCTGCGAACAGTACTTTCAGCACAATAAACCAGCGAAACGAACAGGATGACAGTAATTTTTGATACACGTAACAACACACGGGCAATATGTTTCCGTACACGGTAATAAAGTGACGAGGCGTAGGCGGTGCGAGAGGAACCTGTTGTGTCCAGCAGATTCTCCGCAACTTTGTGTGGCTTTGTTCACTCAGATCGACTCTTGGCATGCACAAGAATGCCTGCAAGATGCATGCATCGGTTGCACGAATCCCATCTTTAATTGTGTGACCACATGGCACTGTACCACGTCGCCAGTACGCGCGTACAAGTGTTGTGCAAGCCGTACAGTATGCATACCATAATATATATAGTCAACCTACCTGCCGGCCATACCGATCGGGAATCGTTAATCGTAAATATGTATACGTAGCCTACACGGCCCATCCATTTCAACCAACCGGCACGTACGGAAGATATATATGGAGAGGAATACCGACCACCACAAGTATACCAAGTTACGGAGGAGTATGAAGAAAGACGAAACGAAGAACCTATGTGTATACTCCCTCGGTTCCAAAATACAGGTCATTCTCGCTTCTCGAGAAATCAATTTTTTTAAACTTTAACCAATTATATGTAAAAGAATATTAATATTTATAATACATAATTAATATCATTAGATAGATCGTTAAATATACTTTCATAATAAATTTGTTTTTAGATGTAATGTTGCACGCATTTTATATAAAGTTAGTCAAAGTTAATAAAATTTGATCTGCACGTATCCCATAACGTCCTTCTTTTTGGACGGAGGGAGCATGTACTATAATACAATATATAGCTGCACAAAGAGATGTACTGTACGAACCTAGTTACGACTTACGAGTACGTATGTATACGGCCACCATATGCACAGTGGTCGCTACGTCCTAGCCCTAGCCGTGGCCTAGCAACACATGTTCGCTTCGTTGAAAAGCCAAACTGAAAAAGTATTGTTCGCTGATTTATTGTGAGAAAAAAATACTATACCATGACTGATAAGCCGGACTGAGATCCACGAAAGACGAAACAATATACTTATACTATAGTAAGTAAACGATGATGACATTTCAAAAAAAAAGTAAACGATGACACCATTCGCTTGAACTTATCAGTCATGGTATAGTATTTTTTTTCTTACAACAGATCAGTAAACAGTACTTTTCAGCGAAAACAATGACAACGTCACGGTACGCTCCTACTGGCACTACAGTGCACGTGTCTCTTCAACAGTACACACTATGCCGTACCCGTACGTGACCGACGCCGAGCGAGCCCCGCCCCTGTGGGAGCATTTTTTTCTTCTTTAATATAATAAATAATAATTATTATTATTATCCATAAAGACATACTCCCTCCATGTCCCTAAAGAAAGCCGTTTTGAACATTAACACGATCTAAAAAAACAACTTTAACCACTACTTTTTCCTATCAAATATTTATAAAATATAGTCTATATATACTTTTGTAAAACTACATTTCGAGATGAATCATTTACGTCACTTTCATATTTTCAAACTCAACCTAAAAAAATTTGTTGGTAGTTAAAGTTTAAAATGTTTGACCTTAAGATAACCTCAAAACAGCATTCTTTAGGAACATGTAGGGAGTAGTAGAAGTTGTTGCCCCAATTGAAGTTTTATTTTATTAAAGGAAATAAGCACATACTCGAGTATACGAACAAAAGTTTCAGGAGAAAAGGGAACAAAGGAAGAAAATTATAATACGGATTTATTACACAAAAGCTTCGTCTATGCGTTGTTTGATTGCTAGGAAATACTAACGTCTTTACCATGTTATTGATTTTTGGATAATAGAACCAGGTTCCAGTCTCTAAATCGTCTGATGGCATACACACATGTTCAAATACAAACCACGAGCTCTTAGACTCACACCGGAATAATAATTGGAGAGATCGAAGATAAAAAACCAAAAGTCTAAATAACTGAAGAGAAAGAAAATATTTAAGCTTCAGCTCTCTATTCTAGAACGTCCATCCGAACTTAGCGAAGATACCATGTTATTACTAACCAAGTCAACGCTCTTTCTTGAAATTAGCTTTGCAACCTGCCAAGGTCGTCTGACAAAAGAAAGAGGGCATGAGCCCTGTTCGCTAAAATTTAACTTACGCTGATTATGAGAGAAAAATACTATGCTGAAGCAGTTCGAGTGAAAAACTAAAGCTGATATGTACAGGGCACACAGCAACTGCGCGATGGCGCTAGCAGCGGCTGTGCAGTGGGAATTGGGAAGGAAAAGGAACACTCGTACAACTAGAGCGACATGTCGTGGTGCTCTACGCTAGTGGCTAGGGCAGTGGGCGCTGCTAGATTCTATGGGGATCTCCTGCTTCATGTGCGAACACAGCATGAGCACAGGCACGGGAACATGGCCTCGAGACGACGGTTCGGTCTGCACGGAGCGCACGCGTAGGTATCTCGTCGGGGACGGGGCGAGAGACGCCTGCCTGTCTGCCTAGTGGCTACCTCGATCGCTTTTGTGAGGTGCTGTGGTGAGCCTGTGATCAAGTGGAGCTGCGATCCGATCTCCTCGTCGTGCCGCGCCCGCCCACGCGCGCACGCTTTTGCTTTGATCGCCGTGTGGCTTGTGCTCTGGCCGTCTCGATCGGTCCTTAGCCAGTTAGCCGAGAGGCGAGTGCGCGATAGATGCAGTGCAGGCGCGCCGCGCGTGCTTTAGTTTGGCGTGCTGAGGCTGCTAGCTAGGCTCGACAGCTCCATCTGAGAGCAAGGGGCGAAAACGGTGCACATCGACTATGGGGTGTTTTCGCACACCCAAGAATTTTACACCCTGTCCCATCGAATATTTAGAGACATAGATGGAACATTAAATATAGATAAAAAATAACTAATTGTATAGTTTGCATGTATTTTGCGAGACAAATCTTTTAAACCTAATTAGTCCATAATTAGACACTAATTACTATAGTTACACATGTGCTACAGTATCCTAAAAGCTTTACAAGCCTCTGAACTAAACAAGCGCCCTGTATAGGGCGGACAGAAAGCGTGAAGCTCACGATCGAGCTGGCTCATGTCAATTATGAATGACGACTCATCAGCTTAACGGGCCACGGAGCACTAATAAGCACCTTTCGATGCTGTGCCCGTCCTCCACCGGCGCTTGTCATGACTCATATGATCGATGCTACTGCCATCACGCCTTAATAAGATAAGGCTCCGCCGCAGTGCTGCTCCACCGGCCGGCCTAAACGAGGACATTGGTAGGCGACAGAACCAAAATCTTGTGCGAGTTCCGTCGCAGTCCAACTAATCCACACCACTCACGCATGTTTCATCTAGCACTGACGGCCTGACAGTACATGATAGCGCACGCATGTGAAACGAACGCAAGCGGCAAGCGGGGCAGTAGCAATCAGAAAAAAAAAACAGTGCAAGCGAGGTCAGTCGATCTTTACCCGCCACCTAACATCCGAGATCTGTCCATATATATATATACCTCCTACATGTATACTCCCTTTAGGCCGACAAAGAAAGTCGTTTTGACCAGGTTTAGGTTAAATATTAGGAATATAAATCATGAATAACTTTTAAGTTATTGAGTTTGAAAATATGAAAACCACATGAATAGATTTATCTTGAAAAATACTTTCATAAAAATATACATATATCATTTTTCAATAAATATTTTTATAAAAATAAAAAGTCAAAGTTATGCTTTGAAGACCGTGTCGTTGTCCAAAACAACTTTTTTTACCCACCTGGAGGAAGTATCCACTTACCCTGTTTTTGTCAGCGACGTTATCAACTCATCATAATCAGCACTGCGGTATATATAGAGACATCATTAACGTATCCTTTCTCGTAAACAAAACAACTAACCCGGCCGGCCATGACGCCTCCTAAGCAGCGGTTTCACGCATCGTTTCTGCGTGCGTCGTCCTGACCTTAATTTCCGGGGTCACGCAAAGCTCGCGCCTGCGTCCACTAGTAGCTACCAGCCGGCCGGTTCCGGCAGGCACGTCCAGTCCGAGGTCGATGGTGGCGTCGGCGGTGGGCAACCTGCTCGATCAGTTCGATCGCTTACAAGCATTTTCTTCCACTATTCATATCACGTCGACGACGACGACGACGACGACTCTCGACGACTCGTTGCATGCGCACTCGATCGGCACTCCCCGTTTGTCCGGTTCCTGAACCAATTGCTTCCACGAGCTGATCGATGCGGCAGCCGTCAGTGTTAAATAAATAAATAAATATAGAAAAATGCGTAAATAGTCCACCTATTTTGGTACCATCCCACCAATTTCGTACTCCCGAGTACTTTCATATATGTACCTCCTATTTTTACACCGTTCGATCTTGGCCCGTGGATGGCTCGTATTTTTTCTAACCGTTGTAAAATTTCTCAAAAATAAAAAAAGTCCATCTCAATGCCAGTTGTCGCCCATCCTTAGCTTGCTCCTTTCTTGTTTCTCCCACGTCTCTTTTAGTCTGAATTTGATTTTGAAATTTTGATGACGACGACAAGGATAATGGTGCTTATATATATGCACCATTCTCCAAGGCGAGGTCGAGCTTTCAAGTGCTAGTATCTGTGACCAAATGTATGACAGAAAAGTACAACTAGAGAACGAGAAATTCTTGGTTGAATCACGTCTCATGAATTCATGATAACAACTTAAACGGTAACTGTTATCCAGAGAAATTGGAGAATTGCTGCCACGACAATCAAAATCAATTTCTCTCTATTTTCTTTTCTTTGAGAAACCGAATCCCTATCCCTACTTACGGGTTCAAAGTTGCAGGGCAAAACTTAGCCGTCCATTTGACTCAAAAGCTTCAAATCTAGTAGTGCCCGTTTCGGCTTCGGATCTCTGGCCACCAAATTAAGCTGCCTTGGAATCACACACGACGATGAAGCCTGAGCAGCAGGAAGACAGGCTACTGACAGAACCATCGTCGACAAATTCGCTTCGGATCCGTGGCCACCAAATTCGCGCTAATAGTCCTAACGGATTGTACGGGTATCACCGTATATGTGACTGATAGCACCGCGTGTGTGCATCAAACTTTTCTTAGTGGTTTATTCAGAGTTCACTATATTCTTGTCTGGATCCACGAATTGATCATCTAGGTACTAGAATATTCCAAGTGGTTTATTCAGAGTTCACTCTACGTCCCTTAATGTGATTATCTGGTTACTTCAACTTTTCAAGTGGTTCATTCTGAATTCACTCTAGATCCAATCATGTACCTAAATTCTTTCACACTTCAAACAAATCATTTGGAAAGTTAAAAAAATTCCAAATAATTGTTGTCATAGAACCAAACAAGAATACATAAAAAGTTTAGGAATAGACGGGGCATTTTAACTATTTTACGATCGACATTAGCTGAGCTGGACCCGAGTGAGAGCAGATTTCTCTCGTTCTTGTATTTACGATGGCGTTTCCTCAGTCTGGTATGTTGTGGATGGATTGAACAAGCATCATATGGCCAATTGGCTATTGATCCATTGGTGACACTTGATAGTAGCAGCACTTGTGGTTTTGTCCTTCTGCAATAGGCTGCAGGTAATCTCGATCTGCTGCATGCATTTTTCACAGAGCAGGTTGATGGATCAAAAGATCATCGGAACGGGCATTAGTTGCCATATGTACTACAGTATATATATGTTCTACATTATATATGTAACCTGATATCGAGATCTACATTATAAAAAAAGTCAAACAATTGGTTGGCAGGGTTGTAAACTGAGGGTGTGTTCACTTCCCATGCAAACTCAAAATATTTCCTCTTTCACCTATCACATCGAATCTTTAGACGCATGCATGGAGTATTAAATGTAGGTAAAAAAATAACTAATTGCATAGTTTGTCTGTAAATGTCGAGATGAATCTTTTGAGCCTAGTTAGTCCATGGTTGGACAAATTTTACCAAATAACAACAAAAAATGCTACAGTAACTTTTCACCCACTTTTCGCCAACTGAACAAACCTGAAGGTATTCCGTCTGCTTGCAGCTTATTGATACGCCCTACCTCCTAGTCAAATGATAAATACATTATCAGGTACTATTATAAGGCCTACTGCTTGAAAAGTGGGATCGGAATAGAATAGAACCCATTTGTCAAACATTACGATGACGTGTATATACTTGCATTTCCTGCCTAGTTTATAGTAGTCCCTTCTGTTTCAAATGTTTTACTCCTAGGCCTCGTTCAGTTCCCCAATTCTCTCCCCTAATTCCACTATGCAAAAAGAAGATTCCCCGTCACATCAAAATGTCGGCAAATGCATGGAATACTAAATGTTGATAAAATCAAAAACTAATTGCACAGTTTTATTGTACTTTGCGAGACGAACATTTTAAGCCTAGTTAGTCAAAATTTGGATAATTTTTACCAAATACAAACGAAATGCTACAGGAATTCTGATACAGTGTTTTTCTCCCCAATTCACCAATCTAAACAAGGCCCTAGTAGTACTAGCTAGGCGCCAGAAGTCTGAATGCGCTGCATCTTGATTCAGACTTTCAGAGAAGCAAGACTGGACAGTGGATTGAAATGACATTGCTGACTGGCACTGACCTGCTTGACCTGGCGCCCGTTATTGTTCATTCTCACGAGATCGTCGTGACCGCAACACCGGTAAATTTTCCAAAATTGAAAAGACTTGAATTCATGCAAAAACCCCCAATACACTACAGGAAAACGCCTCTTTGCCGACTGCTTGCCCCGGTCGGCAAAGGCATAAACCCAGTCGGCAAAGGCTTTGCCGACCGCAAAGCCACGTGGCAGTCGGCAAAGAGAAGTCGGCAAAGCCTGGGTCGGCAAAGGCAGATTTGCCGACTGCCACGTGGCACACAGTCGGCAAAGCCTTTGCCAACTGCCACGCCAGCAGTCGGCATAGCCACGTGGCGCCGTCAGCCCTGACGGCAGGCTTTGCCGACTGCTGGTTTCTCGACAGTCGGCAAAGAATTTTTTTTCAAAAATTGTTTGCCGACTAGCCGCCATCTCGGCAGTCGGCAAAGAAAAAAAATATTTTTTTTTTGAAATGTTCTTTGCCGACTGCTTTCGGATTTGCAGTCGGCAAAGGTTTGACCTCTTTGCCGACTGCCTCCCATTGCAGTCGGCAAAGACTCTGTCCTGGGTTTTTTTGCCCAGCTTTGCAAAGCTGGATTTTTTTTTGTTTTTGTTTTCTATTTTTTATTGAATAATATTAGTATACTAGCCAGTCCCCCCGCGCGTTGCGCGGGCGAGAAAAGCAATGGGTGCTCACATCATTACATGCCAGTATATCGTAGTTGTTGATTAAGATGCGAAGGGTCGTAAAAGCATCAAGTTACATAGCTGTTTTAAGCATAATATATGGAGAATGGATGAAAATTGGGCTTCTGACAAAACCCAATGTTTGACACATGCACAGAAGTCTAATTGATGCAAGCAGTCGTGAAGGTGTGGTGTCATTTCATCAAGGAGCAGTTGAAGTAGCCTATAGCCTATTACATTTTGCTCTACAATCAGCAGTTAATTAGAATTTGAGACTACAGGCAGGACGTCCATCAATTGAAATGAGGAATGTGATAGCAGTACTTATTAGTTAATTGAACAAACAAAAGGGAAACAGAAGCCCCCATTTTTTTGGAGAAGTCTTTCCGTAGACCATAAATTTGGATATGACGCACCTCGCTATGTACCTGAGTTTCATATGAAGCAAAAGGAAAAGATTAACACATACATTGTCAAATATTTGGTACCTATTTCATAGAGCTGCGGCATGAAAACTATCATTATGTATGTTGAAATTTGTCTCATAAGCTAAGTAACCTGTGATGATTGTAGGCACCAAATATGGAAATAAAATCAAGAATATGGCACTAAAGTATGAAGCAGCAGTAAGGGGAAACAAAGAGTTCGGAATCTTTTTTAGCATGGAATGCATGAACTTGGGCACCGCAACGAAGGCATTAGTCCCATGAGGAATTGCTCTAAATCCTGATATAATAATTTGAATATAGGACTGTCAGTGTTTTGTTTGCAGAGTGTGGTTTACTGAATGAGGTGGTCAATATAAATCGAAAGGATTAGCCCTTTCAGGATTACGCCGGCCAAGCTTGGATCAACATGTAGATTAATTATGCAACTGAACTTTTTTTTAATAGGTGACTGAAGGACGTAACACAGCAAAGGAATAGCATTTACTGCCATGTGTTTTGTGGACAATGGATTTTGACATGTTAAACTCTCGGCCTATTATGCTCCTGCAAATTTAGACAGGGAGATGAGGAAAAATATGGAGATTAAAAAGTGACTGGATCGAGTAAGAAGGAAGGGGCATCCAGTACAAAACCTATTTATATCACATTAATGTACATTAGAGGAATTTCTTGGCTATTTTATAGCATGTTCGAAAGAAGCATCCACAGGTTTAAATTTTCTGTCGTACTCCAACATTATCAAGATTATATATGAGTTTTTCATATTTATTTAGACATGGCGTATATCTAGGCACATAACAAAAGCTATGTATGTTGAAAAACCAAAATGACTTACAATTTGGATTGGAAGGAGCGGCCTGGAAATGAAAATAGTTTCCTACAATTAAGAAGCAAACTGAATGTGAGAACACCTCTTTTTTTCAGTTCACACTCTGCATCAAATCTGAGAAAGTAGCCATATGTAACAAAAGGGGAAGAGATGTTAGCTGACAAATCCTTTATGTATCATATTTGGGCACTATGATAAAACTGATTCTTGTTATCCTGCTGAGAGGACATACAGTTAGACACATCACATGCAAGCAATGATCTTTCCAATAACAAATCAAGAGAACTAATTTCACTGACATATATGTGCATCCTCTAACCTTAAAAGTAATATACTCACTGGAACATGTTTTGCCTACATCTGAGTCGAAACATATGTTATTGAGCAGATCAAGCAAACAAAAGTGAGAAGTCCCACCTAGCACTGATCTTTCTTTTGGTAATTGTGGCAGCCGCCGCTACACATGCATCATCTCCCTTTGACCCTCTGCATCAGAAAATGGGCAGATACTAACTTAATCAAAGTCAGCTAATTGAATTGGATGACGATGAAGAAAATTTTGAAGAAGAATCTAGAATATGTGGGGAGCTGCAGACCGTAACTCCATCTAAGATAGACCAACCTTGGGTATTACAATTAACCACCATCGTTGGCACATGAGGCTTGATCAATTGGAGCAAAGGTTAGGTAAGGGAAGGATGCTAATTTATTTGAGCAATGAAGCAGCACATGGCATGGCATGAGATGACATCAAACAGATAAATTGAGACAATATTTTCCCAAACCAACCAATCTGTAAACGCACCTGGTTGCAGTAACTCATCGACATGTGGTAGATGGCAGATTCAGCAGGGCTGATGCAGCTGCAAAAATAAATAAAGCATGCACTCATGAGATGGAAATATAGGTGCATCAAATTGGTCAACAAAGTATCAGATCTTACCAAATCGGGTGAGACCGGCGGGCGGCGCAAGCGAGGCCAGCCAGGCTTGGGAAACCGTAGGACGCAGATGAGGCCCGCCACCAGCCCTAGGGCACGTGCTGCGGCAGCGTTGGGGAGGGATGGAGCGGTAGCGGCAGTGCTGGAGGCTGAGGTGGCGCCAGTTGCGGGGAGTCGCCGATGGTAGGCCGGCGTGGCGTGTCGGAGTCGCCGGAGATGGAGCGGAGCGGGCGCTGTGCTTCCGAGGTTGCTGCGGCGGGGGCAAGACAGAGCAGTGGAGAGGAGCTGGGCGGCCCAGAGGACGATGGAGGCCAGGGCGCGGAGGATAGGCCGGGGGCGGAGGGGAGAGGGACAGAGAGGACGGGGGCGGCTTCCTTTTTTCCTCGTGCTCCCGTGCGCTGGAGAAGGCCCGAGGTGGTTCTAGAAGGGGGAGAGGTGGGGAGTCCGTGGACGCTGATGAGAAATCGGACGGGCAAGGAAATAGGCGGAGGCGCTACCGCGCAGTCGTGTGAGGGAGCCGGATCCGCCATCGACGAGGGAGGGCGCCGCCGCTTGGGGGCTGAGGGAGGGAGGGCGCCGCGCCGCAACGGCGCGAGGCAGCCGGATCCGCCATGGTCGCGGAGTGCCGCCTCCCGAGCCTGCGCTTCTGCGACCTCGCAGTGCTTGTGCGACATGGTGAGGGTGCGGCCGTGGATGGTGAGCTCGCGGCGGCTCTGCGACGAGCGGTGGAGCGGCGGCGCTGCGTCGGGAGGCAGGAGCGGCGGCGCGGCGATGAGGGCAGGAGCGGCGGCTGCATCCCGCGAGTGCTAGGGTTGGGACATCATTTATATGTGTTCAGGATAAGGGCATCCTATTTTGGGCCGGCTGAAAGGCCACCGCGGCGCAAGCCCAGGTTGGCAACCAGCTACGAGTCTAGGCGCACGTCAAATAGAATTTCTTTGTCGGTACTATGGTTACCAACAGAAAAAATGACATTTCCCTGTCGGTTCTACAGTAACACACAGAATAATTATAATTATTCCGTCGGTTTTATGATTTTTCTGTGTGTTTTATGATAACCGATAGGATAATTGCTATTTTTCTATCGGTTGCTCCTGCACTGACAGGAAATTTTGAGTTTCCAGTAGTGCAGGGATAGGAAACAGAAGGCGTTGTTTTGCCTCTTGTTGGCTGAAAATCAAACAAAAAGATAATTGAGAAAAATAAGGGACTCAGATAGTTGACAAACTCACAGGGTAGATGATATCTTATATTTACATCATAACTGAGATCTGGTATGACTAACTTTGCTATGAACATAATGAACAGGGACTGATATATAATACAACCATAGCTGAACTTGAAGTGAAATAAATTAGTGGATTACGTATACAATTAAATAAATGACTTGTTAATAACACAACCTGGCACTACAATTCATGCATAAAGAAAGGAGGCCCTAATACTAAATATTAAATATGAGGTCGAAGATTTTTATGTTGTCCATATTTCAGATATTTCAGGGATAGGATCTACCAAAATAATAAATATTTAGTGAAAAAATGTAGAAGTTGCTTCCAAATAATAGCTAAGGCCAAACCTGAAGCCTGTATCATCCATTTTGCAGAAGGCAGTACGCTCTGACTCTGTAAGCCAGATTTATTATGTTCATCTTTGTAGTCCCTCTCTGTTAAAGGAGGAGTATCATGGTTCAAAATCAAAACATGGTGTCATGGCATTTTAGTACAGATTTCACAGAAGTACACTGATTGTTAGAAGAAATAGAACAAATGGTAGAACCTTCTGCTGGAACTGATCTGTGTTTGTGGGAACTGATTCATTTTTTTCAGATGACATGCTGATAGGATTTTTTTGGTGGGCTGAAATGCATTCAAAGCTATATTGGCATGGATATAGGTCAGTAACGATATCAATGAGATGGAAGTGCATAGTATCTCTCAATCTAAAAAATGAGTATAAAGGTGAAATTGTATTTATTAAGGAAGCACTGAGGCATTTTTTAAGCTAAATAGTCCGGCGACCCTAACGTTTCTAGAAATTAGGCAATCTCTGTAACATGGACCAGCACAAAAGAAACAGGAATTGTATTGACATACCTTGAACCCTGAAAAAGGATCCTTGCAAGGAAACCCTCGGACATGTAGCCTGAACAGGTGTAGGAAGAGAAATTGCTGGATGTATGTAGGATGTAGCGCAGGTCAAAATGATGACCTTCAAATGGATCGTTGCAAAGAAACCTAGGACCCAAGAAAAAATTAACAATAAATATCTCGAGTTTCTTTCTTATTTAATTATTTTTCTTTCCTACATACAGGTGTATATTTATTTATCTACTATTTTAAACAATTAACAATAAATAATATTTATATATTATATAAAAGGTCTAGGCCTAGGTTGTGTTTTCAGATAGCCTGTGCAAAAGGTCTATTATTTTTTTTCAAAAAATTATTTTTTTTAATTTTTTTTAAAAAATACTTTGCCGACTGCTCTGCTCCCTGGCAGTCGGCAAATGTTATTTTTTATTTTTTTCTCAGAAATTCTTTGCCGACTGCCATCCTCCCTGGCAGTCGGCAAAGGCTCTTTGCCAACTGCCACTGATGGCAGTCGGCAAAGGCTCTTTGCCAACTGTCACTGATGGCAGTCGGCAAAGAATTAATTTTTTTTTCGATTTTCGATCCCAGTTTTTTTGTGTTGCCTTGCTACAGTAAGTAAATGATATATTCCAAGTTTGGGGTCATTTTGATTTATTTTGCTATATTCCATTGATTTTTGTTGTTTCTTTGATTTTTTCCGGCAGCTCTAGATTTGAACTGCAGGTACATGAAATAATGGAATTCGGCGATTTAGAAAATGATATTCATGATGTTTGGAGCATGTTGAGGCCGTGTGCGGGGCCTCGCGTGAAATTTCGATCGTGTTGGTGTCGGAACACGCCGAGGCACGCGCGTGAAAAGTGTTTTTAAATTTTATAAAATCGAAACGGAGTCCGAAAATGACGAAACTTGACGACGTGTCTTGCCATCGCATGCGGAGGCTGTGGTAAAAATTTGAGAAAGTTTCGAGCAAGTGGCGACTTCGGGTGGCTAAAACCTGGACATCTCCACATGTGATAACAAGTTAGCCACCCGACGTTAGTCCAGGTTTTAGCCACCCGACGTCGCCACTTGCTCGAAACTTTCTCAAATTTTTACCACAGCCTCCGCATGCGATGGCAAGACACGTCGTCAAGTTTCGTCATTTTCGGACTCCGTTTTGATTTTATAAAATTTAAAAACACTTTTCACGTGCGTGCCTCGGCGTGTTCCGACACCAACACGGTCGAAATTTCACGCGAGGCCCCGCACACGGCCTCAACATGCTCCAAACATCATGAATATCATTTTCTAAATCGTCGAATTCCATTATTTCATGTACCTGCAGTTCAAATCTAGAGCTGCCGGAAAAAATCAAAGAAACAGCAAAAATCAATGGAATATAGCAAAATAAATCAAAATGACCCCAAACTTGGAATATATCATGTACTTACTGTAGCAAGGCAACACAAAAAAACTGGGATCGAAAATAAAAAAAAATTAATTCTTTGCCGACTGCCATCAGTGGCAGTTGGCAAAGAGCCTTTGCCGACTGCCAGGGAGGATGGCAGTCGGCAAAGCCTGCACCTTTGCCGACTGCTGACGGAGTGGCAGTCGGCAAAGGTGATGGTGTGGATGGCGTCAATCATGGCTTGCCTTTGCCGACTGCAATTCTTTGCCAACTGCCTGGCAGTCGGCAAAGCCAGACAGTCGGTAAATCATGATTTGCCGACTGCAGGAAATTCCAGTTGGCAAAGGGACCTCTTTGCCGAGTGTCAAAAAAAAACAGTTGGCAAAGAAAATTGCAGTCGGCAAAGAGCCGGTTTCCTGTAGTGATAATGCATGCAAAAACTGAAGAAGCTCAGAATACATAGCATGATGCATACAAAAACCCCAATAATGCATGCAAAAACTGAAGAAGCTCAGGATACATAGCATGCTGCACATAAGCAGATGTTGCTTTGCCTGCTTATTTGCGGAATAGTCATCCCGGCCTCTCAAACACGATGCTAAATTTGGTTTCTGAACTATCAAAGACCGTTTCGGTTCTCAAACTTTACTTTGGTCTTAGAGCTATAAAAAATGGTCATTTTGGAGCCCAGACTTCCTTTCAAGCTTAATTTTCATTTCTAAACTATCATAGTGGTTGTTTCAACAAAACTTTCTCTTAGCCGTAACCTCGTCTTGTCCTATGTGGCATGCCATGTTGTCATACCACATCAGCTTCAACAACACCCACGAGCCAGGGAGACTAGACTATGATATGCACGGGTGACATGGCTCGGTGATCACCGGTGGTGCACGCGGTTGATGTCTACACAGGGCCACCATGCAGCGGTGCCAGGGGCGATGCGACCTATGGCTACACATGATGGGACGGGCTCATAACAATGATGTGTGGTGCAAGGTTTCAGTATGTGCAAGTGGAGTCCTTTGAGTGCCTTTAGGATTTGCTTTAGTGTCTCAAGATCCCATGTTGGTTCCTTAGCGATGCCTGATCTCTTCAAGTCATAGAGTACAATCTCTTCAGTGACACTGGAGTGACGCCAGTGACAACTGCCACGACGATTTGGCACTCTCAAAGAAGGATGGGCCGTGCAATGCCTCCTTGGGGGGGGGGCTCGATCAATAATATCCTTGACGTAGGACAAAGAATGAGGTTTAGGGGGGGCGTTTGGTTGCCTGTATATAGGTGAATCAGGTTAGGAGATGCAACTTCATCGTGTTTTGGTCCAGATATGGATTTCATTTACGTTTCTAGTGAGCCAGGCTTGCACGGTGCAACGCAGATTTTCTTAATGATGCTATTAACATGTGATTAATGTATATTAAGCGGTAATAGTGTATTTTAAAGTAGATTAAGATATTAGAAGTAAAGTTAGGACTATTAAAGTGTAGTTACATAAGTCAAATATTATAAGATTACTTGTTTACCTATTTTTATTTTATACAGTACCACTTCATGCGGGCAACCAAACAAGATCTCTAGTGAGCCAGACTCTATACATGCAGCCAACCAAACAAGGATAGCTTGCACCACCATAGCCTGTCCAGCTTGGGCCTAACTCCCATATGCAATGCAGGCTCCCTAGAGAAGGGAACCAAACGCCCCCTTAGTTGATTACACAATTCGAACCTACAACGTTAACGGCCGGTGGGTGACCATCTTATGATTGAAGATAAGCACCTAAAGCTTTCCTACTGAATGGAAGTGAGTGTTCGGAGCCTATTCTAGTAGATTTACCCCGCAATTTGGACAAAAATGGAGTTGTGAGGTTGAGACCCTAGGTAGAATGAAAAATTTGAGAACTACAAACAGTCACTTTGTAATTTACGGACGAACTAAGAGAAAAGTTTATAGTTTAGAAATAAAATTAAGCTTAAAATTAAAGATTGATGACTAAAACAGCTATTGGCTATTTGCCTATTTTGATAGCTCGGGTACGACCTCGACTCCTCGAGGTTCGAGCGTAGTTGTACATAGCATGAAAAGGCAAGCGACATGGCGGTAAGCATTCGAGAGCAAGAAAAATTGACTTTGAAATGTCCTCGGACCTTGCGTCATGCACAGTGAAAAGCAGTTTTTCTTATGGAAGTGGCTAGGGCCTCGGACCATCGAACGCCCGCGCCGCTGTCCCCTGTCCCGCGTACGGTGCCTATCTGCCCACATCTCGCTTGCTGCGCTCGCCCACAAGCATGTCAGGCCCACTCCGGCTAGTGGGGACCGTCTCCACCAACGCTTGCTTCCCGTGCCTGACATCAAGGCAAGACGGTAGAAAAGCAAGGAGGGAGATGCAACACATGATTTAGATTTAAAACATGCAACAACAGTTGCAACATACGTCGAAAACAAATAAAAATTTGAAACATCCGTCTGAAACACTTATAAGAACACTTGAAACCATTGTGAACATACGCAACATCCAGATAAGACACTTGCATCATATGTGTGAAAACATTTGCAACGTCCAGAGAAACACACTTGCAACGTACGTCGAAAATAAAACAGATGAAACATTGAGATCAAGAGCTCGCAACATTGTACGACCATTGCAACATATACAACATCCCAATCTACTTTTACAATATTCATATTAACATTTACGACATACATATAAGACATGAAACACTTAAAACATACATCTGTAACATCGGGATCGGAGGAGGCCGGGGCCGATTGGGTGAGCCGTTTACAACCATTTTCCACTGCTCGTTTCGTGTCGACGGCGACGACTCGTTGCATGCGCACTCGATCGCCACTCCCCGTTTCCGGTTCCTGAACCAATTGCTTCCACGAGCACGAGGTGATGCGGCAGCCGGCGGCTAGCTCTCGCCGTCCACCGCGATGTTTAGCTTTCTGGATGGACAGTGTCGTGTAAAAACAAGTCCATTTCGGTGCCAGATGTCCGTCCTTCTCCTTTCTGGTATCTGCCACGTCTCTTTTAGTCTGAATTCGATTTTGAAATTTTTATGACGACGACAAGGACGATGGTGCTTATATATATACCCCATTCTCCAAGGCGAGAGCTACCTTTCAAGTAGTATATATGCGGGGCCGGTCCCGAGTTTTTTTTTTACCTGGAACGAACCTAAAATTTTGAACCTTTTTATATAAACATGATAATACTATGACGACGACAAGGACGATGGTGCTTATATATATACCCCATTCTCCAAGGCGAGAGCTACCTTTCAAGTAGTATATATGCGGGGCCGGTCCCGAGTTTTTTTTTTACCTGGAACGAACCTAAAATTTTGAACCTTTTTATATAAACATGATAATACTACTAGTACTACCTATGAGTAGTATATATACACACATACACAAAATGTTACTACAAAAACAATATTCATATGAAATAATTTGTACACATATTAAATTACCTAAAAAAATTCTTCTAACATTCCTCCATGCGAAGTCATCAATGATGGTTTCAATATCAGTCTCATCTAGCAATCGCTTCTCAATGCATAATGTTGCCTCCAATCTCTATATCAATCATTCCCCAATGAACTCTTGCATTTGATAGAATTAAAAAGCTTACAACAGAAGCTAAATGCTCTGTCCAAGTGTTTAGAATAAACTAACCCTTTTCTTTCATATACCTCTCCATTGCTCATTTTTCTAGAGTAATAGGCATAGGAAAAATTGTCTATCACTAGTGTCCCAAGGGAATTCAAGATTCTCTTCTCTTATATGCCCATTCTCAACTAATGTATCCCTTGCTTTGTTATCAAGTTTATCCTAATTTCTTGGATCATAAATATCAATAGAAATTGGATCCTCATCAACAATAGTAGGTTCTGTTTCATTTGAATTAAATCCGTGCTCATGATCACTCACATTATGTTCATCCATGTTGATGTCAACATTGTCTTCCATATGGACCTGATCTTCTGGATTAGCATTAGCTGGTTCTTTCACAACAACTATCGTCAATGCATCTGGATCTCTTGAAGTGCTTGTATTACTCTTAAGAAATTTATGAAAGGCTCCTTTTTGTGATTCTACCAAAGCATCTATTCACTTTTTCTTCATTCTATTGTCGTGGCCAGAGGATATTTTCTTGACGATACGGTACTGTTAAAATTTAGAAACAATTAGTAACTATAGTTTTATGAAGTAAGGAACTAGTAACTAAATTTAAGAGTCGTACATTCGTACCTTGCTGCAGCCTGCTGGAACTGCTGCCTGCTGCGAAGCCGAATAGAGACGAAGGAATATGGGGATCAGGGCATCAGGCGATCAGCCGATCAGGGAACGCCGCGTCACCTCCTAGGGCCTGATCAGCGTCGCTTCTCTGCTGTGCTCTGCTGGAACGCACGCGGCACGCCGCCAGGCCCCTCACGCGCCCGCACGAGCAGGAAAGGAAAGGTCGCGACTCGTGCAGTCGATCGCGGCCTCACGGGAACGGGAAACGGGCAGTCAGATGCGTATCGTATTCAAGCCTGATCGTATTTCCCTTCCTACTAAACAGAAAACAGATAAACATGTTTCACACGACAATCAAAATCAATTTCTCTCTAATTTTTTCTTTGAGAAACCGAATCCCTATCCCTACTAAACGGGTTTCAAAAGTTGGGCAAAACTTAGAGCATGTTTAGTTCAAAAAGAGAACCCAAAAAGTACTACAGTACCTGTCACATCAAATCTTACGGCACATGCATGGAGTACTAAATGTAGACGAAAGAAAAAACTAATTACACAGTTTAGTTGTAAAATCACGAGACAAATCTTTTGAGCCTAATTAGTCCATGATTAGACACAAATTGCCAAATAAAATGAAAAGTGCTACAGTAGCTGAACCCAAAAAATTTCACCAACTAAACAGGGCCTTAGCCGTCCATTTGAGTCAAAAGCTTAAAATATAGTGCCGTATCGGCTTCGGATCTCTGGGCACCAAATTAAGCTGCGGCCTTGTTTAGATTCTAAATTTGGAATCTAAATTTTTGCATAGTAAATGCCTCGTCATACTGTAGTAATTTTGTTTTTATTTGGTAATAATTGTCCAAATATTGATTAATTAGGCTTAAAATATTCGTCTCGCAAAGTACAACAAAACTGTGCAATTAGTTTTTGATTTCATCTACATTTAGTACTCCATATATGTGCCGACATTTTGATGTGATAGGGAATCTTCTTTTTGCATAGTGGAATTTGGGGGTGAATTTAGGGCCTTGTTTAGTTCCCCTCAAAATTCCAAGTTTTTTCACTCTCTCTCCATCACATCAATTTTTAGCCGCTTGCATGAAGTATTAAATGTAGGTAAAAAATAACTAATTACACAGTTTAGTTGGAAATCACGAGATGAATCTTTTGAGTCTAGTTGGTCCATGATTGAACAATATTTGCCAAATAAGACGAAAGTGGTACTATTCATCGGGTTGAAATTTTTTTTAATCTAAGAGCAACTCCAACAGAAGAGTCATACATGTTGTGTAATCTATATTTGACTATTTTAAAAAGAAAAAGAGACTCCAAGCTATTGTATTTGGCTTTCTAAAATAGCAAGCCATCTATCCCGGAATTCTCGCATGGTAAATATAGTTTGCATGTGCCGTTAGCCATCTGTCTCGCCATATTAGAAAGGCTGTTGGAGTTTTTTTGTTTTTTTTACAATGATTTCTATTTTAGAGGTTGGCTAAATTATAAGTTTAGCCATCTATTTTTATCAACTCTCTTGGAGTTACTGGGTATCTAAACAAGACCTGCCTTGGAAATTCCAAGTTGGAATCGCACACGACGATTAAGCCTGAGCAGCAGGAAGACAGGCTACTGACAGAACCATCGTCAAATTCGCTTCGATCGGATCCCTGACACCAAACTCACGCGAAGAGGCCTAACAGATTGTACGGGTATATCCGTAAATGTGACTGGTAGCACCGTGTGTGTGCATCAAAATTTTAGGACTATGGCCATTAATCTTTTCCCATATTCTTGTCTGGATCCATGAACTGATTGATCATTTGGGCACTTATTCCAAGTGGTTTATTCTCAGTTCACTCTATGTCCAATCATCTCAATCTGATAATCTGGTTACTTCAACTTTTCAAGTGGTTCATTTTGAATTCACTCTAGAAGTCTACATCCAATCATGTACCTAAATTCACACTTTAAACGAATCATTTTAAGAGTTCATAGAACCAAACGAGAATACACCAAAAGTTTAGAAATAGATGGTGCATTTAACTCTTTTACGATTGAGGGTTAGCTTAATTCGACCCAAGTGAGATCAAAATTCTTTGTGCGTGTATTTACGATAGTGTTTCCTTGATCTTACGCGGTGGATGGATTGAACAAGCATCATATGACTATAGATCCATTGGCAACAGCGGAGGGGTTGGGGATGGGGGTGGGGCTAAAGGGGTCCCGGCACCCCCAACCCTCGTAGGCCCTCTATATTATACCCCTTCGATTAGCTAGTTGTTAGTTTAACTATTTAGATAATACTATTCATGTGTTGATTTCTTGTCCTTTCTACATATTAATTTCTAGTAGCATCTTATATAATTAAGCATTAGTTCTTTCTATTAGGCTTTTTATCTCTTTTGTTCTTTTACTATTATGTACTAAACATCTAGTTTGTCCTCATAGTACACCTGTAATTAGCTAGTTAATTATAAGTAGTAATTTGTTTGTTTGCTCCTCTAAAATGATCTCCAATAATATGCACATTATTTAGGATTAGCCTTCCTGTTATCTTACTTATCTTTTTTTATTCTTGTTATTACTGTATTACCGTGATTCTTTTTCTAGCCTAAGAATCAGATTAATCACGGTAAAGTTATAGATCTAGAGCTAATTATTTTTGTTCTATTTTTTTATAATATTGTAGTGTCTTTTTAGTTTTTCAACTTTGTTTTGGTATGTATAGTCTTGTCGTGTATGTATTTAGACATGTATGATTATTGTTGGTTTGAACGATCGGCTAAATCCTGGCTTTGCCTCTGTCCATTGGTGACACTAGATAGTAGCAGAACTTACGTTTTTGTCCTTCTGAAATAGGCTGCTGGTAATCTCTGCTGCATGCATTTTTCACAGAGCAGGTTGATGCATCCAAAGATCATCGGAACGGGCTTGAGTTGCCATATGTATCGGGATCTACAATTAAAAAAAATCCAACAATTGGGTTGGGGGCGTTGTAAACCGAAGGTATTCCGTCTGCTTGCAGCTTATTGATACGTCCTAACTCCTAGTCAAATGATAAATACATTCTCAGGTACTATTATAAGGCCTACTGCTTTGAAAAAAATGGGATCGGAATAGAATAGAACCCATTTGTCAAACATTACAATGACGTGTACTATATGCTTGCATTTCCTGCCTAGTTTTTAGTACAAGTCTCTTGTGTTTCTCATGTTGTACGCCTAATAGTAGTAGTACTAGCTTAGGTGCCAGAAGTCTGAATGCGCTGCATCTTGATTCAGACTTTCAGAGATGGACTGGACAGTGGATTGAAATGACATTGCTGATTGGCTTGATCTGCTTGACCTGGCACCCGTTATGCGCATTCTCACGAGATCGTCGTCACCGCAACTGGTCAATTTTCCAAGATTGTAGAGACCTGAATTGAAGCCAAGGCCACGTTTAGTTCCCCAATTCTCCCCCCAAATTCCACTATGCAAAAAGAAGATTCCCCGTCACATCAAAATGTCGGCAAATGCATGGAGTACTAAATATTGATGAAATCAAAAATTAATTACACAGTTTTATTGTACTTTGCGAGACGAACATTTTAAGCCTAGTTAGTCAAAATTTAGATAATTTTTACCAAATACAAACGAAATGCTACAGGAATTCTGATACAGTGTTTTTCTCCCCTATTCCGCAATCTAAACGAGGCCCAAGAACCCAATAATGTATAAACTGAAGAAGCTCAGAATACCACATAGTATGCTGCACATACGCAGAAGTTGCTTTGCCTGCTTATTCACCTAAACCTTGTGAATTGTAGGCTCACACACTTTATCTGTTCGTTTCTTTTTGGCGGATTAGTCATTCCAGCCCCTCAAACACGATGCTCAATTTGGTTTTTGAACTATCAAAGACTTTCGGTTCTCAAACTTTACTTTGGTCTTAGAGCTATAAAAAAAAATTGCCATTTTGGAACCCAGACTTCCCTCCAAGCTCAATTTGCATCCCTAAACAATCATAGTGGCTGTTTCAATCAAACTTTCTCCACTAGTAGAGAAAGAACTTACGGTTTAACATATTAGTCTCGGCTAGAATTAGACCCGGAACTAAGGTGAGCATTAGTCCTGGGTCCAAGTTTCTTGATGTCAGAAGACATTTAGTCCCGGTTGATATTACTAACCCGGACTAAAGGGTATATATTAATCTCGGTTGGTGTTACCAACCCGGACTACGATTGATAACACCAACCCAGACGACTAAAATGTGACTTTTTAGTCCCGGTTGGTGTCACTAACACGGACTAAAGGTCTCTCACCCGGGACTAAAGGTTCCTCATGGGTAAATTCAAAATTAGAGTGCCCAGGACATTGTCACATGTGTTGTGCAGTTGAGTTGGTATGGAAGCTACGCACGAAGCAAGAGATCCTAGGTTCAAATCTCATGCACCGAGAGAGGTTTCCGGGATTTAAATTATTTTTTTCAGTTTGATGATTGTATCCTTTCTGTCTGATAGCTTGTATACTGATTATAGTAAACTCAGATCCAGGTTTGCAGTCAAATGCATACCATGTGGATGTTTCTTTTGAAATGGGTAAACTCTTTTTTCTTAGACTGTCTCCAACAGTCGGTACCCAAACACGAGACGCATCCCGTGGTTTTGGGTAGCGCACAGTAGAAGGGCTAGTGACCCAAAACGAAGCTTCTCCAACAGCCGACGCATTCCCAATCTCCCACGCCTCCCCCCGGCGCCTTGCTCCGGCGAGCCTTGTCCGCGCCCGCCCTGCCCCGGCTCGACCGTCGCACGTGGCGAGGAGCGCGGGGAGGAGGCAGAGGTCCGCGGCCGCGACGGGGCTTGGAGGCAGAGCTTTCGAAGCTCGCCCACTCCCTCCCTTCGGCGCCCGAATCTCCATCCTGCTCCCTCCGCCGCGAGATCTCCGGCTGTCCGCGCCATGGTCGCCGCCTCCGGCCTCGCGCTGCTGCGGGTGGCCGCACCCTTCCTCCGATTCGCGTCGTCGGCTCCGGTGCTGCGCGTCCATCGTCGACGATGGCGTGGTGTCCGCAGCGGCCTCCAAGCCCCGCCTCCGTGGCCGAGCTCCGCCCTGGCTGCTTCCCTCCGGCGAGCCCAGCTTCAGATCGAGGAAGAGGAAGAAGCTTCGGACGACGGCGGTGCTCGGGACGGAGCTCGCAGGCGTCGGCCACTCTCTCTCCTCTCTCCCTCCTCCCCTGCCGGCGTTCGAGCCCGTCGAGCTCGGCCTCAGGTTCCGTCTTGCTGAGGTCGAGCTCTACGGTGACGTCAGCGGCGTTCTCCCAGACCACGGCGGCGGCGGCGCGGGGCCCCAACTGCGGCGGCGAAGGGAGGTTGAGGGAGGAGCTCGTGGGCCCCCCAACTGCGCTCGTCGGAGGTCGCAGGGTTCGTCGGAGCACCTCCACCGGTCGGAGAGGGAGGAGTGGCACCGGGATGGGAGGCGCCCGAAGCTGCTCGCCGGCCGAGAGAGGGAGAGAAGACGCGAGCGGGCCACCACCGCTCGTTTGTGTCGCGAGGAGAGAGGAGATGCATTTTGCCTATCATTTGGGCTGGTATCCAAAATGGGTCAGGTGTATGGGTCATCCGTTAGAGAGTGATTTAGGCAGGCAAAAACACTGTGGGAGATGCATTTTGGGTTTGGGTCTTGTTGGAGATAGTCTAGGTGGCGTTTGGACTGTGGGAAATGAGGCCTGGGACAGGGATACGAGGCTAGATGGAGACCATATCTGGTGTTTGGTTCATGGGTAAGGGAAATGGTGAGGGAAATGGATAGGGAAATGCATACCCACTGGTGGAGGTGGGTTACACCTGGGTTATGGCGTCGGCCGTCGGCGACGAACGGCGCCCGGACCTGCACAGCTGCCGCTCGCCTCGCGCCTGGGCCATCACCGGAGCCACTCCTCGTCACGCACCCAGGCAGCTGCCAGATCCACCTCGCCCCGATGCGGGAGCAGCTACTCAACCCGCAGGGCTGCTCACGTCGCGGCTGAGCCAGATCCAACACTGGTGTCCGCGCTTGCTCGTGGGCCTTCATCTGGCGGTGATTGAGGACCATGGGCAGGAGTATTGCTGGAGCAGATGTTGAATCAGGCAGAGAAAGGAGCCGCGCACGTCTCGGCGTTGGAGCAGAGATAGTGCAGGTGCAAAGGATATGGAAGTTTTTGTTTTGATTTTTTTATTTACGTGGCCCCACGGTGTAACCCTATCCCAAAGCCAAATAATCCAAACATGGGTTACGGAAGAAATATCATCATCTCTTTCCCTACCCCACCTCTTGCCATATCCCTATCCCATACCACATGAGTATTCAGTTTGTATTACTATATTTTTTTTAAAACTTCCGAGCTTTCTATTCACAACTGATCCCCGATCATCTCTAATCACATATCCCCATCCGCCAGCTTTCTCTCTTTGATCAAATGCCCCATCTGAATTTATTTCCATAACATCTTCAGGAGGTTTCGTCCCCTTGCATCTCTGACGAAAATCCGGCACAGCTCCAGCGTCCCGTGTTGTCTGAAACTTATCAGCTTGAGAAAACAGTCATGAACGCTATCTCCATTGCTGACCAACGGATGCCTTCTTCTCTGTAATTGTTTCGTTCAACCCGCCAGAGCCATAACAGCATTACAACCACAGAGAGGATCTTCTCAAACTAAAAAAACATGGGTAGAAGATCTTCTCACGCAGGCCGAGAAATCCCCGAACCCTATGTCCCGCCCTTACACAGAGACCCGTTACCCCGTAAATGGGCCGGTCCATTTATCTGTGCTTTGGAAAACGTGGGACAGACGAAGGGATTTTTTTCTGCACAGACTGCATATTACTGCAGCAATGCTGCAGGCAGGAGTCGAACTCCCAACCTCCAGCGTACCACGACGGAGACGCTGCCAACCGAGCTGAAGCTCGTCCGCATCTTCTCAATCTAGTGGAGCACCATTGGATTCTTCTTGCATCTTCCTTAGACGAGCATCTGCCTCTAAGCCAGGGAGCAGGCCGATGTGCCTGGCAGCAAATTGAGCCACGACTTCTTTCCGGCTGCTGTGCGATGACGTACGTATGAGTAGAGGTCTGCATCGTGCGTCGGTACAGGCCGACTGCACCTAATTTTCTTCCTGTCACACAGCCCAGTCGCCCGCACGTACAATATGACGCGTGCTTGGTCCGTCCTGCGCTCCAGCATCCAGCCCAGCCAGGCGTTTCACGCATAGGGGCTGATGGGTCGCCCACGTCGGCATGCACCACACGCGATCACTGTTACTGGAAAGCTGCCATGGCAAAAGCAATCACAGTATCACACCAAAGTCATATGGTACGGTATCCATGTGCCAAGCATGCATGCCCGGCCCCGACTTTCGTGGGCGCGCCTCGCTGGTGGTACGTACGTGTCATGGTACGGTATCCATGTGCGTATACACTGATGTCGTCCCTGTCCATGTATACGTACGTCGTCATACGTAAAGACGACTTGCATTGCTAGCTACGGGTACGGGGTACGTACCTGGCTATAGGCACGCAACCACCAAGCGAGGGGCTGACCGGGCGGCCGAGCGCGCACTGCCGGCCTCTCGTCGTACGTAATCTATTAAGGTACAAAACGTACGCACGTACGTATCAGGGTTGAAATGAATACCCGCTAGTAGGGTACGTAGATAAGTGGTGTATGTGATTTGCTGATTTCCGAGTCGAGGCTAATTGGGTCTTGAGGTGGTCGGCAGGTCTCACATGTACTGCGTCTAACCGTTGCCATGCATGTACGCGCGTCCTGACTCCTAGATCGTACTATCATGTACAGCACTCACAATTTTTACTGCCGCTCGCTCGCGCTCTCTGAATCTCTGTGCTACAACAAGGGAAAAGAATGGCACAACCATCAGCCATATAATATCGCCGTCCAGATCCAAACCATGCATCACTGTACAAATCAGACCTGTTAATTAGAGTAATGAGCAATGATGGGTTATTGGGCTTATCTATCACCATTGGTTCTCAAACCAGACAGTAATAGAAAGATATCACTAATGGGTCAAAGCTAGAACCTATAGTCATACGGTAAGGGTCACTTCCACGTCAAGCCTCTCTCTGGCACGACAGTGGGAGTATAATACTTGTTGCCAAGTCCATGGCTTCAACTCGGCAATAATATAATCTTCATTTTCTATCTTTTTGTTGATAATTTTATTACTGTATTTTAAATAGATGTTACTGTCTAATATTTTATATTTGAGAGGGTTAGGGCCGGAGCGTCTATTTTATAAGTGTTGTGTAACGGGAGGAGGGGGTGCAACCTAGGTTTGGTTATTTGACTCCGATCAAGTCGTACGTGGGGCATCCCCCTATTGAGATCAACCCAACAGCGATGACCTATCTGAGTTAGGACGGCACCTACTCGACATTGCTTGCTTGTGGAACCAGCTCCTCAACTCGACCCGCACTAGCTCCCTGTCACCGCGCGCTTCGCTCCTTGTCCCCGTGTTGCCGTCCCAGTCACTCCTCGCTGGCGTCCTCTCCAACCTCGCTGCGACCGCCGTCTCCACGGGGTGAAGGAGAGGGTTCGGCTCGCCTGAGAAGGCCGTGAGTCTCCGTGCGCTCGATCGAGAGTATCGACAATCGAGTCAAGACGTGTATGCTTGCCCGTGCTATGGTTTAGAAGACATGGAGGTTCGGAGGAGATGAGATAGTCGTGGCCATGGTTCTAGATAAGGATTGAAGGATGGGTGCGAGGGTAGAAAGAGCAATTCATAGGACGTTTTAATACTGTCATAGTCTGTTTGAGACGTTGGGCCAAACTAAAAAGTAAAGACAATGGTATGGAAGGTGTCTAGATTTAAGAATCAATGACAGCGAAGAAAAACAGATTTGCTAATGGTCAACCGGTTGTTTTAAGGGAACCTAGCAACCAAATTATCCACCGTTCGATCTGGTAAGTGAGCGGCCAGATCCAACAAAGGTTCGTGCTCCTGTGCAGGGGTGTGGCCGGAGGTGGAGCTGCTGGAAGCTGCCTCAGGTCTCAGCCGCCGTGCGTTTCATTGACCTGTGAGCCTTCGTTGGCACCGTCGTGGCTTACCTGCTACCCAGGCCAGAGTAGTAAACAAACAACAACGCCATCATCCTTGTGGGGGTTGCTGCTCATGTGCATAATTTGTGATCAATTTGATGTCATCTATGAATAATTTGACATATATTTCTCTGATGTCTGGATTCTATAGAAATAATTTGTAATTATTGGCATATATTTGTGTTATTCGCAAATTACGCCACTATGTCCAATAAATTACACTGAAGAAATCATTATAAATATAGTAATAAGGTGGTGTAACTATAGCTATAAGACTATAAATGCATAAGCAAAATCTGGTTGTTGGGAGGGACTAAAATAATCAGTTGTTGGCGAGACAGATCTAAGAAAAACTATAATTTTAGATGACATATAAAGGATGGTTATAGTAGGCTTTTATTAGGTCTAGAGTGGAGTTAGTTTTGATAGAGCAGAGGAGTCCTGCACAGCCTAAACTATGGAGTATTATAATAAAAAAAAACATATATAGCAGGCAAGGCATCCCAGTCCAATGCAGCATCCAACCCGAGGCATCATCACTAGTTGTTTGCTTGCCCCGGAAAAAGTATGTTTGTCTGCTACTCTGCTCTCCGTGATAGTCCACCCCATCTCGTCGAAAGCAACCGTAACCAACAGCCTTGGTTGCCTCTTGAAGTCTTGACCCAGCACAAGGCAACAACGCCCCACATTTCCTTCGGTTCTGCAGAATCCATGGACCTGCTATATATAAGCTCGCTTTGCAGTTTGCACTTTGCACAGCCACACCACCCACGCCGTGCTGCCACCCCCACGCAGCGGCAGAGGCAGAGCCACCGCTTCCATTACATGACCTCACGTCCGTCCGCGCGCGGTGTGGTCGCACTACTACGGCACCGCCCAACGCCATACTTGCCTCCTCCCCTTTCCTCCTGCGGTCGTGCCGTCCTCTCGTCGTCGGTCTAGTCCAGGCCTCTTCTTCATGGCCGTGCACGCGCAGTACCTGTCCCATGCCTTCCCCCATGACCACCGCGGCGCCATCAGGTTCGTCTCCCGGATCCCCTCTCAGCCTCCCTTCTCCCTCTCCCTCCTATTTATTCATCCTCAATGAAACCGCCGCAGCGCGTCTTCTTGATTCGATTCATCACCCGTGCGTGGTGTTCCATAATCCACAGGCCGGCGCTGGATAACGCAACGAGCGCGTCCGCGTTGCTCGGCGAGCCCCGCGGCGGCCACCCGCTTGCCGCCGCGGTGGGCGGTGGTAACACGGTGCTCAGCGACCTCACCTGCAACAACAGCAGAAGCTACGACAACAACGGTTGCTTCTTGCCGAGGAAGCGCGCGAGGGTCGGCGACGTGGCCGGCGCGGGCTTGATCATGGACCTGCAAGGCCAACGAGCTCTGCTGCCGCCAGTGCCGGTGCCGGCGCCGGTGCCGCCGCCCGCGGGAGACGTGCAGAGCAGGCTGCTCTGCTCTGCCGCCGCGTCCACCAGCGGGCGCCCGACGGCCAGCGTCGCGCCGGTGTCGCAGGGCCTCCTGTCGCACCTCTACCGCCACGGCGTCGAGATTGACGCGCTCGTCCGCATCGAGGTTCGTTGATTTTCTCCCCCAACATGAATCTGGTCGTGTCGCGAATGGCGTCTCATATACTTGGAGTCGCCGTGCAGAACGAGAGGCTGCGAGCGGGGCTGCAGGAGGCGCGACGCCGGCACGTCCGAACGGTGGTGTCGGCGGTGGAGCGCGCGGCAGCGCGTCGCCTGCGGGCGGCCGAGGCCGAACTGGAGCGCGCCCTGGTGCGCAACGCGGAGCTCGACGCGAGGCTCCGGCAGACCGAAGCCGAGGGGCAGGCGTGGCAGGACATCGCCAGGTGCCACGAGGGCGTCGCGGCGGGCCTACGCGCCACGCTCGACAACCTCATGCAGACGCAGTCGCCATGCGCCGGCGCGGGCGCGGACGGCGACGCCGAGGACGCGCAGTCGTGCTGCTTCGAGCAGGAGCAGGAGCATGGCGCCGAGGCGTCCGGCGGTCGGCGGACGAGGGCGTGCAGGTGGTGCGGCGAGGCGGAGGCGTGCGTGCTGCTGCTGCCGTGCCGGCACCTGTGCCTGTGCCGCGGGTGCGCGGCGGGCGTCGGGGCGTGCCCCGTGTGCGCGGCCACCAAGAACGCCTCGCTCCACGTCCTCCTGCACTGACCTGAACCTGATCACGCGCGGCGTGGCAACGCCAACGCATGGGCGCGTCAAGACAATCTCATGGAGGAAAATCTGCAGGCAACGAGGAAGAACTGCATTGCTCGAGGGAACTGATCTGACCAGAAAGAGCACGCCACGCAACCTGAAAGAAGGCCATTAGAGATGGATGACGTAGGCTGGCATGCAGCACAAAGAAATGAAGAATGGGTTGTCTCGAGTTGCTTGCTGGTCATCGCCTCGATCGAGCGGACGTCAACGCTGCTGCTACGGGAAACGACGCAGTCACACCTGCTAGTAGAAGTAGGTGAAGCAAGCCTTCATAAAATGGCGATACCTTGTGTACGTGACATCGAACGTGGCATGTACGACTTCTCTAGGAAATTTGGGAGGAGCAGTGGAATACAGTGTTTCCAAATTCCAAGCCTAAGCTTGTATAGTTACCTATTCGCTTGAGCTACTTTTTAACCATAGAACAATGTTTTCCTCTCATAAACCAAATTTCAGTATAAACATCAGCATAAGCTAAATCTTCGTAGCAAAGCGAGATGATATTCTATATAAATATCTAGTTCCGCATTTCCAAATTCTGTGATCAAATTCTCTGCGACGACCTTGTATCGTTCCAACGTGCATCTGCTCTTTTAACATTAAACAGATGGCTGCTTGCATTGATTTCGGTTCAACGTGCCATCTGCCATCTGCTATCGATACCAGCGAGCGTTGCATTGCATGTGACGGACCGATCGATCGCTGTTGCAACCTGTTACTTTGGATTGTAGGGCGGTCGATCGACGAAGGGAAGCCTAGTAGTAGCAAAGTTTGCAGGGCACGTGATGTGAAGTGGCACGCACTCATGTCTGCCGTGACCGTGATCGGAGCAGGTGAACCGACCGTCGGTGCTGGCTTCTCGTCCCCTATATACCCCGCAGCAGCAGCGCCCAGTGGGTGTGTGGTTGCTGCCTGTGCCCGTCTAAAGAAAACCATGGCCTGACCGAACAGAGCGAGCGAAACGGGGAACCTAACATGTGCCGCAGGCCGGCCAGCCTTACATGAACGTGTCGGAGTCGGAGGTTCCGATCCAGGAAGCAATCGTACGTAGGATAAGTTCCGGATCCGTCAGCGTCGTCGGATGTGAACCAAACCAAGACACAGTGTCAGCTTCAGTGTGTGATGGATGATCACAGCCTAACAAAACCAAGACACAACAGTGTCACAGCGTCAGTGCTTGGCTGCTTGCTCCATTCGTCAATTAGCTGATAGACGACTTGATCAATGAGGCCCAGGGGCAGCATCACCGAAGTTTCATGTAGCATGCATCCGTGTCAATATGATACACAAATTGCCGTACCCATACTGCTGCCTTTGGATTGTAGTGATAGTATATGTATCCATCAGAATCTCTGGATCGATCAACTGAATCAAATAATAATAAAGAAAAAACTAAGGAAATAAGATAATGAGGCGGAGAGCAGATATGTCTGAACATGGGGAGTATACTAGCTAGCTACCTTAGCTAGTACTTATATTAATAGCCTATCTGTTCCTTCTGATGAAAACATACATAGTGTATGTGTAGTATATAAATTACGATCAGTCAGATGATGGATTAAGCTAGAGTCCGTCCACGAGAAGATGACCGAAGACCAAACCAAACACTGCGGAGCAGCACACATATTGGTGGCCGGTGCCGGTGTCGTGAAGGCAGGGTTGGATTACTACTCTGGAGTTAGTATCTGGGCGGCCGGCCGGTCATATACTCATATGTGGAGCACTTCATCAGTCAGGTCCACCACCACCTCGTTTTATCGCCATCAAGAGTTTATTATTAGCTACCAGGCGAGGAGGAGGAGGAGCTGTCCTGTAATAATATATATGTTTCATCTCTCCATCATCAGCAGGAAGGAACACGATGTCCATCTCCCGGTCCCCAAGTGAGTGGATGCGTGGAGTCCAGAAGTCACGTAACTGCTGCTGTGCCGGACCCGTCGATTGAGCACGTTCGTCCAGACAACTACTACCGCCGCTGACGCTGAGAGAGAAAAGAAGGGGCCGGGCCGGGAGAATCAGTCAGTACAAGCAATTGCGACTTATCATCCCTTGTAATAACTTGTTCATCGCGGTCGATCGTGGCACAATTGGCATCCATCTGTAGCTAGCTTTGCCCTTGGGCAGCAGCGGGCCACTACGGATGGGATGATGAGGAGTTGAGGACAGCACCGATCGATGGCGCTGTTTGTCTTGGTTCAAGCACACGTGAATTGATTGATGTCTGAATGTCTCCAAAGCAAACTTAATTTCCAAACAAGAAAGAGACGAGACGACGAGGCCACGAGGGTGGATGGATCAGTGGCACGCATGCTCGGCTGGAGCACGTTCTCGTTCCTGGTTTGGAGTTTGGACCATGAGCATGAGGTGGCCTGGCCCGCGTGTAATGAGCTATGTTGACCGATGAATTGATCAAGGGACCAACAGCTTGCTAGCTTGCTCTCAGTTTTCTGATGGTGATCGATGGGGGACGACAAGGACTGCAGGCAGCGGCAGCACGCTGCAGTGGGCTCCAAAATCCAATGGATTTCATCGAGTGGAGCCTGCCAGCAGGCGAGGCCTCGAGGAGTCGATTTATATTAGCCGGAAATGAAGGGGATCTCATCAGATCTTGGGAAAAGGAGGAGGCGTCCGGTCCATGAATGGCGCCTAGCTTCGATTGATTGCTTTGTTTAGGTGTCCCTAGCTACTAGCCAGTTTATGGCGTCGCGCGCGATGGTGTTACTGTTACTCCTAGACGAGTACTATGTCTGAGAGTGATTGTGTGCGTGGTCCATATGGTGATGATCGTCCTGGTGGTACCAGTTGTGTGTGTTGTTCAGTACTGTCAGATGAGCTACCAGTCTGATCTAACACAAGGTACCTGCTAGCAACTACTAGTACTAGCTCTTGAACGAAGATCTAATTTAACATGGATCCATCGAGAGACGAGAGTGCCAATAATGCCACCAAACTGTAAGTACGTATCACAAAAGAGAATTCATTAATAATTAGGTGCAGGTATCAACACTAACAATAGGTCAGAAACAGAAAAGAGCGGCTGGGGGCACCCCTGCATGCAGGTAAACTGGATCAAACCTGCGCATGCAGCAGGACTCAAAGTTTAACATGCATGCTACGCAGCCTGGCATAAACTAAGCGTCCGGTCAATGCTATGGAATCCCATCATTTATCAAGGAGGTGGCGCTCTTTGCTTTCATGCATGCTACTACTGCTGAATAAGAATATTAGTAGATGCATGGATCAGTGCGTGGTACTTGCCATGCCTAACATGTATGGCTATTGAAGAAATGTACGGCCAAGTATACTTATCGGACTGTGTATAGATTAACGCATGGTGCATGGCGTCACAATGCCTTGACTACAAAATTTAATTTCATTCTAAACTTAGCGCTCACGTAGTCACGTCCCTTCAACAGTTTACTGTTTCCTTGAGGCCGCGTTGCATTTTGCTGATCGACGTCGTCTATGCCGACTAGCTCTGAAAACGCTAGGACAATATTTTTAGATAAGGGATATATAAATATCCGGCTTCTACATCCAGAGATGTACACAGCCAAATATAAAAACCCGTAGTTGTTCAACGGTGATGTTGAACTCCACTGTACTGTGCATGACGCGCGATCCAAGAAGAATATACTCCGTAGAAGATAACGACAGTGGGTTCAGATTCAAATCAATTGGCATGGTAAGAAAAGCCACATAAAACATGTCACCAGGGAGTGTGAGATGAACGATCAAGCAATCTTTTAACTACTTGAGAAAGAATTAATAGGCCGAGACCTTAGCCTCGACTGCTAAGTGCTAACGCTAAGTCGCTAACTAGCTACGACGTGTTCCAACCCAACCTCCAGTGCTGATCACTGGCGTTTTCCATGCCATACGACGACCAAACTCTAGCTAGGCGGAGACACTCGTGAGGTGACGGCTCACAGCACTGGTACGTGCGAACAGCTCCTACATGCAGGAGGCATGATATGCAATTGGAGATGCCGTCCGTCAGAGCATGCATGTGAAGCTGCAGGGTGTGTGTCCCGTGTCCGTTCTGAGCATCAGTTCAGTCTACATATCACTGTATTTGATTAATGCGTTCTGACTTGGCATCCGGATCTCGATTGTCAAGTCCCCGGAAACCTGACCGGTGTAGCAGTCGTCACAGCAAAGTTATACTGTACGGAGTATGGCGGACTGGCGGTGTGAGTGTGATGGCACAACCAGATCAGTAGTCAACAGTAGCCTTAGTGCCGCGATTTGCAGGAGGAACTCGATGCTACATGTGCACGGTGCACCGTATTAATTACGGATCCGATCCCGTGATTCGCCACCTACATACATATACTGTACGTAGTTGCACGCATCAATAGTAAGTAACGGATGGATAACAACAGCTGCTGCGGCATTAACGGCCACGCCTCCTCCTGCCGGTACGTACATGTCGCCAGCAGCTAGCTTGATTTGGCGGGAAAGGGAAGGCCAAAGTGAGCTCGAAATGGACCACTTACTACTATTATTAGCTTGATTTGAAGGTTGGATTAGTATGATGGCCCGGCAAATTAAGTTTGGTAGTGTATACTATGCGCAGGAGATAGAAGTAACGCTGCTGTTTTTTCCTCTCATTCCACCAGCCTCCAAAAGACTAGAACTGATGCTGAATCAGACATATACGCATACATATATACATATGTATGTGCTGCCTGCGGACATGCGCAATATCCACGACAAAACTTCCAAAGTCGTAACGCATGGCGGAGAGAGAGCGGCCGACGGCCGGCGGTGGTTGCATCTCTCCTCTCGCTCAAAAACAAAGCCAGGAACAGAAGTGTGTAGTGATGCGGTTGGGCCAGAAGCTGGAGCAAGCAAGCAAGAGATGGGCTTCCTGGTGCAGAGTTTTTTTTTATAGAAAAAGTCTACTTTTTCTCCCCTGACTCTGACCAAAAACATGGGCACTATAGCATACCACCGTTTTACTGTATCAAAACTGCCTTCAAAACTGTTCGAGGGAGGTAAATGCACGGTTTGAAAAGTTGAGGAAGGTGGTTTGTCCAGTTTTAAAGTTGAGAGAGGAAAAGTGGACTTTAGGGAGAGTTGGGGAGAAAAAGTAGACTTTTTTTCTTTTTTTAGCAGAGGCTTTCAGGTGCCAGTGATAAGGCCCAAAAGAGGAATGTGATGATCTTCGGCCCAAACTGGATTAACGTGATTCACTGCGCGTAGCTGACGTCTGAGAGTAGGGTACCTATTGTCAGAGGCCGTTTGGCAGCACATAATGGAGCCAATTCCCTAATAGAACAACTCCGCAAAAAATTTAGTGGGAAGTAGACAAGAATCACTTCTTTATTTACACTTGGAGCTGAGAACTAGAAAGATATACTTCTCATAGCTCCTTTATTCAATCTTCAACCAAATCACTCTAGAATCAATTCTCACTTGCTCCCCACCAAAGTCAGCTACAATCACTCTTCCAAAGAATCAAGGAGTTAGAGTTAAGAATCGGGAAGTGAAGCTCTACCAAACAGACCTTTTAACTCCTATGACTTAGATAAAATGCCCCGTAAAACCATATTCGGCTATCATGGGTCCGAAATCGTCTCCAACAAATTGGCAAAGCACATTTCCATATTTACTCTTGCTCTCCATCATGTAAACCTTAGAGAAGGATAGCCAGACTCTGCTGCCGTCGTGACATGGCCCACGTGCTCGATAGCCCCTTCCCGATGCCTCCGGCATTTCCTGAGGGGGCGTTTCCTTCCTCGTCGCTTTCCCTAAAAACCACACATCGCCACCATCAAAAATCATTCACATGGATGCATGAAAGCGTCCTTCCTAGTTAGCCAGCCAGTCAACTCCCCTTTTGAAAACCCTAAGTTTGGTTCTTCTTGCCTTTCATTGTGATAAGTCCGCGGTGAAGTGGTCCACTTCCCGCTTGAAAAGCTTATTCTTCATAGCAATTTCATCATTACATGGTTCTGCAATTACACTATCAATATAACACTTGTATTTTTCTAGCGCCTCTAGTTTTCTCCGATGCACCTTTTCTTTCGATGCTCCTCCAAAGTGTTCCTTCGCTTCCAATTTGTCCTAGCTTCTTTTCTTTGATGTCTTGATCTTCTTGTTTGTCTTCTAGGATCTTCAATACTTTTATTTTAATTATCTTCCTTGAGGTGTTGATTCCTTGATCTTTACCTATCCTAGCTCAACTCCATCTTTGCATCCCTAGGACTAGTAGGGCCATAAGGTACGTCAAAAGCTAGACTCTAAAATTAAAAATCTCATGTTCACACCTTAAAATTTTTACGAAATTGATTGAAATTTATAATGGGTGTCTATTTCATGCAAATTAGTGTGGCTAGATATTTATGTGGGCCCTATGCCAAAAACTAGACCTTAGAATTAAAAATCTCGCATTCACACTTTAAAATGTTACTGAAACTAAACAAAAGCTAGACCTTAGTTAAATAGCGGTCGGTATTTTGTTTAATTTGTGTAAGATCAACTTGTGGGTCTCACATTAGAAACCCAAAACTAAACTAAAATAAACTTATATTATCTGATCCACTTATTTCTTTTAATCGATGATTAATTAAGATAAAGACTTACCACGGATAATCCATTCCACGTACCTTACCGTACCTATTTCTATTGAACAAAAATTTTACCCATACTCTATCTAAACAAGATGGGTAAGAAACGATTCAAATATGTGTAATGGGTTGCAAGTCCACTACTGAGAAAGCTTCAATATATTGACATCAAGATTAACTTCTAATGTTGTTTGAATGTTGCTAGGAATGGGAGAGACCAAAGCCTGGGAGGAGACCTGATATATTCCCTAAGTTCAGCCCAATGAAGACACCATTACCGCATCCATTACCGGCTGATGATCCTCTAGATGACGATGAAGAAGAGGAAGAGGAAGAACAACCACCACCTCAGGAGGAGCCACAAGAGGATGATCCAGACAAGGAAGAACCTGAGGAAGATGACCCGGACAAGCCAACCGAGTAATTTTCAAATGGCTTGAGGTGTGGTAGATATAGACAGTGGGAAAAAATGTGCTACATCTTTGGAGCACGCAAGAGATCTCAGTTCTGTTTGAACTGTTTGTTCTGCCGGCTTATATAGGCTCTAGATGCATTCGGGTTTCTCATTGTTTAAACTACTTCAGTTACTGCTGTAACCCTGCAAGCTGATTGAATACGATTGATAATATATACTGCATCTGCATCGTCAGAGAATGAGCATAGCCACACGCCCAATCTTTACTTGACCAGATAGTAGAGAACCAGTGACAAATAGCATGAGGCATATGATTTATGATCACTTCGTCGTCAGATCCTGTAGGAGAATCAAATGACTCATTGGGACAGTTGTCGGAAACAAACAATCTATAACTGGTCGGCGAGAGGACGAAGACGGACAATTTCAACTGACTTAGCGAAGGGGATGCAAGCGAAAGCGGCAAGATAAGTGAACGGATCTCCATGAAACACATGCCACATGCGCACAAAATAAACAAAGATTGAAACCCTCCCAGTTTCTGAAGGAAAGTAATGCTGAGAAGAAGACCGAAAGATCCGGGATCAAGAACGGAGGCAGAAGCACGACATCCGGGATCGGAGAAGCGCAAAAACCTCCATTGGAAGTAGCCATGGCGTGGTGGTCATCGATTTCTGATCTGTAGCTAGAGAGAACATCTCTTGCTTGCATGCCTCGTGAACATGTTTGCTGATGGTCATCTAACCATGCACACATGCATGACCATGATGAGTTCATGGCATCACACTCTGCCGTAAACCATGCACCCATCGATGGAAGCATGGTTAAATGACCACCAACAAAAACAGGTTCGGAGCTGCATTAGGTAGCTAGCCAGCCTCAGGCGGTCACGCCCTCAGCATCACCAAGGAACAAATGCATGGAATGGTAGCTGGAGACAGGAAGCTGCAGCTTAGAGAGATCGAGGAGCAAGAAAGCGTTGCGGTCCGCGCCTATCTGATCCGATGTGGAAGACGAGACGGAGGATATATGCTGCGGATGATGCCAGCGGAGTGAGAGCATATTCCCCGGGAATAAACCATCCAACAATGATAGAGGGGCCGAGCTGTGTGTGTGTGACGGGCAACACCTTCCTTCTTCAATTCTCCTGCAGATTAGATTAGATGGGCCAGCAAGCAAACATCAGTAACTCGTCTAGAAAACAAAATAAAATTCAAGCCAGTAGCAGTAGCAGTACTAGGGTCGACGGAGACCCTTTTTTTAACTGTTGACCACGATGGAATTTTAATTGGGGATAGCAAGCAGATGGTGAGGCTTATAGCGAGACTAATAATACAGCCGGCTAATAATACAGCCGGCTGCTTCGTATAATAGTTAGTCGGCTTACAATCCACTTGTCTGTCTCACGGAGCTTATTGGTTCTTGTGCATAAACTGGTTGTAATCTTATTATAACCCGCTTCTCTTCTCTCTCATTTTCTCTCTCCTCCACATCAGCATACAACTCACTTACAGCCCCTTATTATACTTGCTCTTACGAGATTGCCGTTTGATCGTGGGGGCAGCAACAACATGGGAGCTGACCAATCAGAACCAATAAAAAAATAACCCTTTTTTAACCGTCAGATTTTCAACATAAATAAGCAGGGCAACCCCTCCTATTCCATAAGAAAATAGTAAGACATTGCAAATCTTGTGTCACAAAGAAACTTTTTTTTGTTTAGCAGTCGTCGTTGATAAGGACTATTTGTTTCTTTTGCTTTTTTCTTAAGTCAAAAGCAAAAATAAATAGCAAATAGCCACTATTGAAATTGTCTTCTAATACAGAAATAAATGTTAGAAGCCAAAAGTAGTTCTAGAGGTGCTTTTGTTACCTCTTTGTGAGATGCTACCGTGAGGAGTATTTACATATATTAGACATGTATTTGTTCAAAAGTTAATTTGTGAAGACATATTCAATGCTTTTTCAAACGATTCCGTTCACATTAGCCTACAATAGCCAGCTTTTCAATGAAAAGCAAAAGGTCAAACAAATATCTCTAAATCATCTCACCAAACTCTTCACCAAGTTTTTGATTTATTGATCTAAAGATTATGTCATCTACATAATACTCGGCGCAAACAAATCTTTTTTCAATCCTTCTAGTGCAGAGGGTAGTGTCCATCTTGTTCATCTCAAAATCCTTTCAGAGTAGGAAATCACTCAACCTATTATACCATACTATAGATGCTTGCTTCAATCTATACTGTACCTTGCTAAGCTTGTACATATGGTTAGGTCCTTTGGTATCTATTAAATCCTGGTGGTTGGTCAACAAACACTAACTCATTGATCTTGCCATTTAAGAAATTACTCTTCACATCTTTTTGATATAACTTGATATTTTGAGAGCAAGCATATGCAAGAAAAATCTTTATAGCATCAAGCCTTGCCATGGGTGCATAAGTTTCTCTAAAGTCCAACCCTTCAACTTGATTGTATCCTTGCGCAACTAGCCTTCCTTTGTTCCTCACGACCACACCATCTTAATTTTGCATGTTCTAGAATACCCACTTAGTTCCAATGACATTGTGGTTCTTGGGTCTCTACTAGTTCCCAAACTTGATTTCAATTGAAGTTGTTGAGTTCTTCATGCATAGAATTCACCTGATGTGGATCCCTCAACAATGCTTCATCTATCTTTGTATGCTCAATTGAGGAACAAAAGAATTGCTAAAAAAATGATCAAGTCTTGATCTTATTTGAACACCACTTCTTGTATCACCCATTATTTGATCCATTGGATGGCGTATTGCAATTTCTTGATTCAATAGAGGATAAATCACTTGAGCTTAATGGTTGTGCACTCGATGGTTGAACAATTGGACTTAGACTTGGCACATGAGAAGTATGGAAAGTGGTTGAGAGCAATCCAGCTAGAATGCAGCCTAGAGTAGTCACTCATAGATTCCACAACCGAGATGTAGAATTCAAGTGAGGATCTGAACACCAGGAAATGCATCATTGAGTCTCCCTTTTGGTTTGTCTCACATTTACTTTTACATTTACATTGAATATATTGTGCTTCTGCTTGTGTCTACTTGATTGTGTGTGTCTTTGACTGTAGATGTTGTGTGGGTGTATCAAGGAACTCATTGAGACGTCACACGCCAAGTTCAGTTTGACGTGAGAGAGGCAAGCGAGCTCTAAGGGGTTGTAAATGGGGCCTAACTAGTCCGAGCAAAACCAGCTTTAGCGTAACTGCTCCTAAAATCGTGTTTGGATCTTTCCACTATCTCCCGTATAAGATAAACTCAATTTCCACAAAGCCAGAAAAAAATAGGCATTAGTAAAAACAGGTGCACGTCGTTTTTAATAAAACTGGTTTTCGGGAACCACGTTCTAGGCCAGCCACCGTGTAATAGTTTTTCTTTCGGCACTGCTAGCGCCCGGACGTCCGGATCCAGGCGCTAGCATCCGGACGCACCGCCGGAGAAGGATTCCAGCCCGCCCCCGCTTCCACCCCCGAACGCGGAACCCGCAACGTCCCCACGCGCGCGGGGGGACGAATCGAATGCAACCCGGCCGTGCGCGGGAATCCGCTGCCCTCATCTCCAGACCTAACGCGGAACCCGCAACGTCCCCACGTGAGCGGGGCGATGGATTGAACGCAACCCGGCCGCGTGCGGGGATCCGCTCCCCCATCTCCAGACCTTCGTCCTGCCCCCAAAGCAACCATCGCCCCCTCCCCACACTGCAACATCCCCACCCCGCAAACTGCATCTTGCAGCACCATGCAGACGCTGAAGATGCAACTGACAAAGGAACGCCTACTGCACCAAGGCATGATGCCTACTGCAATGACAACCAAACACTTACTGAAACAACTGCCAAACACTTACTGAAACAATGCATGAAAATGAAGCTTCAACATAGAACGACTGCCTACTGCACCAAAGCAAGACAACTAATGCAACAACAACTAAACAACTACTGAAACAAAAAAAGCAAAACACCACGAACACCTACTTCACCAAAAGAGCATGAAAACTACTGAAACATTACCCAACCGCCTACTGCAACAGCAGGCGACAACTACTTCACCATGCAGTTGAAACAAAAAAATGAAACAAGATCTCAAACACACATCAACACCAACTGAAAACACTACTGCAACAATGCAAAAGAACCATTGCAACAAGGCAAAGAGAAAAAAGGAGGAGGGAGGGAGGAAAGCTCATACAACATGCCCAGATCTGCTTCTCCAACATCCAAATAGTTCTACTGAAACATACCTTTTGAGCAAATGAAACAACAGAAAAAACACTACTGAAACAGGGAGAGAGGAGAGGGGAAACGTCGCCAGCACCGCCAGATCTGCATCGCCCCCCATGGATCCACCACGGGGGGCCGCTGCTACATGCATCCCCCACCGGGGGAGGCCCCCCATGCCGCCGTCGAGGTGGGGGAGGCGCGCCATGGTGGAGAAACGCCACCGAGCAGCTGGATCTGCACCGCCTCCCCATGGATCCACCACGGGGGACCAAGTGCACCATGGATCCGCCGCGGGGGGAAGCCCCCCATGCCCCCGTCGTGGTGAGGGAGGGCGCGCGAGGGTGGAGGAGGCGCCCACGACGCTAGATCTACAACGCCTCCCATGGATCCGCCACAGGGGAAGTCGGGCTCCCATGGATCCGCTGGAATGAAAGGCCGAAGAGACCGCCGCCGCCGTCAACTTCGAAGGAAGCCACGGAGGTAGGAGAGTCAAAAGAGAGGGAAGTGGATTCGCCGGAGAGAGCAAGGAAGTGGCGACAAGCCGGCGGTGCGCGTGGGGAGGGCAGGCAGGGGAGAGCGAGGGCGCAGCGGCGGAGAGAGCGAGGCGCGCGCGGGCAGCGAGTGAAAGGGAGAAGAAGGCAAGCAGGTGGGTCACGGTGGTCTGACGAATGGATAAGGGGAGGGGGAGCGGGCTCGGGCGGGACGGGTCGCACCACGTCGCGCCCGTCGGGTGCGTCTGACGTCGTCCGGACGTCCTCACTGTATCATTACCGTTTTTCTATAGGTTTATCAGTGCAGCTCGCTAAGCCAGATTTGACACGGTAGCCTGTCAGGTTGTCAAAACCCGCTCCATGGTCGAACGTTTCATATCACGTGTTGGTCAGATCCGATGGTTAGCAGTTTAGTAGGTGATGCGGTAGTTTTATTGAACTACCCAACGTGACAGGGGCGGGCCAACCACGGCACATGTTGCCGAGCTATGCTAGCCGAAGCACGATGGCAACTAGGCCATGCTGTGGTTGGGCCGGCCCAAAAAAGGGTGTGTGTGTCTATATATATATATATATATATATATATATATATATATATATATATATATATATATATATATATATATATATATATATATATATATATATATATATACCCACACCATGCCGACGTGTTAATCCAAGTCCCTGCCATATAAAAGCCTCGCGCTGGCCCTGCTACGGTGGTTGCCCTGCCCACCCACGCATACGTGATCCCAACCAATTCCCAGGCCAGCCACTGCCATATCGTCGCTCTACTCCGACACATCAACGGCCTCATTGCCCAGCTGTGCCCCGCCTCCGTCCTCTCTCTGACTCTCTTGTGAAGGCGAGGCTGATGGCGGTCGCCCACGCCTTCCACCATGATTCCCGCGCCATCAGGTCCGTCGCACTCTCTCTCCCCCTTCTCTTTCTCTCTCCAGTCTCCATCCGTGCGCGGCATGCATGACCAACCCCGTCCTCGCGCGCGGCTGTGTTCCCGCGCCCATGCGTCCTGCGCTCCCCTCCTTCCCCAACCTCCTCATTTATCCGTCCGTTTCCTGGTCCGCCGGTTCATCTTCATCACTAGTGCATTTGTGCGTCTCGTGTCTCACAGGCCAGCGCTGGAGAACGCGACGACCACCGCGTCGGTCTTCCTCGGCGAGCACGACCACCTGCTGCCCGGCGCGGTGCAGGTGCAGCGCCAGGCTGCGGCCGTGGGTGGCAACACGGCGTTCAGCGACCCACGCAGCGAGCTCACCTGCAACAACAACAACTACTACGACGCCACTTGGTCCGTCGTCGTGCCCAGGAAGCGCGCGCCGATCGGCGGCGCGGTGGGCGCCGGCCTGAACCTGATCATGGAGGGGCACCGGCACCACGCGCTGCTGCCCGTGCCGCAGGCGTTCGCGCCCGAGGATGCGCAGGGCAGCAGCAGGGTGCTCTACTCTGGCGCCGCGTCCACCAGCGGACGCCCGGCGGCGGCAGGCACCGCGGCGGTGTCGCAGTCGCAGCACGGCATCCTGGTGCACCTCTACCGCCACAGCGTCGAGGTCGACGCGCTCGTCCGTATCGAGGTGCGCTGCGTGCGTGCGTTGGCTTCTTCTCGGCGACGAACGAACCCGCCTCTGACTGTTTAGGTATCACATCAGACTGACTGACTGACTGACTCCCTCCCGCGCAATCGCATGCATGCAGAACGAGAGGCTGCGGGCGGGGCTGGAGGAGGCGCGGCGGCGGCACGTCCGGGCCGTGGTGTCGGCCGTGGAGCGCGGCGCCGCGCGGCGCCTGCGGGCGGCGGAGGCCGACCTTGCGCGCGCGCTGGCGCGCAATGCGGAGCTCGGCGAGAGGGTCCGTGAGATGGGCGCGGAGGGGCAGGCGTGGCAGGGCATCGCCAGCGGCCACGAGGCTGCCGCCGCGGGCCTGCGCGCCACCCTCGAGCAGCTCCTAGTCCAGGCGCCGTGCGCCGGAGCGGCTGACGAGGAGGGCCAGGGAGAGGTGGAGGACGCGCGGTCGTGCTGCTTCGAGCCGGAGCGGCGGCAGGAAGGCGCGGCGGACGGCAAGCAGGCCCGTGGCAGTGGCAGCACGAGGGCGTGCCGGGCGTGCGGCGCGGCGGATGCGTGCGTGCTGCTGCTGCCGTGCCGGCACCTGTGCCTTTGCGGTGGGTGCGAGGCGGTTGTCGAGGCGTGCCCCGTGTGCGCGGCCACCAAGAACGCCTCGCTCCACGTCCTCCTCTCCTGACCTCATCGCCACCGGCACGGCAGGCCAGCGTGTAGTATAGGTGTAGATTCCTTTGGGTTGGTTTGCTCGTGCATTGCAACCTTTTCATCTTGTTTCTCTTGCAATCTTCATGAGACATTAACCAACCGATGTTTTTTATGGGTTGCCTCCACTCGGAGGAGACTCCATCTGGGGTTCTTAAGTTCTTTCGGTGGTGTTGGATAGATTAGTGGAGCTGGAGTCGTTGAACTTGATGGGAACAGATTCGAGCAATTTGCTCCGTTGAGGCAATCCAAATATTCTTTGACATCACTTGGTACCTGCACGCCTTTAGTTTATATACGTACTCTCGTACGTCCAGTTGTGCAGTGCAGGTCAGGTGACCCAACATTTTTTTGTGTTGTATACAATGCTGCAAGGAGCGTAAAATGCAAGCAAGGGGAAACGCACTTTAGGTTCGCTTATAACAGCATCATCACGGACTAGTTGCGTTGATGACAGTGGAATGCCCGCCTGCCGGCATTTAGTTGTACGACGGCTTGACAAACTTTCGCTGAGCACGCCCCTAATTAAGCTTCCTTTAATGAAGCCGGAGGGTAATCCCGCCTCTGCCCTCTTCAGGTCCCTATCTTCATAATTCAGATAAAAAATGTTTTTTCTTCTTTTGTTTTTATCCTGTGATGAGGTATTGGGGATATTTATCACTTGTCAGGTGTTTGTCTGGTGAAACGCCCTTCGTTTCATCAGTTATTAGTGTAAGACCTTCTTTAGATGCGAAAAAATTTTGGTGAAAATGTCACATCAGATATTCCATGCGATGTCGGAAGGGGTTTTCAGATACTAATAAAAAAACTAATTACATAGCTTGCCTGGAAACAGCGAGACGAATTTATTAAGCCTAATTAATCCGTCATTAGCACATTTGTTACTGTAGCACTTTAGTGTCAAATCATGGACTAATTAGACTCAAAACGTTCATCTCGCAATTTACATGCAAACTGTGTAATTAATTTTTTATTTCGTCTATATTTAATACTTCATGCATGTGCCGCAAGATTCGATGCGATAGTTTTGAGTGAAAAGTTTTTGATCTGAGCAAGGTCTAAATTGCTATTTGCAACTTTCCAAAGCAGGCGTGAAATAGGAACAGCTGAACAAGACAGAGATCGGCAAATTGGCCTCAAAGCCATAAAATCTGCAGAAAAAGATGCAGTTTTCATTTTCTGTGTTTCTGCGACTGGGCCGTTGTCCTGCACTCCTGCTCCTGCGGTTTCGATGCGAACCGTTTCACACGAACTCAGGCAGAGCCAACACACGAGGCGAGTAATCCATGCAGCAGCCTAGCCGCGGTCACCTCTTCGCCAGCGCCAGCGCCCGATCGATCAATCCATGCACTTAGTGGTAAAAAGAAATCCATGCAGTTTCAGCTCTCCTCTGGTTGATTGTTTCTGAAAATAGGCTGATTCCTGAATTTTTGCAGTGGTACAGGATCGTCGCCGAGAAATTAGAGTATACTGTACTCCTATAGTGCGGTGCGGTGCAGCAGAGGCAGGCAACCAACCAACCACTAAAACCGTTGTCTGAAACTCGACAGGAAAACGTGCCAGTAACTGATAGCAACGGCCAGGACGGACGGAGACGGACAGCCGGACAGGCGATCGGCGATCGGCGATCGGCAGCAGCTGCCCATGCCGGCTGGTGACCGATGGACGACAGTCATAATGTGTTGCCCTGTAGGAGTAGCCTGTAGTACTGAGACGGACGACTGCGAGATCCGCAGATGCTGTTGGGAGAGAGGGCGCCCACAGTCCCACACACAGCACGCATCAATGGCTCCGGCGGTCCGGCCAGCGGCCACCACCACGACGACGACGGTGCTAGCTGCAGATGCTGCCCCCTCCCCCACACGACAGCGAGGCCACCGGCCTCCTCCTCCTCGTGTGCCTTGTTAGGTTCCTGTCACTGCTTCTGAAAGCAACCGTGTCCTCATCGTAGAGTACAGTGTAGTGCTAAATCTGAGACGCGCTGACGATGCTGTCTCACTGTCACGGCCTGAAGCCGCTGCCTGCGCTCCGATCCGATCCGTGCCGTGGCTACAGTGACAGTACTGCCGTGCCGATATCTCGCTGCGCCCATCCCTCCCTGCAGCCTGCACCGCCACCGATCGTCCGTGCACCGCAATGATGCCGCTAGCCCTGGGCGTGTACACTGGCGCTGCCGCCGGCCGAGATGGAAATGTGGAGGGGACACTCGGGCCGTGTTTAGTTGCTCCGAATCGGAGGCGGCAAAATCACTGTGCGTCACTGTAGTGCACTGTAGCATTTTGTTTTTATTTGGTAAAAATTGTCCAAACATTGACTAATTATGCTCAAAATATTCGTCTCGTAAAGTACAACAAAACTATGCAATTAATTTTTGATTTCATCTACATTTAGTACTCCATACATGTACCGGCATTTTGATGTGATGAGGAATCTCCTTTTTGCATACTGGAATTTGAGAAAATATTTAGGATCTAAACAAGGCCTCGATAATGCGTGCGGAACAGTATTCTGGCCAGCTCTGAGCTCTCTCCGTGTTCGCCGTTGCTGCAACGCATGCTCCACCCCGGCCTCCGCTTTACTGCGCTCGCTTCCATCGTGCTTTACCTTAGCGGGATCGATCAGATAACATGATTGCAGTGGGGGCTGTCAGTGTCAGCCTTCTTTCATTCTGATCGGAAAGTCATCAGTCGCCACCACAGTACCAGTTACTTTGGACAAAGCTATTGGCTATTAGCCTATTATGCTATTTGCTCTATGCCTTGTTTAGATGAAAGCTGAAGTTAAAAATTTTTCACTCTCTCGCCATCCCATCAAATCTTTAGACGTATGCATGGAGCACTAAACGTAGATAAAATAAATAACTAATTGCACAGTTTAGTTATAAATCACGAGACGAATCTTTTAAGCCTAGTTAGTCTATAATTAGACACTAATTGTCAAATACAAACGAAAATACTACCTTTAGAAAAATTCTAATTTTTTATCAACTAAACAAGACCCTAGTACTCCCTCCGTCCCAATGAATATGCAATTCTCGCATCCTGAGAAATCAGCTATCGCAAATTTTGATTAAAATTATATAAAAAAAATACTAACTCTTATGAGACAAAATAAGTACCGTTAGATTGGTTATAAGATATATTTTCATAATAAATTTATTTTGAGACATAAATGTTAATACTTTTAGCTATAAATTTGGTCAAAGTTGACACAATTTGAACGGCACGTTTCCCATAATTACACAATCAACCGGACGGAGGGAGTATATGCTAGCTGATGAGCTAACCTGAAGCTCATCCATTTTTCCTAGAGAAGTGAGGCTTGGACTTGGAGTTGGAGCAGCCAGGCATGCTGCTGCATTGTGAAGAGTGGGTCCCACCTCCATCCTGGCACCAGGAGGCTGCAAGCAAGGATTACCGGCACAGAATCCCACGCCACGGGTAACTGATTAGTTAGGTGCCGTTTGGACGACTACGGATTCTAGAAATCTGGATTATGTAGCGTGAAGTGGATTCTGAGATTTTGAAACTTTGAATGACAAGACTTTGAGAATCACCTTTTTACTGTCTCCCCAGTTTGGATGATGGTGTATACAATTTTTTTTTTGTGAGAATTCCAAAGTCTTTAACCTATTCAAACGGGCCTTCGCATGCGTTTGGTTGGAAACGAGGTAGAATGGAATGGTTCCATTCCTATTCTAGGGACAGAGGATGGCTCTATTCTAGTGTTTGTTTGGAAGAATGAGTGGTTCTGTTTTCATGTTTGGTTGGAGGGATGAGATGAATTTGATAACAGATGTCTTAACCCGGTTAAGTATGGGGCCCACATGTCATTTAGACATGGCTTCTTCTCCTTCCTCTGTTCTTTCACGCAAACCATGGCCGTTTTCCAATCCACGCGACCGCGCCGCCATCGGGCCCAAGCACCTTGGCTCCGTCGCCGGGCAGCCATCCCACCACCGCCGGCTACCCACTTGCCCTGCGCGTGAGCCTCGACCGCCCTAGTCCGCGCGCCCCCGTCCGTGACTCTAGACGCTCAGCTCGGCCGCGACTCTGGCAGTCTAGCCGCCCCAGGCCGCGTGCCCTCCGGCGGTGACTCCAGACGCCTAGCTCGGCCACGACTCCGGCTCCCCCAAGTCGTGTGCCCTCCAGCGGCTCTGCCACAAGCAGCACTTCCGCTCCACTCGCTTCCATGGCAGCGAGGAAGACGGCGTGAGCGCCGTTCAACTGGAACGAGCGCGCGCGTTCAAAAATTTTTTTTGGAGCGAGCTCGTCCTAGAATCTGAAGGAATATTCTTGTCTGGGAGCCGCTCCATTCCACCGTTCCTCGACCAAACAGCACCAAGGATGGAGCCGCTCCATTCCATTCTCCCATATCACACAACCAAACACACCCTAGTGCAGCAGTGTACACGTGGACCTCAACAGTTGAGCCATTCGACCTAGCATCCAAGAGAATTATCATTTGGATATCTTTCATGTGTTGGATCCCTTTCTGTTCCCACCTCACCAAGCATAACGAGCCATCCTAAAAATCTCATGGAAGTGCCAAAAATTTTCATAAAATTGGCTTGGGTTCAAATTACACTGTATTACATTGAGTTTGCTTTATACTTGGGTACTTGGGTTTTATCTTAGCATTTTTTTTTCTCAAAAATGGGCTTATAGTTCAAACTCCGTACTATTGTTGATGCCTACTCTCTCTATTCTGAATTGTAAGTTGTTAGGACTATTCTAGTTAGGTACATAGCTTTTGCTATGTATCTAAATTTATTATCTAGATATATAGTAAAGCTAGTTATGTATCTAGAAAATTAAAATGACCTATAATTTGAAACCGATGGAACACGAACTAGCGGAAAATCCTCCATTTTCCATACAGAAAAGAACGAATAAATGAAAAGTAACAAGTAGTACCTGTCAAGGGAAAAGATGAAAAATTGTGGTATTACTCGTGGATAGATAGATGCGTAATCCGACAAAATTAACATGATCTCGAATGGAATTGAAAGGAGGGGGTCGGTGGGCCATTCTTGTTGCGCGTTGATAAGGTGGTGGCCAACATGACAAAGGCAGTGCAACGTACGTGCCTCATCAAATTGTAAGTAAGTAGGCTTTTCCTTTCCCCATCTCTCTCTTTCCAAGCGGTAGCTAACCTAGATTTCTTCATCCATTTGCGTGCAAGCCAAGATGTCATATATATATGTAAATATATAAAGGTGTAAACGCATGATGCATGTACATGTGTGCCTGCCTGCCTGCCTGCTGAGGGATGGGAACTGATGAAGAAGTTGCAACAAAGCAACGCAATGCATGCAACCACTTTGGATGCGATGCAACAAGCAGAAAAGAGGTGTGTAGCTAGCCCAATGGTGCACCCACATGAGGTAGCATATTCTCCCCCCCCCCCCCCCCCCCCTCTAAAAGCATGGGCCTTGTTTGTGGCCTTTATTTAGGTCATCATGCATACTATATGCTCTTCTCTTCTCCAAACCGGCCAATTACCGATGCAGCAGGCCAGGAGGCAAAGGAAAAGAGCACTTCTGAAGTACCCCCGTCGTCCCCCATGCACAGCACGACGAGTGGTGTGGTGACGACTCCTCAACCAAAACAAACAAACAAATCCTGATCTGGTCAGGCCATGGGCAAGGAGAGAAAAGAAGGCAAAAGTGAGGCGACGAGATCTCATCTTTTCCAAGGTTGTGCACGGTGACCCACTCGAACATGTCTTGGACCTGGTCGATCATGAGGACAAAAGACGATGCCCCCAGTGCTGTCAGTTGTCACCCCATCGGCCGGTCCACATGGACATGCACCTCTTCATCTTTGTTTTCACGTCACTTTACTTGCATCTTTTCTTTTCCCTGCATCTCCATCCTTTTCTTCGTAGCTTGTAGTTGATGTGTGCCTGCTGGGAATCTATATATGCGGCCATCTGCCAATCCTTGGACAGGAGAGCCATCGACTTGTCTATCTCATGATGAAGGATCACACTCACTCACATTGACAAACAAACTTTGCTTGGCAATTGGCATGGTAGTAGTGGTGGTGTGTGGATCCATTTGGAACTCTTTTCCGCATGCAACTGAATACTCCAGCTAAGCTAGGAATGAAGTTGCAGTAGCGTGGTGGTGGTGGTGGTGGTGGTGGTGGTGGTGGTGGTGTCGATTCCAACTGCCCAGAGGCCCAGAGTCTGAAAGCATGCATGCAGATAGGCATCAGTGCGTGTGCATGTAGGATGTAGTAGGGCATCAAAAGCAAGCATCGATGGATCATGGAATGGAGTGGAGTGGATTTGGGTGCCTTGTTCCTAGGGCTCTGCAGCTCTCTCTCATCACGGGCCACTACGGCAGGCTGGCCTAACTTCGTGTTACGTTCCATCCCTCTCTGGTGGTGGCCTGGTGTGGTGGGGTGGCGTTGCTACCATTGCTGCTGTTGGCCACCTTCAAAAAGGTGCTGCACTGCATGCCAAAGGGAAAGGGAAAGATGTGCTACCTTGTAGCTTCAAGCATGCATGTGTCCACTCGATCCATGGCCTTGCATTGTGTAAATTAATGTCTCCCAACAGAAGGTAGCCAGCATCCCCTGCTTGTAGCTAGCCCCGTTTTGCCACCTTGCCATCCGTGTATGGGCCTTCTTGCCCTGATATGATGGCTCTTGTAGATATAATATATAGCCATCTGAGTAAAATACATCATGGGCCTCTAAATTTTGCAGAGGGTGTCATCTAGATCACCAAACTCCTAAAATGCACATCCAAATCTTTAAACTTGGCACATGGTACATCACATGTCCAGACTAGACCCATTTGCTGACGTGGTGGTCCACGCTGGCACGAGCGATGCCAGACCAAGTTTAAATTTGGCAGAGTTTGTCATCTAGATCCCTAAACTTTCAAAAAGCAAATCCGCATACAAGAACTAGGCCCACGCTACATCACAGGTCCGGTATCCGTATTTGCCTTAGTGTCAATATAGCTATTCGTATTCGTATTCAATTTTAATCTGGATACTAAGTGGATGTATCTGTATATGATTTTGTATAATTTTTCTCTATCTGTTTCCACATTTATATTCCAAAAAATATCAAATACCTGACATTATCCATATCCGCAAATAACAAAGTACCCTATAAAGTCATCTAAAACTTATATCTACAACTAATGAGTAATATAAATAATATCTACTTTAATATAACAAAAAAATGCATCATTAAACTATTTAAAACTTATCTCCATGACTAATAACATTATATAATATTATTATTAATAATGATATATAAAGGTTAGTTTTAATATGGCTAATAACATTATATAATAATATTATTATTAATGATATATAAAGGTTAGTTTTAATATGGCTAATCATATTAATTTTATGTACTTTAATTATTCATGTATTGGTGAAATTATTTTTATATATTTTAAACTATTTATTGATAAATAGTATTTATAATTTTATTGATTTTTGATATATTTAGTTATTTAAATGTTAATTATATATGTTATTTTTTGTATATTTTAAACTATGTATGCAGATGTGTATTTTGAAAGTTTAGGGGTTGGTCTAGTATCGCTGATGCCAGCATGGACTGCTAGCGAGAGTCTACTCTGGACCCATTTTGACCTGTGGCATACCATGTGCCAAGTTGTTTTTAGAATCACACAGTACAATGTAGACACCCATAATACGCACGCACACTCACCCCTATGAACACACGTAAGCAAATTTGGATGTGCATTTTAGGAGTTTGAAGACCTAGACAACACCCTCTGCAAGTTTAGGAGCTGTTGATGTATTTTACTCAACAAGAATGAAGGCATGACCTGCCCCTTTTACTGTAAAAGTAGAGAAATAATATCTGCCTTCGATGATTTGAACCTGAGCTCATGTAATTCTATACTTAACATGCCATATAATGCTTTGTCCGCCAACTTATAGATGTACCGGGGCTGCTTCATGCACAATGCATCTTGTGCATTCAACTGACGTAGGCTCCACCCTATAGACATAACAATAGGCAAAATAATTCTGATAGTATCTGATTTAATAATAGGACTAAAAATGTCCTCATAATCTATCTTATATCTTTGCTTTAAATCTTTTGCTATTAATCATGCCCTATATCTATCAAGACTCTCATTAGCTTTTCTTTTTACTTTAAAGACCCATCTACAACCTATGACATTTATTCCTTTTCTAGGTGGAACAAGATGCTATGTTTTATTTTGCATTAGTGATGAGTATACTGCATCCATAGCTGCTTTCCAATTCTTATCATGCAGAGCTTTTTCTTGATTTCGAGGCTCATCAGCTCAGGCTAGACAGCCATACCTCTGTTAGTGTGTTTTTTTTTTTTGTCTTTCTAGGTATCGCTCTGTAGGCGCGTGATAGGATGAGTGGAGGCACCGGAGGATGTGGCGTAGGTGCAGATGGCAACATGGATCGGGAGTCCGTGGCAGATCCTGGCGCTCTCCGTGTGTCGCCATCGGATGGGGC